>CM028907.1:8518597-9733597 GCA_016801845.1 Polydactylus sextarius | reverse complement strand
CTCTAAGAAGACTTGACTTAGACTTGATCGCTGTGACTCTTTAAGTTAACCATTAAATTCCTGTGCAGCATCACAGACAAAATGCAGCTACAGCTGCACACACAGTCATGGCCAAAAAGATTGGCACCCCTGCAGTTCTGTCAGAAAATGTAACATTCGTGCAGAAAATTGTAGAAATTGCAAATGTTTTGGTATTCACATGTTTATTTCTTTTGTTTATGTTGGAACAACACAAAAAAAATGTGATATAATTTGACCAAAAAAAAAAAAAAAATCAAAAAATACCATAGACACAATTATTGGCACCTTGTCAACATTGTAAGAAATCATTACATTTTAAGCAGTTGATGCTCCTGTAATTTGTATTTAAACTCACATGTGGCAAGTAACACGTGCTGACTATGTAGTAATCACACTTGCAACCAGTTAAAATGGAGAAAAGTTTACTTCTTTGTGTGGTGTGTACCACACTGAGCACGGAGAAAAGACAGAAGAGCAAAGAGTTGTTTGTTGATTTGAGAGCTAAAATTGTGGAAAAACATGGACAATCTGAAGGCTACGAGTCCATCTGCAGAGATCTTAATGTTCCTGTGTCCACTGTGCATAATGTCATCAAGAAGTTTACAGCCCATGGCACTGTAGCTAATCTCCCTGGATGTGGATGGGAGAGCAAAACTGATGAAAAATTACAATGAAGGATTGAATGGTAGATAAAGAATCTCAATCAGCTTCTAAACAAATTGAAGCTGATGTGCAGACACAGGGAACAACAGCGTCAGGAGGACAGCAATGCTGACACAAAGGCATAAAAAAGCCAGGCTGGACTTTGCCAAAACTCATGTGATGAAACCACAATCCTTCTTGAAGAACATACTGTGGACACATTAGACTAAAACTGAGCTTTTTGGTAGTAGAACAGCGACACAAATCAAACTTAAAAAAACACCCAGAAATGGTTAAAACAAAGTGCTGGAGAGTTCTGAAATGGTCAGAAATTAGTCCAGATCTAAATCCCATAGAACACCTGTGGAGAGATGTTAAAAAGCAGTTGGTAGACGACATCCTTCAAATCTAAAAGACCTGGAGCATTTTGCAAAAGAAGAGTAGTCTAAATTTTAAGTAGAGAGGTGTAAAAATCTCATTCATGGTCAAATTTTTATCAAGTTTTACTTTTTTAATTTAATATGTGAATAGCAAAACATTTGTAATGGAAACAATTTTCTGGAAAAGGTTGTGTATTATCTGTCAGAAATGCAAGGTTGCCGATATTTTTGGTCATTACAGTACATATATCTGTCAGTTGTGACTTTGCTCGCCTGTTGTCTGGTTTTCTCCTCCAGAGAGGCTCAATCAAGGCCCATCCTGCCCAGCTGTGGTGTGCTGATCCTGGACCTGTCAGGACACATAACCTGCGTGTTCTTTAATCGCTGACAAAACACACACACACACACTCATGCACACGTGCAGGCACAGACACAGTGACACAGCGGGTTTGCAAACACAGTGTATGTCCAAGTGAGTCTCCTTGTTTTAGTGTGTGCATGTGCATGTGTGTGTGTGTTTGTGCATGAGAGTCCTATATGTCCCTGCACAACACCTCAAGTCAGGTGGGCTGGTGCATCGAGGGTCCTCTTTGAAGGTGTGATCACGCACACGCACACACACACACACACACACACACACACCAGCTGTTTTTCTCTTCTACTGCTCTTTGATGTCTCCACTTTTTCCATCCTACCCAGTGTAGTTGCGTCTCTCTCTCTCACACACACACACAATCATTACCAACTGTATCTCTGTATGGCACAAGTGTTTATACATTTAGATAAGTAACAGTTAATTGAGTGTTTCTTGGATGCACCACAACCCTGGAGTCAGACCAATAAACATGAATATCCATCATTGTGTGAGTGACTGATAGAGGTGGTTGGTTGTTTGGCTGAATGCCGCATGACAGCATGGTGAGGATGTTCCTTATTTGTAATGTGTTGATGCAATGGTTACTACATTGCCAACAGGGGGTTGTTTTTTTTGTTTGGTTTTTGTTTTGCTATGCCTGTCATCAATTGAATGGATGGTAGCTTAGTGAGTGAGAAAATCACAGGGCAGATGTGACAAAGAATTTGATGTTAAAGTAACACAAAGGTTTATATCCTAGTTTACAAAAAACAACACTGCTAAATTACAAAAAGTAGCAAACTGCTGAACATAAAAAATGAAAGATCCCTTGAAACTAAAAACAGAACAGTGTACTGTGATACTGTATTTGTCTGATTTCACAGCAACATTTTTCAGTATTTAAAAAAAAAATGAAATAAAAACATGTTTTTATGAGTTAGAGCAAATGGGAAGCTTTTACAAATACACGCATAAATGTGTGCACACACACATCTGTCTGTATGTCAGTAAGGTATGGTAATTATTGTTTAGATTCAGCCCTTTGCAGTACGTGTATGTGTGTGTGTGTGTCTGCAGTAAAATGTACAGAACAATGCAGAAATCAAGGAGCCTTTTCTTCCATAAATGTTGCTGCTGTTGTTGCACGGGACGCTCTGGCGCTAAAATGGGGATCAGTTTCATATGCACTCTTACAAACAGTGCCTTTTGATACTCACACATGCACACACAGATGTCTTCAGGTGTTTTATGCTTTCTCATATGTTTAGTGTAAAACTATTTCACCAACATTTCCACATAGTATTTGAAGTATTTGCATGAGGCCACCAACACAGCTGAACCTGGGAAAGTTAAATCACCCTGACCATGTTTTTTTTTTTTTTTTTTAACCACACACACTTTTTGTAATTCCATATTCATTTTTGTACTGGAAATCTTTGTACACAATACAACATATATACATAAATGTTTCATGTGAAAGGGAATTTATTAAACAGCCACTTTCAACAAAAACATGAAGTAATTATGATAATTATGAACAACCAAAATACAAATGTTTCTTGCCCACACATGTTGTGTATTTACTCCTGCGTACACTGACCTTTAAATATATACCGTTAACATTTCCCACATTTTTTGTAACACTGTCATTTTGCACTTACATATATTTAAAAAGACAGTAAAGAGGAAAGAGAAAAACACTTCCTCTTGTTGATAGTTAGATGAATTTTGTGATTTTTTCCTGTCACATGGACTAAATTACATGTAGTTTCTGAGAAACGTTGCCCTGTTACTCTAAAGATCTGCATGGGAAAAAGGTGACTGTGTTGACGGCGAAGCCTCAGATCATCAAAAAGCTCAGTTTTTAACCCAACATTTTCCCATGTTGTAATCTTCTTCTAACCATCTTCCCTTCATCTTGGGGCCATTAAGACCTTCTAGTGTTACCTGGCCTGTCTGTGGCCCAGCGGAGCCCCAGAGCCCCAGCCTTTGTCCAGGTCCAGGCAGCAGGTGAATAGGATGCCCATGTGAGGGGCCTCCCAGCCCAGATACACCTGATACCTGGCTCATACCCCCACAGCAACACCCACCCACCACCCACCTCCCAAAGTCCCCACTGGACCCCCAAAGGACCAAACTCCTCCCCTCCTCCTCTTGTCTGCCTGCCAGCTGTTTTTCTTACCCACAGACCACAGACACACAACAAGAATGAAGGATGTTATTGTTGACAGTATTGGCAGCTTTACCCACCTTCCCACCTACACACACGAGCGCACAGACACACACCACACACACAGTGTGTATGTTATGTGTATACTGTCAGTTCTGCCCTCTGTCTTTTTTGTGGAGTCTATGAGGGCTCTGCCCTGTTGTCTGAGCCTCATATCTGTGTGAACTCTGTGTTCACCTTTGAAGTTCTCTACCATGCATCCCTGCGCCCCCTTCGCCCCTCCCCGTCTCTCCTCCACTGCTTTGATTCCCTTTCTTGTTACAGGGAGTTGGCTGATCCACAGATAATGCCACTCCAGGGTGCATAAAAATCAACGTACATACACCTCAGATGCAGAGCAAATAGAGAAGTGCTTAATGTTGTTTGATCAGATCCTTGTTTTATTTGCTTATTTGTACCTCAAAATGTGTGAACTGTGAATGTGTGCACCGTAGTGCTATCAAACAAAGGAAGCTGTGTGGGATAAGTGCAAAAGGAAAGTGGGCACAGAAGCTTTATGGACAGATTGAAAAACTGTCTGTAACTTTGTTTACACTGGTTCAGTCATGTGTTTTCTCCACAAACTGTCTACTGCTTTCACTTTTTACTGCATGTCACCAATGTGCTGAAATAGCACAGTTGCTTTGAAGGCACACAGGTGGATTAAAACAAGCCCCACATTTGCATGCTCTTGATAGTTTATCTGGGCTGGCCTAAGGACAATACAGTAAAACCCTTTTCATTGCTTTTTACTGCCTTCACAAACAGTAGTAACCTTCACAGAAGTTCCCCACTACACATCTGTCTTGTGTTAGCATCCCAAATGTGTTAACTGTCTCCTTTTTAGCTTGATCTGCTGTGCTGTTTAGACATTATCTAATGTGGGCTCATAAGATTTTATGAAAGGATTGCAGAATTCCATCATACACTACTATTGTCATGAAACTATAGCTACTTAAAATACATTTCAACCATATTGATTGAGTTGCAAATTGCACTTTATTCTTGGGATCCATTAAGTAGCTGTTCTTGGTTTCTGCTATTCACAGTCAACACTGTGGTGCACCCTGCAGTGTTTTTTTATGGAATGAAATGAATAAATACGTACATAGCCCAATAGTTTAAAAGCCAGATTTACATTCATTGGACCATCGTCAGGATAAATGTCTGACAAAGGGCTATTTCAGAAAACTGCGCCACTAGAGTTAAAATGGTCTAGAGTTTTGTGCATCTCCATGACCAAAGGAGCTGAGTTTGAAAAAGAGTCACTGGGCTAGCAAACTGTGGGCCCTCTACCCACAAGGTGGGACACTGGGTTACAGTGCATACTACAGTGCAGGGCAGCTGACTGGGCAGGAGACTTGGTGAACCAGTCTATGGTGATGACTGGTTTTAGGGATGTGGAATGTCACCCTCCATGTGGGGAACAAGCTAAAACTGGTGCGAGAGGTGGAGCATTACAAGTTATCTTTGGATGGGCTCAGATCCACACACAACCCTGTCTAAGGAATCTAACTCAAGGATCTTGGGGCTGGACTCTATCCATCTCTGAAGTTGATCCATGGAAGAGGAACTTGGAGGGTGTGGGTACCCAGATGAATTCTGCAGTGTTAGAGTTTTTCTTGGAGAATGAAAGGGTTGCCTCTATATAACTGCGGGTCACAAAAGGAAAGACTCCAACTGTTGTTTGTGCTTATGCACTATACAGGCTTACTTGGACACAATTGTGGGGGAGTCCTAGAAAAAGCTCCAACAGGGGATTTGATATTTCTCCTGGGGGACTGAGAAGGGTGCTAATCATTAGCTGTCCATAACAAACAATATACCAAGTTTGCTCATAAAACTGCATTGTACCAGAACATCTTAGTCCAAGGAACATGATGAAGTTTGTAGTTGTGTCAGCTGATCTGTGGAATGTCTTGGACACTCAGGTGAAAAGAGGAGCAAAGCTTGTCTGTAAAGATCCTCAACTCCCAACTTCATAAGAACTTTGCACACATTTCAGGGAAGGTCAGGGACATGTAGTCTGAGTGGACAATATTCAAAGTCTCCAAAGTCTCTATTGCAGATGTGGCAGTCTGGTCAGCTGTGGCCAGAGGGGCCTTGGTGCCTGTTGTGGTGGCAACTCAAGAACCATGAGGTACAATAAACTCCTCTTCAAACAAGTCTGTCCTCTTCCAGTGATCTCCTGTGATAATGTCAGGACCCAGACTCTTTACTAGCTCAGTTCTGAGATTCTGTGACACAACAATTATTGGCAAGGATACTGAAGCCTGGGAGGCTGTGCCTGCACTTTAAACCGTTGGTGGCCACCAATAAAAATAGCAAACAAACAAAAAACATGTTATTGTGGCTTGACTAAACTAAAGCCACTGATCTGAAACCACTGGTATGACAGAGTCTGATGCAGATCTATGTGATTTGGTTTGCTGTTTTGTGCTGATCTGTTTCATGTTTTGTGATGTTGTTTTTTGCTGGTCTGTTGCATATCTGACAAGCTGATTTTTCTACTGAAGTTGACAGTTGGTTTATGTGATGGTCTGACAAAGCTGAATAAGCTGAGGTACTTGTGAATGATATCAGTTTGTGACATAAGCTTGGTGATAGAAGAATGTGGTTACATCATGATAATTTGTTGCTGTTCTTGTGTATGGCAGGGTTGATTCTGCCGAAACTGAGTGTAAAGCAGAGATGTGAGGCTTGGGGACAAAAGGCAGGGTGAAAAGTGTTGGAAAATGTTTTCTTACATGATGTCAATTTGTGAGATAAATTGCTGGTTGTGGTTTACTTTAGTTGGAGGGAGAAAATATTGTATTAGTTTGAAAGAGATGTGACTACAGTCCGATCTTTGGAATACTAGAAAAGTAAACTTGAATAGCAACTACAATTTTGTCAGTGAGACCTCAAGATATCATGCCCTCATTACACAAGGAGCCTCTGAGAAAACAAGCTCGCACAGGCCCCGTGACTACCACTTTTTTCATCTGAAGCTGGCCGATTGTCCTAACTGCAAAAAAAGAGAGGTCTAAAGCGCATGTCTCTCTTTTTGATCTGAAGCTGATTGCATTGACTGCAGGACAAAGGAGGTCTGAATGAGCAGGGAGCTGCTATTGGAGCACCTCCTAAAGGAGTCAAAGGGGACCAAGGGGAAATGACACGTGCAAATGTAGGGGTAGAAGACAAAATAGCTTAAATAAATGAAATAACTGGGAATAAATATCTCTAGACAGCACATCTAAAACAACACAGATACTTCTAAAAATACTTGTGAACAGTAAAACAGTGTGTAAAACAAGATGGTAGAAATAATAGCATTAAAGTAAAGAATAATGTAGTAATACACACGACTGATGGTGAGATACAACAGCTTCACATAAAGGTCAGTACATGCATCAGTACCATGTAAACTGTCAGTATGTATACAGCATCACTATGTGAGGAATATTACATTTAACATTACATTTAAAGGTTGACACCTAACAGCAAATCTCCTGCCAGACCAGAACAGATAAAGCTAGCATCACTTTTCAGGTTCAAACTAGCACTTTAATAATTGAACAATAGGAAAGAAAGTCATTTGAATCAGTGGGCAAATCTTTATAATTCATTGGTGTGTCCATTCAAAATTATCTAAGTCCTGAGAAAACAAAAAGTCTTCCTCCAAAAACAACCTGACATTTATTCACCTGAATTAATTTTACACAATAAATTCCTAATGTCTCATGTTTACGTAACAGTATATTATTTACTATACAGTATAATATTATATAACATCTAACAGTGTAATATTTCTACTCTCCTCATAAGACTTTGTGTGGGCTTATATTTATAAATCTAATGTAGTGATTAGTCCTTAATTAAGTGGTTCGTTTTTTTCTTACTTCATGTCTATGTGTTCTGTAAACTTTTGTCTGCATTGATTTTTCAACCTTTGCTCTTTTGCTTTTTCTTACCCTATAACAGTAAACATGTCTTTGAGTTTGTATGAATGTGTGTGTGAGAGAGAAAGCAAGAGCGAGAGCATGTCTGTGTGTGTGTGAATGTGTGTTTCTATAGGAAATGATAAATGGCTTATTTCGATCCCTCAGCTGTTGAGCCCTTAGCCCGTTTATGCAACGACAAGGGCTTTGTCAGCAGAAACAAATGATCTATCAACACACTCACACACTCACACACACACAATTTTGTAGCCTGGTCAGTGGTGAGTATGATGGATTGGACCTGAGGTGTGTCTTGTCTGGGTTATTGATAGGCAGGTATTGGAGTGGCAACATGAAATATTAATAGAGTGGAGCTAAATGCCTATCTGACAAAGAATGAGAAGGAGAAAGAGAAGGGCAAAGACAGAGATGTTTGAATTGCTAAAAATGCAATGACAGTAGCCATACCTGAGGCATTACAGCACAAACAAGTGATGTGTAGCATTAAAAAAAGCAAAGCATTCATATACGTGTGTCTGAGAATTTAAAAAATGTCTGATATCAGTATCAAAGTTTTTTCTTTTTTAAATGGAAATTCCCTCCATCCTTGATATACACACACATTCAAATCTTTCCCTCTCTCTGTTTCTGTCACTCTAACCCACATCCTGCTGTGGTTCTTGTTCTCCCCTTTGCTTTGATATCTGAGAACCGCTGACTTACATGGACAGACAAAGCACACCTTTGTCTTTGCCACACTGCATGAGTGTTTGTCATCATTTTTTGCAATCTATGTTTTGTGTGTGTGTTTGACTGTGTCCAATATCTTCCCTAACGTAATGACAGTGACACCCTTACCACACACACACACACACACACGCAACATCAATGACCTGCCAAGAATTTATTCCCCAGAATTATACCTAAAACGGCAAAGAGGGTTGAAATATCCCACTGCTATCTGATGCAGAGGGGGCACATTATGCAGGTTTGTGTATGCATGTGTGTGCGTGTGTGTATGTGAGTGAGTGTGTGTATTGATGCAGCACTGCAGCACAATCTATACTAATGATTTCCCATAGACACCTCAAGTTGATCTGGGAACCAGGGAGGATGGGAGGGAGAGAAGTCAAAAGAGACGAATGAAGAGATGGAAGTAAAGACAAGAGTGAAGGAAGATGGAGGCTGCTCACTAAAATCTAAGGAGAATAAAGAAGGATAAATGCCAGTATTTAGTCGTGTCAATCCATGATTGATACCTGAAAACTTCCTTGAGAATAATGTGCCATTTTTTTAAATAAGGGTTCACAATCTGCAACTAATGATTTTATTAATTATTAATAAATTACTAAATAATTTACGGCTCAGTTATAAGCCAGCCATGGTTGCTATTTTGCTGTAGAATTATTAATGGTCAAGTCAAAATACTAATGAGATTCTCATTTTCTGATGAGTGAGAAAAATCCACTTAGAGGAAACTATAGAATAGTTATCTATAATTATAAAAATGAATATGTCTGAAGTTGTGGTTAACACAATGATAGTTATAGTTAATATACTGTTTGTGCTCCTTATTAAAAAGACAACATGAACCCTCAGCCAGAGAGATTTTTTTACAACCTGGCAAGAAATTTTTTTTTTTTTTTTTTTTTTTCAATTTTGGCTTCCTCAAGGGATGAGGCATTATTAAATAATTTCTTATGCTTCATTAAAGCCATTTATTAAAATGGTAAATATATTCCACCTGGCTATGATTTGACTCAAAGCAAAGGTTTCCTTGCTGTGTGTTCAGAGTATGAAATCAGAGAGCTTTGTAACAGCCAATTTGGTCTCATAATGTATTTTTCTCTAATTGTAGTGAAGTTAAAAATATTAAAGGGAGTATTTAATAGTGGTTCAAGTCCCTGGAACTGGATTGATGTAAGTAGCATTTTTATGGCACCTACAACTGAACCTGTGTTCTTGTTTTCACTCAGAATTAATTAAGTTTGGAATGCACCTGTTTTCTTTTTCCAAAAAGAAAGCACAATATTCTTTAATTATGAGACCATGTAATAGTCTGTGTTCCTCCTAACATGTATGTGGGTGTGTGGGTGTCTAAATACTTGAACCTGCACAGTGGAATTTCCTCCAATCACCTCACATTGTTCAGACTAACGAGTCAAAGACGACAGGGCTCAACAGAAACACTCCACACCCTTCAGAGTGTCTCTGAGGAACTATAAGCACTTCCAGGTCAAAAGGACAACAGAGCGATCCCACGGGCAAAGAGAGGATCAGACACGCATGTGCGCACACACACAGACACTTAAACTCCACTTCAACAGGTCTTTATGCCAAAAAATAAGTCTTGAAATTACATATTTGCCATATACAAATATCTGTATTAAAGGCTTCAGTAGTGAATCGTAGTAGCTGTTCTCTGAAGGACACTTTGACCTTTATAGTTAGGATAATATAAAAGTAGCCAGGGATCATGAGGAAAAAATGAACTTATCCATCAGTGTTTGTCTTCTCTGGTTTCTCACGCCTGACAGAGGGAAATAACTAATTGTGAAGCTGGGATAAAAAAAAAAAAAAAAAAAAAAAAAACAGAGCAGAGGTGGAGAAAGAGACATTGTCAAATGAAAATATCCTTTTCCATCCATTTTTTCCAACAACTTCAGTTTTGCCCAGTGATATGACTAATCCTTTCCACTTTAATATCATCCTCAACCTGCTGCCAAAGTCTGAATGATAAACATTTTATGTGATCAAAGGTGCAAACCTGTGGTCGTGCAGGGAAATTCAAAGCTTGATATAGAATCAAAAGGGTGGGGTTCATATCATCACTAAACAAATGAAATGCATATCCACTCATCCTCAACCTCTAAGCTTCCAAACAGATATAGTTGTCTAGGGAAATCATCAAAATAAACAAGTGGATGAACGTTTTATATTAAAGCTGCATCACTGACATGTACATTGGCCACTAGGGGGAAAGTGTACCACCTAAAACAGGCTGGCAGATGAAGCCCACCCACTTCTCGCTGATACAACCATGTGAATCACTGCACTTCTACCGGACTTTAAAAGCCCATGGAAAGAGTTTCAAGGTGGTCATGACAAGATGGAAGGCCAAGAAACCCTGAGATACAGAAGTGATTCCTAATTACAATGGACAGGGCCTGTGAGAGCGTGTATGTCTGTGTCTGTTAGACAGACAGGTTTTGAAGAGCAAGGTGTGAGGAGGAAGGTGTAAGGTCCTGACTGTGACCTGTACCTCACTGGTGGTCAGGTTGCAGAGGGAGTGAGTGCGTTTATACATGAGTCTGAGCACCCACAGTCACATGACCCTGTTTTTTTGCTGCGTGAGTGTGTGTGTGTGTGCATATGTTATCAAGAGGAAGTGATTATAACTTGGTCGAGGGGAAACCTCCACTTTAGCTGCTATTGTTCAGCCCTTCCTGGCTGTTACAGAGGAAGACGAGACTCCATCACTGTCACACTTTTTCTCTACCTCGCTTTCTCTCACCCTCTTCCTGCTCCTTCACTTGTTTTGATCTGATCTTTTGCCTTTTTGACCTCATGCATCGGCAGACATGAAGCTGAAATAAGGCAGCTGTGCTGCACTTGAAGAAAGTAGTAATATAAAAACGCAGATTCAACAAGAATTCTCAAAGATCCATGTACATCTGTCCTTAGATTCAGGGCCTCCACACACGCTTATGTCAGCTATGTTATGCTGCCATCTATTGTTCAAGGCACGCAATGGCAAACTGAAGCAGCAGCATTTGAAGACTACAAAACAACCACATAATAATAGTATAACCACAAAGCTCATATGGAATTGTTATTGCAAAGCCGTGAAGATTTCCACACAAACACAGACATCTGGTGACAAACCCAAATAGCGCTGAAAGAAACCGGCAGGTTTGGCTGAAACCTGATTGAAACTCACACAGCTGCAAGTGAATGAGCCAGTGGCGTCGTTACATCAATCAGCTAATTTAATTCACCCGAGTCGGCTCTGCTGCGCTTATAACCACCCTGCGGAAAGTTTCTTTGAGTTTTCATCTGTGTGAATCACGGACCTTCGACGTGCGTAAATCCACGATGCCCACCAAGAACGTCACCGACCAGCGGATCAGCAAGTTCAAAAACAAAGGGAAAGATCCCGCTGTAAGTTCATATTTAATGTCATTCCCCCTTAAAGGTCACGTATTTTAGTAGTTTAATCGACACTACATCTTGTCCACTTGCAGAAACTTCGTGAGAAACGGATCGAGGATTGTGTGCAGCTGCGCAAAGCGAATAAAAATGAAAGTTTCTTGAAGAGAAGGAATATTACACTGTCGTCTCTTCCGGACGAGGAGGCTCTTTCTCCTGAATACATCTCCTCTGAGAAGGTTAATTAATAAAAACGTTAATCGATTTGATTTAAACCAATATTGACTCTAATGGATGGCTGGATGGATGTATTCTAGGTCCCCGTTTTTTCCATCGAGGAAATCGTTCAACACGTCAACAGCGGTTGCAAGAAGTCCCAAACCCGAGGCTGTCAGGCAGCCAGGTGGGCAATCATGTTTCTGTGTATCAAATGTGGAATTTACCTATGTAGTAAATTCGTATGAAGTTCATTATTTGATTTTTATTGGGGTTTTTTTTCCTCCAACACATGGTCAAAATTTTAACCTTCACCTTTCTTAAAGAACCAGTCATCCCTCTAATGTTCCTCTGCTGAAACTTATAGACATAAATAGAAACTAGGGTGAAATTAATTTTATTAAGGTAAATTTCATCTACCTTTATCACAGGAAGCTGCTTTCCCAAGAGCGTAACCCTCCTCTGAAGGAGATCATAGATGCTGGTCTGCTGGCTCACTTTGTGTCCTTCCTGTCTATGGACGATGAGCCGGCTTTGCAGTTTGAAGCAGCTTGGGCTCTGACGAACATCGCTTCTGGGACATCTTGGCATACACAACAGGTGTCTGTGCTGTACTGAAACTTCAACAGAACATCTAGGGCTAGTCTGATATCTGATAATGTATCTATTCCTGTGTTCAGGTTGTTGAAAATGGGGCTGTGCCAGCCTTCATCTCCCTGTTGGCCTCACCAATGTTACACATCAGTGAACAGGCGGTCTGGGCTCTTGGAAACATTGCAGGTAAAATGCCAGGTTGAACTGATGTAAACTACAACATTTCAGTGGGATTAAATTCATAAACCTGAGGATGTTCCATAGAAAACATGGTGGCTGCACAAGATGTGGACCATTAACTTACAAAGTACTTGAGCCATGAAGTGACTATAAATATGAATTTCACTGTGGTATGCCGGTAATTTCTCCAAATGTAACTCAGGGGATGGTGCTGCTTATCGAGATGTCCTGATTGATTGCAATGTTATCCCGGCCTTGTTGGCTCGTATCTGCCCAGACACCCCAGTAAGTCAAAGTCACTACACTTACTTCTGAATTCTCAAACATGCCTGCACTTGGTACAGCTTTATGCACTTCTGAGCACTGTACTATAATATCTTCTAACTGGCAGACAATTTATTATGTATAACATGATCCCCACACTCTTCCTGGTGTTAACCTGATAAATAGCCTTGAACAGTTCTTTACAAATTGAGAACAGTGGGCTACAGAAGCTCACTTTTGACTCCACATTACTTTTTTTTTTTTTTTTTTTTTTTTTAAGACCTTGTAGAGTCCTCGGCCTCATCTATTGATGTCCTTATATATATTTTTATCACTCCAGGTTGGCTACCTGCGTAACCTAACATGGACACTGTCCAATTTGTGCCGAAATAAGAACCCGTTTCCACCGTTGTCTGCAGTCATGCAGGTAAGCCACGGACCCCCAGCTTGGTTCTGTAATTCTTAAGACCACAGTGAGATGTAATGACTAATGTGCTGTTATTTCACTTCAGATGCTTCCCTCACTGATCCAGTTGCTGCATCTCTGTGATAAGGACATCTTGTCCGATGCATGCTGGGCCCTCTCCTACCTCTCTGATGGAAGCAATGACCGCATTGATGTTGTAGTAAAAACTGGCATCGTCCCTCGGCTTGTGGAGCTCCTGAGCCACAAGGAGCTCTGTGTCCTGGTAGTGTTCTTTAGTTACTCAACTTCTCAAGTACTGACTATCCACTTTTTCATAGCCACCTGTACTAGTGAGGTTATCAGTTACTTCAACTTGTTTGTTTGTCCTCTAGACACCAGCTCTTCGCTCTATTGGCAACATAGTGAGTGGTTCCGACCTGCAGACCCAGACGGCAATAGATGCTGGAGTTCTGAACATCCTTCCTCAGCTAATGAGGCACCCAAAGGCCAGTGTTCAGAAGGAGGCAGCATGGGCTCTGTCGAACATCGCTGCGGGACCCTGTAAGCAAATCCAGCAGCTCATCACCTGCGGATTGCTGCCACCTCTTGTAGAACAACTTCGAAATGTGAGTAGATTAAACTTTACAAGTAATTGTTCGGAATTACTTGTTCCACAAAGTAACTATGCATATGGTTTTCCTGGTATTGTACATGCTAGCAAAGTGTCCCACTTAATAGGAAATGACAAAGAATAGACCTAAGCATATTCATATTACTAGCAAAAGATTTGCTTCTTTCTACAACACAATGTCTCAAGGCTGTTCTTTTCAAACTAAGAGGGTTTGTACTTGTACTGTGATCAATCTTTTCGCAGGGAGATTTCAAGACCCAAAGAGAGGCAGTGTGGGCAGTGACAAACTTCACCAGTGGGGGCACTGTGGAGCAGGTGGTTGCTCTGGTGCAGAGTGGAGCCCTGGAGGCAATAATCAACTTGCTGCAGGTCAAAGATGCTAAAGTCATTTTGGTCATACTGGATGCCATCAACAACATGTTCATGGTGAGGCGGAGGATGGGGGCACATTCTGAATTTCCCCCATGGGAATCGATAAAGAAATATCTTACTAAAGTGATTACAAATGCATCAGAAATGGCTACAATTTTGATCCAATCTGAAATGACCAGATATCAAATTCAGTCACTAACTTTTCAGGCAGCAGAGAAGCTCGGAGAGACGGAGAAACTCAGCCTGTTGGTTGAAGAGCTGGGAGGGCTGGACCACATAGAGATACTGCAGAATCATGACAATGACATGGTGTACCAGGCTGCACGTAACCTCATAGAAAAGTACTTTGGTGAGGTAAGTAGGTTTTTTTTTTTTTTTTTTTTTTTTTCCCCCTCATTCCTACATCTCTTCCTTATTCCTATCTGACCTACACTTACTAGACCTGCCACAACTACTTTTGTTGGATGTGGTGTTGCACCAATTAAACTAAAAGACCGTTTTATGCTGATACAGTTTAAGGCAAGTGGGTCAGTGATCACACTGGAATGTGGAGAAACTGACTTTTGTTGATACCGAAAGTTTCAACATTGAATGAGTCACTGCATGGACATGTCTCATGTTGTATCACCAATCACAAAATTCAGTCGTAATATTCGTAATACAATAATGGCACAGTTGGCAAATGGTCTTCAGATGTAATGTTTGATTATTTATTTATTTTTTTCCCCTCTAGAGTGAAACTTCAGTTGCGGTTGATTCTACCGATGATGCATTTGTATTTCAGTGCCCTGATGTACAGAGAAGCTTTGAATTTTAAATATGCATTTCAACTGTATTTTAATGTTGAAAGTAAATAAATGAATTGCAATCCATTCACTGTTACTGGAAGTGTCTCAAACTGGTAAATAAAGTCAACAGCACTGGGTACGAGAAACACATTAATGGCAGTATGTATAGGTTGTGCCTGACTAACGACACAGCAAGTTGTAGGTAAACTTGGTGAAATTTAAGTGAAATGAACATGCTTGATTTTTAACCAGTTGCAATTTTTGGTTTGTTAATACAACTAAAATTAAATTTTAAAGTAGACTTTTCCATATTGGTCCTTGCTGTTACAAAGTGAGCTGATCAAGTTTCCCTACATTTTTAACATTGTCCAGTGTGGCTGCAGCCATTTGATCTTAATGGAACTCAGACTGTTTAAATTATGAAGGATTGTGGTAGTCTTTAACAAATGGAAACATTTCTTGAAATTGCAAATCCACAAATATGGATTGACTGAAATTGTGAGGTTTTTAAACTTCCTTAATTACAAATTTCTTTGTTACAAATGTGGGATTTCTTCAAGCACAAAAATACAAACCTTGCAGTTTCACTACAAAGCTATTGGTAAATTCCAACATGGTGCATTGCTACTTCCTCATTGACCAGAGAGCTGCCATTGTTGGTCAGAAGACCACATTTGCAACATCATGCTGAGCTCACTTGGTTTACATTCTAAGATACAGTTAAAATTAAGCTGCAATAAACCTTTTATGACTGGTATGATTTTAAGCCTTGGCCTCAGGCCTGTACTACAGCGGCGGCTTTATTGAGATAATTTCAGGTTCAGTTTGGGATTTTTCAGTCAAAAACAGTTCACTTACCAGGTTAAATCACTGCAGGTCACCAGACTTCCTCTGTTATCAGCATCATGAGTTTTGCATGATGCTCGGGTATACACCATATAACCACAAAAGTGGATTTCTCTGTTCCCTATTAAAGTGTCTATGATGCATATCAAATAAGTTTATAACAGGGCTTTAACAAATGAGCTGGTAACTGGTAACCTTAGAGAAAGAATGGCAAACATAACTGTATTAAAAGAAATCAGTCTGAAAGTGTGCCCCACCACAACTATTCACACACACCATTCATTGCATGTTGGCTAAAAATGTTTAGTGATAGAAAAGGCTGAGACTTGCACTAAACTGATTTAATTATTGCGAGGATGGAACCAATATTTCCTGTCATGTGACCATAAACACTGAATGATAGTTGAGCAAGCAGTTAAAGGGACTTCCTAAAAAAAATTAATAATAAAAAAAAAAAAGTGGTTGCATGGTGGTGGTCAAGTTTAATTTTTCAACATTTTGTGGATTTTTATTTTGTATATCTACTCTTTCCACATAAAAGATTTAAATTTATGCTTGCTTATGTTTAGCTACTTAATGAAATGATTTTTCCTCTGAGAATACACTGAAAGTATGTTACCAAAATGCTATATTTGTACTGTACATAACATCTGAAAATAAAGTGCTTTACCAGGTGCTGTGTTTTTCTGTCTGGCCAACTATTTATCTGTCAATGACTAAATTATCTGATCAAGAATGAAAAGCCTGGAAACTGTTGATATAACGTCATCTTTAAAGTTTATCTGAAATCTTCTCTTATTTCAAGCCTTATATGTTATTTTTGGTTTATTTGTTCATGTTGTGAGAAATCTGGGATTTCTACCTCCACGTCAATACAATGGATGAGTGAACTTATTTAATTTTTTAAATAGAAAACTGTCAGTATTACACATTGAGAACACACAGTCACTACACAAAATTCTCTTTCATTAAGATGTATTTCTGACAGATGTGTAATAGCTTTTACTTCTACACAGATTTTAAAAATAAATGCACTTGAAATCAGAAGTGTTTTGTAATTTGGGGAAACTTACCCCTTTAACCGTGCAACTTCCATCTTTTGGTGCTGATGAAACTGAAAGGAAAAAACTCTGGGGAAATCCTTGACAGTTACATGAGATGAGGGTTTTACTCCCTGACTCTGACCCTATTCCACACACTCCCACATTGGCTCTGCTATAAGAAGACAACTGGCATCGGACAGCAAACACCACTGACTGACAGAGCATCTGCTGCACTGGTAGCTGGTAAGATGAAATCCCATGACTATTAACTTGTTTTGGGTGTATCTTTGACCTCCTGTATAGGTTGTGGGTCTGCTGATGGATTTATAATCTGACTATAGAAACTGAACTTAAAGAAGCCCTTGTGATTTGACTGTAACAATATGTACTCATTGCTCTACCTCCTTTCTTTTTTTTTTTTAGGAATTGCCAATTATGAATCCGGATACAATGTTTATGTTTTTTGTCCTCTGCTGCCTCTGTATGAGGATAAAACCTCTGGTTGCAAACCTGGTAAGATTAGAAACAAGCGGTAACATTTTGCTTTAAAAAAAATTATCTGTCTTGTTTGGTATGAAATAACTTTATGAATTAATTTTAATATTTCCACAGGTGTCTATGGATCCACTTATATCTACTATAGATTCCATTAAGGTTGAGAATCCCTCTACAAATGCCATCACAAATGACTTGCAGATTTCCTCACATCTGTCCCAATTCATCAAGATCCCTCTGAGTTTGTCTCTGGACTCCGTCGACGACATGTATTACGGCTGCTCCCAGAAGATGCTTATCAAGGTGAAACGTCACTACCTGCCAAGGAGCACCAAGGAGGGACTGCACATCAATTTGACCAAATCCTGTGCCATTAAAGCCATGAAAAACAAGGACGTTTACGACCACCTGTCCTGGAATCACTTCAGGGCTCTGTGTGCCTACACTGCCGGAGCCTATGATGACTTGAACAGAGCAGTTCGCAAGGGTAAGGATTCCTACAAGACTTCATTTGAATTCCACTCCCTCCACTTCCTGCTATCAGATGCCATCCGGCTCCTGAAACTCAACCAAAGAAGCTGCTACACTTCCTACCGGAGGAGCAAACTGCTCTTCACTGGGGAAGTTGGACAAACCATGCGTTTTGGTTCCTTTGCCTCCAGCTCCCTCAACAAGGACTTGCGTGAGTTTGGACGAAGGACCTGCTTTGAGATTCACACATGTTTTGGTGCCTACCTCAAGTCCTATTCTGAGTTTGACTCGGAGGAGGATGAAGTTCTGATTCCTCCATATGAGATGTTCAATATCATCTCTGTGGACATGTCAGGACAGAACAATTTACACTGCGACGTTGTCTACAAGCTTGAAACTGCAGGAGTTTACAGCAACCTCAATTGCCAGGCTGTGACTCTTTAAAAGGTGCTAGGTTTCTAATGTGAACACTAACATTTACATACATCAGTACTGCCATCATGAGCCAAAGCCTCCACCAGTCAACATGTTATGCCTCAGTGTGTTGAGTTAAAACTTAGTGAGATTCAGAGTTTTCTAGTTGTTAAACTTTTAATATCACATGATCTGTCATCAGTGAGAACTTTTTTTTTTCATCCATGTTAGCATAAATGATGAGATGAGTTCATTCTCAAACTGTTGTATAGTCCAACTATCTGTTAAACATCAAGGGCTGCTTCTTTGTATGCTATTACATTTATTTATCTCAAAACAAAGCAAAAAATGTTAAATAAAATTTCTGCTGAATAAAATATAAATTGTTCGATGTCTCTGAAGTGATTTATTAAATATGCAGCTTGTACAAAAATACAAATGCATCATAACTTAACACAATAAATGATTACAAAAAGACAACACTCTAGGTCTGACTGACCATAGGTGGCCAAAACAGCACATTTCCTTAATTCAAATCTACTATGTCAAAATAGTCCTTACTGTGTTCCACTATGTAAGAGCTTTGGCACACAAAAGCACCTTAAGACTTTCCAGCAAGCCACAAATAAGGAAAACCTTTGACCAGTTAAATAATCGTTTTCTTAAAGTTACATAAATGAAAAAAAAAAAAATAGTGACAAATCTAAATCACAGCATTAGCTTAAAAACTTTTAATGTTTATTAAATATTTATGTCCAATTTTATTAGTCTTTTAGTCTTTATGCTCAGAAAAAGAGTGAGTAAACCCACAGCACCGCTCCTTTATCACCACCAATAGATATAAAGACAATAACCTGTGTTTTTACAATATTATTTGTTCACTGAAACCACGTTTAATACTCAAGAATCACATGTCTGAACCATTTTCCAGCAGCTTCAGGTGAAGCTGTCTTTGTCCAATAGTAGATAAATAAATGTCTTGAAAAAAAATGAGGAAGTTGATGTTACAGTAGAAATGGTGAGAGTATATTGAGTCAGGAAGTCCTCAAAAAGCGCTATATTAAGCTACAATGATTTAACTTTTAACCTGATGCAGTCGGGATGAATAAGGCAACAAACTAATGAGAAATTGATTTAAAGATTCTTGATATGAGACACAAAATCTGTGAGGACATTGGGATTCAGCTACAGACTTGAACCTTCTCAAAATTCATATTTTTCTACAGGTCAGCAAAGGTTTATTCTTGATGTTAATAACAGTTGTATAGATAGAGTGAAGGTGAGTCCCATACTTGTTTACGTAAGATTGAATTTTTATTTGGCCCAGCGCTGAACTGTTCATTTCCCACAGGAAGTGTAGCAACAGTCACTGGACTAGAAAGATGATCTGTAGTATTAACTCTGAAAATATCTACAGCAATTCAGCAAACATTTAAAATTAAAGAAATTATTGCTAAGTCAAAAAGATCTGAGTCACGCTGGAGAGTGTTTTTGGTCCCTTGTATGTGATCAGGATGGAGTGTTTTATTGATGAGTAAGAAAAAAGGAGAACAGCAAAAGGAAGAAAACTGGAGGGACAGATAGTTTGTCAGACATTGCTCCACAAAAAAAGCACCAAACATCATCTGTAGAGATGATTTACAGTCAGTGAGTGTGTGTGTGTGTGTGTGTGTGTGTCCCTACATCTTCTCATAGGTGAGCTCATGTCCACAGGTGGTACAGGTTTTCTTGTAGAGATCCTCCTCTGGATCCACCACTTCCTCTGGTCCGTACTGATGCTGGTGAACACTGGTGTCTTTGGTCCACATGCTGCTCCTCACCGCCCTGCGCAGCTCTGCCACAAACACACACACGCACGCAGATGTTGTTTGTTCAACGACACAGTGAAACCGCGTTGGCAGTTGCAAATTTTAATCACAAACAGGAAACCAACCTTTGACCTTCTTGTTGAAGCGTTTTTGTTTCTGCACCTCTCTGTTCTCTTCTCTGCTCTCTTTAGCTTCATCCAGAGCCTCCTCTGAACCCCACACCTCAATACATCTCTTCTCTACCTGTGGAGAGAACAGACACACGCGCGCGCGCGCGCGCACGCACGCACGCACGCACGCGCACACACACACACACACACACACACACACACACACACACACACACACACACACACACACACACACACACACACACACACACACAGAGCGACGCAGCGATCAGAGGCACATTAAGGAGGTTATCTAGCCTTATTTCGAGTTAACTCTAAAAAAAATGTTAGAAATAATTAAATCAAGTTTCCTAGATCCCAGGATTACACCTTAAAATTCTAAAAATATTTACAAAAAATTAAAAAAGAAACTCAAACCAAACAGTGACTGATAAGTTGGTGTGCACTTATTTAAAGCGGCTGTAATGTATTAGATTTCAGATCATCGTGAACAGACACAAATCGCAGCACCTGTAGTTTGAGGTAGAGCTTCATATCTCCCCATCGCGGGTTGTGAGGATTTTTCTTCAGTATAAACCTGAGCGGAGGCTCTCGCTTGTCCAGGTCACAGTCCTTCAGCAGGTAGTGCTGTTTGGCCTCAGTTCTGGAGATCAACTTGTGTTTTTCCTCATTGTCTCTGAAAAAACAGAAGCTTTACGTTATCCCCATCTGACTGTATTTCAGTCAAGTAATGATTTAAAACAAACTGGGAAAAGCCTAAATGACCTGACTATTACAGTTATCATGATTGTAGATTGAATTAAAAATGATCACAAAATGTACAAAAATTCTTTCAGTGATTTTAGCCTCGTTAAAAAAAAAATCTCATCAATACTTGAGGAAAATATGAAACATAAAGTGACGTATAAAACTGGCAAATAAAGTGAAAGAAAAGCGGATTTCATGCAGGTAGTTGCGTGTGCATGTGTGTGTGCATGTGTGTACCTGCACTTGTCACACACAGTCAGGTCAAAGCTGTTGCTGAGGTAGGAGTCCATAAATGGTTTTTGACAGTCATCACACACCAGGTAGTCTGGTTCAATCACAGGAGCTGGAAGCAAAACAAACAAACAAACAAAAACACACACAGTTTAAACAGAACAAATGCACCTACTGCTTAAATGGAGGCGCGCGCGCGCGCGCACACACACACACACACACACACACACACACACACACACACACACACACACACACACACACACACACACACACACACACACACACACACACACACACACACACACACACACACACACACACACACACACACACCTGGCTCGTGCACCACCTTCCTGGCCCTCTGCTCTTCCTCTCCATCCTCCTCCTCCTCGATGAAGAAGCCTCCGCCGGAGTCGACGGTCTTGGACACTTTGGCCGAGGTCGCTCCCTCCACAGCGGACAGAGGACGACTCGCCAGTCGGGCTTGTCGGAGCATCAACGCGCGCTGCCGGTTCCTCTCGATTTTAGCTCGCATCGCTGCAGAAAGTTCGGGTTTAGGACTCTGTTCTGGTTCTGGGTCGGGACCAGAAGCGTCTGGTTCTCCTATTCCTGGAGGATCCATGTTGTTTAATCGCTCGGATCAATGCATGGAAATTAATGAAATGACTCTAAATACAGGTCCCATACAAAGTGCAGCGTTGGACTGTTGTTATAAAAGTCGCATTTGCATGTTTCCGGCTTCATTTTCTTCTTCTTCGGTTTTATTCTGAACTCTGAGATTAAACACCGCCACCTATCGTCTGTGAGAGGCGACGCTTAAGAGATTTTACCCTTGTGTCACATTAGTGTTAGGATTAACAACATCTAGGAAAAGTCTGCTGCATCTGTCACCTGACAAGTTCATTACTGTTCAGTTTAAAATAAAAACTTTGGATACTTACATTTATTTTATTTGATCATATCTGCTACAGACAATGATTATGTAAACAACAGGCTCATAAACTATCCACGTGTGAGATTAAATACATTTCTTAAACTACTCCCATTGTCTTTTCATTTTGTTTGCATTCTGGAAAAAAAAAAAGTATGGTGTTGGTCAACTTTCTTGGCTCAGTGGTTCATTAAAAGCTTTATTTTTGAGTCAAAATTAATTTCACTTGTCCACAGGGGTTTTTCAGAGGCCGAAAATACAAAAAGTACCAAATTCTACAGAAATAAATTAGGAAGAATACTATGTATTAAAATATAGATTTAACTTTCTTATTCTTCCATTTGTGAAACACTAAAAGTAGAGGATTTCTCCATAGCTGTGATTTGATCATATGGCAAAAAAATGACTGATACAAACACTCTATGGGCAGGTTAGTGACTTTTGAGTTTTGTTCTAGCAGACGTTCATAGTTCAGTGAGTGGATGTTCTGAGCTGTCAATGAGCAGAACCAGAGAGAGAACGCAGACAGGTGAACGCGTCCTTTACTGGTTGTCCTCATGTGTCCAGTGAATCCCCGTTGCATCACACCGACCATGGCAGGGAGCCACGCACGCTGCTGTAAGAGGCTTGTGTCAAAGTAAAGCAGATCACATCCTGATAGATGACACTGCAAATCTGATCGCTGGTGTGCGGGACCTTGAGAGGTGACATGGAACGACTTTTTAAGTGGTTTGTTAGATTAAAAAAAAAACAAAAAAAACATCTCAAACGACCTCTGCAAATACACCGTTAGGAAATTATATCCAGAATCCAGAGAGTAGTATTTGTCATTGTTGGAGTCACAAAACAAGATCAGGATAAATCATCATTAACACAGTATCTGTGATTTAATTTAATCTAATTTTATAAATACATCAGGAATATTGGATCTATTTTTGTCTATCAACTCCAAACACCAGTGATGAAAATTTGAGTTTTCATTTATTTGATCATATTCATCAACACATTATACACAGGTGAGTGATACATGTTTTTACAGTATAATACATGATTCAAGTAGTACATGAATATATTTCCATAATTGCGTAACGTACACGGGAAATACAAAAGCATTTCACCATATTGTGAAGGTATTCATGCTGGTTGAGGATTAATACTTACAGATATTTCTAAATGTATTCATTCATACACATCGTTTCTCACATTCAGATGATCCATCACAGCAAAAAAAAAAAAAGAAAAAAAAAAAGATTTGTAAATGATACTGCATACATGAGCTGAACATGAAGTTTGGATTCTGAGATTAAAAATCTTGTTGAGGTTTGTCGACTATGTGCTGACTATCATTACATACAGGAGCTTATGTACAGTCTTTTGCATTACAATTTACAAATCTTTTAGACTCATACAAAAAAATGGATTTATATATATTTTAAATAACATTACACTGGGAGTAGAAAGTCAACTTTTTTCCACATTCATTTTCACAAAATTGTCTTTGGAAATTACAAAAATAGTAAAAGTGGCTGGAGAAACATAGTGACATAAAACATGGATTTAAATTTGACTTTTAACCCTTTGGTAGTGTAGAGGTGATATCAAATGGAGGGAAGATGATTAGATCCACTTATCAAATTGGGACAATGTCTATATTATTATCAGAAAACATATATATATATATATATATATATATATATATATATATATATATATATATATATATATATATATATATATATCTTTCTATGTTTCCTGGAAGAATTCAACCTCTTACATTATTACAAGAAATAAAGCCGTAGGAGGATACAGGTACTGATCCAAAACTGATGAAGCATGTTAGATAAACTGCCATCCTAAATAAACGCCTTGTTTGAATTATCATCACCTATATTATAAACTACTATAGCAGTATATGATTTCAGCATGGTCACATTTGATTTGATTGACTTAAAGTTACTCTAGTAATTACATTATTCAGGGCGTTTATTTGAGGATGGTTAAACAGATCTTTTCTCTAGTGTGTATGAGTCAGTCAGGCAGGTGGTGCAGCTGATGTTGACAAGCTGCAACACTGACACTGACAAGTTCATCACAAATACATGTAGAGGCAGTTAAAAACAGAAAAGAAAAGAAAAACAAAACAAACAAAAACTGATAATCCAAAGAAAATAAAAAACCCCAAAACAATTCCCATAATTTCCCAAAATCAGAGAAAGAAAATGATGCAAAAACAGATTTTTGTTGAGTCACAGAGACTTCTTTATTGTCGTATTATTTAATTGTTTCATCTTTTTTGCAACCTCTTTGGAATATAGTCATTGAATTAATTGATTGAAATACACTTTTATTCACAATTTGAAAAAAAAAAAAATCACGTAACATTTGAAAGGAAAACATTGACTAATTGATCATTTTCTACAACAGCAGAACCCTAGAGGTGCATTCACTCAGTTTGTTGTTGTTTTTTTTTTTTTTTTTTTTTTGTTTTGTTTTTTCCACTAACTGAGCAATGGCTCATAACTGTAACTCTAACTGAGAAGGATTAGTGAAGAGTGAGTGAAGCAGGAGCATCACTAGTATTGGGAGTGTGTTTAGGTAGAAATAATGAAAAGTAGTTGTAATAACAACCTTTTAGACTTATTATTGTTTATTTTCACTCGTTTTCTTGCTGGTTTGTATTAAGTGCATGTCTGCACTAATTTCAAATATCAAAAAAATAAATAAATAAACAAACAAATAAATAAAAACTAGGAACATTTTAGGGAGGCTAAAGCTAAAGCCTCCTTAAAATAGACCCAACAATGTCCATGGAGTGAAGTTCGTGCCAAAATACTCAGAAGTCACAAAGTGACAAAGTCCTTAACTGTTTTATTTTAGAACAGAAAAACGTCTCTACTTGATGTTTCTTATAACAGTTTCAGTATAATATTTCCAACTGCAAATCACACACTGAACTGAAAGAAAGTTGCACGTGAACATTGTGATGGAGGCTGTGAATTAGACCTTTTTCACTTGTTGTACAGTACATGAGTTTTACATCAATACGTTACAGAAACCTGGTGATACCGGTTGATATTGAACACTTATTTTTATAAATACATTATTTAAAAAGAAAAAAAAAGGAAAATATAACAGAGAACACTAGTCTTTAGTCCATATCTTTTTGCCCAGACTGCATCAGTGACTGGGATGCAAATGTGACACAAACCTCTTCATCACTCGGGTCATTTGCATCACAATTGTCCATTTTTTTTTTTTTTTTTTTTTTAAATCAGGGAAATGAAATAATCTCTCTGTCTAAAGTGGTGCATGTAAAGGCAGACAGAAAAAAAGTGACAGAACAGGAGCTTATTATATGTAACACAGTCACACAGCTTATTATATGAAAATCCAAACAGATAGTCGGGATATATTGAACTAAGAAGAAATATTGAGAATGATAAAATCTTAACCAGTTTAATCTTGGTCAAATCTATATGTGTACATTCTATTGTAACTATTTAGCATTTATAGATATTCAAGAATTGGAAATAAAGTAACAATTTCTGCAAAATATGCCCTGAGATGTATTTGAAAATGCAGTTTCATCAAATCATCAATACTTAATATTTCTCTTTTAATGATATTTCCAAGATATTTCATAAGCCATACAGTTGGAGGAATGGACATAGTTCAAATCTAAAAGTCTATAAAGCAGCTTTCACACCTGTGTGTTTCCCCAGTTTTCACCTATGATACACTGGATCTCTCCACAGCTCCACAAAATGAAAAACAAAGTCTCTTTGAGCCACCAAATTCAGTTTATATTCTTCACATGCTGCTTGCATGAGTAGTGGAGGTCCTACTGATATAGCCACACAGTCCTTGTTGAGGGAACAGATGCTCTTCCAGTAATAATTCTCTCCAGGGTGACGTTAAAATCACTTGTCCTTTCATCAGATTTTAACCAATCGCAGATACTCAGTGTAGTCACACAGTACGGAGTGAGAGGAGTCTCTCCTATCGGGTGGCATGAGTCCATAAATGAAGGACTGGCTTTTCTGCCACTGCTGGAAGGCCATGATGCACCAGCCTGCACCTGTAACAACCTGTGTTTGTCTGCACTTTGTGTGCGTGTGTGTGTGTGTGTGTGTGTGTGTTTGTGTGAGACAGATACGACTTTATGTAGTAAATGATGGTGCATATGAGGACATTTGTTTGGTTTCATCTTTCTGAGAATCAGTAGAAGTCTGTCTTTGTCTCTCTGTCTCTGTCTCTCAGACGGTGACGGGGCAGGTGATGATTTTGTCCTCCAACATGACGCTGACAATGAGGAACACAAAGTAGAGCAAGAACATCAAGGAGCCCAGAACTTTGCTCATTCTCCACTTGCAAGCTGCAATAGAGATGATGACGAAGAGGAGCATGAGGAAGAGGAGCACGATGGCGCAGAACAGGCCGTTGCTGCTCACCTCCACTGGCTTGAAATCGTTGATGATGTTGAAGAGGAGCCACGGGAACGGCAGACTGGAGAAAGAAGAAAACACAGCAGAGAAGATTTATTTAGATATTCTGTCTTTTGCTTGTTTATGATATGATATAAACCTGTGCTAAACACAAAGCTACTGGATTTAATGTTTTCCTTACTCACCCTACAGTGATGTCAAAGATGTTGGAGCCCACAGAGCTGGACACAGCCATGTCTCCCAGGCCTTTTCGTGCTACAATCACACTGGTGATCAGATCGGGGATTGAAGTCCCAGCTGCTAAAATGGTCAAACCCATGATCTCTTCTGTGATCCAGAAAGTTTCTCCAACCTGTAAGAAGAAATATTGTTACTTCATGCTGCAGCTACATAAGTTTGTACAGTTTTTTTTTTTTACAGAAATATAGTCAATTTGTAATCACACCAGCATCACTGCTACGTGTGGTCAAAGAACATGCGATTTTCTCTAATGAGGGCTGTGATGTAGCATACAACTATAGCACCACATTGTAGCACACTTACCTCTAGTTGTGTGTGCAAGCAGGATAATTAGCATAGTCACTCTTTAATAAGACTGTTTGCATTTCATCTCATAGTGGAGTCACTGATCACATACGACTGTTATCATGTGGATTGTTTTGTAGCAAAAAAGACTTGAAATAGTTCCAGAAATAAAAGCAGGTGTACTCTCCCGATAACCTTGCACACATGACCTCCTGCTTCTTTGCATTTGAGCTGTTAAAATAGAGTGTTACAGGTTGATCTATCTGGGGATCAAGGCAGATTAGCTGAGATTAGCTGCCATGGTCACACATTCAACATCTTGACCTTTGCACTCTGATAAGACAGCCCCCAGAAATAGAATACAATGGTAAGGAGTAGATAGCAGAGTTGGTATAGAACAGAGAATAAGAAAAGGATTTCATAGTCACCTTTGGAAATGTATGTGTGTGTGTGTGTGTGTGTGTGTGTGTGTGTGTGTGTGTGTGTGTGTGTGTGTGTGTGTGTGTGTGTGTGTGAGTACCTGGTGAGCCCACCACACCATCAGGTAGGAGAAGAAAGCAATCCAACAGATTGCACCAAGGAAAGTGACGGGGAATAACCTTGCTGCAGACTGAAAAAAAAAACAAAAACTCAATAATCAATACATCTGTTTTATCACTTCTAAAATGCTAAACATTGTGAACATAACATTGTGCACAGTTGTGTGTGTGTCACCTCTCTCCTGACGTCGGGTAGTGTGACCCACAGAGGAAAGACAATGGGCAGGATGAAGAGGTATGTGAGTCTTTTCCTGGTAGTGTCAGGCCAGGCCAAGCTCAGAGGCTGGTCTTCATCCTCCTCCTCCTCCATACCCTGAGGAAGAGTTCATAACTAAAGCTGTACAGTGTACAATGAATTGGATGCTGTATTTTTTTTACAAAAAATAAACAAATAAAAAAACAAACAAAAAAACATACCTCATCTCCTCCTGCCACACCATTCATGGGTGGCGTGACTTCCACTGCAACATTTGTATTGTTGGGGATGTTTTTATCAGCTTGAGGGAAAAAAACAGAATAGTTGAGGACAAACACATTCAAGCGAACACTTTCATATTAGCAGATTAATTTGAAATAGAAATGTTGGCCTAAGGACAATGAGAGAAAAGATGAAACTTCGTACAATTTGCAGTCCTTGAACGCTGAGTCTGGGTGAGGGTTGCTGTGTTGAGAAACAAATATTCTTGTTAATTTTCTCAGCTCATTTTTGTCAGTGTAACACCAAATGGAGCCCTGTTATGTCTCTTTAGCAGTGATTATATAACAGGTAGGTTACTAAATCAGTCATTCAGCTGATAGATAAACTGCCAATTGTCAGACAATATCAGATGGTAGGATACATTGGTAAACCAAATAATTAGTAATAAAAATGATGATAATGTGTTAATGTTTGACATCACAGAAACACCCACTTTACTCCAACATGCTCTATCATCCAACCATTCTTTCGCGACCAAGATACTGTTGATATGTGTTTTAACTGCTCATCTTATTTGCCACTTTATCAGCTGAAGATTGTGAGACAAACAGGCTCCCATATTGATCGCTGTTACTCACCTACACCGTTGGCAGCATCTTCTTTACACTTTTGCTTGGCCATTTTGTGAAGAATCGATGCCTTCTCTTTGAAATGTCCTGAATCAGAGAACATGAGACATTTCAAGGAGGCTATCATTTAAAAACCTGATTGATCTGTATCTGTAATAATTCACAACCTGTGACCAAATTTATCATATAAACAGTTAACAAGACATGCAATTTAATGATTACATAACACATCTTTGTTGCATTTGTGTTTTTTTTTTTTGTCACACACACCTTCATCACTGAGTGGGTCCAGTGTGTGTATCATGAGCTGGAAGATGCTGTTTCTCATCAGTGAGTTGTGTAGAGAAGCACAGCTGCCTTCTCTCTGCAGTCTAGGTTTTGCCTGTAAAAATGCAAAACCAAAGATGAATTTTTTTCTATGTGTGCAAATAAGAACATGCATGTATTAGTCTCATATCTTGGCATTATTCATCATTGTATTTCATTATGAAAGCATAGTTGTTTAAATTTAAACCACCAACGTCGCTATTTGATTTGCAACTTATTCTCTCTGCGTGTCATTTTCTACAAAGTTTCTGTTGACTGACTCGGATACATTATAAACAGTATAATCAGTGTAGTAAATTTAAAGTAAATTTAACCTGGATGATATTTACACACACAAAACAAACTTACTGTCAGTTTGTTCTCATCGTCTGCGGGTGCATTTACCTTCAGGGGAAAAAAACACATAAAAAAAACAAAATATATATATATGCATGTAGATTTTCTTTTACACACAGTACTGTGTAATCACAAGGTGTTGAGAGAGTAAATACAAACATACAATCCAATACAATCAACCTGCAGTAAATACATTCTGTGTTGTGATGTTTATTCCACATCTGTTTTTGAGTTTGCGTTGCTGTTGGATTGGATTGCATCACTACAATGGCAGGGTGGGGAGGGGATGAGTGAAATAATAAGTTAATGAAGCTACAGTACAGTTCGCTAAAGTCCTACAGACCCAGGAGGGCTCGTAACATATTTGAAAAGAAAAAGAATGTAAAGTCACTGAATGAAACCATACATGAATACATAAAGCAATGATTCAGATTTCAATCACTCAGTCCTGTTCACAAAAACCCAGATCATTGACTATCTGAATAGTTAAAAGTAGGGAAATAAGGTAAAACAGAAAGCATGCAGGACTGTGCAGACAGATATTAGCAACAGAAACTTCATCTGTTTTTGTGGAAGACTCTGACCCTAGAGTAGGGTCCAAATTTGATCAAATGATCCAAATTTTCCCTGCCTCATAGTTCATTCCGCATAAGACATCACTGTCTCCTCCTTCTCACAACTGGAGGGAGTTGAACCAGAGCCAGAGGTTTTTGGGTGTCGTTCCAACATGAAGACTAGGATCCTACGCACACAAACACTTGACGCTAACCTCAACCCCAGCCATTTTCTTCAGAGGACATATACAGCACAGTGGTGTGACCACATAGAGAAACACATAAACAACACACACACACACACACACACACACACAGACAAACAGTCCACCGGCTGTGACAGACAGAGACTGGTGTTGGTTTGTGAAAAATGCAGAGGTGGTGATGTCAGCGGTGGGGATGGTTTCATGTGGGAATCAGGGATTTTAGAGATGTTCAAGAAAACAGACAGATAAAGTTTTGTGGGTAGGTATTTTGTCACTTGTCTTTTTGGCACAGACGGAAAAACGAAAAAGCTTTTTAATGAATTATTGAGAAGGTTTGGGGAGATTTTAATGCAATTGCTTTCTTTGTATCTATAAATGATTTATAACTGCTTATCCACAGCCTACATCAGTGTTTGAGAGTAGGTGTATTGAGAGTTGGCTCCAAAGTAGAGAGACAGAATAAAGTAAAAAAAAACTAACCCACTGATTAGAGGTACAAATAATTGCACACTGCAGTATTTATATACAACAAATTAAAGTAAATTAAAATGAACCAGATAATTTGAATTTGTATTTTGCCACATAATTGTGTTTTTATAAATTGCTGGAGAGTCATCCAGTCTCAGAGATTTTATCAGAAGATGCTGTTGTACTTTTGTACCTCTTTACCACTGAACAGCTGTTCTCGTTCCTACCAATGTATCACTCACCAAAGGTTGGTAGAGGTATTTTAGACCTTTGTAAGAAGAGAAACACTGACCAGAAACAACCAGAAACACTGAGCAGAAACTGGTGGAGGGTTTCTGTTGGTGACACGTTTTCATGATGGTGGACCTTGGTGTGAGCAGATAATCTCTTTAGCTTGAATCTGACAAGACACCTGCTGCTGTTACAGCAGCCGAAGCAAAGCTAAATCCTGGGTTTTCTCTTTGTTTTCAAAGGGCTGTCACTTTGTGGGATCTGTTACCTGTTAGTCCAGTCCAGATTTGTCTGTAGGTATTTATAGCAACTCCTAGGAGCAGCTTAGGTAATGTTCATGATTTTCATGGCGCTGTAAGTCTCCCTACGGTAAGACTCAAGTTAAACTCATCAAACTGAGCCAAAACTCTGGGTATGATTTCAGAAATGTTCGACCAACAGACATCAGATGAATCTAATTTCTTTTTCCTGGATCTTTCATCAAAAATATGCAATGGTTTTTAATGAAAAAAAAGACAAATCTGTTAAAGATGATAGAGAGGAAAAAGAAGGTGTGGACACCTGACTGTATTACCCATGTGACTGCTGAGCCTCTGCTCTAATAGCTGAGGGCAGCTTGGTATTAGTTCATGTTGTCTAACGCTCACATGGCTCCTGAGAACTGCTTGATGACACAAGACACTTATAACCTGCTATTGGATCTGCTGGGACTGAAACTGACTTATGTGTGAAAAAACAGTTTGAGTGACTTCATGTTGATTTGCATCAGGACACATTTTACATTCAGTCTGACTAACACCTTTGACCTCCTGGACTTATGAGACCATTTATTCAAAGTCAGTTGATGCTGCTGTCGGTGATGATTTGAATGACTTTAAGTTATCACAACTGTTCTGGCAACATGCATTCAGATTAGATAACCGACAGTATAGAAAAATGAATGGAAATTAAAATGTGCGCACAAATTACAGTCAATCTACTGTAAAGTCAGTGTTTGACATATTTTACAGATGGCTTTGGCTTTTAATTCAGTGCCTGATAAAGTAAAGCAGTTTAAGAAGATGATTGAAAAAACTCCCTAGTAAGGTGTAATACAGTTCATTTTTTTCCCTCTAAATGTATTTTCAGATAATAAATATTGTGATACTCCTTCATGTCCCTAGAGAATTTATTTCTCTCTTAGTGAAAAACTGGCAATTTTCATGTTTCACAGACAGGAAGAACAATGAGTTATTATGTTATATTTAAGTTATTATATTTAAGATGATCTGTTTAGAGAAATTATTTATTAACTTTGGTCTGAACCACAGTTGTGGTTAAACTGTCTCATATCTGACGCAGACACTGATCTGGAGCCAGTATATTTATGACAATCAGAGCACTTTTTTTCTAAATTCAAACACATCCACATTTTCTTCTCTCTCTCTCCCTTCAGCACCCACCTGACTGTCCGAGCTGTGGGACTTAGTCAGGATTAATCAGCAGAGATCACCTACATTTAGACTGGTAATTTTCAAGCCGGTGTGTCAAGTCCTGCAGCAACTTTCACATGTGCATTGTCTCCTGCAGTGCTGTCAAACATCAAACATCACTATCACACTTTTCACCAAACCGGGGCGAATAATTAAAATGATTATTTTCACCTAAACAATTCCTCATTATAACACAAATCTCCTTGCAGTTAGTGGGGATGAATCAACAACTATAGACACTATAGACTCCTGGCAATAAAGCATTATAACCCGCTGTTTACAGTTTTTAAAGAAGCTACTACTGTGACAGATTTTTAAAAAATATTTATAATGGTGATGTGAAAATATAAAGTCATCAAAACACAATGAATCTATACTTTACATCACTGACATTAAACATCTTCAGAATTATGATTATCCATCGAATAAACTGAATAATACACAGATACTAAGACCATGCACTTGTTCACATAGTAATTCATGCTGGCCAGAAATGTATGATTAGAAGAAGAATTTGAACATTATATCAGCACTCTGCAGAGCAGCGGAGTGACAATGTGCTGGGATGTATATGTGTTGTCGTCACTGCAGGTAAGCAGTTGATAAGGGGATCAGAAAGGATTGGCGTCTTCAGTGCCACCACCGAGCAAACCAGCAGATCTCTTTTCTCTGTCTCTCTTCTCTCTAACATAAACAGATATAATATATATAATACACAAAACCACCAGAAACATTCTAAATAATGACCCTAAATAATAACAAATAAATAAAAAAAAAAACACATGCACACCATACTATGAGCGTGACTACAGGATGACAAACGAGCAGTCAGTCATTTCTGTCAGTGATCTGCTGATTCCTGCTCCCCCAAGGAGCATCTGACTATTATTAGCGGCTCTAATGGGATTGGGGAGCATTAACCCGAGGGATTATTTAGCAGCTACCGACACATGAGGTCAAGGCAGCTGGACATCAAGTGCCGGATGACTGAAAGAGAAAAGCTGCTCTCGGTCTGAGGTGAGACAGCCTGAAGAACAGCTGATTCCCAGAAGGGCACCAATGTCAAACAGAGCTTCTGTAGCAAAACTGATACTAATAGAGACTGATCAGTGCACACAAATGTATGAACTCACAGATTTAAGAGAAACACAAACATGACATCTACAAACCTAGATCAAAACAACACATCACTGTATAGTTCAGATAACGCGCTTCAGTGCCTGTGAGAGTAACTGACTCTTATCAGATGAAATAAAATAAATGTCTGAGGATAATGACAGAAACTAAAAAGTACAAGAATGGCTGTTAAACACTGATAATTAAGTAAAGAATAAAAAAGAAAGGGAGACAAAGGCAAAAGAATATAGATTTCAAAAACAGTTACGTAAGCAGTTAAAGGGAGGCTGATGCTCATGAGCTCATCTGTTGTTAAAAACACTAAAAACTTCTACTGGCTTGAATCACAACCATAATAATAGTTGCATCATTCTATGAATTTGTAAACAAGACCTTACTTTTTAGGCCTGCAATGATAAATATGTTTATAATCTCATAATTTGTATTCCCGGTAAATAAAAACAGCACTGCAGTGTATACGCCCCTGAAGAACTGCTGATGGTTGATGCTGGACTAGGCTACGGACAAGCTCCTCTAAGATCAGCCCACAGTAATTTTATCATTCATCACCTGATTGCCGTATGAGATTACAACATCAGAGAGCAAGAGATCTGACTCCAACTGCACACACAGACAGAACATACAACAGATGAGGAGAAAAGTGTAAACAAACCAAAACAAAAGGCTTATTTGTCTGCACTGGATGTGTGTTGAACCTTTTGCATCGTATCATCAGTTCTCCTGATGTTGTTGTGAGGATGCATCCAGCACCAGGCAGCACAAATCAGCTCTCCAAGCTAATAGCTAAATTGTACTTTCCCATCATCTTTTCCTGCTGTAGTGATTGTGAAGTGATTGGTGTCTTAAGTGTGCTGTCATTAAGATCAACATCCCGAGTCACTCTGTGCAAGGGCCTAACTAAAGAATAAACATTAAATTTTTAGGGTGATAAATTATCGTAGTTTTGATTTATGTGATGTATGTTAGGATGAATGATGTCTAGAGTGTATGAGCAGCCTTGTAGTCAGGGCAACAAGGCTGTAGCCCTGAAAAAAGTCAGGTCTACAACCTTTTTCCATAATCAGATGTTTCTGGTCACTTCATGATATCATGATATACCTGATATCATATAAATAAGAAGAGTTAATGGAGGGAGGGTGCCATAGGAATTATCTTTTTGATTAATATTTCACTCTTTCTTTCTTTGCTTTTAGTTTTGCACCGACTATCACACAGGATGTCATCAATGGGAAATATTCTTTTTCAGATGTTCATCTCAACTCTTTCTACACTATAATTAAGCTTTGGGAGTATCATGTAACATCATAACTACACGACTTTACCATCTCAAGATACCTGCTCCCGGTATTGCATTTAAGGAAAATGTTAAGGGAAACACTAATATCATCTTTTGAATTAGTCAGAATAGGAATATTAGTGCAACATTTGTAATATTTAGCAATCGTTTCTGCCTTCTAGAGAGATACTTTATATCAAAGACTTAATATGAAAAATATTTCATATTGGATGAATAAGAACAGCTAAGTTTTGACTGAAAGTTGGAAAGCATCCTATAGTTTTAACAATTGTATAATATTATATTATATATTATATAACCATTATATAATCTGAAGTTGGGCTGATACAGTTCTTCTTATAATATAATAGTATAATCAATATGGATATATGCAAGGATATATGCAATAGGTGTGATCAAATACAAACACAGATGCAGTGTTAATTTATCAACTTTGACAATTAATCAACATATCATAGTACATCACACACAATGTTTTTTAATCGTGGGGGCATTTTACTGAGTCATCAGACTTCTGGTCTGGACTGGGTTACTAAAAGAGGTGACTGAAGATGAGGCCTTCGTGTAGACTTAGTCAGCACGAAGACACTGTAGCCTGGCTCTTGAATCTGACGCTGAGCTACACAGGTGGCAGATTAAGACAAATCTGTACGTATGTCCAGAAGGGAAGTAAGGAGGGTTTGGCATTCTGACAGATCCATGTCTGTTGAGCAACCTCTGCTTTAACACCCTCTCTTCCTCAATATAACATCATCTCTGATTCCCAGAACAGGAGAACTGCTATTCCAAGGATCAGTGGTCATTGATATTTCCTCAGTTTAATTTTAATTGTAATTATGAAAACCAAATGCTTTTTTTTCTTCATATCAGTTATCAAAATATGCTCAGATTTCAACCAAGAGACACCGACAGTGATGAGTTTCCCTCCAAGAAATACCATTGTCTCATCCTCATCAGAAACTTATCGCAAGAATCACAAATTTTTACTTAGAGAAAGAAAACAAAGTGTATCCGTAATATTTTGATCTTGGGTATTTTTCAAGACTTTGTCATATCACTGTTCATTCTCTATTTCCCTCTATATATTAAAAAAAAAAAAAACAATGTAAAGACTTAGAAATTTCTTGACAGCTGTTTCTGTTGTGGATGCTCCTTTGGTGGATGAAAGGGTCAGTCAGTGATTGACAGTGATTGACAGTATTGGGGCAAATGGATGTGTGCTTATAGAACTAAGTTTCAACTGTTGACAACCAAGATGGAGTGAAAGATGGATATTGTTCAGAAGCTGAGAGAAGCTGGATGGATGGATGGATGGATGGATGGATGGATGGATGGATGGATGGATGGATGGATGGATGGATGGATGGATGGATGGATGGATGGATGGATGGATGGATGGATTGACTGGATGGATGGATGGTTGGATGCATGGATGGATGCATGGATGGGTGGAAGGATAGATGGAGGGATGGACCAGACTCACCTTTGGTGCAGCCTCCAGTTCATCCACCTGGTTGCTGCCCAGCCTTGTCTTGATGAAGAGTTCCACTTTGGCATTGAACTTCATGAATGTCACATAGCAGGTGTAGCACAACAGCAGGCTAATACTTTCCCCCATTGTGATTTGATTATCCAGAAAGAAATAGATAAGCATGAGCAAACCAATGATATAGAACGAGACGTCTCTGAACAGAGGCCACCAGGTGAGGTTCAGCACCTCTTTGGAGAAGAGGGCACACATTCCAATCACAAAAAGGATGTTGAATACAGCGGAGCCCACGATGGTACCAATGCCCACGTTACTGTGGGAGACGAAGACTCCTATGACAGAGGTGAAGAGCTCTGGGGCCGACCCACCAGCTGCCATGAAGGTGGCTCCTGCTACATCATCAGAGATCTCCAGCTTCTCTGTGATGACAGTAAGCGCAGGGACGAAGAACTCATCACAGACGATGGCTAAGGCTATGAACATGTAAATCATGCCAAACATATGAAGCACCACAAAGCCCTGACGTCTCTCCTCCACAGTGAAAAAGTCCGTTGGGTAGTCTCCATGATTCATCTCTACATCAGCTGATGGCATGGCCACCGGTGTGTCTTCTGGTGCAGCTGAGAGGTTGTGGTATTGAAGAAGAGTTCTATGGGGCACCGCTGCCTCTGCTGAGCCTTCGGCAGCCGATTCCAGGTCTGTGGCCATTGTTGTGACCAGGGACAAGGCACTCCATGAACTGACTGTGCAAACCACTGCCAGGCTGATGATGAGGCCCAGAATTCGTCCAGGCCGCAACTTTCTCTTAAAGCCCTGGTACTTGTGCCTGGTGCAGCTGCTGTGAGGGCCCAGAAGAGGAGCAGAGCTAGAAGAAGCTATGTCTTGACTTCTTATGGGTAGCATGAAATCCATGATGTTTGGTGTACGTTGTCAGGGAGCTTGTAAGCGTCTGGGATCCCTCTCAAACCTGGGTTGGCGTTGCTGGTGGCTACGTGGGCAGGGGTGGTTCACCGATTTGTTCGCATGCTGCTCCCTGGTCTAAACACAAAGGTAGCCCTGCAGTCTGATTCCTGGATCTAGCCCATTCAAAGGCTTCCTCATATTACTCACTAGATGAAAGAGAAAGAGTAATACAAGTTTTTAATGCAAGTTTTAATACATTCTAAAACTTTCTTTCTTTTTACTTTTTCCACTCCTGATATCTGTTCATTGACAACTTTAAGGTCTCCAAATTAGCTCCCCCAGATCCTCCTACCACTTTAAAATGTTGTTTGTATCAGTAATAATATTCTAATAATCCTCCATGTCATTTTCAAGGCTAAGAAGAATGACAATTGGTGGAAAAATATTCCTAAAGAAAAACTAACCTGCTGATTGTTCAATGAGATACTTGTAAATACAGTTAGTGTTTTATTTTAAGGGTTCGTGTGCATTTTCAACTTGTATATGTTACATTTCATGCATCATGTCCCATTATTAATAGCTGGTTACAGCAGCAGTATTAATAGCAACAATTCTGTAAAAGTGTGTGGCCTTTTTGACATTGTGCTGAGAACCTGCAGTGAGAGCTTTCCTTTAAGTGAAGCTTGCACATTAGTGAAAGCTCATTAGGAAGCTATTTAATCCCTGAGAAGATATACTTAGATTATCCTCAGGCCCTGCACACTGGTGCCACTGCACAAAGTCAAAAATGATGACAATAACAAAATGAACCGAACGATAAATTAGAAGTTGATTTTTACGTCAGCCATTCGTAACTATGCAGGAAGAAACCGAGAAAGAACTGAATAAGAATAAGAAAGTTGAAATTTAGGCATTTCAACCCATTTTAAACCCACAAGAGACACTGAACAGTCTCACTCTGCCAACATCAAACACCAGTGTCAGTTACTGCAATACAGTTATTTTAGCATTTCAAATCTAACTGTGCTTGCATCTTTTTCAGGAAACACTCTATCAGACCATTATAGCAAAGACAAACTACAGCTACACATGAAAAGCATACAAGCATTATTTATGTTGTCATACCACTCTTGGATATTTCCCGTTCAGCAGGTGGGACTCCAGCAGATCAGTAGGTCTAGAGTCTCTGAGTAAATATTCCTGTAAATTGAATCCTGAGGGACAGTGGTCCAGAGGGCTCAGCGTTTAGACTGAAGGTCCCAGCAGTAAATCCTCAATGAGATTTTTCTCCCTTGGCAGAGGTGGAGCTCCAAGACATCAGGTTAGAAGCTGAGGACCAGTAACTCCTCCTCCCTTTCTATGTTCCTCCCCCTTTGACACTGCCTTCCTTCTTTACCACCATGCCACCATGTACAAGAATGAGGATCAGTGCTGTTTTTCACTGTCCAAGCCCCGCAGTGTCATGTATCATCTGTTTACATACCCACAGCCAATAAAATGGGTCTTACACAAGAAGCTTATAGAGCCTGATGGGGCTGAATCATCAGTTCATAGTGTGGTGCATAAAGCCCCTGAAAGTGATCCCAACTGATGCACGTTACTCTTTGCATTTATTCATTTATTTGGTACGTCATTAAGGGTTCTAGATATTTTGGATCTTCACAGACAGATGTTGGATCTGATGTCACTGTGCCTTCTGAGTTTCAGTTGCTAAATGTCTGTAATTGGCTTTGAGAGCAGCAGTGCTCTGAAGAGACAACCCTGCTGCGTCTGTCATGTATTTACAAGAATAAAATCTACTCATTCTGTAGATTTAGTCTGAACTTACACACAGACAGAGCATGTGTTTCGATCTGCAAAAACACAGTAAAGAGGATATAATTTTAGGAAGAATCAAAGGAATAATGTCCAAAACTATCTAAAGAAACAGTTTTTCAGTAAGGGGAACTGACAAGAAATTTAGATTGTGGTGTGGTTACTCAAAAGTGTGTCTATGTGTGTGCACGTGCTTCAATCGGGTCAGGTTTAACATGTGAGAATGTCAGCAACCACGTGAGAGCTGGAAACAGTAATGGCACCTGATGGTGAGTTTAAATGATGTTACATATAACTGAGGGTGAAACAGAGAGGGGATAGATAAGTGTTGTTGTACTTTTAAAACTAGAACAAGGTTTTTAGTAACTTGACCAATTTTATACCAAATAGTTTAGTATGTCTTATTTAAATTGAATTTTTCCCACTGGGAATCAATCCAACCCTGCCTCCTTTTGCTCTCATCCAATTAAACACAAGCATACTTAAAGGGATGGACAGCTGATTTTTCTCTTCAGGCAAAAGGTTGCTGTTAAAGGTGCATAGTCTGTGATTTTCCTCACCTTGTTACAGACACTCAGTAGGATGAGAAATGGAAAGTTGTGCTTTTTGCACATAGGATGTTGATGCTTTTATGATTTTCTCTAGCTGTGTGTTTTAGGTTGTATCTGGATTCTTTCAAAGGAAGGGTTATCTGTGTGGAAATCTTATTTTTACATATTCAACACAGCCTCTACATTTTCACATCATAGAATAATAAGCCAATATCACAGAGTGAAGTGACACTTCAGGGCAAAGGTGTTTGACCTCAGTAAAGATTCTTTATTGGGCCATAGCTGCTATAATAAGGCCTGAACGGGCTAAAGTGGTTACATAACTAAGCAAGCTAACCTAATAGTCCTTCTGGGTATAGGCTGAAGTACATCGCCTGTAGGACTTGAAATACTAATAAGTCTCTTGGCATGCAGAGGATACTTCACCAGACCTTTGGTAACCATTTCAGGTTAAGTGCACACTTCACATAAAAATAAAACTTTTAGGGAATGATTCTGAAATGGTTGAAGACATGTTACACAGACTGATCATTAACATCAGATAAACCATATAAATATATGATATAATATCAATTTTGCAACACAGTAATTTGCACCGTTCAGCAAAGAATTCAATTTATTTTTTCCTTAATTTTTTCCCTTTACTTTGCATCAAGGTGAGAGTGCCTAAGTCATTTTTACTTGCTTCCCTGTGAAGCTGGGATCAGCAGCTTATTGGCTAAAGCTCCCACTGGAAATAGACGTAAAGCTATATATGTGTAGGGGAGGGACCATTAGCAGGTATGGTTCAGGTAATCTGTGAGATCTATACAATGACACCATGAACAGAGACGAGGAATTTACCTCCTCTTGGGAAAATTCAGGGAGACCCCCTGAGTAACTGTTGCTGAGCCTGTCAAGCAAGGCCATATTGACGAAGCAGGATGTTTGGGGCAAAATTTTCCTGTTGGGCCCCATACCTAAAACTTATTTAGGAATATCCACTGTACACCCACAAGAGTCAGTCATGATATGAAATCATAACACCTGATGAATCTGGTATATTTTCAAGACACATTTCCATGACAACTGAACAGACTCAAAGAAAAAATGTGCACAAGCACCTTAAGTTGGAGAAAGTTGTCATTTAAAACAATTAAGGTTTTAAAACAAATTTAGTATCCATCCATAAATGAACAAAGCTGCCGTTTGCAGTGATAATGGTGAAAAAACTACCACATGAATTTGTGGGTGCATGTGTTAACTGTGGCTGACTGAGTATGGTAAGTTACAGAGTAATGGCTCATAACATTAACTTTATGAGAAATGTTAAAAGAATACAGCTAATTATTCAAATATGAAATATATTCAAAATTTGGTGACAAACAGAGATGTGAGAATACTTAAATAAAAGATGAAAAATAAAATGCAGTAGCAAGAGATAAAAAGAGAAATTATCATTTTTAATTTTATTATTATTTTGTGAACTGACAGGGGATTAAAATTAAATTTGTTGTTGTACTTTACCTCATTCATTGTATCAAATTATTAGATTAATGATTATGATTAAAAATTTCCAATTATAGAGCTGTTAGACTGAAAGGTTTCTAACGTTGCAGTTACATTTTCAGTGATAGTCAGTGATGCTGAAGGGGGTTTGTCTCCTCTGCTTGTGCTGGTTATTTTTTGGTTTAACTAAAAATATTATATTGATGTTATAAGTAGTACCATGTTATGTTCTATATTCTGACAAGAATACTAAGAGAATATATGTTTGTTTCAGTACTGACATGTCGATACTGCTTTCATTTTTGTTTTTACCGATTACATTCTGTTCAAGTGTCATGATATCAGTGGAGGACAACACACACAGCTCATTACCCATCATCTTACTCTGATCGGCATACGGCCATGAAACTAGAGGCTTAAGACTCGGTTCAGACAGACAACTTTACGTAATCTTCAAGAAATCCTCTGGTTCTTAAAGCACAGAACAGGAATAACCCCAACCCCTTGGCCCTTAAAAAGAAGACAATACTTAACTAAACAGCTACATCACTGCTCAAGCATGAAGGTCATCAGTTCTCAGATATTAATCCAGGCAAGTGGTGTAAAAGAATGAAAAATGAATTTATATATGTTTTTTCCTTCCAGTAATGGACACTGAAAAAGTAAGACATGAGTTGACACTCACCTATGTCCCACATGTTGGATTTCAACCTGTGGTAATGACATCAAAGGTAGAGAACAGCGCCATCTAGTGGTTTAAACATAATATGATGAATGTTTTTGGGGCAAAAAAATGTTGTTTCCAGTTGTTCTTCAGAGGGAAAAAAAAAAAAATAAACGTAAACTATTTTTCAGGGTTTTTGTGATTACAGATTTAAATATTCCCATGTCCCTTTAGTTTGACATTTGTGTGCACTTCAATAAGTAGAAAATACTTTTATTTTATTTTCCCAGAAACACATAAATGAATACCACTGCCTGGAGGGAAAAAAAACTGTTCAGATTCACCCTAATTGCTGCTGATGATATTATTAACATATTATTATTAACAATTATGATTAGTTATGATACAATTATTAACATTATGATAATATTTCTATCCATACAAGCCAAACACCAAAGTAAAGTTGAAAAAATTTTGTTAATGCAGACATTTTATTTGGAAGCTTCTCAACAGTGTCTCAACAGATTTCCACGTTAACAAGTGCATCTTTCATTCAAGTCATGAGATGTTATGGGCTTCGTTCTTACCAGGACAAAGACAGAAGTCTTTTTAATGACAAAACAAGGTTAAACCGCTAAACAGATAAAAAATAACCCTAATAAATTTCAGTAACTAAATCATTTCTGGCAATAGTTGATTATCCTGACAGCTCAGTAAACACGTACGCACTTTAGGCAAACAGATAGATTGACCTCAGACTAACGTGTGATTATGACTTGTATGACTTGTAGATGTTTGACCTTTATGTATACAATATTCCTTTAAGTTCCAAAGAGAACTAAAGTGCAAAAAGTATATTTGTCCACCAGTAACAATCGGCTTTTGTGCCATCACAAAAACTGCACTAATACGAAGCAAAGAGCTGAAACCAGGTTATACGATTTAAAAAAAAACATTTGTGTGTTATATTATGGGGCTTTCAGAACATTAGAAATATCTTTGGCAATGTAGAACTGAGGAGAGATTGAGTCATCTGAACACAAACACTGTGATCATTTTCAAACTGTTAGACTCTAAATGCAATGTCATGTATTTAACCAGGTATCGTTTGCCCATGTGATGAATGTCAGAGACCTCAGCAGCACCAATTATCGTCACACTCCTGTGAGTATCATCTTCTATCCCAGGAGGAAATATTTCAATTTTCACTACAATTAAGTGCCTAATTGATTTGTGTCCCATTTCAAACCCATCATCAGCATTTAGCCCTCTTGCCGTAGTTGTCCACCAACCCTGGCACAACGCTCTCGTCCTCCTCCACGTCCTCGGTCACAGTCTTACCGACCAACTGGAAAATGTCCTCAGCTGCTACGCCCATGGGATCTGCCACCTTTACTGTCAACATGTCCAAAGTCAGGACGGTTCCTTTGGGGATCTTTACTGCAGCCACCACAGACTTACCCAGCTGGTTTAAAATGAAAGAGGAGAGTGATAAATCATGTTCTAGTAGCACAAAGTTTTAAATAAATATGAATTTATCTTAAAGTCATAGTTGCTCCATCTCTCTGACTGTTTTATGTATTTTCTTGAAGAAAGAGGATATCTAACCTTATCGTGGCATGGCTTTTCACAGGGTAACATCTGCTTGATGCCACTGCCCAGCGCCCTCTCCACCAGTCGGATGGAGCGGACTAGCTCGGCCAGCTCAGATGGCTCCAGCGAGGCCGCGTGGTCACTTCCTTTCCACGTCTTGTCCAAGGTTATGTGACGCTCAATCACCTTTGCCCCAAGAGCTACAGCCGCCACTGAGATACTGATCCCAGACTCATGACCAGAATATCCAATGGGAATATCAGGAAATTCCTTCTGGTATTCCTGGTGTGAGTGAAGTAAATAATATACTTAAAAGATATGGTTCAAAATTTCATATGTTATGATGACAAATTTAGTTATAAAATCATGTTCAATCTTTTGTCATATGTTAAACCTTTAAACTCAAACTGGACTTAGTGGAACATACTTCCATAAAGGTACCTGAAACAATATAGCTCTGAAATACTGCTCCATAAAGGGTTATGTCTCTTATACCCACTTTGCTTAAATCCATAGATTTTACACCATCAAAAATCCCCATATATTATATTTACCATGATCACTCTGAGGTTGACATCTTCAGCTTCGAGGGGGTAGGCACTTGTGCACTGCAGGATAGTGAAGTTCTGATTATGTTCCTTCACCGTCTTGTAAACACGACGCATCGTCTCCATGGACTGCATCCCACTGGACACCACCATAGGACGTCCTGACACACACACAATATATATAATATGTAAATACTAACTTAGTTGCTTTATCAATTGCACTTTTCTATATCGAACATACATATTGTGACTCTATCTCCTATTTGTTATTTGTCCCAGTTATGACAGTTCATGCTCACCTTTCTTGGCAGTCTTCTCCAGATAGGGGAAGTTGTTGGTGTCTCCAGATCCCACTTTAAAGAAAGGCACATTGAGCTCATGGAGAAACTCCACTGCCATCTAAAAACAGAGAAAAGTTATGGTTAAATTGAAATTTTAATCTAATTACAATGAAACCTGTCCTCACCACCTTTCCTCACCTCGTCCATCCCTGAGGCAGTGAAGAAGATCCCCACCTCCTCAGCATATTTCTGCAGTTCCCTGTACTGCTCGTGGCTGAACTCCAGATGGCGTTTGTGTTCACCGTATGTTTTCCCCCAAGAGTGTTTGGAGGTGTAAGGTCGCTCCAAGGCTCGCTTGTTAAATTTATACTCTAATTCACTCTTCTGAAATTTGGCACAGTCGGCACCACAGTCCTGTGAAGGTAAATATGAGTTTAAAACTCAGCCCAACCATGTAACATGGCTCTTTTCAGGAAATGTTACAGAAAATGATTGTTAATAAATGACATACTCTTCAAAGCTCTTCTTAAATTACAAATGATGAGCTATCTTTATGCTTATAATTATTCTTGAAAAGATTTATTATTGTTGTCCGTTTAAAGTCTGCACAAAATTACCAAAAGCAACACTATAGCCTACTCTGCACATTCATCCCATTTCACAAACCTAGAAAGGCAAATGACAGGATTTCTTTCATGTAATCTGAGGCTAAAACACACTGAAGCTGTGCTGTTAAAAAGTCATATTAATCAAACAGAGGTCAATTACATACTTGTGCAAATTAAACACGTACAGTGACTTAGATACAAAACCACAACTCTAATGAGGATACTACGTGTCAGGTATGAATTGACACACCAAACTCCGTGTGTGTGTGCGTGCATGCGTGCGCGCGCGTTATTTCCGCGTGGGTTTTCTATTACCTTTGCCATCTTGATCATTTTCTTGGCTATTTCAATGTCTCCCTGGTGGTTTTGTCCAATTTCAGCTATGATGAAGCATTCATTGGAACCTCCGATCATTCTGCCGGGACACAGCTCAAACTTTAGAGGCATTTTGTTCCCAAAAACGTAAACGAACTACAACAATCGGGTAAAAACAATATATTTAGCAGAGGACTGGACGGTCCAAAAAAGCAGTCAGTTACGAGCAGAGAACAGTTGCTGCACGACCAGGATGTGAACAGGACTTCCGCTTTCGTCATCAGACGGATGTTTCCTTTAAAAAAAAAATAAAAGCCCCGAAGTTAAGGTTGAAAACTATGGAAGCTCATTTCCGCCAGTAAAAAATAAAAAATAAAAAAATAAATAAAAATTAAAAAAAAAATCTAAAAATCCTCAAAGTAAATCGAAATTATGACATTAAAGAAAGTAGAAATTATGAGATAAGATGTGCGCATGCGCCTCGATGGCAGCGTTTTAAATGGTTCCTTCATTCATCATCTCGCTGCCCAACCACGCTCACAATATCCTAAATGAAGTAAATATAGGTGACTAGTTAGATCGGATGTTAGACGTAATCGTTAAGTCTTTTGGTCTGTCCTTGTGTTAATTTAGCTTTGGATATGTAAATATGTCACTGAACCATAAAGCCACGTTTTATGGTTCAGTGACATATTTACATTCCCGAAACTAAATTAAAAAGGGACAGATTGAAAGACTTAACAATTACGTCTAACATCCAATCTAACTGGCCACACATATTTACCTCATTTAGGATTTGTGATGTGATTCAGTTATGGATTGTTATGTTGTGTTTCACCACTAGATGTCACTGAGTTCATCGTGTGCTCAGAGAAGTGGGGGCTTTCTGAGGTAATGTTTAGGTTTTGTTTGTTATGACACGTGTGTGATGTGTGAACTGTTAGCAGTGTAGCTCCTGAATGAAGACGAGCATGAAGTTATAAAAAGAGTCCGTGAGCTTCATGACAGGATTGGATATTGTGAGCGTGGTTGGGCAGCGAGATGATGAATGAAGTGACCATTGAAAACGCTGCCATTGATGCGCATGCGCACATCTTATCTCATAATTTCGACTTTTTTATTTCATAAATTCAATTTGAAGATTTTTTTTTTTTTACTGGCAGATGTTAACACAAATTAACATTAACATAAATTTAAATATATTTTGAGAACTCGGTGTGTCTGTCTCGACTGAAAAATAAAATGAAATAAAACTAGAATACAGAGCTTATTGAGACAGTTTTATTATTATTATTTCATTTTCAAAACACACATGAAGCGCATTTGAATTTTGCAGTCCTAACACCATGTGTCTGTAACATTCCCCACAAATATATATTTTTTTGTTTTGTTTTCCTTTCATCAGTTGGGAAAATTAGGCATAGACAGATCAGTACAAATAAGAGAACAAGATGTTTATACCACATTGTGAGATATATTGCCATTAAAATATTTGAAAGCCAGTCATGTCTCAGTTTGGACACTGCTGACGGTGGAACTATCTCTCCTATTAGAGGCTCATGGCACACAGAAAAGTGCATGGATGTAAACGTGGCCGATGTTCTCACTTTCATTCTGCTAAAGTTGTGCAAAATCACACAGCAGACATGCACCTTCACTTTTACACAGTTGCTTTTGTTTTGTTGTATCCTTGCCTGAATGCAGAAGAGATGAAACAGAGTCGCCAGCGTAGGTTTAACTTACTTAAACTGATTTAACCAAGTCAGATCTTGATGTGTAAGAGGCTTTGCAGCCTACACTTGACTATTAAAATGATTCTAATTCAGAGGGATGACTGGGCCACACCTTGTACAGTTTGACAGTTTGACAGTTTGACAGTTTGACAGTTTTAATTATATGAAACACCAAGAACACTTCTGTGTTGTTTAATATAATTACACAATAACACTTTGATTTGTTTATCAGTATTTTGTGGCGTCATTGTTATTTCAGTCAGACCTATTCATCCTGTTCATGCCTCTGCTGACAATATGCTACTTCTTTTTATGAAACCTCTTATCTTTCTCTTTCACTCAGATAACTTACTCAACCAGTTCCTCTCATTTCTTCCTTTTCATTCTCTTGGCTTTATCTCTTTCTGCTCTTTCAATCATCCTCTCTGTCTGCCTGTCCGCCTCTCTCTCCCCACCCTTAGAGGAGCATTTACTCTATCATGTTTGCCAAAATGCTGTCATCTTCCTCTACATCCACTTTGAGTTTCTTCCCCACCAGCTGCTGCATATCCTCTGGAGGGATACCCTTTGGCTCTCCAACCTTTACTGCAAACATGTCAAGACTCAGGGCTGTGCCTTTGCCAATCGCCACCTTAGCCACCACTGACTTGCCCAACTGGAACCAAAAAAGAGAAGAAATTGACAGAAAATCAGTCGTACTGCTTAGATAATAAACACAGTCTTTATGAAAATTAGGTGTCATTGATGAATTTAATTTCAATCTGAACACTGTCATCATAAAAATCTGCTCCAGCTGGATTACATATGGGAAATTAATGATCAGGAGTAAAATTTTCATCCATCCATGTTTTTATTCCTTCTTAAACCCTTGAGACGGTTTATTTATTCTATATTTATTATATAATATTGGCATTAATGCATTTGCTATCACTTGTAGATCTGCAAAGGAAATAAAATGGCACATTTAAATTTGATAATGGCAATATTTCATAAAAAGACCCCAAAACTGACGTTCATGTAAAAACTGATGCCCCTTTAATTCCAGTAGATGTACCTCTTTTAACTATGTCACATATAGAGGTAAGTCCCTTAGGCCATAAAGCCTGGCACAGTAGCAAAAATAACAGTTGACATCAACATAAATTAAACCAACCTTATCGTGGCAGTTCTTCTCGCAGGGTAACATTTGCTTGATAGGTGATCCCTTCGCCATCTCCACCAGTCGGATGGCTTGGACCAGTTCTGCCAGCTCTGAGGGCTCCAGAGATGCCTCGTGGTCATTTCCCTTCCAGGTCTTATCCAGGGTCACATGACGTTCCACAACCTTTGCTCCCATCGCCACTGCAGCCACAGTGATGTAGATCCCCTGCTCGTGTCCGGAATATCCAATAGGAACGTCTGGGAATTCCTTCTGGTATTCCTTCAGAAAGAGAGAGGGAATCATTAATAGTCATAGTGTGTGTTGTGTATAATACCTAATGTATAATAATGTTTTTTTTTTATGTGTGTATCTTGTTTTGACAGATGTCTCTTCTCCTAATATCAGTCTTCAGACATCTTTGTGTTACAAAACCATTTGACACCACATCCTAATTGGATTGGGAACAGCCCACATACTGTCATGCCATCAACAGTTACTATCTGTGTTCTACTGTTACGGTGCCACTAATCACACAAAAACACAGATAAGATCCCACCCCGAAACAACAGAATAAAGGTAATCCTTCAAAAGTTTGATTACACAAGTTTCGTATCCTCACTCCTCATGACACAAGTGCAACAACGCTGCAGGTGAAGGAATATATTACTTAATGACAATGTTGAGTGTTTTATTACTTTTCTGGAGTGAGACAATGAGAAAGCTAGAAATGGAGGGAGACATGATACATCTTTAAAAAAAAGTATCAACCATGTGCGTTAACCTCTAGACCTTTAGACCAGTGCTTCTCAATAATTTTCTTTTATGCCCCCCTTAGGAAGAAAACAACATTTCGGGCCCCCTTTCTCCCCGCGACTACAAATAGTATCATTTGTCTATAAAATTGTTATTATAAGTACATCTCTGCATGACATTGTATCCTTTTTAACATTAAAGGAAGTGAAAAATAAATAAATATAGATCAACTTAAAACAAAAAATAACTTTATTAACATTGTTTATTAGTCTGTAACAAGGAAAGATTTAAAGTGCATGTAGTAGTAGCTGCTGCGACTCTCTAAACTACTACTACTACATTTAAAGTGCATCAATTTACCGGAAATTTAAAAAAAAAAAATCTCTAAAGATTTTTGACTGACTATTTGAACCATTTGATTCTGAAAAAAAAAAATTAAGCAAAACCAATAAATGATTTTAAATTGATCAGCAACATTAACTACTCAAGTAAAGTACAGATCCTCAAAACTCTAACTCTAATTCAGTCCTTCTCAAATAGTGGAGCCTTCTCAAATATAAATCTGCAAATAACAGCCCAGGAGTTTATTTTCCCAAATGACGCAACAGACCCTGCGTTTATTTGAGACACACGTCTACAGGCGTTTAATTTTTTAGGGCAATGTACCGAAAGGCGCTCCGGTATTGTTACGTTTTTAAGTCTTTCATTGACAATTATCAATATTTATGAAAACTTGTATATATTGTAGAATCTGCACAGCACACGAGCGGTGCGGGAAGGAAGCTGTCTGTGAGCGACACTGGAGCGCGTGTGTAACTCACTCCAGGCGTGCGTGCGCGGCGCATCAGCTGTCAGCCCTGTCTTTAAGTGCGCGCGGCCCAATGTAGACCCGTGCGCATAGACCGGTGCATGTCCTAGATTCGCAGTATCAGCGCGGAACCATAGCGAGACGGAGCGATTGCTCCAGGCTTTGGATAAAAACCTGCGCTGCGCTCTCACTATGTTTCACCAGCTCTGGTCTGGGTGCGGGGGAGTTAGAATGAGCTAAATTTAATGATGAGGAGAAAATCAGACTGAAGTTGGTCCCCATCGCACCGCCGCACTATTTGAGAAGGACTGCTTTAGACAAACCCTTGTTTTGCTTTTCTTACTGTGATCACACTGAGGTTGACATCTTTAGGATCCAGAGGATAGGCGCTGGAGCACTGCAGCAGAGTGAAGTTTTGGTTGTGCTCCTTCACCGTCTTGTAAACTCGACGTATTGTCTCCATCGACTGCATCCCAGTGGACACAACCATGGGACGTCCTGACACAAAGGGAGATATATTAGGAAGCTTGGGATGCACCACTCTGGCCATATTTACAAAAAAGAATCAACTTGAATCAACTGAGGAAAAAAAAAAAAAAAAAGAATTTTGGTAGCTGGTAAACTCAGTTTGGTAGTCTCAAGATGTAGTCTCATCTGCAGACACTTGTTATATCAGTGTTATACACTGATATAACAAGTGTCTGCAGATGTAAACGGCTAATGAATAAGGCCAATGTCTGTGTCCAATTTGTATCAATTATTGTCAATTTTGGACTCTCAAAGTTTTTTAGACCCTGGCAGACTATGAGATGACAAACACAATTTTTACAAACATATTTAAAGACACTGAAATGTCAGATCTGCACGAGTGACCACACCCATTGGGATTTCCGGGAGTTGAGTCTTTATGATTCTGCATTTGCTTGATTTTTTTTTTCTTCCGTTAAACACCAACAAAGAGAGAGGACAGATACAGACATGTAAGTGGAATTTATTTATGACAGACAACAACCTGTTGGTCCAGGTCAAGCATCTAAGTTTACATGCTGCACAGTCTTGTACCTTTTTTGGCAGTTTTCTCCAAATAAGGGAAGTTGTTAGCATCACAGGAGGCAACTTTGAAGAAAGGCACATCCAGCTCATGGAGAAACTCCACAGCCATCTAAGGAAATAAAATAATAATAATAACATAACAGGACACAAATGTGTAAATAGACTTGCACTTAAATATTTCACATTTCTATGAGGTGAAACAGCAGCAATACAGTCAGTTTGCTACAATGTATTATACTATTCCTGTGGATAGAAGTGGAATGGATTTTAAACCTGATCTGCCACTCATTCATTAAATAAATAAATGAATATACAGTACCTCATCCATGCCAGAGGCTGTGAAGAAGATACCAATCTCTGTTGCATAATTTTTCAGTTCCCTGTATTGATCATGGCTGAACTCCAAGTGACGTTTATGGTCCCCGTAAGTTTTGCCCCAGGAGTGTTTTGAATTATAAGGGCGCTCCAAGGCCCTCTTGCTGAATTTGTGCTCTAATTCACTTTTCTGAAATTTGGCACAGTCTGCACCGCAGTCCTAAAATGACGAGAGAAGAGAAGAGACGGGGAGATTAATTTAACTTAATCCCTAATCTTAATGTAACTTAATTACTTTAACACACACACACACACACACACACACACACACATATATATATATATATATATATATATATATATATATATATATATATATATATATAATTGCTTTGCCTTAATATCCCTTTAGGATCAATAAAGTATTCATTCATTCATTCACTCAATTATTCATTTATTCATTCATTTTATTTGTTGAATTTCTCCTCTTGAATTTACCTTTGCCATCTTGATCATTTTCTTTGCAATCTCTATGTCTCCCTGGTGGTTTTGTCCAATTTCAGCTATGATGAAGCACGGATGGTCCCCTCCAATCATTTTTCCAGGACACAGTTCAAACTGTAGAGGCATTGTGATGATATGAAAAAGTGGATCAGTGAAAACTGTCTGAAAACAGGAGGAAGGTAGCTCACAACTTGGCAGGTGAGATAGTGTGAACTGTCCTCAGGTAACCAAATCAGTATAAAGGATAACTAGCCAAACAGATCCCGCCTACACTTGCACAATGGGCACATGATACATAATGCACAATTTTTTTTAGTTCTATTTTTCTCTGTCTATCTACACACACTAGATAGAGAATGTGGATTGACAAGAGTAAATCTTCATTATGCTGAGAATAATGAGTTAAATTACAGGTTAGGGCAGGGGTGTGGCAGTCAAGATCACACAGTTTGACGAATCAACTGTCTGAAGACTGAGATCAGTTAATTAAATGAGTCAAGTCTGGTTTGCTGCTGCATTGTTGGAACAAAAACCTGCAGCCACACGGCCCTTTGTGGAATAGTTTGAGAACCCCTGGGTTAGGGTGATTGTTAGGGTGATTTATGACTGGATGGAGATGTTGTTGTCCCCGACCTTGTGGGTCGCTTTGACGCCTTGGAGACCTGCCTATGGTGTGTCATGGGCATGCATCAGCATTACCCCCCTCTGTTTATGATAAACCACGTCGTCAGGTGAAGTGAGAGACAGAAGTCAGAAACACAAACCCAGATGCGTTTGACCACATGCAAAGAAACATGCAAGTCGAGGAGGTGTTTCAGATCCCGGATGGAGGAGAGATCTGCATCAGATATGGCTTGTTGGAATTTAATATTGTTTCATTACTCCATTTTCACATTTATCCCAACAGTTAGAACATTGTATGTTTCAATTTGTTCTTCATCACAGTTTTGAATAATACTGTATAATCAGACTGGGAACCAAATCAATGCAAAACTTTCTGCATATATTTATATATTTGGACAGTGGGTTTATTTATTAATGGGAGAGTTCCTTGTTCAGTTGCAGACATACAACAGTGTCATTCTAGTAGTTTCCTCTCTCACGTTACTGCACCTTACAAGCTGTTCCACATATTTCCCTCATGACTGTAAATGTTTTTCTTATTAAACCTGTATCATGTTAACTGTAGTTGTTGTTTTTCTACGTTCCTTTTGTCAAATCTAGACACCAGCGGTGCCAAAAGCATTTACATTCATTACTCAAGTAGAAGTATAGATACTAGGGTTTAAAAAGACTTACATAATAATGATAATGAATGATAATGACATTTGTGACTGGCAGAAACTTCTTATTGTGACTGTAACCTTACTTAAAGGAATGGTTATTTGCAATGTGACACAAACAATAGTAGGACATTTATGAAAGCCTAGGTAAATAGTTCTTAAACCAACTGAATACTGCCTGTATAATATAATAACCGTAACTGGTGATGATACAATAAAGACAAATAATATTACATTGATAGATAATCGAGGTCTGGGTGGTTACATAAGGTATGTAACTTAGTAGTCTTTAGGTTTTAGTATGAGCACATGAAGTGTTTTAACTGAGGTCTCTTAAATTCTAACTTTGCACTTTGGAATGTTGTACCAACTGGTCCAAGTTGGCTTTGATCAGATAAGGGAAAAAGCAGGATTTATGGTCACTGAGGAGTCTGGTCTTCTCAGAAGAGTTTGTGGGGTTACTCAGAGTTTTGTTTCTCTGGCCGGCCCGATTGTAGTTTATGACGGGAGATCCATGTCCTGTGGATAAGTTGTTTCATCTACTTTCTTAAAGTGTGATATAATCAGCGGGGTCCGCTACAAATCAAATCAAATCAAATTTTATTTATATGACATATGGCTTTTTATCCATAAGAGCAACACAAAGTGTCTCACAGAGGCTAAAAAACAACATAAATGAAAACCCAACCCTCTCACCCCAACGGGTACATACCGAGACACACACACACAGGTAAGTTCACACCCGCACACACTAGCTATCATCAAGAGACATGGCTGGGCACCGAGACCTATGGTAAGGAGAAAGCCACCTCTGGAGGTTGTCCACGCTGAGAGGGCTCATGGCCCATGACCACAGGGAGCGCTGCCACAGAGACGAACCCGACCCAGGTGGACAGGAGGCCCCACACCAAGATGCAGAGTCCTCTGGCCACCCAGGCCAGAGCCGCCTACAGGACAGCTCCCCCATAGGCAGACCATGAGCAGCTCCCAGTGTGGCGGGCCCCCATGAGGAAACACTGGAGCTAAAAACTGAATAACTAAAACAGTAAAATTTGATAAAAAATATATTAATAAGAAATAAAAAAGAATATAAATAAAGATAGGCATTAAAACATATACCTAAAATAATAATAAATAATAGATTGACTGAAAGCTGCCTCCCTGTGTGTTTTTTAGCTAACTTTTGGAACGGTTCCAGCCGGTGCTGGAGGACCTCAGTGTCCGCAAGGGTTAATTATGGTAAAAGTAGGTCATATAAATAAGAGAGCCCAAGACCATTAGGACATCTAAAGACTAGCAAAAGAACCTTAAAATCAATCCTGAAGCGTATGGGGAGCCAATGCAGCAATTTTAAAACAGGTGTAATGTGATCCTGTAATCTGGTCCTCATCAGCACTCATGTGGCTGAATTCTGTAGTAATTGAAGAATAGAGATATTCTTTTTAGTTGTTTTTTACTATTTGTTGAGAGATTGATTGTGGAGAAGAGGAATCTGGGATTGGTTTTATTGTCAGTAATGAGTTTTTTGAAATGGGAAATTCTTGCATGTTTGATAGTGTTATTGTAGGTTTTGAGATGTTGCCGTAAAATGTCGTAATGGACTGTTAGATCTGTTTTTCTCCATCTTGTCTTGGTGCTCTTGCAGTGTCTTTATTTCCTCATTTCTCCACGGGGATGCAGGTTTTGTCTTTATTGTTCTGGTTAAAGAGGAGCCACTGAGGCCAGCGTCGACTTCAGGTTGTCAACGATAAAATCACATGGTGCTGGTAAATCTCTGCCGGAGTGCTCTGTAAAATCTGGATAAAATTTGCAGCCACATCAGAAGTTAGATATCGCTTTCTCATCGTTCTCACTGGGGCCTCATCCTGGTTAAAACTGGTGATGTTAAAAAACACACAATAGTGGCCAGACACAGCCAAGTCCACAACCCACTGAGGGCACACCCACCCTCCGGGGTGGCAGAAGGTCCGGCCGCCGTGCACTGTCACGTACGTCACCATGGACTTCTCAACAACCAGCACAGAGGGGGTGCGCTGCCCCACTGGCTGGTGGTTTAGCTGAGTTGAAGACAGCGATGACATCCAGGTGGCAAGGTGAATGGTGCCATGGTGGAGGTGTCAGCAGGCAACTGCTGACAGTTTTTCCCATGCTGTCAGAGTAGGCCCGGCAGCCCGGCTTGACCGAGCGAGTTGATTTTGCAGCGATCTGTCTATTTGCAGTTTAAACTATGTACCTACTAGTGGGATACTATTCTAAAATGTTGGTGTTGGGGTTAAAACAGGTAAAAAGCAGGTTAAAATGCGTTTGGTCAGAGCTGAGATCGCAATGCATCAGGAACAGCGACCGTGTTACTTATGTAGAAGTTGTAACTCAAGGTTTTTACTCAAGTAAAATGCAAAAGTACTGGTTTCAAAACCAGTAAAAGTAATGTAAGGGGGAACAAATGCTATTGGGGACAAAAGATAAGGCCGCGCCACATAGGCCTATAGTGTACTACCCCACCTCCCAAAAAAAATTTTTCTAAAGGCCATAAAGGCTATAAAATATTATATTATATATGAAATATTATATTAAAATGTAATGTTGAAAAATTTGGAATGCACAAGGCTATCTGTTTCAGCCACATATATGCCCAATATATGCATATTGAAAATGATCACATCAATGAAAATATACTAAATAGTCGTATGTATACTATTAAGCATTAACATGTGTTTCATGGAGCGGAAGATATGATGACTAATTGCCTATTAACATAAAGCTGCAAATAACAGCCCTGGCAGTACCTCTGCCAGGCACTAAAGTTCACTGACAATGGCCCATCCCAGCTCAGCTTGGGCAAACAGATGGGTTTTAACGTGACACAACAAAGGGTGAAAGAGTGAAAATTAAAAGAAAATGCTTATAAGTTCACCTTTAATTGAAACATTTAGGGATTTGCTTACAGGTATTTTCTTAATTGAAAAACAATTTGAATTTGTCTTCTTAATGTTTAACATTAGACATGAAGATTCAAGCCATATTGATATTTTATTTAAATTTATATTTAACTTACCTGACACAGAATCATGAGACTTACCAGACGCATATACCCCTGTGTCATCAGCGTACATCTGGAGGCCTGGGCATGAGTCTGGCAGGTCATTGATGTACAGACATTACAGTACAGGCCCTAAGACAGTCCCTTGAGGGATTCTTATCTCAGTTTTGAATGATACAGACTTTATGTTGTTAATTGTGACACACTGTTCACGACCCTTCAAGTAGGACTCAAACCAAGACAAAGACTGTTTGGACTGTTTTTTAAATCAAGAAAAACAGCACCAACTACATTTCCTTTGTCAAATGATTGTTTAATGTTCTCAGATAATAAACAAATAGCTGTTTCTGTGGAGTGTTTGTGTCTAAAACGAACTGTCAGAGGTGTGAAAAAAAATTGCAATATTTGCATTTTTCCATCTGTCTGAGAATTGCCCAGTTTTAATGGAGACATTGATAAGATGATTGAGGGGCTGAACCAGGATACTACTGTATGTTTTTAAGAATGTGTCAATATTGTATACATCCTTGGAGAAAGTGGTGTTTAAATCATTTATGGCTTTTTGAACAGTAGATGGATTAACTTCCCTGAGCTGGGATGAGTTAGCATGATGTTCAACAAGTTCTATGTTAGTTTTGCAATGACTATTTGGAAAGTCTAATGTCAGGGTTAGACAGGGTTGACAGATTGAATAAAAAGTTGTTAAATTCGTTATCAACTTGTACATAGTCAATGACAATGTTGTTTCTAATTTTGAGTTTATATTTGTCTTGGGTGGCATTACCCTTTGGATTTATTAAATTATGAGGTTGTTTCCAAATGATGTTACCATTTCTTTTAGCCTCTGATAATACTTGAATATAGTAACTAGACTTTGAAGAACACAATACCTGTACGACCCTATTTTGCAGACTTTTAAAGAATTCATGTCAGTACTGTTTCGAGTTTTCAGGAAAGTCTTAAAAAAAAGTCTCTGTCATTAAGCCATGGGAGCTGTATTTTCCTTTGATGTTTTTTATTTTGCTTAATAAACTTTTTGACAGCGCAACTGATGCTGGACATTAGCTCGCTACAGCAATCATTTGCACTGTTGTGTTGTTTGAGCTCATCCCAGTTAACATTTCTTAATTCATTTTCAAATTCAGTCAGCTTCCTACGGGGAATCTCAAGTCTCACAGATTATTGTTTGCAAAATTAGTTTTCTTGCAATTAGTGTCACATTGTCATCAGATAAGCCAGTAACTACATTATGTAGTTACTCAGTCAGATTTGTTTGAGAATATCAAATCTATCAGAGTTTGTGTATGTCTAGTAATGCATGCAGGGCATTTGACCATCTGACAAAAGTCATATTTACAGGTCAAGTCTTTGATTTTTTTTCTACACTGTTTATATTAAAATCTCCAAGGACAAGCATTTCACAATTGTGCCTGAGGTTTTTAAATATCACATCCAGGTTCTCACACAATGTTGTAACACATCCTGTAGGAGGATTGTATACGGCCAGAATGCTAAACTCCATGTTTGGGGATAATGAAACATTTATACACAAACATTCAGTTAATATATCCCCACAGAAATTAATTTCCGTAGACTTAAAGAAATCTTTGATGTAAATCAGCACACCCCCTCCCCTACTCACCATTCGGTCCTTTCTAAAGCAGTTATATCCTGGAACATCAATTAGGCTGGTTAAAATTTTGTCATGTAGCCATGTTTCACAGAGAAAGTCAATATTAGAGTCAGTTAGTAACATCTTGATTTCATCATGTTTGGGAAGACTGTGAATATTTAAGTGCCCCCCAAAGATGCCTTTAGGTTTCATTGTAGGATCCCACAATGGTTAACAGTTGCATGGTTAACAGTTTGACAAAATAAAGTCTGTCTTTGTTTAGAGAGTGCACGCTCTTGGAGTGCACTTACATTCATGAGAGCTTTCTTTGTTGGTTTGTCTTGGGTGGCATTACCCTTTGGATTCATTAAATTATTAAGTTGTTTCCAAATGTTACCATTTTCCTTTAGCCTCTGATAATACTTGAATACTTTGCTTTCTTTGTTGGTTTGTCTTGGGTGGCTTTACCGATATTGTCTGTAGCGCAGCCTGCTTTGGCAAAAATTAAACAAAAAAACGACAACAACATTGACACAACATTGTTTACCACATACTTGAAATTGAAACAAAAAACCCCCCACAAACCTTAAAAATGGATCATTACCACTATCACAAGACAAGTTGAGATGCAAGCTACAGATTATGACTAAACAAATGTAATCCCTCGTCACACCCAACCCACAGGCACAGTAGTAATTCACACATTCACACATAACTTCTATCTAGGCAGTGGATCTAACTGTTGGCCAAGTACACAGCGGATCTGTACAAAGGATAACTATCAAAACACACACACAAAGAATACCAAGCACACGCCATGGGTGTGTGAAGGAGTTCAACAAGTCAAACCAGTTGAACAGGGTTTTGATCCTAGCTCTGTGATGGGACAGATAGACATTCAAATTTTGGTTGAATCTGTAACGCCTCAGAAGCTCCACAAAAACCTCTCTCTGAAAGCTATTTTAGGGTGGGAGATTTTAGGTTGTGATGTGGAATTTCTAGCACATTTCACATGTTCTTGAATGTAGGTGGACTACCGTTCTTCAACAAAGTAAAAATGGTTTATGATTCTCTGCCACCTTTAGAGCAGTGTCCTTTGACTTCACTGTTTACCATGAGGCAGCAGAACAAGGTTTTACTGTAACCTCTGCCTATTCACACATCAAACACTTTCGACATGAAGCTATCAACCATCACACTCAGCAGCAAAGTTAGGGGATAAAAGGACTTTTATAAACCCAGACACCCTGAAATTGGTAGCAACTCAAAACAGAAAAAAAACAGCAAATACTAGACATAACAATCAGTTTACCAGAAGAATTACTCCAATTAGATGGTGTGTTCTGTCTGGATCTACTGGATTTAAAGCCCAAACTCAGCATTGATTTTTTTTTTTTTTTTGGCATTTGTACAGTTTTTGCTGTTAATGTGTAAAAACTTGCAAATGTTTTTGTCAGTTTCTACAGCAGCTACTCTGCCTCCTTCTGGACAAAAGTTGCTGTGCTTCTGAAACACAGATCAACATTGAATATCAAGTTGAAGAATGACATGACAATGACTTTCATATTCACTTTTTACTGATACTGAAATCAAATGGACAATGAACACGCATGGTCAAGCAACAGCTGGCCAATATCTAGTTTTCTTTAAAACCACAACTGTGTAATTTCAGTGACAAATGTTTTATATACTGTATATATATTGCCATCTGTATATGTACAAAGGTACACACATAGAGTACATACACGCACACTGTTGAGGTTTAAACACACATACAAACGGGCCACATTTATTGTAATGACTGGACTTAGTTCAGTTCCTGACTGGAGAAGGGAGAGGCTTTTCAAAAGGAAATGCATAGTTTGGAAAAAAAATAACAAAACACCAGGCTCTACACAAACAGTGCAAAGGACACACACTGAATTTGGAGTTTTGTCTTAGAGTTTGGTCCTTACAAAAAAAAAAAAAAACAGCAACAAAGAAAATTTTGAAGATACTTCCCGTAGGGATGGGAAAACATGAGGTGATGTTATGGAGGACGAAAGGTGAGTAAATTCATTTAACATCAATCAATCCTCCAAGGTCAGTGAAGGATTCGAAAGAGCGACAGGTTAAGAGACAAGAGTACAGCATCACGGGAATGATATTGTTTAGGGGCCATGAGAGGCAGACTGTAGTGTAGCTGTTGCCCCAAACAAACAACAACCCTTCCCTTTTAGTGCCCCAAACTCACCATCCTTACACAAATGTTGCTCAACACCACAGACCACACAACCTGATGATGCTCTAACTGGCCTCGATGTCTTAAGAGTAGGAGGAAGAGGAATTACGAGGTCTGTGGAAGAAGTAAAATGCTTTCAGATGGCAGAAAAAAAAAATGGTGAGCTGGTGATTTCAAGGCTAATCTCTACAGCTCTGCCCAGGAGGAGACTAGTGGGGATGGGACCACTGGCTATATCCTTCAACTAGAGAGGAAAAAAAACTAACAAAAAAAACAGGACTGTGTATGGCAAATAGATATGGACAGATGAAGTGCGAGCCCCCTTGTCTTTATAATACAGGTGGTGGGGCACTGGTAGTCAGGTTGGTGGGTGTGATGAAGGATGATATGGAATGACGGCCAGTCTTGGCTGTCTAGCGGACGAGTGGGGACTGCTTCAGGGAGATGAGGACGGAGCGCATGCGGGACACGTCTTTGGCCTGCTTGCTGGACTTGGGGTTGAAGTCGCAGAGACGAGCCACCCGTTCCCACTCTGTGCCGGGGTTGTTCTCATCCAGATCTGAAATCATGGCTTCCTCAGCCGCCCTACACGCAACAAGGAAGAGGGGAGGGAAAGAACATGGAACAGAGAACAGTCAGTGGAGGCAGATGCGCAACAAACATAGATATACATACAGAGGCCTGAGGACTTCCTCTGCTGACCGTCAACAAATAAACCAGTTCTTGTGGTGAACTCTGTAGTGCCTCCTCTGGTATGACTGACAGGTTGGCCAGATAGATTTGAACTCATTTAATCTCAGTTTGACATTAAATTTTGAGAAATAAAACACTGGGTATAAATGTCTGCATTACAACTTTTTTTTTTTTGCTTGGCTTGGCCGTACTTTGTTGCGTCAGCAGAGTCCACCTTAAGGCAGGATTGTCCAGTCATCACACAGAAACATCCATCTGTCTTTACTCACAACGAGAAACAAGCTACAACAGTCTCATTACCAGTGACATGCCCCCAGCTCTGCTTACACATTACAGTACAGTCACCTTTAATCTCAACGGTGAGGGGCGGTACGCACAAAACATAGATGAGAAATCTAAAACAGAAAATAAACTGAAGCTAAATAATAATTATAGTAATCAGGTCTAATAAGCATTTTTGGTTGGTTAAAAAGACAGTTCTGTACAGAACTGAGGGAGGGGAGTTTACCCACACCCATACACTTGGACTTGCCCTGTAGTTGCATATTCACAATGTTCTCTTTCTTCATCAAGACAACAAGTATAGGGATGATGACCTCATCTGTATACTTGTCCTTGAGGAACAATAATGACAAGTTCTGTTTTTTTTTAACCAAGCCCAAAAGAACTGGAAGCACTACTGGGCCTTAGCCATGCATTGTGCTGCGGCTGAAAAGCAGGCTATTTTGGACGTGTGGCAAAGAACAGTGTTCACTTTGATTTTATGTGTCATAATTGTGAAACAGAATTAATTAATTCTTGATGAATGTTGAGGTGTTTTAAAATCATCTATTTAAAAAAACAAAAACAAACAAAAAAAAAAAAAAAAACATTGACACTACATGACTTACCATGTACCTGAAATTAAAACATAAAAGTGGGGAAAAAATGAAGACCAAAAAAAAACAAAACAAAAAAAAACCCACAAAACTTAAAAACTAAAAATGGATCATTACCACTATCACAAGACAATTTGAGATGCAAACTACAGATTATGACTAAACAAATGTAATCCCTCATCACACCCAACCCACAAGCACAGTAATAATTCCACTGCCGTATTCGATTTCTATTTTATGAGGGTTTCTTCTACTCCCCACCCCACTTGCAGGCACAAACTCAGCTACCAGCTACAATACAGTACAAAAAGCAAAATGGGGGATGAGAAGGCAATGAACAGTCACCGTCACAACCAACTACAAATACACAAGGGACTAAAAGGACCACGACATCACAGAGGGGACAGCAACTTCTATCTAGGCAGTGGATCTAACTGTTGGCCAAGTAAACAGTGTATCTGTACAAGGCATAATTATCTAAACACACACACAAAAGATCTGCATCTACCCCCTTGTCAAAAATAGAGAGTATTTGGAGGTTCTGGGGTTTTTTATTTTTACTTAACTGGTCTAGGCGGTAGCAAGGATGGTTAATGTGTGTGCTTTAAGGTGCATAGGAAAAGAAAACAGGGAGAAACAGTTTCACAAGTCAGAATTGAGAAAAGATTTAGAGAAAGAGAGGAAGAGAGAGACAGAGAAGCAGAGAGAGAGAGACAGAGATAGAGAGGGGAGGGGACGAAATGAAAGACAACAAAAATGAGCTAAATGCAGATGTTGAAAGCCGGCATGCAAAAGCAACATTTTCTTAAACTTGTTTTTTCTTCAAAGTGCTCTACAGAAAGAATAGTGTGCAGCTTTTGGTTTTGTGAGTGTGTAAATATGGTGTCATACCAGATTTCTGTTGACACATTACAGACTGGGCTCTCATTTATAAAACTTTTCTTTTCTAACTGCATCATCTCGAAAATATCCTAAACTGAGATGTCTGTATATGTGGGTTTTTTTCTTCATTTATGAATCATTAATCAAAACTATTTATTTCACTACATCACTACATCTGTTCATTCTCTTGTCACATTTTTTTCCCCAATGTGGGAAGTGGGATTCACATCTTTCAAAACCACTTGTTCTTACTGGATGTTTATAAATGAGGGCCCCACGGTCCCTGTCACAGACTCTAATCAACAGGATGAAGGAGGAGGAAGTGCTGTGGTGGTTCATCGTCATTCTACACCAACTGCTGAATCTGAGTAATTTGTCCTGTAGTGTTGGGAAAGTCTCACATATGAGCCAATAATATGCTTTATAGACTGCATTGAGGTGTGCACATTAAAAAAAGAAAAAGAAAACTTGTGTGACTGAAAGAAATAACAACATAATTTCCCTTCTTAAAGATCTTACCCAGATGCATGCATCTGTTAAAAGTTAGTTATAAATACAAAAGAAATGTGATGCTAATTTTTGAAAATCACAGCTCATCAAGCAACTCTGAGAAGGAAAACCAGAATAGACAGATTGTTAAACTATTCTAACCAACCATGATGACTTTCAGCTTCAATAAAAATCGACCCTAAAGTCGACTTTGACCTTGAAAGTTCGACGTAAATAAACAAGAATACAAAAAGTGTGCACCTCAATGCAGGCTAATGGATGTTCCCATATAATATAAAAACAAAACCAAAGGCTGCACGGCTCAGACTATTGAATAGCTAGCTTGGGCAAATCAGCATTTCATCCTTTAGGACAGCAGTAGCTACAGAGCAGCTAGTACTCTAATAATACTCTAATAAAGCATGAACACATTTCATTTTGAAGCAGTTGTGTATTTGTGACATGATCAGTGGTGCCAGAAATACAATATTGCAGTCAAGTTCTTTTTTTTAGGAATATTAAAACAATAAGAAGATTGTGAGCACTGAGTTCTGGGAGAAAAAAAAAAACTTAAACAGTTTAATGCAAAACGAATTGAAGATTAATTTAAGATCCAAAACCAAGTATACAAACCGGGACAACTAAACTTTCTGAAGAGGTGACTAATACTCTTAAACCACAGATTCATTTACATTTTATAATACTGTTCATTTAGGAGCCTTCCTGGACATCTGAGTATAGAGGAATTCACTGCTTTTGAAACTTCTATGTTTATTCTGGCACTATACTTTTCTGTACATAGTTCCTACGTTTATATAAGCGAACAGCTGTGCCTGGGAATACAGGAAGTTGAGATGATTATTTAGGAAGTTTGACTTCCAAGATATCCAGAGGAGGGAAACATCCCCAATTTCTCTCTTCACATGGAGCGAGGAAAACACATTTTAGGTTGAAGTTTAAGTGACACTGAGGCAAACACCATGTCCACTTATAAACACTCAACTGCTTCAAATAAATCTACAGGCATCCTACTCCTACGGATTATACTTTTGCAGATTAATTTGGTGAAAACCACAAATATAAAAGCTGTTACGAAGAAACAAAACACTTTCTAAGAAACTTCATCGAATTACTGAAAGCAAGTGAGAAATGTCGGAAACGTATGAATGTCTATCTTTAAAATGTTTTTGCTGAGATGAGTTGAGGGAAAATGGAACGTCAGTGAATGATGGATGAGAAATCAACACGGGCATAATGATGAAAGCATGAAATTGATTTCAGTGGATGTGACTGTAGAGCCTGGTGGTGAGTGTGAAGGAGCATGCAGTCATTCCTTTGACAAAAAAATGTCCTGACAGGCATCCACTTACAAATGGCGTGCAGACATATGAGGTGAAAATGACTGTGGTTCACGTTTACAAAACGAAAGCGACAATTACGATATAGACAAAAAGAGAAACAAAAATCTGAGTAGTTAAATATGGAACAATGAAAGTTGGAACTAGAAAAAAGGTAGCAAAAAATGCAACACAATGGGAGATAGTCAATGCCCTAACTGATGACAGGAACGTGACGTCAGTGGTTGGATGCTGGGAGCTGATGACGATGGAGAAAGGAAAAGCAAAAGAAAAATTAAAGGAGGAGGATGTTAGTTGGAGCAACATACACATAACCAATGAGCTCAGAGAAGGGCTGCTTGTAGAAGTCTTCATCCAGCACCCTGGACAAACATCCGCCCCAAACGAGCAGCAAGAAGGCAGAAGAGAAGAGAGACAGCGATAAAAGGGAGAATAGGGTGAAAACACAAGCATTACAGGTTACGACACAATAATATGCTCAGGCTCCAATGGCTCCAGTTTTTTGGAAGGACTAAATACACAGTGTCAAGGACAATTCAGAGATTCACAGAAGATCTAAGTTGATTGGGTCTGCGCTTTGAAATCTATAATTACACAACACTGGTGATTCATAAGGCACCATTAGCTCATTTCAATTGAAATTTATTAAAACATCGATTTTACTCCTTAGTATTATTCGACTAGTTCAGCTATGAAGAAATTGTGAAAATTATGCAGAGAGCACAGTCTCCCTTTGCATAATTTGTACCATTCTTCTGTATTTGCATGAGGAGCTTTGCAAGTTATATATTTTTACAATGCGAAAAACCATACTTATCATACGATTATAGAGCGCAGACAGTTTTTGATCAAGAGGACACACACACACACACACACACACACACACACGAGTCACCGGATGAGTCGCGGCTGCTGGTTGTTTCATTATTAATACGGCTGCAAGGCTACGTTACAGCGCAGGAGAAGCTGAGACAGAAACGGTGCCAATTCAACTCGTGAAAACGATAAGTTACCTGGTGGTGGACACAAATCTACCAGCCATTTGGTTTTCAGTACACCCTTAAATAGCATGTTAACAATCATAGGAGAAAAAAAAAACACATTAGACCAATAAACTAAATGTATACTTGCAATGCAGTTTCTCCTAAATAAAAACACTCCAGGTCACAGATAGGTTTAAAAAAACTAACATTTGAATTTCAGTTCTTTCAAAAGCTATTTTTGCGTGATACTTTACTTTTGCACAGGCAAATTCTTGGTCAAACTCTGCCACACTAAAACAATAAGCAGCTAAACCCTCAGTCAATAAGAGGAAACCTGTGGGTTTTTCCCAACAATATAATGTATGTTGTTACTAAAACAAGCCAGACCATTGTTATGGAATCTTACAGATTTAGTCTGATGTGGCAAACAGACATTATTCATCCACCTCTGCCAAATCATTAAAACAGGGGTGGTAATTTGTTAATAACACACTTGTTTACTGTATGTATGAGGACACACACAACAAGATTAAGTAGCATTTGCTGCACTCCTATTACATTGGATTTTATTAGAACGTGGAGGATCGTACATATTATTTAAAACGGATGTTTGAGCCACAGCATGAGATGCTACAACACAGCTGTGACTATTGTGTTCTTGGCTCAGGTCACCTCCTGAGGCTTGTTTTCACTATATTGGTCACAAGCATGTGAGATAATGAGATAATAACTGAACCAAATCTCAAGACTAAGGTAGATTCATTTCTTTTCAACTACACTCCCACACCTCGGTGTTCGGCTATATATATATACACACATATACGACTGTGGCAGAGCTTAAAACCATCAATAACCTTTTTAAAAACATCTTCCTGGTCTGTGCATTGGGAATCTTTCACATTGTCATCTTGTTTTTGGTTTTAATTTTTGTTTTTTTACAGTAATGTTAGCCTTTCCTCAACTCCATTAGTCTTCTCTCCGGTCTCCAACCCTCTAAGAAGCCAGTACCTGTTATTGCTTTTGGTTTTCTCCAGCTGCTCATTCTGCCTGGCGTGCCACTCCTCCAGCTCCACCTTGGCCTTTTCCTTCCACTCTGACTCCTGCTCACGAGAGTTGGCGTCTGGGGAGGAAGATGAACAAGGAGAAGAATAATAAACAAGTGAGGGGGCATAAGTAAAAGTAGAGATGGGGTCAGGAGGCAGGAGACATGGCAGGAAAATTAAGAAATAGAGGAGGACTTTATGATTACTGTGCTTAGTTTGACAGTGAACGTTAACATGTCTTCTTTAACTGACATTTGACACACATAATGAAAAAGAGACTAGTAAGGTTTGAATCTTTACCTCTTGGATGACCTAATGACACAAACGTATTCAACAATAGACAGGGGCTGTACTGTTCTCCTTTCAAGAATATCTCAGGTCTGTGCTTACCTAGCAACTCCAGCCTCTCTCTTTGCTCCTCCCGCCACTTGCGTAGACTCTCAGGCTCAGCCTGCAGCCGGTCTGCATTGGAAATTGCTGCATAGGCATCTGATGGACCGTTGCTTTCCTGAGAAACAAGTGACATGATGAAAAGGTGAAGACAGAAAATCATTTCTTCAGTAATATTTGTGGAGATACAGCAAAGAAACAGTCTCTCAACCTATATCATTTCATAACTCATGAAATTTGATATATGTAGACCTACATATTAAGTTTAGTTGTATGACATTTGATAAGCTTTACTAAAACAAAGTCTGGCCAGTTTAGGGTTTATCAGCTAAAAGTTTCTCTCACAGCCAGAGAGAAATCCTGACAGTGCAAAAGGCAGCAATGTTGCAATGACAGCACAGGAAAAGGAAGCTGGAGCCAATGTAACGGGAAGATATTCCAACATCTGAGGTTAGTGGTGTAAATCACACTGTTGCAATACTAAAGGACAAAAAGTACTTTTAACACCACTATTTACATACAACAGATATCATTTATATTCTATCTATTAAGCACATACAGTATTAGTGTGTACAATTAAGAAAACAAACACTGTCTCTGTGCAGTGAGTTTATCATTTACATTGGACTAACTTTCAATTTTACATCCAAATGAAGTGGTCTACATGTGATAGTTTAGCTGTGTGGTTCTTCAGGCTGTACAGAGTCAGAAGAGACAAAAACACTACTATTTAAAGGTCACATGATCAAACGTGTGTAAATTATATGGGATTAAATAATCTGCTGAATCATCCATTCACAAACATCACAGAGTAACAAACATGATGACAGATAAATATATAATAAGCACAAATAAGAAAAAAAAATTACCCCATGAAGATCTCCATTGATAGCACCATCTAAAAAAGGCAGGAAAAAATAGTGGTTATAAATTAAGCGACTTAAGGACTGAATGTGTATGAGAAGAAATAAATAACTTCACAATAAGATCTTCGCTAACTGTGAATCCTTTATTCTTGCTGAGTCCTCGAGATTTTCATGCACACATATTTCATCACATGACATGTCAGCATTTCTGATCAACTACAATTGTTAAGCCACAACTTCAAGGAAATGAGGCAATCGTGGCCAAAGGTCTCTGGAGACTGTAAGGTTAGCAGGCACGACACGAAGCACTGTCACCGAGTAGCTGAGCTTAATGGCCAGCAATGAATGACACGGCCGATGTTATCAGACAGCTTCATTCATTTTAACGACACATGCAGAAAGTTTAAACACTCACGTAACACGACATTAACTAATAATCAAGTTTTACTTTTAAACTATTTGTATTTAGTTTTTCCTTTTTTGATAAAGGTTATGGTAACGCTAGCTTTAACTGAGCTAGTCGGTTAGCTCAGCTAACGTTAGCGAGTTGGCTCAAAGACGCTCTACTCCACGTCCGATTTACCGTTTAACGACGTCGTTATCGCTTGGAAATAAGACCAAGCCCTTGAGGCTGAGGCTAAGTTAAACACACAGATAATGTTAACGATAAACAGAGACAAACTATTTGACCAAGGCAGCCACCCACCGTTAGACTCTACCAGCGACGACGGGACTTCTCCGCCGTCCAGGATGCTGAAGCCTTCGTCGTTTTCAATCCCCGCGATTTCGCTCTCCTGCTGGGCCAAGAAAGCAGCAGCAGGGTCCTCCTCCGAGCCGACGCCGTTTCCAGCGGCGGGAGCGTTAAGCATGTCAAAATCCTCCATGTTATGTGTATCTGTGGGAGGGTAAATGCAGAGAAACGGAGAACAGGTGTAGATGTTGACCGAAACCGATTAGCTCAACGGGAAGAAGGACGACAAAAAATAGTAAAGAAGAGAATTAGCGAAGCGGAAACGGGTGAACAACCAATCACAAACCAGGATGAATGACTGTTAGCACAGCGGACCAATCAGACGGAGGCTGCTTTAAAATTGGACCAATCAAATGTTTGACGCCTCCAGCATACGGGTCCCATGACCGCTGCTACGTGCTGTCAGAGCTGAGAAATACCCGCAGTCAGCGGTTAAATAAGGACTGATATATATGAATGTGGCCCTTTAAAGGTAATTGTCTTGCGTGTACTCTCGATATTTATATATCTATATAAACACATCTATATCTGTATAGGTAGATAGATAGATATAGACACAGATAAAGATATAAAGAGCCCACTGTTTTAGTGCAGGCAGCCTTCCAGGGCCTGCTGCAAAGCTCCCACACCTTCATGCTGCCAAAATAGCTAATGTCCACTTATTATTATAAGTAAAAACAAACAAACAAACAAACAAACAAAACCACACTGCTTTAGCTTGGTCAGTAAAACCTTAATTTTGGTTCCATTAGATCACAGTGTTTCTTTCTACCACCCTGGCAACCTATGTTGTATCCAGAAAGTATAATGTCATAGTGGTTAATTATTAAACACAGTCACAAAGAGCTCAGGTGTCAAGCAAGTATTCACCCAACCTAAGGTAAGAGGCCGGGAGTGTTAACATGTTAGTTTTAAACTACATCACGACACTATCAGTGTGATTCACCATCGCGTGAATTGTTGTTAGGGCTCAGTGCTGCAGTGTTTCAAAAGCAAATTCAACACAATTAAAAGAAACACAATAAGAAACAGTAGACCTCTGTTCTGAGTCAAACCCTTTGGTTGTATCAGGAACAAGACTGAACATCCAGCTGCTGTTAATTTTACAGAGGTCAATCTATTGTTCCTATGCAACATGGTGTAAGAAAAATAAAATTGTATTTCATCGCTGCTGTAGGTGAAGTACAGGCCCATAACATTTCATATGACTTATTGCCCTGGAGCTTCAGTTGAGTTTTAGAATTGACCTATGAACACATGGAAATAATAATGAATGTGAGTGTATCCTCACCATGACTTGTAAGGTAGAATTACTAATAATCTCCATGAGGAATGTGTGGTAAAATATTTTCAGTGAATTCATCTGATAATAAACTGACTTTAAAACGTAGCAGTGGATGCGACAGTGGAAGACTCAGTTACTGTATCTCTGTTATCAATAACGGTCATGGGATACAGAGTGAAGAACCTCGCAGATTCCAATGGATCACCATGGTTCTGTTTACACTACTTTTCCACTAAACAATGTTATGTAACTGGCTATTTGTTCAGTTTAAATATCCAGGATAATGTGGTCTGAGAAATGTTATGGACACTGTTACAAAGGTAAATATATCATGGATAAAAAAATCTTCTGGAAACAAGAGACTAGTTCATATCTTTACTCTACTGGACCCCAGAAAACAAAAGCGCCCCATATTTACATTTGTATTTCTTTGCATTCTTTTTTTTTTTTTTACATGAAATAATTTTTTTAATGGATTCCTGTTGAAGCTTATTGTCCAGCAACCATACATACACGTTACATATCATCACATCATACATGTCATACATGCTATTAAGTGAAAGAGATGAATCTTTCCAGTTACTACGCAGTGTGCGCATTTTAAGTGTACAAATAAAAACAAAACGTTGAATAAAAACCTAAAAGAAAACAGTGCTGTTAACTGCCTGTGTATCTTAAACAAGTATATGGGTATGTATTTGGACCAACACGCATCAATTAAGTTACATAAAAACGTATTCAAAACTTTCAAATTGCATAAGATGTACAATAGTATGAAATAATACATACTAACTGCAGGAGCAAAGAACATTTTCTTAAGGCATAACAGAACTTAATTTTAGTCAAAATCTTTTTAAGGTCTGTGGTTATGATATGTACAGAAAAACCTCACCTGATTCAGGCAAAAGGTTCATCATCAAGCCTTCAACACAGCGTAGCAGCAATAAGGCTAAAACGGTTGCTGTCTTAACGTTTCGTCAGTATATAGTCAATATAATATTTAGGATCTTTCATTCATTACAAACCAGAGACAAACTATACTCACCCCATTTAAATACTTACATTTTTTTAACCAGCACCTTAAATAATTCATTAAAATCTCTATAAAAATGTAAAATAAGAATTAATTAAAAATGTAACATACAAACTGATCAGTGATCCATTTCTGAAAAAAAGACATACATTCATGCTCCAAAGGAAAGTGAGAAAGCAAGAATTTACAGGAAAATAGAGAGGAAGCTACAGGAACATGTTTCGGCAGTATTTTTGGTCTCATCTGAAACAAGCTTTCTATTTTTAACAGACTTTTCCCTATCTCATTCCACACCAATACACATCATATCACAAGTAAAGTGGTTTATTCCTGTACTGTATGGGTCAATCTGGTTCGAAGGAGGCTTTGTCGTTAACTAAAGCTGATGCTTTAGTTTCAAAAGGTTCTGGAGTTTCATCAGCTGAGGCAGGTGGGATTTCCAGCTCATTTAATGAACTCACTTCACACACGTAGAATTTGGGTTATAATTAGAAGTTGACGATAAAACGACTATGATTGCGATATTTGCGATATATTGCGATACACACTCACTGGTGCCTTTGAAGGTGGGGAGGTGGTGTAGCCGATGAAGCTAAAGCTAAGATAAACTAAAGCCAACGAACTGAGCTTACCACCTACATCGCTGTCACCCTTTAGAGCACGCATGTTGTATTTAGACAAGGCCATCATCTGCTGCTACCGCTACAGCTAAAGCAACCACAACGGTCAGCAACAGTAAAAAGTATAATAATAATAATACTATTAATAATGTATTATTATTATTATTAATAGTAATTATAGTATAGGTCTTAAAATAAAGTGTTTAAATTATTTTTTTCCTCAAAAATGGTCGATATCGACCAATATGAATTAGTAATATCGTGATACACTTTTCAGTCATATCACTCACCCCTAGTTATAATATGGCAAATAAACATTTGACCCAGTGAAGGCATTAATCTCACAGGCTTCAGAATTACATTTTTTGTGAATAACACAAACTGCCTTCATCAAAGATATCAACAAAAAGGGACATAAATATAAAAATAACAATTAGAACATATTTGACAATCTTACCACAGGTATGATTGTTGTTTACACACATTGTCTTTTTCTTTTCGAAATATGTTTTTCTGTTTAATTTGACAGCACAGATACCACTTTCCTTTCAGTTTTGCACTTCTCTTGTTGGCATCCTTCAGTATGTCCTTCTGGTAGCATAATCTAACACCATGCTAGCTGCACCGAGTAATGCAGGTTCTTCCAACTCTGACGTGACAACTTTGATGCTCTGGGCAGAGAAGAGAGCTCTCTCTGCGATGATGCGCTGAACCGGGACCTGGTAATAAGATGCCAAGACTCCAGACAGAATCACCAGCGAGGGGTTCAATGTGTGGAGGATGTTGATGATGCCGACACCCAGAGCTGTGGAGGCTGGAGAGATAAAGATGAAAGCACAAAATGTGATTTTCCTGCTGTTTTAAGTACAGGATTTGTGATGGTCATTTATTATTTCTAGATTCTATACTGCCCTGAAATCCACTAATATGTATATAGTGACTCACTGTCAAATCTACCTCCTGTTTGCAGTGTCCCTATGAAAGAATGGTTTGTTTGAACCTGCTAGTATTCTCTGACACCTAAATTAAGTACATTCTGTGGTTGGAACACTTTGTGTGCCTGTGTGTGTGTCTGTGTGCCAGGTGCTCACCCTTGTTCAAAATAGCATCAGCTTTGGAGTTCCCCAGCCTGGCTGCGTTGATGAGGTGAGCAGCAGTGATTGGCTCCGAAAGCTTCATATCCATCCCTTCCACCTTCAGCAGGTCCTCTGAGAGATACAGCAACAGATTGTCAATTCCTCTGAGACCTATGTGTACTAAAGAATTACTGTACCTAATTAAAGCTACAGAAGGTACGTTTAAGAAATTTTGGGGACTTTCTGTAAAATTCTGTAAAAAACAGATACAACATTCAGGTCCCTCCCTCTCGCTCTGCTGAGCTCTAAAACTGTCTCCCAAACCACTCCCCCTCCTTTCTCCTCTACAGATAAGGTAGTGCACGAGAGTACGGGTAAGTATGAACACAGAGAAGTAAAAACTAACCTGTTCAGAGTTGATATTAGCTGTTATTATCACCATTATGAATCTTATCACAAACCAAGTCAGAGATACATAAAGACACAATAAGAAAATGACCTGTCAATGAGAAATGTTACCTTTAGTGTTACCTAGTGAACCTTTAATCTGACTTAACGACTTCATCTTCTTCTTCATCTTTTTAGATTTTAAGAAAGTCATCATTTCTAAAACCCTTTCCATGAGACATGATATGATGGTAACTACTGTACATTGGCCACGGTAACTGACGTACAGTAGTTATCTGAGAGAACTTTAACACAAAGTGAAAAAAAAAAGTCAACTCACCGTCATGTAACCTTTTGGCCTCTCTCTGCAGGGCCATGCCGGACGCGTAGGCCTCTATGCATCCGCAGCTGCCACATGAACACTCTGGGCCTTCTAATGAAACCATGATGTGACCCAGCTCCGCAGCACAGAAGGTACTGCCATGGACCAGCTCACTGTGATGGATTATCCCTCCTCCAATACCTGCAGACAGTTATGATATTTAGTCCCCAGATTGTCAATGCATTTAAGCAAGAGACAGAACTCAGTAAAAAAAAGTCAGTCAATCAGTTTAATATTCGAACATATTTGATATTTATAATTATTCATAAACAGCAGCTGAAGGGCACTGTGACAATCTATAATGATCTACAATGATTAACAGTTATGTCAGAACAAGAATGTCAACAGAATCATAAAAAATGCTGTTAGCACATAATACACTATGTAAAAGATCTGATTATTTTGGTAAATACAATTTTTAACAAACACAACCAGATTGAGACACTTTTCAAAACCTGCCTCACCTGTTCCTGTGATGACCGTTGCAAAGTTCTCCACTCCTATTCCGTGACCGAACTTCCTCTCAGCCAACGCGGCACAGTTGCCGTCATTGTCCACCCAGACCGGAAGGTGCAGGGCGTCGGAGATGGGAGTTCTCAGGTCAACTGAGGACCACTCCTGGATCAGCTTTGTCGAGTGCAGGACCACACCTTCTTGTGGGTTTACTCGCCCGCCCGTGGACACTCCTGATTTGTGAATGACAATTTTTGACATAGCAACTGTCAGCATCATATTGTTTTTTTTCATGAGAGAGTGAGCGTATGTGTGTGTTTACATACCGACGCCGAGTATTCTGCAGTTGAGACCGACAGCGTCCCGCATGGCGTCAGAACACATCTTCAATATGAGTTGTATCCTGGCCTCAAAGGTCTTTGGATTGGGTTGAGTATACTTCTTCACTATGTTACCCTGGACAGAGGGTACAGAGACAAAATGATTAGAACAAAGAAACAAATGGATGGTTCAGTAGTGAGTTAATTAAACCAAATCTGATCACAATGAAGATATAATATCTGTACATTGACCCAATTAATCTGACTAATAACAAAATGAAATTTAATTCATCATGATGAATACTACAGTTCAGAGCTACTGATGTGTCTGTCCAGGTCAAAGTGTTTGCAGCCTACCTTCATGCAGACGATAGCTACTCTGAGGTTGGTCCCTCCCAGGTCAACAGACAGAGCACTCTGTGTCTCCAGGATATGATCAATGTCTTGGGAGATGGAGTCTTTCACCGGTGGGAAACAGAACGTCTTCTGGAGCGGCTCGTCCAGTTTAATCGTACGCAGAAACTTGAGGATACGAGGCACCGTGTTGCCATCACCATAAATCTTAGAGCTGATGGAAAAAAACAAAACTCTTTTGTTGATATTTAAAAAAAACAACAAATCAAACAAACAAATAAAAAAATCAGTGAGAGATCTGTGAAGTGCAACCATGATTATATGTCTTCAAGTTTCACACCAAGTTTATCTTAATAGTAGCAAAATCATGTGATACTTTCAATAGCAAAGCAGAGGACAAAACCAATAAATAAAAAGACTCTGTGAGACTGTGAGACAGACGTGCAGGACATTGGACATACCAAGGGTATCTCTTTCCAAACTGCAGCTCCAGAGCGTGGTAGATCTTATTGTGAGTGTCAGCATCTCTGACATGTAGAACATTTTCACCTGGAAAAGATGAAAATGTAATGATAAACAAACCTGGGGCAGATTTAATTCAACAGAGTAATATTAGTTTTGTGTTGCTAATATTTAGAGACTGATCTTCACAACATAACAATGTTTTGTTGTTTTCTCTTACAGCTGCAACAATCCTCTGATATTAAACACAAAAACTTCTACAACCATGCTAGTGGAGGCAGGTTAACATGTAATCTTGGGAGTGTTTCTTCACCTGTCTCTCTGCCAGTTTGCCTTGTTCCCAGGTTAATGACAGGCGTTCCGAACGCTCCGGCCTCTCGCACTCCACAGCTGCTGTTTCCGATCATGCAGCCGGCATGGCAGACGAGCTGGATGAACTGCTCGAAGGGAATGTGCTTCACTGCTCGGAAGTTGGGGTGCTGCTCGATGCCCTTTTTCCTCATCACACGTACCATCTCTTTACTGCCTGTTTACATGGTTAAGGAGTGGGTGAAGAGACACAGATACAGCTCTTTTACTTGTTCAACGAGTCAAATTTGCAACTAAATAAAACAATGCCTTCAAGGACCTATGTAGAAGTTTTGTTTTGGCTTCGTAAGCAATATTAGCATTAACAGCTGTTTCCTTATCAGTCTATACTTCATTCCTTTTCTCATAAAGAGCTGTCTATAGCAACATCAAGTTGAATTATTTTCTTTTATTGCTATTATATTTTGTCTGCTATTGACAATAACATGCTAACCAGCAAGCTCTGATCTCCCAATCTCGTCCAACAGTGGCTGAAGCTCTTGGCAAAACTTGAAAGTAAACATCTGTTAATGCTGCTGTTAACTATATAGCAATAGCAAAACTTCCAAATAGCACCTCTAAAATAAATCCCAGTGCTCCTAGTTCTACTTTGACAAAAAGGAAAACAAATCCTGTTAAAATATAAGAGGGAAAAGTCTATAAAGGGATCAATAGGTGAAGCTAACCAGCATCAATGTTGGGGAAGAGGATGAGGGTTTTCTTGTTGAAGGACAGTAGAGCATCCAACATGAGTCCATAGATCTTAATGGAATGCTGGATGTCTGTGGTGACTGGGTGTTGCAAAGCCACAATGTAGTTGTGTTCCTGCACCTTGTCACCTGCATCATGAACAAACACACCACACCACACATCACATACGAATATACGCTAATTAGTCACATTATATTTCTGTTCAGTGACTGTATCCATTCATACCCAGCCAGCTCTTGATAATGTCCATGTAGTCATCTCTGTGATGAGTTGACAGCAGCTTATCATATGACGGGCAGCCGGCCAACAAGATGCGAGAGTGATCCTCACACATGGCGATGAGATACTGCTCTGCCCTGGGTGTGCAGCAGGCATGGTAATGGGCCAGTTTGCTTATAGCATGGCGGATTGAGTCATCAATCGTACCGCTCACCTTGGGGATACATCAAACATGTGAGGAGATGTTGTAAAATGTTTTTTTTTCATGTGGTTGTAATTACTACAAAGTAAGCTCTGATAGTCAAGTGAACCTGAAATAAACCTCCTCACCTCTCCTCCCTCCAAGTGAAGTATTCTAATGTTCATCAGAGCTGCAGCAGTCGCCAGAGCGAGTGCATCAAAACGGTCACCATGGATGACCAGGATGTCAGGTTGCAACCTCTGTAGGACATCGGGGAGTTTCACCAGCGCTAGGCCAACGCTCTCCACCATGGCTGCTTCATCCTCTCCTCTCACAATGGTGTGGAGCTTGGACCCGATGTCGAAGTCATCCTGCTCAATCATACGAAATGTGTTCCTGCAGAGAGAGTAACAAGGAAAAAAAAACATAAGACAATTAAAATAAAAATATCTGTGCATCCTAAAACAATGCTGTAATACCAATTGTTCTTACCCGTAGTCATCAATGAGATGTGAACCGAGCACCACAACCTCTAGTTCAAACTCGTCGGGGTGGGATTTGATCCCGAACATGATGGGAGCCAGCTTGGAGTAGTCTGCTCTGTTGCATGTCGCCACACACACTCTTAACCTCCTCTTACACTACAGTCAAGGAAGGTGAAACCAACAAATACACACAAACTTTAAAACTCAAATATAGATTTTATGGAACACAACAAACATAAACACTCTCCATTTGATGCCTGATATGATTAGCTAAAATAATTACCACCCCCACAGGCTTCATAAATGTATTTCTGCATCTCAATAAAACATGGACACAAAGAGACAAAAACATACCTGATTCTGCTCTGTCTCTTTTTCTCTCTCCATCCTTTCTCTGACCCTCTGCATTCTCAGATAGTAAAGCTCCTTGAAAACAAAGACAGACGAGACAGTGAGATCCAATGAAGAGACCGTAGGTCATAAAAGTATCCATTGTTTTCAATCAAAACCCACCCACAGATCATACTCACTTGAGCCTTCCAAATATTCAGATGCTGAAGCATGTAAACACAACAAAACTACACTAAAACAATTTTGTATTTTACATAAATAGTACATGCTGTCACTTTTTTTTTTTTTTTCTGAAACTGAAAACATGCTGTAGGACAGTGCTTTGCATAGCAAGGCAAATGTCACGCTGGTACTCTCTATTCACATGACAGAAGAAAAATGAAGCGTCTAAACCATACTGTGCTATAATTAAATATTAAGAAATATGACTGTAAATGTGCCAGAGTCAGACAAAATGTAGTTTTTCATCTGTAGCACAGATGGTGCAAAATCAGCCCAAAACAGGATGTAAAGACAGTGTGATGGTGACAAAGGCAGTGGGAAGCACATCACTGTGAGCTCAAATCAAACCAACTTTTATTTGCCACTTAAAGGTAAAAATCAAAAAATAAAATAATTTGGAATAACTGTTCTAAATTCATCTTTGGCTTAACGGTTTACAAGCAACTGTAACCATGAACGTGTTGGTGTGTGGAGCGTTACAATGTCATCCCTCACTCTCTTCTTCTCCTTAAAGCCTTTTGTCTTCTGTTGTCATGGGGACACTTGTGGTTAAAGTTTCCAAATGTACACATAGGGAAAGTATGATTTACATAGTTAGTGTGATGTTTGCAGACTTGTAATGCCACTGTCCTAACAAGTGGCCACGAGTGAGTCCACTAAAATCAGTGAAAACTACTGTATGTGTCATACGTACATGAACTCTTTTTAGAAGTCTGATATGTTTACAATGTGTTTTCATCAGTTCAGATCATTTCAACTATGTGCTCTATACATGGGTGGGCTTGGGCCTCCAACAAAAATCTTTGGTATGAGTATGATTTTGGCTGATAATTTTACACAAGTGAGACAAAACCACAACTACATATTTTCAGCTTGAGGCATTTTAGCTTGCATCATACTAGGAAAAGCTCAACTACTACATCTGACTTTAATGACTCTAATTATTCACAACTCCGAGCGAGCAACAACTACGTTTTCAGCAGTGGCCACTTTCATTATCTTACTTTTAAAACCATATAATGGCTCATCCAGGTTTGTCTGACCACAGCTGGGGCTGATGTTCACATCACCGATGACAGCTTCCTTCATTCAAGAGAACCATCAATCCTCCTTTTATGAATACGTGCTGCCATCTGCTGCTTTAAATTCATTATGACAACTACACTTTAACTGAGGGTTGTAAATCCAGTCAAGTCTGACATGTTTTGGAAAAGTACAAACCCAGGTCACACAATATATATCAGAGTGAAAAAAAAAAAACAAAAAAACTTCACTAGTGGTCAGCGAAGTAGCCTGGGGAAAGTTACAAGTTGTTTTTGCTCTGAAATGGAGATTCCCAAAAGCAAGGGAGATTTTTCTTTACAGATGAGAAGAGAAACAAACAGGACTATTCCAACCCTAACCCACACGACCAACGTGAGTAAACGAGGGGGAAGAATCTTGATGACCAAGAAAACAATGGTCACTCTGGCTGATCTCCAGAGAAATGGGCATTAACTGCCCAAGGACATTTTGATAACTTTTTTTTTTTTAAATCTAAAATTCTGTTTTAGCTTTTTAATTATGGGGCATTTAATACATATTGATAAGAGATTATTATTATTTTGTTTTTACCATATGACTTTCTGGGTCGACATACTTTCTGCATACGCTATATATTGGAGCCAATGTAGTGGTGAACCACAGGAACGTCAAATTCCTGAGCAGATTGAGAACTTGTAAATTAAAAAAAAAAAAATAATAATAATCAAGGTTAGATTTAGCCACTAAGCCGTATTTCACTCCTTTTACACTTCTGAGAACAGGACACGGGAGGTCACTGTCAATGGAATGAACAAACAAGGATTTAAAAACAGGGTTCATGCTGTGGCAAAAATGTTAAATTCCATGGTGTGATCCATTGTTTACCGCAGCCCACACACTGCTTGTAATTTTAACAAGACAGATTTGAAGTACTTTTTTAAAGTACTTTCTTGTTGCCTTTGCATTTGACTATAAAATTCATGAAGTCAGTGGATGGAGTCTGTACTGAACATGGTATAAAACAGAGAAACAAACACCAAGGAAAATGCAAATAAAAAAAGTCTAAACTGAAAATAACTTGAAGACCTTTTCTATGTAATGTGAAACAGCAGCCGTAGGGTTACATTTTTTTTTCAGCAAAATGCTGCGATTTCATTTCAATGTAATGTAATTTGGCATTTTTGTCTACATCATTACCAAGTGACAGATCACTCATCCAGTTAAACACACCAGCGTTTAAGTACGTTACACATCAGCTCCATTCAGACATGCACCTTGTTCATGTAAAGGTGACTGGACATGATGGCCACCATGCCGCAGAGTTTCATTTCTATTTGCTACTACATTGCACCCAGAAGATTGTGTCACACACTGGCATCATCTTCACCAATTAAAAATTCAACTATTCAATTCAGTAAAAATTCATAAGAGCAAATAATTCAGTGACAACAGCAGTGTTGTGATGATGGAAGAGTTCACAGCTCAACTATAGAGACAGCAATTTGTATCTCTAAGGAATATAAAACCCATACTGGACAATGATTCAGATTTTAGGCAGTAAACCGGACGATAGAGATAAAGACGCTTTCAGATTTTGTGACTTACAGTTCCAGCTATCTCTTAAGTATTGGCAATTGGACACATCTCAAATATATAATGATTATAATGAGACATTTCAGTCTCATCAAAATGCTTATTTTACATTATGTTTCTGTATATACGTCTTTGAAAAAAACCTAAAGGTTCTTGGCACACTTGACTTTTTCAGAATGATTCGGCTAAGTTGTATAAAGAACAGGTTCTAAAATGTAAAAATAAAAATAATAATAATAAAATAAGAAAAACAGTTCTAACACCTCATCGTCATTTTTTAATCTGTTAATTCTGATGTCGCACCTTTGTTTTGGGTGTGATTAAAGAAACAGAAACCACCCTACGGAAAAATGTATTCAGCATGAACAGTGCTTTGGTTGGTTCACCTCCCATTGGAAGATTTTAATGTTCTGCCATTTTATATGCTTACTGTAATTTACACACCCACATTTAGAGCCTTAAAACTTAAAAGAAACACTAACATTTATAGCAGCTAATCATCTATCGACAAAGAGCTTTCCTCTTATTCTCTGTGTGCACTGTTATTTTCCTCTGATGATGCCACAAAGTGCTTCTGTACATGCAGAGAGCAAAGGCAGGGATGACACGGCAGTAGAGGCAGAGATACCAAACGTACAGAACAAAATAGAGGTAATCACAAAAAGTGGGAAATAAAAAAAGGATACAATGTTAAAGACGGATAATATGAGAGAATGAGGAAAAAAACATCCATCTGTCTGACTCACATGAGGGTTGATAAGGAAAGAACCTGGATGATTTTCCATCCCTCTCCTTTCTGGATTTCAGTCTTTGGAAGTTATTTGAAAGTGTTCTTTTTTTTCCTTCTTTTTTTTAATGTCCTTCTTTAACTCAAATGCATAAGTCAACAATGGAGGAAGAAAGGAGGAGAGAGCAGGGGAAACTGGAAGGGGGAGGAGCTGTGTGTTTTGGTTTAAAGACTGTGGTTGGCTGAGCGGATGAAAGAGAGGACATGTGGCTTCCTGCTTGACGTGTAGCAAAGATGACTGCCTTAGAGGCAGCTATAACATCACACACACACACATCCCATGTACGTTTTACTTTTCTGGCTTCAGGAAAAAGATATAGAGTAGAGCATAATTAGAAAGGACACATCTCTACCAAATTAAGAGGTCAAAGTAACAGTAAATCTCTATCTATCTATCTATCTATCTATCTATCTATCTATCTATCTATCTATCTATCTATTTGTGTGTGTGTGTGTACTTAATAGTATTAGGAAAGTGTCATATAAGGATGTTTTCTGATAACAGGTTCCAGAGTGGGAAAATCTTACAATGCTGGATTGTCATCTCATATTATGCCCTTTTTACAACAAGTCAACACAGCTCTATGAGCTCCACTGAACATGTCTCCAAAGTAATTTGTTGGAAATACCTCTCAGATTAGGCATATTTGCCTGCGTCTCTACCCCTCTGCTCAGAACAGGCCGATTCTCATTAGAATCCATACAGGCAAATGAGCTGCTACCGCCCACGCCTGATTCCAGACCTGGTGGTGCACTGGATCACGACCTCAGTCTCTCTGGCAGCATCGGAGTTTACTAGAGACATGGCTGCCGCTTCTGTGCAACTTTATATGTTCTAACCTGAGTGTGACCCAGATGAAGGGGAGACACCTTTAGAAACACCGCCGCTCCGTATGGAGCAGGATGTTTCCAAATGGTTAATCTAAAATTAAACTATTAAAAACAACATTTAATATCACCACTATGTACATGTAACCTATTTGTGTTTCCAAGCAAATTTAGTTTTGTGCCATTTTCATCGGTGCATATGCGACACTGAGCATTAATGACATCCAAGGCAGGAAACGTATGCTGCCAAGAAATACTAGAGGTAATATTTTCAGTTGAAGCTGCACTAACTGGTATGACCAGAGATAACATTTGTCACTCTCTGCGATACTCATTATAATAACAGGTTATTAGACGGCTGCAGTGGGTTGAGGATGTCCCCTCTATGACAGACAATGGAGGACGTATATCAGGGCTAGAGACATCATAAAACCAGATTTTAGGTTAACAAAAGAAAAAGAAAAGGAAACAAGGGGTATTCAGGTCTTCAGCTGAAAGTAATTCTGCACACACGTATTATAGTTTTTAGTAACGGCAGCACATAAAGAGTCATAAAGTCTGTAGCTGCACTTTCTCTGGTGTGATAAGATAACACCACAGCCCAACTGTAAAAGAAAGTCAACATCATTTAAATAAAGATATAACATGGGAGTAATTTACAGCCACTGATAAAATTTCTATAATCTGACTTTACAACAGTTTAACAACTGGTAGTACATCTTTCCTCTGTGCTGGCACTTCACTGTACGACGTCGCCACTGTTTCACCGTTTCACTGAAAAATAACAATGCATTTTTTAGTCAATGTGAACATGCCCAAAGCTAGTAAGTGAGTTTTATGCATCCATGAAGCCTGATCATCCGAGTTACAATCAGCTGTTGTGCATCTGATTCACACGAGTGTTCATTAACTCACTTTTACCACCATGTCTCTGTTTATTTAAGAAGTTCAAGGACCGGCAGGTCTCCGGTTCCTTAAATGTACCTAAAAAGTTCAAGGTAAGTGCCTTATTATTTTTTCCAAATTATTTCATTTTTGGAAAAAACTTAAACGTTTTCAAACTGTTTGGGTAAAAATGGTAAGAGAAAAATACACTGACACTTACAGTAATTCACATTACAAAAACTCCAGTCCTGAAGACATAAAAAACATGAAGACTGTTTCTATAGCAGTGTCCTTAACAGTGGCTGACAGGAGAACTCTCAACAAACAGTTGGGCGGGTGGGACAGAGAGATTGAAGGACAGGGAGGATCAGTCAACAAAACATCTGAACTCTGCACAACCATGTGCAATAACCAACACTCTATATAACCATGTAACCACGTGCAATAATCTACTCTCCATAGCTATGTGCATTTACCCTCATAACCATGTACAATTTCAACAACTGACAATAATGACAGATACTGCTGGAAACTGTTTACAGGTATTATGTACAAAATAAAAACTATTTACTATACTGAATTATACACACACGCATCTATCTATCTATCCCTCCATCCATCCATAGCTTAAGGGGAAATGCTCACTGTCAGGATTAAGTGCTTCCCTCAGGGTGACATGTTTACATTGCATTAACAATTCTACTTATGCGGTTTCCTACAGAGCTACATTGTCTTTTTAGTTACTACTAAAACTGCAGATGTATTTGTAACTTTTTTGACTGTGGTTTGGACAAAACTTAGGCTCTGAGAAATAATGAAAGAAGATTTCGTTAGAAGAATGTTCTAAGAACATTCTTAGAACATGCATGGACACAAGAGAAAGAAGAGGCTACATGAACGCTGTCATTTGATGCCTGGCTTCACTGAAATCTGCACTTCACACTTGTTATGAGGAAAGTGTTATATAAGGACTGTTATAGTTGAAAGCTGTCGTAAAGAGTTTTTTTCTCGTGTTTTTGTTGTTGACTATGACAACAAGAGAGCTGTTGAGCTGTTGCCTGACTGTCACTCCAGTGATCAGGGTCCTGGCAGAAAGGGTCTGGGTCTTACAGAAAGTGAAGGAGGAAATACAGCGTATGGAGGAGAACGGTGACATTGAGAAAGTGACAGAGCCAACAGACTGGTGCGCACCAATGAGGCCAGTCCCAAGGCGAAATGGCAAGATACGGCATCTGTGTAGCAGCTGACAGTAACCTACAGATGGTACTGAAGTACATTAAGTCTGGTTGTCCAGAATATGTAGGACTTATAGCCCTATAGCCATCAGAGTACTACCCTAATAAAAGTGAACTGTCAGAGTATAACGGGATTGAGAGCAGACACACTAGATCAGATCCATGATGAACATCAGGATGGATATTTTTCCCACTGAGACCCACTACTACATATCTTTAATTATTCTCATCAAGACACACTGTGTGCTCTTGAGGAAAACAATGTCTACAAATTAACTCAAACTATCTCACATGTGACACCACTGTCAAACCCACTAGACATAATACCCAACACATTCTTACTCTTATGTTATCTGAAACAGTTTGTGATGGTTCCAGAAAAAAATGCAAGTGAATATTATTGCCAAATATACTGTACAGGCAACAACCTCGATTGACAAGCAAATAATGAAATGTGGACTGGGTGAACAACCCTCAGTGTAAACACGGTTGTGACATCCTGGTTTGAGACGGACACGGGTAAGAAAATATCAAAGTATACCACACACAGATCCTGCAATGTTGAGACAGTGATGAAGTATACGAACAAACAGAGCAATATGCCATGAACGGTGCAGTCTGTCTGCGTCTTCACAGGTTTGCTGTGTTACGCTCTCAACAGTCTGTCCACATCTCTCAGATAGTCTGGGACACGTCTCCTTACTGTCCCCCAGAGTCAAAACTAAGCATAGAGCAGCACCACATATACAGAATAAACTCACGGAAAACTGGAGATTTTCTACAACTCTCACATCTTTTAAATCAAGCAATAAAACTTTTATGTTTGACACAACATTTTAGTCATATATAAAATATCATGTATTTTTTAATTCTACTGTTTAATTTGCTGTATTCTAATTGAGCTTATGTTCATATTTTAGTTTATCCAACTGTTTATGGCTCCAATTGACGCATGACAGTAAATGGTGGCTTGAATGTGTTAAGTCACACCTGGAGTTAACATGGATTGCCAACGTGACCACGTGTGATCAGATCTCACTTCCTCTCTTCCTCTATATGCCAGAAATGCAATTTCTGTTTGTAAAGACCAAATGTGTGAATGTTTTTTCAACAAGCAGCTAACAGAAATTAAAAGAGAGTGAAGAAGAAGCAAAACGGTTTAAATCATCTGAGATGTTGACACCCTCTTATGTTCTTCTTATACTTCAGAAACAGTGAAAAAAGTTAATCTCAGTTCATGTCACAATTGTTCAAATGACTGGACTAAGGACAAAAGAGGACTTCTCACCCGACATACAAAACCACATATGAACAGGTAATACGTGTTTCAAAAATGCGTCAATGGGTGTTGTATGGGTGCCATGTAAACACTTTGTCTTTTCTTTTTCTTACCAGGCATGATTATGAAACAATGAATTGCACATTACAAAATAGATATAAATCAAGAAGTGCTAGATAGTCATCTAAAATATTCAACAAGGAAGCTTCACTTTTTGTTTTGTTTTTTTTGTTTTTTTGATGGTAGATGCTATTTCCATGTAGGTTGAGATGAGTTAAGGTAAAAAAATGTAACTATGACTCTAAATCTGAATTTAATCACATGGTTGAAATCCAAAGATGTGTGAGCAGGTAAAGACATGAAGACATGTTTACCTTGGCTTTTTTGTTAGGTTAGGTTAGATTAGGTGTGTAGCTCTTTAAGCTAACCCCAACACGCAGCTGCACAGACACATTTAATTTGAATTTAGCTAAGGTTAAAATGTTGTGTAATAAGCTTGTCAAGTGGGGACACCGTTGCTAACATCATCATCGCATCAACATCCACATCCACATCCAAAGTGTTTTTTCATTGTTAGAAGTTGGGAAACATTGCCAAGCTCAACCCCAACAGACACACACACACACACACACACACACACACAATTTTTTACCATATCACTGCAACAGCATAACATAATGTGAAAACTGAGGTCGACATACTTTCCGCATACGCTATATATTGGAGCTAATGTGGTGAACCACAGGAACATCAAATTCCTGAGCAGATTGAGTTGAATTAAAAAAAAAATTTAAAGGTTAGATTTTGTCACTAAGCTGTATTTCACTCCTTTTGCACTTCTTGGAACAGGGCATAGGAGTTCATTGACACTGGAATGAACAAACAAGGATTAAAAAAAACAGGGTTCATCCTCTGGCAAATATGTTAAATTCCATGGTGCGACCCACTGTTTACCACAGTAAACACACTGTTGTAATTTTAAAAAACTACTTTCTTGTTGCCTTTGCATTTCACTATTAAATATTCGTGAATTCAGTGGATAGAGTCTGTACTGATCAGAGTATAAACAGAGAAACTATTATATATTATATATTTATTATTAAATTATTATTAAAAAAAAAAAAGTGATCATTAAAGATAACCCAAAAGTTTTTGGGAGGCTTGACGTCACATGTCTTACAAGAACAGGTTCTAAAATGTAAAAATAATAATAAAAAAAACAGGTCCAACACCTCATCATCATTGTTTTCATCTGTCAATTCTGATGTGATGCACCCTCATTTAGGATGTGACTAAAGAAACAGAAACTGCCTTATCGAAAAATGTATTCAGCATGAACAGTGCTTTGGTTGGTTCACCTCCCATTGGAAGATTTTAAAATTCATGTTTGGGGAGCTGCCACGTTCTGCCATTTTATATGCTGTCTGTGATCAACACCGGTAATTTACACACCCAAATTTAGAGCCAAACTTAAAGAAACACTAACATTTATGGCAGCTAGTCATCTATCGGCAAAGAGTTTTCCTCTTATTCTCTGTGAGCACTGTTGTTTTCCTCCTGTGCTCCTGTCTAACTGTAGTCCTGTAAAGTCATAACACTTGTTAATTGTCTATTTTGGACATTTTATTTATAGATCAATGTTGTCGCTTTTTAGTTTCCCCCTCATCATTCCCATAGTTTTGCTAATCATCCCCCTTCAAATCAGACACATTCAGATTACAGGTATCGGTCTATACAGTATTAGCACAGCCTAATGCTAAACGTGGTAAAAGAAAAGTTCAAAAGCAGTCTACTATGAATATAGAGCTGTAATCAACCGAAGAAATTCTTGGTCGACTGAAACCCTAAAATATCGACTAGAAATCAACTAATTGCGAGGGTGGGGTGTGTGTTTTGGGGAGAGGGGCTTGCAATAAAGTTATGATGAAATTTTGGTGACTAGCGTTAGCGTTACCTTTGTTCGTTAATGAACAAAGTAATAGCACACCGAGTCTGATCGAGCACTGCATCACTAATAAGAAGGGACACGTAGGAGAACAATAGTTTGCAATGCGTAGCACTGCATCACTACTTATATCTTTCGTGTGTCACATCACATACCTGAAAAAGAAAGACTCTTGGATTAAACCTTGTGATTTAACCACAAGCTCATTCAGCACACAGCACTCATCTCAAGCATCACAAGACAGCACCAGCAGCCAGCAATATGGTATGGGGGCAGGGGTGGGGGGTTGGGACTGGGGTGGTGGTGGTGGTGGTGGGGGGTTGTGTGCATGCAGAGAGCAAAGGCAGGGATGACACGGCAGTAGAGGCAGAGATGCCAAGCGTACAGAACAAAATAGAGGTAATCACAAACAGTGGGAGATAAAAAAAAAAAAAAAAAGGATGATATTAAAGACGGATAATACAAGAAAATGAGGGGGGAAAAAAACATCCATCTATCTGACTCACATGAGGGTTGATAGGCAAAGAACCTGGATGCTTGTCCATGCTACTCCTTTTTGGGTTTCCTCTGGTCTTTTTTTTCCTTCTGTGTCTTCTTTTTTTTTTTTTTTTTTTAAATGTCCTTCTTTAGCTCAACCGCAATGGATGGTATGTATGAGCTATCATGCGGCAGCAGAGGAAGGAAGAAAAGGAGGAGAGAGCGGGGGAAACTGGAGGGGGGAGGAGCTGCGTGAGATCAGGGGTGGACTGTTTTGGTTTAAAGACTGTGGTTGGCTGAGCGGATGAAAGAGAGGACATGTGGCTTCCTGCTTGACGTGTAGCAAAGATGACTGCCATAGAGGCAGCTATAACATCACACACACACACATCCCATGTACGTTTTACTTTTCTGGCTACAGGAAATAGAGATATAGATATAGTTGTCTGATATGATTGCCAGCTTAAAATGACATGTCTCTAGCTCTAGTCTTCCAATTGAAGAGGTCAAAGTAACAGAAAACAATTTCTTCTATATCTATCTATCTATCTATCTATCTATAGTATAGTACTATCTACAGTATGAGTAAAGTGTCATATAAGGATGTTTTCTGATAACAGGTTCCAGAGTGGGAAAATCTTACAATGCTGGATTGTTATCTCATATTATGCCCTTTTTACAACAAGTCAACACAGCTCTATGAGCTATAAGTAATTTGTTGGAAATACCTCTCAGATTAGGCATATTTGCCTGCGTCTCTACCCCTCTTCTCAGAACAGGCCGATTCTCATTAGAATCCATACAGGCAGATGAGCTGCTACTGTCCACGCCTGATTCCAGACCTGGTGGTGCACTGGATCACGACCTCAGTCTCTCTGGCAGCATCGGAGTTTACTAGAGACATGGCTGCCGCTTCTGTGCAACTTTATATGTTCTAACCTGAGTGTGACCCAGATGAAGGGGAGACACCTTTAGAAACACCGCCGCTCCGTATGGAGCAGGATGTTTCCAAATGGTTAGTAAAATTAAAAACCATCACCACTACGTACATGTAACCTATTTGCGTTTCAAGGCAAATTCAGTTTTGTGCCATTTTCATTAACAGGTTATTAGACGGCTGCAGTGGGTTGAGGATGTCCCCTGTATGACAGACAATGGAGGACGTATATCAGGGTTAGAGACATCATAAAACTTAATTTTAGGTTACTATATACACTACATACACGTAGCTTATTTGCGTTTCAAAGCAAATTCAGTTTTGTGCCATTTTCATAGGTGCATATGCGACACTGAGCATTAATGATTCTAATCTTGAGCTCTAACGTCCACGGTCACAGGGGCAAAGTGTGTGCATCCGCTTTCACAGAAAAACAATAGAGAACCAACAACAACAATGGCAGGTTATGTGAGTTATGTGCATGTGGCAGACGTTGCTAGGTTTACTAGCATTACTGACAATAAACCTCATTGCTCGTTGTTTGTTTGGTGTGTAACAGAAGGAGAGGGATTTTAGGTGTGGCATATTACGTTGTTTCCATCTGGACGCAATTATTCATTCATCCGACACGCTTGTGGATGCAACTTTTTTTGACCCACTAAAAAAAAAAGTCGTAAAGGCTGCAGTAAAGTGGAAAGTTTGTTTACATCTCGTGCCGTGTTTTGGTGTCCCCCCCCTTCAGATCAGACCTGATTGTTCTGTATACTTGTGTTCGTCTGTGACTGTAATAGTAATAAGAGACTTCATTAAAGTTATTACTTCAATTCAAAGTAGCGTGTGGACATTCAACAACTTCATAGAAAGTGTCAGTAAAATCAGGAGAAAGATGATCATTCTATTGTACCCAGTACAATGAGGAAATCATCACATGTCATTCCACTTGTCTCAGTGACATCTCACGTAACCAGAAAATGCAGATAAAAGAAAGGGATCACTTGTTCTCATATGGCACCATAAAGGTCAAACTAATCCAAACAAAGCAAGGACAACATACCAGGCCATGCTGACATCTAGTGTCATGCAGTGACTGTATCAGATTGTCCGTACAATTCACTAAACCTTGAGGGTCCACCTTGCCTCAATGTGAAAAAATGTAAATATCCCAGTTTTGATATCTATTAGACATATTTTCTTAGAGAGACCCACTACTACATATCTTTAATTATTCTCATCAAGACACACTGTGTGCTCTTGAGGAAAACAATGTCTACAAATTAACTCAAACTATCTCACATGTGACACCACTGTCAAGCCCACTAGACATAATACCCAACACATTCTTACTCTTATGTTATCTGAAACAGTTTGTGATGGTTCCAGAAAAAAATGTAAATGAGTTTTGCCAAATATACTGCACAGGGAACAACCTTGATCGATAAGCAAATAATGAAATGTGGACTGGGTGAACAACCCTCAGTGTAAACATGGTTGTGACATCCTGGTTTGGACACAGGTAAGAAAATATCAAAGTATACCACACACAGATCCTGCAATGTTGAGACAGTGATGAAGTATACGAACAAACAGAGCAATATGCCATGAACGGTGCAGTCTGTCTGCATCTTCACAGGTTTGCTGTGTTACGCTCTCAACAGTCTGTCCACATCTCTCAGATAGTCTGGGACACGTCTCCTTACTGTCCCCCAGAGTCAAAACTAAGCATAGAGCAGCACCACATATACAGAATAAACTCACGGAAAACTGGAGATTTTCTACAACTCTCACATCTTTTAAATCAAGCAATAAAACTTTTATGTGTGACTCAACATTTCAGTCATATATAAAACATAATGTACTTTTCAGTTCTACTGTTTAATTTTCTGTATTCTAATTGAGCTTATGTTCATATTTTAGTTTTATTCAACTTGTTTAAAATCCTGATACGGCTCCAATTCACACATAACAGTAAATGGTGGCTTGGATGTGTTAAGTCACACCTGGCATTAAAATGGATTGCCAACTTCCTCACTATATATGCTATATAAGACGCAAATCTCTGTTTGCAAAGACCAAATGTGTGTGTGTGTGTTTTAACAAGCAGCTAACAGAAATTAAAAGAGAGCAAAGAAGTAGAAGCAAAACGGTTCAAATCATCCCAGATGTTGAGGTGAGACACGCTCTTATGCTCTTCCAATACTTCAGAAACAATGAGTAAAGAGTTTATCTCAGTTCATATTCACAAAACAGGTAATACGTGTTTTGTTTTCAAGAATAAATACATCATGGGTATGTATGGGTCAGACGTGATGAGGATCTTTTTTAATCACACAACATGTAGTTCACGACCTTCATAACTGACATCTGCTTTAATTTTATGCAGAAATGCTTGTGAAATAATAAATTGCACATTATTGAAAAAAAAAACACACAGATACAAACCAAAGAGTGCTATATGTTGTGGGATTATATAAATAAGAAGGCTGCTGATGTGCATGTTACATTGTGGGCGTCTGGTTAGTAGAACACATCCTTGTGTGCTGTGGACAGTTATATTCAGTGGGACAAACCATAGAGTTAACTTGCTATAACTAATTCTTTGTGTTTAATACTATTGTATAAAACGCCTCCTCGTCATTCAGCGGCTGCAAAGTTTAGTTACTTAGCTTAAAGATTCGAGTTGTGACAATCTGAACTGAACTGAATCTAAATCTGAATTTAATCACGTGGTTGAAATCCAAGTATGTGTGAGTATGTAGAGACACGAAGACATGACGATCGTGTGAAATCACTTTAGTTTACCTTGGCTTTTAGGTTGGGTTAAGTTAGGTGTGTCCAGACCAATAGCTTATTAAGCTAACTTCGACGTGAAGCACAGACACATCTGATTTGAATTTAGCTCAGGTTTAAATGCTGTGCTACACTAGTATCAGCTAATAAGCTTGTCAAGGGGGAACACCGTTACTATCATCATCACATCAACATCCACAGTGTTTTTTCATTGTTAGAAGTTGGGACACGTTGCCCAGCTCAACCCCAACACGCACACGCACACGCACAAACACACTCTAACGTTAGCTAACGTTAGCCTGTGAATATTACCTCTCACACAAGATAGCTCAGGTTCTCTGACCCTCTTTCGTTCTCATGTTATCATTTTAATTACAAACACTGACGTGGATTACCTTGAACGACACCGAGACGAAACCAACGTTGTTTACATGTACTTCTCCGTCTTCTGCTTCGGGGTTTCAGGAGTTATCAGTCACCGTTATAGGACATCCAGTTGCCGACGCAACAGGGGCGAGCATCGTCAAAAACGAGCGGAACCGCGAGGACAATACCGGATGTGCATTAGGGACCTTTCACAATAAAAAAATAAATCAACGATGTAAAACGCTACATTTGATACCATTCGACCATGACTTTTATATCAATATTTTGCATGTTCGCATTTACATACAAGCCATACCATCAGTTTTAAAACTACACAATACATGTTTAAGTACAACACAGCAAATACAACATCATTAACAATACAGATCCATATATGTATAAGTATATATATATATATATATATATATATATATATATATATATATATATATATATATATATATATATATATACACATACATATATGTACATATGCACACACACACACACACACACACACACACACACATATATATATATATATATGTGAGTGTTTCAAACTTTCATGTGTAAAGTGGTAGTGGTTGTGTGAGTAATGTGTAAGTGGTAGTATGTAGTATGTAGTATGTAGTAGTGTAAGGTTTGTAAATGAGTTTTTATGTTGTTACACGTCAGACGAAACAGGCGAGTGCCTATCTACATTATGAAACCTGCCAACAAACTTGAATACTGCGATACACACACACACACACACACACACACACACACACACACAAAGAAGAACTGAAGCTTTGAAAGTTCAGTTTAACGGTTCCTATTGCACCAGCTATTAAATTTTTACAGCTATTTATTTATTTATTTGATTATTACAGCTATTTTGCAACAGTCGGTTACAACAATGTGTGTACCGTATTCTGATCAGACATGATAAAAAAAGCAAGTAACACAGGAAGACAAACCCTTTTCATTGTCGTACTGTATCATAATCCTGAAAAAATGTTTGACATGAGGAAGTTTTACATGAAGAAGAACCAGCATAGAAGAACTGAAACGCAACAGTGTTGGGACAAACTTTTTCATAGAATGTTTTATTTCAGTTGTCTGTCTGTCTGTCTGTCTGTCTATCTATCTATCTAGTAACTCTAAAACCTTAATATTTATGTATTATATTTAATACAGAATACATAATGTTAGTATGGTATCAATTATGCAAAAGTCTTAGTTGTCTGTAAACAACCAATATATTTGACCTTGGGGAAAAGCTATTACACACCTATTACTCTAATTGATAATGATAATGAGTCTGCCACAGAGAAACATATAAATGAAGGATAAAACACATTGTTTCACAGCAGTGAGCGTGCAGAGCAGTGTAACCACACAGCAGTGGTAGAAGTGGCAGCATTTTGTCTCAGCTGCAGCTGCCATAATGCCTGCTGCTATTTTATAACTGTGCTGCATTGCAGGGCTATTTCTCCCCACAACCGGGGCTGGGATTGCATAAGAGCTGACGACACTGTGGCGGTTTTGGAGGAGTCCTGAGAAAAAGCTGGCTGTGGAGGAGTGGGTGCTGCTGGTGGGGGTAAGGGTGAGGGGGTTACCCGAAGGAAAAACTGAAAAGTTAGAGAGAGTGATGGGGTAAAGGTAGGCTAGCTGAGGTTGAATGGGAAAGAAAGAAAGAAAGAAGCACACACGGATGTGTTGACACATCGATTGTTAGGTGTACAGGGAGGTTGAACAGAGATGGGGTAAAGTGAGAGAGTGGCCTGAGGGATGAGTCACAGTGTGTGTGTGTGTGTGTGTGCAAGTGTGTGTGTGCGAGTGTGTGTGTGTGTGTGTGTGTGTGTGTGTGTGTGTGTGTGTGTGTGTGTGTGTGTGTGATAGTGAGACGCAGTAGGACGTGCACAGAGACTGTAATGCATTTACTTTATCTCCCCCTCTGCTCTCTCCTTCCACTCAACCCCAGGATATCACAAAACACTGCTATTTATTAGTGTGTGTGTGTGTGTGTGTGTGTGTGTGTGTGTGTGTGCGCGCGTGTGTCACAGTCCTGCACAGCGACTTTGCTGTGCAGGACTGTGGCTGCTGTCTCTACTGACATGTTCAGTTACTGTAAACTGCACATCCAGTTTGCCACCATAGAACATCTTCTTTTTTCAGCCATTCTGAGCAACACCCTGATATCAGTTCTGAGCTATGTCAAGAATTCGTTAACACAATCCTGAACTCTGACCTGTATCTTACTCCTTTTAAACATGTTTTTATGTGAAAAATTTACATCACAGGTTCATGTGAACGTTGAATGAACCACAGAAATATTTACATGTATCTAGGGAGTCAGAGATACTATATAACAAAAACCTTTCACCTACTTGTACATACACCACATTCTCTTTCTATAGAGTAGCTGATTTGGTTATATATTATATTATAATACATTACTTGATAAAAAATGTCTTTACAATGACTAATTCTTCAAGAATACAAGTAATATCATTGCTGTACTGTAGTTTGTGGCTGCTTTTTTATGTACTATTGTTGTCAGACTAATGCACCTAATGAGACAATCAGTTTTTATATTATATGTTACATGATATTAACTGATTGTTGATTATTTTGTGTTTAATTCGTCCTTGTAAAGGTGACCTGTAAAACTATACAATGTCATTTACATGACTGAAGTTTAACATCCATGAAATCAGTTCATCTGTGAATGGACAGAGAAGGAACTGATCCACACTGAATCAGCTCCACTTTGGTCATCATATCCTATAAAATGACAAATACTATGTTTTTTCTTACATGAATATTGAACTTTGTGGTGAGAGTGAGTCAAACAGAGGAAATTAGGGGGGTTGAATCTGTATGTGACATGTGCACACACAACTCAAGACCTTACAACTTGTGACTGTCACATGACTTTGCCTTAATCCAAAAGCAGAATGAAAGCTGCCATTCAGATTGTCCAGTGCCACCATGTTTACAATCCACAGTCAGTCCTGCAGATAAATTTAAATCAGTTTAGAAAATCTACACTGTTGTGAACTTTGTCTCATGCTTCATTTGCACGACTATTATTAGATATATTTTTCCTTCTCTGTGTTTTCTTCAACAATGACACAGCAAAATCAAATTTCAACCTAAATAAATCTCAAGACGACCAAATACCTGACATGTTAACATGTGCTGACAAATGATGGTAACACTATCTGCTCCGCTCCATGTATTACTGCTGAACTTTGACTCCTGAAAGCCAAAGGACGTCAGCTTGAGCTTTTACAAGAAAACTGGACTCACTATTCATAAGGACACGTGTTCTAACCACATCTCCCACTACATGGATCATATCTCACAAACAAAGAGTAACTACTTCTCATCTATCATCTGCTCCAACAAAGGAAACATCAAGTCTCTGTTCTCTCTTATCAACACATCCTAAAGCCTTCCAACTCTCTACCACCCCACATCTACTCTACAGCTATCTGTAACTTATTAATGTCTTTCTTTAATCAGAAAATCAACACAATCCACCAACACCTGAGTTCAGCCTCCTCATTCCACTCCTCTGATTCTAACCTGCCATGTTACCTCTTCTCTACCTTTCAACTTCCTTCTCCCCCACTTATCTCAGAACTCGTCTTCAAATCTAAACCATCTACCTGCCCTTTAGATCCTCTCCCCACAGCTCTGCTCAAAGCCTGCCTCCCCTCCATTCTCCCTCTCATCTCGACAATCATTCACTCCTCGCTCACGACTGGAATTGTTCCTACTCCCTTCAAAACTGTCACAATCACCCCAATGTTAAAAAAACCTGGTGCAGACCCAAACAATCTCACTAACCTCCAATCTATTTCAAACCTTTCTGGCTCTACCTTTCTGGAAAACCTTACTCCCCCCTTCCTCCCTTCTCCCTCTTCAACTGTTTAAATGACTTAAAGTCTTGGTTCACCTCTAACTTCCTAAAACTCAATAGTGATAAAATAGAATTAATTCCAGTTGACACCAAATCCAACAGTTTTTCAATTACTATCGATGGCTCCTCTGTTTCCTCCTTCCCGCAGGTTAAGCGTCTCAGTGTCATCCTCAGCAGCACCCTATCCTTCCAGTATGATAGCAGTAACATAACTCAGTCTGCTTACTTTCATTTTTGCAGTATAAACTGTCTCCGCCCCTCCCTTTCCTGCCGCCATTCTGGTCCATAGCTTTGTCACCTCCTGTATCAGTTAACTGTAGCTGTAACTCTCTTCTGTTTGGTCTTCCCCACAAGGAACTCCATAAGCTCCAGAACTCAGCCGCCCGCATAAATACTAAGACCCCCCCCTTTCATCACATCACCCCCGTTCTTCAAGAATTTCATTGGCTCCCTATTTCATTCCATGTCACTTTCAAAATCCTTCTGTTCACATTTAAGGCCATTCATCATCTCGCCTCCCATACTTGTCCAGCTTAGTCCACATTGCCGCCGTTCACGTTCTCTCTGATCCTCTTCATCTATTCTTCTCTCTGTTCCTTCTGCTCGTCTTGTCGCCATGGAGAGGAGGGCTTTCAACCGCTCAGCACCTCACCTCTGGAACCCTTTACCACCAGACCAACACCAACTCTATTCCCCTCTTCATGCCCAAACTCAAGACTCACCAGTTTAAACTTGCCTATGACCCATACATAACCTATTTCTACGTATATTTCTCGTCTTACATTTCCATTTTTAAAATGATCAATTTCATTTTATCTATTTTTTTTTAATCTTTATCATTACTTACTTTCTTTTATAAAACTGTTTTTATCCTTGTTTTTATTCATAATGTACAGTGAACTGAAATGCGTTTTACAAATAAAATGTATTATCATTATTATTGTACCATGGCTAAAAAGAAACAGAAGAAACACAGTTCTCAGCACCCTTCCTGTTACAACCAGTTATGCACACCCACACTAACGGAAGGCATGATAAAGAATCTTCCACATCGGAGTTTTTTTTTTTTTTTTTCAGTTACATTTAAATGGTATAAACCACAAAATATGGAAACTGAAAGCCACAAACACCTGGTAGTTTTGTGTGTTGTTTCCATTTCCAGGGCAAGTGTGAGAACTAAACTGGGACAGTAACACTCATGTGAAACTGAGCTAAAGCATATCAAGTCTAATTCTAACATGCTTCACTTCTTCATTTAAATGGTCACATACATGTGATCGACACTATTTTAAAACATTTGTTTCCATCTGGCTCTTATTCAGAATGTCCATTCACATGTTTTTAAATAACTGTTACACACCTCACATCCAGAGGGAGAAAAAAAAAAAACCTAAAAAACATTATAAATGATTTACAAATCACACTATAATACACAGTCACTCAGGGAATTTCCCCAACCCATATGACCAAATTAGTTCCATTATACAACATCATATAACACAAACACTGCATTTCTTAAGCACAGATGCATTTTCGTATATTGTCCACTGAGGGGCAGCAGCATAACCAGAATGCTTGTTTTACTGCCATCATCGTGACTGCAATGCAAGCCAAGGTCTCTTTCAAGGACACACATCATATCTGCAAAGTCACATGTAAAGCAGGGAGAGGCTGTATGGGCGTTCTCAGCCAGAACAACCAGAGTAATACAGAGGAGTTGGGGGGCTTTTAGTCTAGACACTTATTTACCAGCTTTAAAATTGACCCAGTAGTGCGCACTCTGCTGTAGTTTTCAAATATTTAAGGGTGAAACTTTGAATAAAAAAGCAAAAAGGAAGATGAAGCAACGATGAGTCAAAGCAGAGCAGCTGACCTGAAAGACTTTAACTTTGATGCATTTCTGAAAGACGCAACGGCTGCTCCTTTGTCAAGATGTATAATCTGTTTTTATACTAGAACAATGTAAATATTCTCACCATGTTGTTTGTAATTGAAATATTTGTGCTTTACTAAATAATTATGCACAGTTTTGAAAGATAGAAAGAAATGTCTGGAGCCATAACAACCCTCCCCCAACCTTTTTTTTTTTTTTTTTATAGCCATCAAATATGAATGCCCCCTGTGAGTGTACATGGTAGATAATGTATTCACAGATCTCCACTGCACTGGAGAGTTCACTCTATCAGCAGTTTTTGAGTTTACGTGTGCATGTGATTGAGTGCGTCTCCAGGATTAAACTGAAAACATAATAACATAATCAATAAACACTGATTCATGGTCTTCTAGAAGAAGGGAGTCATTTTACAGACATTTGAAGGGGAGACAGAAAGAGGCTGTGGGGGGCATGTTTTGTATATGTCAGCTGTAGTGTGTGTGGATGCACGTTTTTCTTTAGATGTGGACAAAGTGTGGTTTTAAACCACTGTTTTGGGGTTTGTTTACTACTTACTTAAATGTATGAGCAGTAAAACATATCTTAAAAGGTTCTTATTGAAATACACAAATGATTGAGTGATCAGTGATTCGTTGTCAGCTTAGTTTGTACTGTTTGATTATTGTTGCTTTTTGTGATGAGGTGGTTCACAGCTCTAATTAACAACAAAGCTCTGTATTGTTTTTTATTACTGTAACATTATATGTAAAACTCGTGGGTTTGGTTAACCCTAATCCTAACCAAGCAAAATCACAACACATGCATGCGTTAAAATGAGCGAATTAAGATTCTGAGTGGCATCACCTTGTTTGTTATTATAAACAATTGTACCTGGAAACTAAACAGAAAGAGGGAAACACTCTCACCCCTCTTGTCTGTTTCATCCTATGGACATATGGGACACAGGGACACACCCTTTCCCATTGGACACCAGCCAATACGCGGTTACTGTAGGACTGCTCTGTCAGCGCAATCGTTATCTCAGATGGGATGGATGTGTGTGGAGTGTGTGTGAGAGTGTATGCATGTGTGTGTGAGACGATAACATGGAACGGTAGAGAGAGAGAGAGAGAGAGAGAGAGAAGGACTGGATGACTGACATAAAATAAGAGACAGTGGGATGACTGCAGCTCATAAAACTACTAACTATGACCCATGGTGTATTGATCACTGCACTGAGACCTCCTTTAATCAGTTTCTCTCTCTCTCTCTCTCTCACACACACACACACACACACACACACACACACAATTACCTTCCCCCTGTATTGCTGATGTAATCTCATTCCACCCGTAAAGACCCTATAGTTTAACCATTAATTAGATGGAAAGATCTGTATATGCTAGAACTCTGCACAGATATTCAACATATTATCATCATGAGATCCACAAACACGGGTACTAATGTGGCTACGTTATACTGCCAAGTGTTGGACAACAGAGAGATTTCTAATTTAGGGAACACCGCCTTTAGCCAAACACTCTCGGCTATTAATTAGGATGACTTCACAGAATAGCCAACAAACGCACAGCCACATACACATGCGCACACACACACACACACACTAATAAATAGCTGTGTTTTGTGACACACAGTCCCATGCTCATAAGAGTAAACTCAAGTCCTCATATACACAGAGATGCTTTCTCTCTGTCTCTCACACAAACAGGCGTAGGCACTCTAAAAGCTGGGGGTGGTGAGTATCATATCTCATGCATCACTCTCCATGCTGGCTCTGCTTCATCGTCTTGTTTTCTTTGTTCACCTGAGTCAAAAGTCTGTTCGGCTGTGCACTCAGTCCAGCTCTTCTACTCTGCAGTTCAACTTCAATTCAAACAGTATGTGGTCTGACACTTCAAATGCTTTTCTTTGTCTGATTTTTGTCTATTGTAAAGCCATTAGATTTAATCTGGAAAGGTAAAAGTCATATTTCCTTCTGCTGCCAAACTGATACCTCAGAGATTTAAGAGAAAATTGTATCTTCCCTTTGATCAGACTGTAAAGAAAAACAACCTTGTTATATCATCAGTTACTATATGTCCGATGTCAGAGTTCTAAACTTATATAATTTATTTTTTACAAAAGCACCGACATCCTTTATCTGTTCAGCTCCCTTGTGTAAATGGTTGTAGTGCAGTTTGTTTGACAGTAAATGATAATCACTTCTTCTCGTTTACCTCAAAGGAGCATCTGTTTGGACAGGCGCACCCCATTTCGAGGTGCCCTGAAACTGCCTCCGGTGCAGTTTGTCTCTTCAGGCAAACATGACACTTTGTTACCAATCCAATTGTTTTGTGCTTCTTTAGTTTTTTTGTCTAAAGAGGACTGTTTGAGAAGAGAAGGCAGTGTTGCTTTGTGACAAGCTAATATATCCATTAGATTCACCATCTGTGACCCCACTGCCATCGTAAATGTGTGACACATCTTCAGATGTTGTCATCTGAGCTGCATAAAGCTGATGAGCTGAAGGGGAAATTATTGATTGCTGTGAACCATAATTTCACTGTCTCTTCATTTTATGGCGTCCAATGAAATTCTTTTTAAAACAGGCCTTACAGCTCTTGGAATGGGATTTGTTAATTCCTCCACAGACGAGCGCAGAGGACAAGTTTACTCTGTTTTTGGTCACAGTGGCGTCTCCTGACTGATGAGGGTTACCAGGACAGGGCTGTCCCAATTGCACGACACCATTTCAAAGCTACACATATTATTATCTGTTTTATTAAAGTGTGTGTGGTATATCTGCTCCCATAAATCCAAATCTCTGCTCTCGCTGTCCACTGCACTACCTTTGTGCTCATATCTGGTTGGTTGTGTGGTGGGCGTGAATCCAGCTCCCACCGTCCTGTCACGTTCCTCTCTTAACTGCATTGCTCCGTGACAGTTCTGCTGCACTAGCTTTTTAGGGCACGATGCGCTCTACTCTGATGCTTTCCAAGTGTTTATATAGAGGAGAGTAGGGGGCCCAGCCTCCTGCAGTATTTTATTCCTGTTGCAGACAGGTACAGGGGGAGACACAGCGGCAGCACAATGATTTGCACTCCTCATAAACCTGCAGTTAAAAGACGTGGACAATACAGACAAGCGCCACAGTCCAGTGACTGGGCCACTGGGGCAGGACAAGGATGTGAACCTGACAGTTCCAGCCCGAGTTTTTCCATCAACAGACGGCACAACGAACACTCATACACCTGCTGCACTGTAGCCGCGCTGTGATTCAGCCCCAGAGCTGCGCCCTTTCCGTTCCTGTTGTCCCACTTATCAAGGGCAAGAGAGGAAATCAAATGCAGCATATGCAGCAACCTTACTGTTTTACATTTGTTTAAATCATTCTTTACCTTTATCCATACACAAGGGAGCATTGACTCCACACGCTGGAGTGTTTCCAGTTGTCACACTGAGCTGCTTCCTTCACCACTACATTGCTGTGCTGTTAAACCTTAGGGAGTGAATGATCTCTTGACACCACAATATGGCAAGTACTGACGTCACGCTTGAGTGAAAACCTTGTAACACCAATAAAGGTATGGGTTTAATTAGTGTGGTTGACATTCTGGAGATACACAGTTTCTATAACTGTGCAATAGTGAAAGGAAAGTCATAATAACAAATCTCTATTGGTTTTTTGGTCACAAAAACAATGCTTTGAGCAAATGTTCTCCTCAGTATCTCTGTATCACGTAGTGTATTTATAAATGAGAACATACGCTCCAGTCAATAAAAGCTGGGTTAAAGGAGCTGACGGACACAAAAACTAATGTAGCAGAACTCAGTGACGATGGAGTTCAGCTGTCTAGATGTGGATGTGTCCTCCTTTACTGCTAAATACTCTCTGTGTAAAAGCAACTAAATGAGAATGCATTACTACACAGAAAGAATAAATGTTTCAGAGAAGAATGTTTCCGGAGGTTTTTCCCTTCCAGCCTTAGCTACTCCTGGCTGTTAAAGGTGAAGAAAAATAGCTGCAGTAATAAAGGGTCACATTAATTAAGAAAAGGTGACCCTGAAGGGATCATTGATTAAAATCTTGCATTTTTGACCCACAACATCATTATTATTGTGTTATAGATTTATTTTAACCTATCTTAGAATAAACCATTGTTTATCTGAGTATGAATCTGAGCACTGATGTCTTTATTTCCCAGTAGTAGCAAAAGGCTAAAGTTAATGCTCATTTCTCAAAAAATGATTCATTTATGTGAATATGAAGCTGTTAAAGCCCACAATGAATGACTATTGAAATTGAAATGACTAGGAAATATGTGAAGGTTAAATCATTCATGTTATTCATTTGGTAAGTTCATATCAGCACCATGACTGTTCACATATTCTACTACCTTCCTTAATGTTGCAGATTCAGATACTATGATATAACAAGGATTTTTTATATATATATCATATAAAAGGCTTAAGGGAAAATTACATTAAACATTTTTATTGGTGGGCCACATTTAACCCAGTGGCAATCAGTAACAGTGATGGGGAAATGCATCATTGGCAACAGAACAAAGATTAAAGAAGAGATTGTAAAAATTGGCACCAGTGTTTTAGACCATCATGCTTTTATTTGGTTGTCTTCATTTTTCGTTTCAGTTCTGTGTCAGGACACTACTTTAAACCTGCAGGTGTGAAGAAAAGAGAAAAAGGAGAAAGTATGGGATTGCGCTTGATTCCCCAATTAGATTAAAAAAAAAAGAGAGAAAAAAAAAAGAGTAGTGAACACAATTAGTGCTGACATGGCAGTCTTTTATGTGGCACATAAGCTGAAAATGAAGAAGATTTCTGTGCTTCAGCAACATGTGAGGTGTAAACAAACAAAAATTACTGTTGCATATTTACTTTTATTTGTGGCTGTTCTCCTGTGATACATGCACGATGGCGTCATCTGTGGTTTTTGTTCGGGGAAGGATGACGTACATAAAAAAGCCCTGAAGTCATTTGGCAATCGTCTCCTCTGTCAGACATTCAGTTCATAAATACAGTGTACAGTATAAATCCCTGATGCAGGGACAAGTCAATAAGTCATTCAGCCTTTCAAGTCAGTCATTCTGCTCACTGCATGAAACTGTGAAGCTGTGATGCCTTTACGCATTGCAGCAGTACACACCTCCCTCTGTCTGACTTCAGAGGTCCTCTACGGGTTGATGGACACGCGCACACACACACATCCGCGTGCACATATGAACACACACACAGATACAATCATTTACACACATGCATGCACACACATACACACGTGTGTGTGCACACAGACACAATTATATGCAATCCCTCTGCCCCCTTCCCCTCCCTCTTTTTCTCCTTTCGCCTTCTCCTTTCCTCTCTCAGTGACTCGGGGGACCTCAGAGTGCAGCAGGAATGATGGACAGCAGACTAATATCCAAGGCTAACGACTCCTCCCCTCTGACTTCACAGAAAAGCCTTACAGAGGCCACAGTGTCCTTCAGAGATGGAGGAATATCACCCACTACAGTATAGAGGAAGTGTTGGCGATGATACAGCCTAAGTGTAGGTGGAAAAAAAAGGAGGTATGCTGTGAATTCATAAATACTGCAATCTGTAATTTGAAATATAAATGTAGCACATCTGCATTAGAGACACTGAAGTCATCACATTTTGTTCACCTCACAGGACACTGACTCAAAGGGGAGTTTCAGTTCGCCTTGTACAATGAAGTCAAGCAGAGTTACAGTGATAATCACACACCTCATAAATTTGAAAAAATATATCACAAAATTGGTTTCTTGGATTTTTCAAAGATGCAAGGTGGGTCACACTTGTTCTTTATCACTGTGCGGATCATTACAACAACCTTTAATAGCACAGAGGAGCGGATGAATCCTGTGCTATTTTGGGACAGTAACTATGTAGAAACTTGCTTCAGTCTGCAAGGGGACGGGGCGAGAGCAGGGATGTCATAAAGGTTTATATTTTATAATGTCAGCAAGATTCTCCAAAGGGTTACAGTTGACCCGCACTAACAAACAAGAATCTGTTATAATATAATATAATCTGATATAATAAGGTCTTTTCACTTTATTTACACCCACACAAAACAGAGTAAAAGGCAATCAAATGACTGAGTTATGTGGTCTGAAATAGACTATTTAGAAGTTCATGAAATTGTATCAAACATTTAATTGTTTGATAAAATTTTCAATTGATTTCTGAGCTCTTATTTTGACAGGCTCCACATGATCCACCATTACCAATACCCCAAAACCTTTATTAAAGCCTATGTCTGTTTGTAGGGTGTACTCAGCATCTGTGTGTGTTTTTATAAAGATGTTAATGGTTAAGGTTCATCCTCTAAATCATCCTTCTGGGACTTCAGCATATTTACAGCTTCAAAGTGACTCCCTATGTCCCCATGACACTCATCTGACATTCTGCTGGTTGGTGTGTAATAACACAATGAATGGGATTTGATACAGAGGCCTTATATATCTTACCAGTGCCTCGGTAGTTGATACTTCATGAATCAGAGGTAGCATATAGACCAAAAGGTGGGACAGCTGGCCCTTTGTCAGCAGAAAAGGCCATCCATTATGTACAGAGGTACCTGCTTAGTGAGGGACCATAATAATAAATCTCATACATAAACCACACATGTGAGGATCTCTTGGTTGAAACCATGTTGAAAGGATTTCAAAAGGCCATTTACTGGGGATCTACGAACTAAGATACACAAATCTGTGCTTTTTTGGCCAGATTTTGCCTCAAGGAATCACACTGTGGCATTAAGTTGCTGTCCTGTGTCCTGAGACATAATTCACCTCTCATTTAGCTGCAGCTGTGATGAAAGGCAGAAGTTCAGCATTGGATACTGTGTCCTATTACAGTATCAGCTTTTCTTTGTCCCAGGGCAACAGCTACAGCAGATTAGGTGCTTCTTAGAATTTCTAGAATGGCCCTAAAATACAGTCAGACTATAGGAAGAAGTAGAGCGCCCTGTAGTCTTTACAGCAATCAATAACTATAACAAAGTAACAGTACACTGCATGTGGTGTCAAACTGTTTTACTGAATACACTCATATCTATTGTTTTTGTATACTTTTGGCTAAGATTAGCTATATATAGCTATAAGGTGCAAGATTTGCTGTTTCCACACATACATACATACATACAGTTCAAGATTTTCACCTCAGATCCATCTCTACCTTCTTTCTCTTCAGGGATAACAAATGTTATCATGCTAACATGCTAAAAAAAAGATGGTGGGCATGATATCAGATGAACACCAGAATTTTCATTTTTGCGTACTGATGATAGTTAAGCCTGCCACAAAGAGAATGGCACTTGAAATTTATAAAAGCATTAATTGGCAGTTAATGAACTCTGCATCTGAGTGGACTGAGTAGTGGTGAGTCACACTAATTAGGAGCAAAAGCTATTACCTCGGTGTTGAATAACTAACGCATTTATTAGAAATAAAGACAGAGAAAATTAGACATCAATCACTGAGGACCAAGGTATTATGAGTTAGTGTTTAGTGTTTAGTGTTATTGGTGCTGCTTTTGGCTCATAGTTTGTAGCTTTGAAACCAGAACCTTTACATACTTTTCAACTTTCACATAAGAAAATGGTGTCATTGGGGGCAGATATCATAATAACTTGAGAACTTGATGGCAAGAAAAGCAGCACTACAACAGTGTTTTCATGTGACAGCAGTACTATGATAATTTGCCCTTTTTGGAATGGCAGACAGTCCCTGTGGAGCTCTGTCATACATATTTGTGTATGAAATGCTAATGCAGTTTTCAAATTGTTTGTGCATTTCATAGGTTGCCACACAGATTGTGTTCATTCCAGTAGCTCGAGCATACATTGGTAACTCTTTCTATTTTGGCACATATTCATAGTGACTCATTACTTGGACGCAGGCCACATGCTGATGTGCGGAGAATTAAGGAAAATACAGGCGTTTGAATTTCTGTTGTGAGAGTAGAAAAAAAATCAACAAAGAAAAATAAGATACAAATATCTCATTATATAAAGAGACAGTTCAGGGTGCCAGATACCACTTGTCTGTTTGCATAATGTACTTTGAGTGGAACAAAGTGTCCATTGAAGCTCAGTGAAATGCCGTCAAAACCACAATAGTTCCCATTAATGGAAAAATATAGGACGTCTTATATTTTTTGTCATACCCAGCCTTGAAACGATAGTACCGTGGATATAGGCCAAGAGCAAAACTGGACAACCTTTGCCCCAAAACTAAAAGACATAAACAGACCTGTAGTGGACACCTAGAGGACATCAACAGAGTGTGTGTGCATGTGTAAGCATGCGTGGTGCTGTTGTTACAAAGCCTTTCGAGGGTATAAACAAGGTGATGGATGCTTGTGTCAGAGTGACTGGACACAGTCTTCTATGTCTTGATTAATTGATGAGAGATACAGCAGTTTAAGCTCCCCTAGGCCCTCTGTGTGCTCTCTCTCAGCTTCCCTGCCTCACCGTGTGTGCAGAGCATCCCAATGTTACTATGTTGGAAAAAGACAGGGCAGAACGGGCTTATTTTGGAGCTGGAGATTTAGTACAGCAGCAGAAACAAGGTTAGGTTAAAATGATGAATATCATGTTCTTTGTCCCCCATGTTTACCCTCCAGCTGTTTGTGTTACTCTGTTTGTGCTGAATATACAAGAAGGTATTTGTTTGTTGACCATACCGCCACATAATTAGCTGAATAATCTGTATTAGCTGATAGCATCTTTTTTTTTTTTTGGCCCCTAGTGGTCAACAGTCAGTCAGTGCAGCTTTATCAATTTGTATAAAAAATAATCATGTTTTTTTTTTTCTTCTTTCATTTCAATTGCTATGTTATATAAGATATTTTTCTGGGTGTGAAACCAAGAAGAAATTCACCAAAAATAGTATGTATGACAACAGAGAACAATAATCAAATGTACACCTTGGTTTTATCTTATCTTGGTTTTAAACCTCCCTCTTGTGATTATCCCGTCACTCATTTTGTCTGCCCAACTGGATTTCCAGCAATGGCACCACATCCCATATAGATCCCTGCAGTTCTCTGGTATTATCAAGTGGAAATCATCAAACAACAACAACAACAACAACAAAAAAAAAAAAAGAGAGAGAGAGAGAGAAAGAAGAATACAACAGGAGATGTATGAAGAAAGAAAGACTGAACAAAATCTAAAACTGACTTCTCTGGGTAGCAGCTTCAGGGTGTTTTTTTTATCTCTGATTTTAGAAAGGCAGGTAGAGACTACAGACAGTGATGTCATTGATGTGACCTATTTTTAATGCTTTTTATTTTGATGCTTGAATTGACAAATGTAATTAGCAATTTATTGCAGTTTTATTACTAATGTAGTAATAGTAATGCTAGTAAGAAACAAAGAGAAGCGTTTATCAGCTATGGAGCCAGGTGTAATTTTATCAGATGTCGTTGGATGTTGTGTCCAAACCTGGACTGAAGGGAGAGATATAATACGGAACAAATGTTTGCAACATGACTCCAAGTGAATATTAATGTTTCACTGCTGGTCCTGGATGCGTAACGTAGCATCTGTTTGCTAAGAAATAAGCTGCAACTTTCCACATCAGTGTTGCTAACTTGTTCTGCTGCCCCCAGTGGCATAAAAATCTAATTCTAATACTTTAAATCTGGATGTTTCTTGTAATTTTATCATGGGTTGTAATTTCGACTGAGGAACTACATGTTCTTTTGCAGTAGACAGTAAAAGCTATTTTGATTTTTCATGTTTTGGACTGACGAATTAAGAACTGGTGATTTAATTGTTTATTAGGGCACAGATGGGGGATTTACATTGATTAGCACTTAAATAAAATGTCCCACTTGTTTTCTGTTGATATTCTGAAAACTAAATAGAATCTTCACTTAGGTGATATTGCATTTATGTGCTCCCTCCCTCTCCCCCCCTCTCTCCCTCTGCATGCTCTCATCTCCTCCTGTAGGAATACAGTCTCTTCCTCCGCCGCTGCAGCTCTGACTCTGACACAACCGGCATGTCTGCAAACTGAGAGCCAGAGAAGAGGCACGATCCTTTCGTTCAGACGCACAACTTGAATTCGCTTTTACACCTCACTGAAGGCGAAACATAAAAGGTGGTTTATTAAACACCGCGACGAGGCTTTTTGTTTTCCGGGAAGGGATAAAGACTTGGAGGAGGATCAAGACAAGGTAAACAAAAATAAATAAATAAAAATAAAATAAAAAATGAAATGTTTCGAGCAGAGATGTTGGTGCGCAGCCTTGCTGTACGGGACGGGATGGAGATAGGGTCATTGCACTTGGTGAAAGATGTTGGTGTTTCCTAACGCAGCTTATTACTGTACATATTAGGCACTGACCCCACTGAATGCAGCATTATGTGCATGTAGGCTGTAGCCGGTGCAGAAATACATTTACGCACGGCGCACTACTGTAACTGCGCCGAAATGCTGCACCGCACCAGGAGAAGTGAGTTAATACTGTGAGGGTTCATGTGAGGAGAAACGGATGCTGCCGCAGATGATGATGAAGAGGAAAGGGAAACCAGGAAATGATTTAAAGATGCTCTGGCTGGTGCAGATTCGACTTTGAGGGCGAGTGAAAAATGACCCGCGGACGATACGGCGTTAAAATGAGATCAGCAAGTTTTGCGGAGGATTTGATTTTCACCCTTCCCTTCTCTCAGTGTTCAATGGCAGAGGGACGATGTTAAAATGCCGCAAAACCCGTGGTTTTTTTTTATGTCGTAAAAAAAAAAAAAAGAATGTAAAAAAAAAAGTGCAGTGGGGTTGCCATCGACCCGTTTAGAAATGTGACAGATATTACAATGAGATCAGAAGATATTTAAACAGAGCAGACAACAGAGCAGCTCAGGCACAAAGTCCTAGCAATAATGTTAAAGAAACAAGGAAATTTCCATTTAAAGTGATCATAAATTTACTGTTGAGCTGTCCTGACTCGCTTTAAATCTCAAGAGAAGTACAACAAAAAAATATAATAATGATGGCAAATGGAGTAAAATGCCACAATGTTCAATATAAACTCACACATGAGAGTCATAAATATACTGTAAGACACTGAGGGAAAACACCTTTGTCTTGTCATGTAACACTTGCAGATTGTGAGGTAATACAATCCCAGTCTTTTACTGGCACAAGGCATGTCTCCACTTGTTCATATTTGACCCTGTGTTTGTTCGGTCCCATATCTCCCTCCACCCCTCCACCCTGCACACCCCCACCCCACCCCACCCCCATCCCTCCGTCTGTGTTTTAATTTATCCTGGGAGTCATTTTCACAAGGATGCATCACAGACTGTGGGGCAGCGTCAGCATAAATCCACACAAGATGGAGTGTGATTGTAAATCAAGGGCGCAGGTGCTTCAACAAAACTCAGGACACAATATGGTACTGGGACCGGAGGATAAAAATCATTTTAACCCAGTTTCATTCACCTTTCTTAGTTTTTTAGCTCCTTGGAATAAAGTTGATCACATTTGGTGTAAATTTGTACTTGAGGTGGTTTAATGTATGTGGAGATATTGTGATCTTTTTTGCGAGAAAAAAAGAAAGTCATCTCTGAATAAAGCCTCATCATCATCATCATCGCCCCCCACCCACATCACCCCACCCACCCCCATCCAACAAACTCCTTTATATGAAACCCACTGGAGTGAAACTGCATGTCCTGACAGTGCTACAGTGGTGTTCATACAGTCACATCTTGTGTATTCTGTCCCCTGGTTATAGGTCTGTCCCTGATAACGTGACTACTGAAGGAAGAGAACCAAGAACTGCTTCATCATGAATTTTGTAATGAAAGCTGCGCTGGGAGGTGAGTATAGTCTGCCGGACTGGTGGGTGATTTAACAGCACTGCAGTGTAAAGGATTTAAAGGGGTGTTTAGCAGCAGTACTCCTCTAGTACTGGCCTGGTAGTTATGGGGACAATGGGAAGCTGTCCATCCTGCACCAAAACAATTACTTCAAACATCAGTTGCGCATTACCTCCTTTTTTATGTATACCTCTGCAGCCCTCCTTAAAAAAAAAACAAAAAAAAACAACAACACGACGCCCTGTTGGTTAAGTCTTTGACAATGCTACGATCAGCCTGATAAAAACCTGTTCATGGCTTGTTGCTCTACATTTCTGCTTTTGTAGAGTATTTGCCAAAAAGTGAATCATTTCTCTTTAGGACTGGTGCAGATGAAATGGCAACAGCAGCAGCATCTGTTGGTCTAGTCATGTAATAGTAATAATAATAATAATAATAATAATAATAATAATAATAATAATGCACCTATCAACTGAAAACGAAATGTCACCTTCTCAGGACAGCAGAAGTTTTTATTTTAGCTTAATGTATATTTGAGTTTCTAGGCACATTTTCCTGTTTATCCTTATTCTGTTTGTGAGTTATGTGGTTCTGTATCACATTATTAACTAAACAGCCAACTGTTGGAACAGTCGAGGTAAGGGAGATAGTAAGGGCTATTTTGCCAAGAACTATGACTTACATTTTTTCACAAGACTTTTGTCCTTTAAAGCCTTCAGGTATTATCCTTTAGAATATTATCTTACCTATTATTTGCCCCCTAATTAGTCCTCATTATAGCCCTGTAATTCATCCTCTTTGTTAGCTACAGCTTCAGGGGGAAAGGCAAGAAAGTGTTACCAGTAGTTAAACTGTATCAGCAGCAGCAAACACACGCCGGTCATTTGTGATCACGATGCTGAGTTGTTGTTGTTGTCCAGGTTACACAGGTGTTTAGGTGGTTACAGTTGGGACGTGGAGTTGAAGCAGAGCCTCCTCATTGGGATGCAGAGGATGTGAGCGCTGCCTCATTCTGCATAGCTGCTGTGCCTCGTGTCTGCACCATGAATTCTTAAATCAACTGCATTGCATTGAATGCCGACTTTACCCTGCAGAAGTCGTGGCTGCACTCTGCCTGCGGACTTTGGGAGTGCACTTGACAGTGTGGGTGTTTGCTCGTATGGGTGCGTGTGTGTGTCTGTACTCTGCTGGTGCTGGAGAGATGTTTTATAGATACTCTACAGGATATATGTGTGTGTGTGTGTGTGTGTCTATACTGCATCTCAAGGCAAGATAAATTATAGAGGCTGCACAGACCTAGTTTAGAGTGTTTTATGTGTGAAAAAAAAGGTGAGAAAAGATGCAAAAAAAAAAAAAGGGAAAAGAGAAAGTTTGATCGTTCACAGGTTTGTGTGTCCAATAATCGATATTGGTGCGTTTCAGGATGATCATTCTGCTGTCAATGCATTCTGTATTCGTTATAGGAATCCTTTGGTTCAGGTCCAAATGTCCTGACTGGGACATAGTGACCTCTTTCCACAGAAATGTCTGCGAAAACTGCTGACAGTGCGCTGATCACTAAATCTCCCTGTGGAGAACAAAATCAGATAATGAAACAAACCAATTAGCCAGGTAATCAATCAGCTATGCCTTCACCCTGACTGCCAGAGGGCTGTCAGTCAATACATCAATGCTAGTGAAATATTCTTTAATCAATTAAGCTGCATTACTGGGAATCCCAGTGGTTTAGTGGTCTAACCTGCAGAAAGTCTCTGGTTTGATTCCAGTTTTAGGTTATGTCATCCTCCTCTGTCCCTTCCCACGCTTTCTCTCCGGCTTCACTGTCGACTGTTAAATAAAGACAAAAACAAAAGATTAACACATGTTCAGCTGCTTCTAACTAACAAAGAGTCATTACCAACTATTTTTATTAGTCACATCAGCGGCATGACTCTGGGAATAGCAACACAGGCAAATCTATCCACCTCATAGGTGCTGACTGAAATTTCTAAAAACCTATTGTATGGATTACTGAGGCATTGTACAAAGACATTTATGATACCTCTGACATCTCTTCTAGCTCCACAATGAGGTTGATATTTCTTGTTTTATTTTAGTTCAGACATTCATGTTCCCAGGATGGGTTTTAATAACTGGAATAATTTCACAGGTTAAATTTTAGTTTGTCTATCTGCAAGACTTTTATGTTCTGAATTGTTTTTTTGTAGTGCTCATAAATGGCTTTCCTGGGAGATTATATCTTTACATGAATATTAGCTTAATCCTGGATATGCATGGCAATAGATTACTTTCATTATATATAATAATTATATATCCTATATCCTATAGTTTTGTCATTTGTCCAAACTGTGAACACCAGCAAACATGTGACCAGTAACATTTACCAGAAGTGCATGAGTTTGCCTGTGTTAGTTTTCGACTATTTCTACACTTTTGGCCTTTTGCTATATGTGCGTTGACATTAACAGCCATTTACCTACTAATCGAGAAGAACTATTTCAAATTCAGTTGCAAGCACCATCTCGAGTAGTGGAAAACTATTTGTTTAACTTCTTTGCTATCGCTGAAGTTAGCATGTTAACAAGTCAAGCAGGATTTTTTTTTCACCCTAACTCTGAAAATAACACAGATCAGATCTCGTTCTATATCATCTTCCGATTGTTTGGCTCCTGTTTGGACGTGAATTTGCTATTCTGTCACTAAGTGTTTTGCTGACTACAGAATGTTATGTGATGAGTGTCTGGATGGAGAGTCTCTGTGAAAAAGAGGATGCTGCCAGTGCATTAACTAATCCTCCAAGGCTTCTCTAGTTACAGATACTTTGGAGAAAATAGACCAATGCTTAACTGTGATGATTCAGCATCAACTCTAGAGCCATACATCTGCTTTTGGGATGTTTGTTGAATGTAATTTTATAGTATTGCTGCAGCGTTTTTTGTTTTTTTTTCTTGACCTGGTTGTGGCTGGAGACGGTAGCTATATGTACATTAAAGAGTTTCTGGTTTCTTCCTCTCTTGAATCTTGAATCCATACAATATATTCAAATGTTTTTTTGCTTAAAAAGTTAAAACTTCTGAACACAAAATGTAAGACACTTATGCAATTTGCGTAATAAACTCTTGCTAATGTTATTTACTATTTTTCCACAGCACGGAAATGTTTCTGATCTTACAATTCAGTATAGGATATAATAGTGCACATCTTCATCTTCATTAAAAATGAAACTCTCAGAGTAAGCGATCAATGAGCAATCTCACTAATTGGCCACTTGTAAAACAATCCTATCCAGCAAAAAGTGTCTTGCTGATGCAAGTAATCTTTTTTCATAACCACTAACTAATATTGAGAACCATTAACATTTAGGTGCAGCAGTCTTCAAATTAAAACATGTGATAACGTCGACTCCCTGGACAACAGTTTGTAGATCAACAATAGAGCTTGTGGGACCCTAAAAATGTCATCCTGGGAACTAAAATCATTAAGTTGCCTTTCCTTTTATAATGTAAAAATGTTAAATAAGAACTGCTGTTACTTTGGGGAACCAAACCCTCTCACAGCTTTTACCCTAGACCTCAAATTCATGAATCACTATTGTTTCCTGCTGCATTTATTGAATTTGCTCCTGAATGCTCCAATGATGACTTGGCACTTCCTCAGTCCAAAAAGTTGAAGTAAATTTGACAGAGGTGGAGGCTGTTAACGGGGAAGACATTAGTCCCAAGCGAGGAAGCTCAGCCAAACGTTGAAGGCCTGAGGCAGCCATCTGTTGACTATTTGAATAGAAAAGTCACTGGTGCAGCCTCTGAGTCAGCATTAAAATGTAATTACCAAATGAACAAGACATTAACTTTTGTATTATGTCTCATCAACAAATGTGTCGTTTTGTCAAATTTATAAATGTCTGCTACATGATATGATGATTTAAATTAATCTTTCATTTAAATATCATAGTTATGTGTTGATGTGGAGGATAGGCTGTTTTGTGCACAGTGTAAAACAAACTATGAATTGTGGTTTTGATGTTTTTCATAAAAATTCAGTTGAAGATGGTTGACAGATCTTTGGACAGCTATTAGAAGAGACAGACATGAATAGAATCACTGGCACATATTTTGTCTATCCTGACACCAGAAGTGTTAAAAAGTAAGTGGGTAATTCCCTTTATGACTTTAAATAGTTTGAAGTATATGCTGATACTAGAGGTTCCCACTACAAACCAAACCTTTTTTTTTTAAATTTCATTTGGCAAAACACTCCGAAATCGATGTTCTCTTTGTAAACGCTGTTACAACTTTCATAGGATGAAAAACAAAAATGGAAAAAGGGAAACAGAGAAGACCTCCATGTTCAATGTTATATACATTAGTTATTAGTTAAAACTAGTCACATTGGATAACGCACAGAATTACCATTATATATCTTTCTTATTGTCAATAAGTCCCATTGGGCTACGTAAAACAACAATTAATTGTTCTTATAAACAAGAACGTGGCCCCTCGTGACTGCAGGTTATTTGGAGTCAATGCTCTAAAAAAGCAATTCAATACTAAATTGCATCTGCATCTGAATATCCCAGTATTGTTAATAAAATCTGAACATGCAACTAGTACAGCTCCCATGAGGTTTTTTTTTTTTTTTTTTTTTTAAATACCTGCACTATATAAGGTAAAATACATATTAAAGACTCCTTGAGATGTTCTTCTCTCACCTCGACTCCTCACAGCACAGATAATTCCATTTAGCGGCACTCTAATGTGATTGGTTGGGGGAATCAGGTCTTCATTGCTTGATTCGTCTACAGGGTTATTGTGGACACACACACAGACAGAAAGACAGACAGACGCACACACACACACTTGCCATCTTCTTGAGCGTTACTTCAGCAAATCAAATTCAGTTCATCAAATTGACCTTGAGCTTGAGTGCAGAGTGTGCGTGTGTTTCTACATGAGTATTTGACAGAATGCCCAGATTCTATAAATAATGCATTTGACCATCTAAGTCACAAATGGTAAGGGAGCGAGAGAGCGAGAAACAGAAAGAGAAAGCCAGTGAGAGGAAAGGCGATTTGTATTTGAACCTTTTCTTTAAATGTCCACTACCGTAAAGCTGCAAATAACAGCCCGGCTGTTTATTCTCCCAAATGACTCAACAGATTCTACGTTTATTTGAGACAGGTGTCTATATGAGACAGGCATTTCGTTTTTTTTAAAGGTGACAGAATTAAAAAAACATTTTTACCTCATCTTTGTTGAAGAACGGTAGTCCACCCACATTCAGGAACATGCAAAAAGTGCTAGAAATTCTGAACATCTCCTTTTCATACAAATTCCTCTTTTACATGTCCGCTAGAAAATGGGTCAATTTTGAAAGCGGTTGTTTGTGACGTAAAATGTATCTCACTGATACCCCCCGCGCTGCCTATATTTCACACACTGTGCTCTCCGCTCACATGCTCTGGTCTGGGTGCGAGGGAGTTAGAATGAGTGAACAAGAAACAAGAAAATCAGACCCGACCTTTATTTGAAACCTGTGTTTGTTGCCCAAATGTGCTGCTGCCCCCGGTTAATAAAAGAGACAGACATCTATTCGCTCTATTCACTATTCACTATTATTTGCAGCTTTATGGTATTTTGTTACACCTGGTTGGGAAGCAAAAGAAAATAAAGTGTTATACTATTGTTAACTACAGTCACCTAATGATAATCACTTTATTTTTTAGAAGGAAGTAATAAATAAATTTCATTGTCAGGAGATCAGTAAATGAATATCATTTTTTATAAATAATACTCAGTGGTCCGTATTAAAGCAGGTCACCGGCAACCCAGAGTATTTACAAAACCCCACAGCAATAAAGTGTTGGATGGAAAGAAGAACATTTTGACAAATTACCTTCTGACTTTTATCAGTAATGATACTACAGGGGGATGAAGCAGAAAGAAAGAGAACATCATTGCAATACAATTTACAACAATGTGAGGAAAAACATTCAAGGAGGGTAAATGTCACAACAACAAAAACCAGCACCAAAAACATCAATACCACCCAATCCACTTTCCAATCTCACAAAAATCCAGTTGTCAATTCGTTTGGACATAATTTACTTCCTAACAAACTTATCATACTTTGGGGACCAAGAATATTCATAGGACATTTCACAATAATCAGGTTCTTGTATTGATTAGACCAATCTGCATTGTTTCCATCCATGTTTACTTGCTTCCAGTTTTCTTTCCTGCCTGTGTGAATGAATTGATGTTACTGCCACCAACTTTCTTTCAGTGAAATGCCATGAAATTGACAGCAGGAGTGTGTATGTGTGTCCTTTATGTCCATGTATGATGCCAAAAAAAAAAAAAAAAATCTCCTCCTTTGCACAACTATGGGGTCAAAATCTCAACACACCTTGCAATGCAAAAATAACTGAAACTAGATTGGACTAAAATTTTCCACTAAATCAGTCTGTGGCAGCACTACAAAGAAAAAAAAAAAGTGAAACGGTGTTTATAAAATGTTTCTCATGATTGTCTAGAACTCAAACTGTGCACCATCATTACACTTAGTCAGAAAATAAGCTGAGAACACGCACCCACTCCAAAAACTGGCATCCCAGACATGAGTATTTCAGCCCTCATCACAATGACGTGTTGATGGCAGCTGGATTGACAACTGTCTTATTCACTCCATAATGCATATCAGACTGGTGTGAGAAACAGCAGCAAGCTGTGTCTTGTGTCTAGTGTTGTGTGGACAGTTAAAGCATGCTGTAACGTATTGTCAGAGAGTCTAGAGCAACAAAAGGACAGTTTGACGATATGCTAAGCGATCTCTACAGCAGAATCTGTCAAAACTATGGCTGTGTTGATAGATACTGTGTGTCAGGCTGCTGACACTCCAGCCACGTGTCAGCAGATTTACTATGGTGAATCCCAAACTTTCATGGTGGAAACTGGGATAAAAAAAAGGATGCAATATCATAATTAATTGTTAATTTAAAGAATGTTCTTTATGTTTTATATAATTAAACTACTTAATAAGACCAAACTTTTATTACCCGAATCATTGTATTTAATCAGCCCATTATCAGTGCAATACAGGAAGTACAAATCTCAAGTTCAAGATGGCTGCTGCTTATAACTTGTCATGTTTCTTATTTTGGTAATTGTAATGGGATGACTTAAAACTAAAAGTTCTGCAATGTTACGAATGTTTAAAGCAATATAAAATAGTATCCTACTTTATTTTGTAGTGGTTGCAGCGTGGTCAAATTTGAGAATGAATAATACTTTACACATTATATTATTAGCAAGTGCACAGTATTTATTGCAGACTAATAACACTATTGCAAACATGAAAAATAATTTCTGAGGAGAAAAGAACACACATTTTCACAAACATAGATACTTGACAGAATATTATTGCTACTATTTGATTGTGTTGAAACTGCAGCGAACCCTTCAGAATAAATGAAAACAACTGTCACGAAACCTTTCAAATATAATGGCAGAAATTACATACACCCAAACAACCAATATCTTTTGAATTGTGGATCAAGAGGGCAATTACACTCTTGTATTTGTGAACAGAAGCCCCTGTGCTGAGCAAAGCCGTCTCGCTTAAGAGTCCTGCTCGATACACTGTGCAATGCTGCTCCACCTGAGGGAAATTTCAGCTGACTCAAAGCATAACTGCCATCAATTAGAGAATAAAGACGTAGTGGGAAAACAGTGAACACACTTTCTCTACCTCCTCCTCCTTTTTAACTAATTTCTTACCTACCACACTTCCTTCTTTGCTGCAGTGAAATAACCTGTGTTAAGACACCAGTGTCTGTCTTAAAATCCAAACTTAGATCTTTATACTCATCTGCTTTCTCACCACACTTTGGATTAAAGAAGGATTTGTCTGAGAATCTTGAGTGGGGGGAAAGAGTAGATAATTATTGTTTATCTGATGTTAAAAGTTAAAGCATGGAGGGGTTGAGGTTAGTCTGCCTTTGTTCCTGCTTTGCCTCAAGACTTTAAGAAGGCAAAGGATTAGATGGATGACACCTTTTGTTAAAGTATTGAAGAAATATTCAAGTAATGAGGAAAGAATAATAATATCACTTTATCTCTGTTGGCAAAGTTGAAAGAAAATGGTTCCCATAGATGATGTTGTGTTCATCATCAGTGTTACTGAATACAGTGTTGCTTAACTCCTAAACACCATTACATTGCCTTTTTTGTGATACAAAAATATACATAAACTGGTTTTTGGTTTGCATGATGTGCAATTCTGCCCAAGTTCCCCCCCAAGTACCTCTTAGTCTGTGCTGATGTTGACTCATCATGATAAAAACAGGTTAGAGGCCAACCTGTAAGCTTTCCATTACGAGCTTTTATTAGCTTATATATAAAACATCATTTTGATAACTACAACAACCTAATACAGAGTGTTGGTCTAAAGAGCAAAGACACTTTAATCAAAAACATTCAAACATGACTCGACACAGCTTATGTGATGCCTGAGAGCTTAATACAATTATTCTGGTGTAAAATGAAGCTGCTGTATCTCTTACAAATGGCTCTAAAAGTAGAAGCTGGGATCATTGCTCAATATGCCTCAAGGCTTTGTCTCCCAGGATCCCCTTTTTTATATTTGAACAAAGACGATCTCAAAGTGCTAATAAGATTTTGTGAAACCAGACCAAGTTTGTTTTGGTTTGGCTTAGTGTGTTAAAAAAAAGGTTCTGGAGAGTTTTTTGTAGGCCATGCATGGTAAAGGAATCATTTCACAATGAGGCTTAGCTGGTTGTGAGTCATTGTTCCATTTACAGAATTCAATAGCAGTGTTTATTTGGGCTCTATTGATAGAGATAATTCAGGTACTGTGCTCATGAGCTGATCACGGATCCTACTCCTGGTACGTCAGATAATCTCTTACACTGGCTCCATGAAAGCCGGATGTATCAGGGATATTCTGACACAATAATGATGCGTTTTAACATGAAGTTTGATTTTTATTTTCACAGTACGTGCAAGCACATTATTCTGCTGGCAAAGTCACATTTAAGACACAAAGAGTACACCACTGAATACAATGGTGCTGCAAACACTGATTCTTAATTGGTCCAATTTGAATTCAGGTTGCTGCGTTTGCTAATATCATCAAATGACAAAAAATAAACTTGGATCCAAATTGTTTCCTAGCAACATAATAAAGATACAGTGGTCCAGTAGTCTCTACACCGATTGTATGTATGGAGGCAGTGTGTTTGCTTATTTAAGTTGTATATACACGGTCCAGTGGAACACTTTAACTATGAAGCACTATCTGGAATGCAAAGTGACATTATATAAACATGGACTTGAGTAAGCACGTGCTGTGTATTCATTATATAATATGTGCATGTGTGAATAGAGGAACGTGATAACTTGCTGTTTTTGTATTTTTGGTTCCTGTTACACACTCAGACAGACAGACAGACAGACACACACACACACACACACACACTTGTAAGAAGCAAAGATACTATATCATGGTTGGACAGATGTCGCTGTCAGCGTCTCTGTGCTGTTTATCAAACACTGATACAGCAATACCTCAGTTTACTTTGGATGTCTCACTTTCTCTCTGAACTTCCCACTCATCCGTCTCTGTCTTCTTCCTTTTGATACAAGTGACTCATGAACATGAGTGATCGATTGATCTGTTGAGATTTTTTTTTTTTTTAGTTTCCATCTTTGTATAATTTAACCTCAGTGCTGTGGTGTGCACTATAGTTTCCAGAGAGCAACTGTTTAAGTTTCTATAGGCATCTATCCTTTCTCTCTTCATCACTTGAAAGCAGTCTTTATAGATATAATACACATTATTTTCTTTCTTGCACAGATTGAGATGGAAAGATCAATACCACTCTCATGTCTGTATGCAGTCATAGACAGCAGATGGTTATCTTAGCTTAGCATAAAGACAATAGGATGGTGGGAGACAGAGAATCTTGCTGTGTCCAAAGACAACAAAATCCACAAAAACAGAACTCACTATGCCCCAGAAAGAAATACTCAAGCACATAAACCCAGAAAGAAACATAAGAAACAATAAGAAAATCATAAGAAATTAATTTCTATGTCAAACTGTTTCTTAACAGATTTGCCTGTATGAATTCTGAACATCTCTAATATGGATTAAACAGGTGTTTTTATCTGCTTCTCCTTCTGCTCATTTATAAAGAATATGCATTTATCAACAGTATATATGATGAAAATCATAGAATCAAGAATTAAGAGAACCCCATTCTCCTTCTACAGACGACCTCTTACACTTTCCTGTTCTCCTCTTACACTCATCCCTCGCCACCTCCTCCTTTCTTCTCCTGTCTTTTATCTCTCTGCATTTTGCTGCAGTTCACTTTTACAATGCTGATGAGTCAAAATACTAATGATACCAGGGGCAGCTGCAGACTGAGGGAGTATACTCTGTCTTTCTGTTCTGGTTGCTTGCTTTCTCTCCTCCGATGCCCCTTGTCTGCCTTTCAATCCTTTCCCTTCTCATCTCATCTTCTCTTCTCCCGCTTCATTTTTTTTCTCTTTCTTCCTCACTCTTTCTCTTACACTTAATGTCTTCTCCCCCTCATTCTCCATTCACTGCTCCTCCCTCCTTCTTTTCCTCCTCTCCATCTTCTCAGCTGTCACTCTCTCTCTCCTTCTTTCTCTGGTCCCACGGAAACTGCTGGGTAATCCCACTAACTGGAACAGCTCAGCTAATTGGACTGAATAGTTTCTGACAGATTCTCTCCTCATGCTCGCCTTGTTTTCCTAAATATGTCTTGTTTTTTTTTTGTGTGTGTGTGTTTTTATTATTATTTTTTTTTGCAGTATATGGGCGCCCCATCTCCCTTGTCCTTCTTTCCTCTTTTGCCTTCTCCCTCCTCCTCCTCCTCACTCCTTATCTGCTCCAATTTTTGCCTAAATCTGTCAGACCACTGGACTTTTCCCTTAATCTTTTTTTCTTCTCTGTTGATAGTTGGTGACAGATCTTTCTCTTTTCCCTTATTCTGTTTTCAACACATGCATGAACATTTTTCTGTGAGGTGAAGTCAGAAAGTTTATATAAGACATATTGAAGAGCTTGAGTTCTGGGGAGTAATAGCTAAAATGTAATTAATACTATTCATTTTATTTTTTAATTTATTTTATTGTCCTCCCTCATTGATTTTTTTTAAGGCTGTTATAGACTTGTTAGTCTTGGAGGCGACTGACTCTGTATTTGTGACCATTTGTAATATGTGTCCAATAAAAAGAATGATGAGATAATCTGAAAAGAAAGTTCATCGTCTCCACCGTGATGAGACTATAGTCCTAGTAATAAAACTTGAAACAAAAAGGACAATGTTATTGATCTTTTTATCTGTGATTTTATTTAACTCTTAATTCTAAAAGTTCGCTCTGGATCTGGCTTTGCATTTGTCACTTCATTTACCTGCTTGTCATGTGTCTGTTTGTTTTTCTCAACGAGTCTTGCAGACTAATTTGACAGTTTGACATCTCAATCCTAGAGGCCTGCTAGAGCTGTCACTGTGTCTCACGTCTGTCGCTCTCCCTGTCTCGCTCCTTTTCTCAGGAGGACCTCCTGATGTGGGCAAGATGCTGGGAGGGGAGGAGAAGGAGGAGGACCCCGATGCAGCAAAGAAAGAGGAGGAGCGACAGGAAGCACTAAGGCAGCAGGAGGAGGAGAGGAAGGCCAAATATGCCAAGATGGAGGCTGAGAGGGAAATGATGAGGCAAGGCATCAGGGATAAGGTATAACGACGACTGACAACACGCAGAACATTTTTTCAAAATAAACGAGCAAAAGTAAAATTGACTGAATACTATCAGGTCTTGTTACTATTTATAGTTTTAAACTGTTGTCACATACATGTTTGATGATTTTGGATGCCGTCTTATGTTCTAATGTTAGTGCAGCTTCTAAAAGCTTCACACCTCGGCTTCATGACTGCAGAAGTCTCTGTTTGAAATAGCGTGAGCGCTATCATGCTATTTTTGTCTGCTTTTATATTATTTTTTATAATCTTTTTATCGGATCGTAAAATAGATTAGTGGAAGATCAAGAAGGTGCTGTACAGAGCTGAGAAGTATAAAGAAATAGATGAACAGAATGAGATGCCACAATGAATAAAAATCAGTTCATGGGAGTTTTGTTACACAAGAGATGGGAGGGTTGGTTAAGAAATACAAGCTGCATGCTGTACTACAAAATGGTTAAAGACACTGGCCAGGCATGTTATGGATTGATTTCAGCCTAAATCACAGTATCCAGTAATGAGTTAGTATACGTATTGTGTATTTTAGTGTCTAGTTCATATTCAGACAGTGTTTGATTGTCCCCTCACAGATGTCAGGCTGTGAGGCCACTGTGAGGGTAATGGCACTCCACTGCAGTGATGGAGTGAAAGACAGGCAATCTGCGGATAGGGCAGGTCCGAGGGGAATACTGTGAATTAACGGGATGAGAAGCACCACTCCTCCCCTGGCTCCTCACATCCTCTATTCTCCTTAAATTCTCCCCGAGGAGAACAGAGCACGAGGAACAGCTCCCAAAGTGCCTGTTTCCTGAAAGGTTTCTGTCAGTTTCTACCACAGTTTATTTCCCATTGTCCCGGACACAGAGAGAAATGTCCGTGTTGCTGAACAAATCTGTGACTTTCCACACTTCTCAAAACACAGAGTGACAGATAACGGAGCAAACAGTCACATTTGTGATTCTGTTTTCATCCTTTCGTTGTTGGAGAAATTACAAAGATGTTGCACCTTGTCAAATATGTTCTGTCACTGAAAAGCAACACAAACTATAGCGGTATACACAAGTCACATCCGTGTGTTATATCAGAGTTATCATAATTATGCGCTTCATACTTATAAGTACAATCCACAATCATCACTTGAGTTGTAATTAGGTCTGAAAAACCTTTGTGAAATCCAAACGAGGCGTAAAAATACAAAAGTGCCTGTTTTCTATGCAAATCACATCATCAGCCAAAGAACTGCTGTTACAATCAAATTTAAATGCAACTCAGTTCTTGAATCCACATTAATTTGGCAGAATAACTCCACAACTAAAACATTAAAAGCCAGTGGCTGTTATATAAGGAAATATTTGTGTTATATGCTACAGTTAAGATTTCAGATCACCTGACACACTTAGCCCCAGAAATTATATAATAAATATTTATAAGATCACGACTATGGATTAAAATTAGGCTTTGTGTTATTGCAGTTTTAGTAATGACCTTTAATAGAAACTTGAGGTATTATTTTCTTTCTGTTTATGTAGAGAGCCAGTTAGTTTGCAAAGGAAAGTAAAAGGTGAATGTGCTGTCAACTGCCTGGAAACAATAACAGATGCTCACTGCTTTAAAGCTGCCCCATTTCCAATTGTTATGTATACACATCCTAAAACTGCAATACCCATAGTGGCCACTACAGCAACGTCTTAGCCAAGAATACTCCTGGAGCGTGAGGGCTTAAATCAATCATTTAGCAATACTTTGTTAATATAACTAACAAGCAGGTAACAATCAATGTTGTCCACCTGGTAAATGGTCTGCAAACCAGTAAATGCACATATTACAGATAATAATGTTTCAAATAACATGATTGTGGCAGATAGCATTTTTTTTTTTACCTCTTCTAAACTTCTTAATATTTGTATTTCTGTGTGTGACAACCAGTATGGTTTGAAAAAGCGCGAGGAGGCCGAAGCTGAGGCAGCAGCCGCTGCGGAGGAACCTGCAGCCGGCAGCTTGACCCGACCAAAGAAGGCCGTGCCGGCTGGCTGCGGTGACGAGGAGGAAGAGGAGAGCATCATGGACACAGTGATGAAATATCTGCCAGGCCCACTGCAAGACATGCTAAAGAAGTAGGGTAGCTAGCTAGCTAATGCTAACATTATCTAGCTTAGTTCATAGGCTACATTCACGAGGTTGGTTTAGAGTAGGGATTTTTTTTTTTTTCATCCACATGTAAGTGCGTAAAAAGAAATTAAACCGAGGTGTGGTCTTTTGGTGTTCGGATAAATCACAGTGTTGTGTTGGGGGAAATGAATCACATGTGAACCAGCAGTGTGAATTGCAGCCATTACACTAAGCTAGGCTGACCCAATGGCCAGGTGAACGTTAGCTTGACTGATATTAACGTTAGCTATGTTACACTTAAGCTAACAGCGAGCGGAGGGGCTAAAGACACAAAGTTGGATGGTTGAGCCTTCTAGTCTGAGAAATTTTAAACTCCTTTTTGTCTCCTCTGCGGTAGCTGCAGAGCTTCCTCGCAGCACGGAAAAATAATCTCCTCGTCCACTACGCTGTTCACTCAATTTGTACATAAATAAATAAATAGATGGGAAGCCTCAAGGTGGGCAAACAATCATAAAATATTATAAGAATTATTATACTAACTGTGTGTCTGTCTTTCAAAAATTAAAAATATGTGATAACTTGATAAGCCATATTTTAAAAAGGAAATTTAAAGACTAATATTGTGTGCTCCTAAAGCTAATGTTTTGTGTTCGACCATGTCTGAGATTTATGTAAACCTTTTTGCACACAGTGTTACACATTGTCTGTAAAACCTATTGTCTATGTTCCCTACACTCCTACAGTGCCCCAACATCAGAGTAATGACATTCACGTAGCCTAGCGTTTAAAAAAAAAATGTTTCTATTCCCCTGTTCAGTGCGTCTCCTTCTTATGTCGTGCATGCCATTTGTCTGGAAAAGTTTGTTGTGAGAATATGTTTAAAAAAACAAAACAAAACAAAACAAAAACAAAACAAAAAAAAAAAACTCACCCCTCCCTTTTATCCTCTTCTTTATCATGCAAAAAATATTAAGGCAATAACTCCTAAATTTGAGTGTGTTTTCACAACCATGTCGATATAATCGTTAATAATATCAGTAATAAAAAAAAAAAAAGACATGTATGCAGTCAAAACATTTACTTTACAGGTTTGCAAGTTGTTTTTTTTTTTCCTTTTGTGTCGTTTCTTTGTTTTGATGAAGAATGACTGTGTAGCCGTTCATACAACAGCCAAAATCTTAACCTTTCAGCCATAAAACCAGAACTTACAGTATATATACTACTACTATCAGGATCTACTACTTGGGAGAGAATGTTGAAAGAAACTGTATGAGTAGATAATTTATATATATATATATATATATATATATACATATATATATTAATGGGTTTAAAGCTACAACAAGCAAATTAACTATTAAAAGTCAAGTTCATGGATCATGTGAAGATTTCCGAGAAAGAGACCATCTTCCCTCACTACGCACATATACACATTCAGTGAAGTAAAAATACTGCAGTTTGGCTGCTGCTACTGTTTTAGTTACACAGCAAAACCAGATGTTTTAAAAGATGATGTGAAGAGAAGCTTGATTTGTTCTAGTTGTGTTGGTTTGGAGGTGACAAAAAGCCGTCGAAGAGTGATGTTGAATGCTATGAGCAATAAAGGATTATCATGTATATTTCTGCCTGATATTCAATAAAAACTTAAAGACCTTCTTCACAGACAATAAAATGTATTGGGCTCAGTTGTGTGTGTGTGTGTGTGTGTGATATGTGGTTGATTTCAAAAAGTACACAAACATGAAAAAATCAGCTATAACTGAATAAAACTTGAAGAAAAACAGCATGGTGATTAAATAGCAGCAACAAATGATCTATATTTTATTGCTCTATATGTTGGCACCTACAGTAATGTCTTGATCCTGGATATATAATTGTTGTGTGACATGACAACAGTAATGACTTTGCACTTAACTGTGATTTAACATTTTCCTTTATGACTCATCAAAGACAAATAATTGTCCCCTCAGATTTTTCTAAAAACCAAACACAAACCTTCATGTGCGACATCAGCCTAATTTTTGAGTAAACAGTTCAGTACCTCTGCAGTAAATCAGCTGACAACCGGGAACAACATTCACAATATTGTGAGTTGATCTGCACACTGAAAAGTAAACAGAAGAGAATCATAATTAAAGGAGTAAAGGAGTGTTAATCTTAGTCTGGTATAGAGAAGAAAGAGATGGACAGTGGAACTAACCTGACATGGTGTATTTCATCCATTTAGCCACTAAGTGTCACTCAGTGTCTAAACAGGAGGATACACACAGGGAAAAATATACAACCAACTGTAAGTACATTTCAAAACCACAAGGACATAGTGGAAATGTTATTTTCAAGCTTTATTTATCCCATAAACAAAAAAAAAAAAAAAAAAAAATTCAACCAAAAAAAGGTGAACTATCTAACAAAACAGTCAAGCACTAAAATATCAGAAAACACTAGACAGAAGAAAAGAACTGTGGGCGACAGGGGCAGAGTCCTTGTCCCCATTCAGCCCTCAGTTACTTAATTGTCTGACAAATGTTTACATCCATAGTTATCATTTGTTAAACACCCACAGCACTGTTGAGAAAGTAACAAAGCAGTGACACTGTATGAAATGACAATAAAGTGGGTTATGTAACCCTTAAACATGTGACTTTTTTTCAAATCTCTGAGTGTTGATAACAGGTACAATTGTTCACATCAAAAGAAACAAAACATAGATGGTAGGATAAGTTTTACCTTCAAGTCTGCAGCTGGTGGTTTACCCTTTTTCTTCAGACCCATATCACCTCGAGACATTCAAAAAGTAACAAGAGTGCAAACCATTTCTGACAGGAGACAACAACGTTTTAGCTCTGGGTCCTGGTTAGATCGTAGTTGACCCGAATTTTTTTCTAATTGTTGCTGTTGAAATCCCATTCAGTGCTACAGCAGCGTTTATTATTACCAACATACAGCTGGGTGTTGGAGTTTGTGATGAGGACATAAACATGTATTTCCAGACATGATGTTTTCATTTCGATGATTGGAAAATTTACATTATGAATTCTTTGAAGATCAAGCCAAGATCAGAGCATAAATCCACATTTCAGATGTTCAATAGCTGATTAAAACATTGTTGGAAATGTAGATGAAACTAATCAGCGTAACCTGACAACTGTAAAAAAAACAAAATAGAAATGTTTCCTTTGTTTTGAAATCTGTGAAACATCAATGTCTGAAAAACTCCCACACCTGAACTGAGGCGTTAATGTGAAACCTGTAATAAACAATAAGTCAACAGTACCAACCATTTCATATTAAAGCACACATTTTTAGCTCCAGTAAATAAAAACAAACAAACACAATCAATCAACAAACCAGACCTGAATGAAAGCGCAGCAGAAATCCATTCAAATACTATGAATTGTTATTGTAGTCACAGGATACCAGGATGGTGTTGTGTGGATATTTTAAGGCCTTGGTGAATCAAACTTGAACTTACATTTGTCGTGAATGCTGGATAATGTAACAGTATAGAGCGCAATTAGAGTGTATATTTTTATTTACGACAACAGGTTTTACACTCAATATTACAATATCCAGCACAATCAACCCAAGTTATATAAGGTCAAGTGTTTGAATGGATCCTGATTCTTTCCCTGGTCTGTCACAAATAAATATATTCTGTATATAGCGACGAATCTCACAGTAGCCAGGTTTATGAATCTGTCTGTAAAGGAAGAATCTGTATAGCTTAGTGTCTGAGTTACAAAATACTGTTTAAACCTAACAGGGACGAAGCTATAACATCAGATTTTTTCGCATCTGAATCAAAATGTGACATTATAGAATTGCTCTTAGGTTTTTAATTGTTTTGCTTTCTGTCAAATTAAAATTGTCTTTGTCATGTGGTTAGTAGGAAATACCTTGTATACCGACTTTGAAGCAGTATCAGAAACTGTTGGGATCAACAGTGATGACAGCACAAATCATTTACAACACAATAATAATAATTATTAAAATTCATTCAACAGAAATTGTTAGAAATGGCCAGTCACATTTAAAATAGGCCCCAGACCTCCAGCCCCTTCACTATGGAATCTAGATACTTAGATATTAAAGGATTTAGGATGATGACGTTAACGATAATGTATAAAAAGCACAAAGCACAAAAATGGTACCAATCTCTAGATCCTTTAATATCTACTGAAAGTCTAGAAACCACAAAGAGCTCAGAGATCTTCTCCAAGCTCTAAACAACTGAACCTGACGTGGAGGTCATTGTCTTCTGCGTCGGTCGTCGGAGCCTGTCAGGCTTTATTGAGACGGTTTGCTCCGAAAAGATGATGGGTGGTAAGGATGGAAAAAAATATAATTGAAGGTAACCCTGGTTTCTACACATTCGTCCGACACTTGGGGAAGATGGGTCCTCCCTCAAGCCTTCTCTTTCTTACTACAGATGGAAAAGGAAGACAGAAGGACACAGGAAGGGGAGAAAGAACAAAAAAGAAGGGGAAAGGATGAGAGAAGAGGAAAAAAGAGGGAGGATAAGGAGAAAAATTAGAAAAACAGCAACAAAGGGAGTCGTCATCATCATCATCATCATCATCTCTAGCTGAAGCAGAACAAAGTTGGAAGCCATATTCGCTTTACATGAAGCAAAATGAGAAGCAACCGAAAGCAGCTTTCAGAGAGAATGACAGAAAGATCAAAGTACAAGTGTCTGCAAAAGGAAACAGTAATAGTGAGAGCTGTTGAAAGAAAAACAGAACATGAGACATAGAATTGTGATAAGCAGGATTAACCCAGAGTGTGGTTGTTTGCCTGTTTGGCCCATTCAGTAATCCATCATCCGTGGTGCAGTGTGGAGCCTGTTTGCCCAGTTGGCAAACTAGCTGGGATAAGAGCAGTGTTTCAAAGAAGAAGAGCAGAGCACAGAGGACGTACAGAGAAAGCAGGATTCTTCAGTGAACAATGAAAACACTTGAAAAGGATGATGGAAAGATCCAACAGAAGAGAGAACTCCAAGAAATTACTAAGCCGAGCAAAAAAAAAAAAAACTATCCAACACGATCAGACTTCAAAGACAGAAGAGGTAGATGGTGGATCAGTGTCTTGGGCTTATGACAGCAGTTAAAACATGCGCTCGACTTTTCTTTGAATTTTTTCAGTCTTGCAAAAACTCATGGTGATATTTCACTGTCAACTAAAAGCGCGCTCTGGATCTTTTTTAATCATGTATATATCCTGTGTAACTGTTTCTGGATATTGTCGACATCCAAAATTTTCATTTTCTTTCCTTTTTGAACAGTTGTTGTAATATATATTGTGACTACAGCAGGGGCAAAAGAGCAACAGCTAAATTTGGGGGGCACAGTCATTAGCCTTTTCCAAGAGATGACTAGAAGAAAAGAAGGAGAGTGATGATAGGTGCCGTGGAGGAGCAGCAGAAACTCTCAGAGGAGAATGACAGTAAGTGGCAGCGGCTCTGGTGGTCTGGAAAAGAACCAGGAGATGTTGGCAGCAGAAATGCAAGGCTCAGCGGTCAAACGGTGCTGTGTTTGAGTTTCACTTGTGTTTTTTTCTCTTTACGTTTCTTTCTTTTCTTTTTTTTTTTTTTTACTTAGTCTTGGACTTGAACTTTTTCCCGAAGGCCCTCTCCAGCTCCGGGACAGACAGAGTGAGGGTGAAGGAGCCGTCTGTCTCTGACCTGATGACCCGGGCTTCAAGATGATGGGGAGAAGGATAATTGATGACAAATTATGACATGTACACTTAACTTCAAATGGTTTGAGGCACAATACAAACAGACTAAGAAAATATCAGTAAGAAACAACACAATAAGAAACCAAATGTAAACATAATTCTGAGTTGTTGGTTCTCATGGGAGGTTAATTTAAAACAGTAAATTAATCTTCAACGATCACCAACAAGGAAATAATATAAGTAAAGAAGACACGACTGACCAGGGGCTAAATGGCATCTAACAGTATCTGACATCAGAGGGGTGCACTACGAAATGAGATTAGCGGGTTAGAGAGGTATGTTGAGCCCAAAGCCAAACACTTTTATGACACAAAGTTGGCTCAGTTTTAATCTGGCTACATTACCCACAGCAGTTTGTTGACGCTAACAACAACCTGTTTTTAACTCTGTAATTCAGCCTCTCTGTCATTCTGCATATAAAAACTTTTAGTGCAGCACGTTTGCAACCGAAACCAATACCAAATCCAAAAATACTAACTAACTCAACGTCTTGCGTTTTTGTTTTTTGGATTGTGTTACATTGTGGTCCAAAATAAAATTAGCAATCATTAACACTAAGCAAAATATCTATTGTCATATGCAAGAATCATTTCCTCCACTAGTGTAATTGTATCCTTTCTCATCTCTCTCATGTAGCCTTTTCTTGGTGCTGATGTCAGAGCTTAGGAAGGCACTGTTTTGATTGGCTGTGCTTCTCTTACCCATGATATCACTGTGATTCTTCTATTAGAGTCTGATTAAAGTGGACCTCGAGGAGATATAGTGAAGATAGAGTGTTGGCGCTGACGCAGGTAACATCTTGCATTGCCAAACACAACACTACTGGAAGACTGTGTACAAGTTATATAATTTAACTAAAGCACAGTGAGTTGAATCTGTCATCAAATACAGTATGTACTTGAACTGTTATCAGTTTGAGACCAGCACAAGGACTTTAGTCATGTTCTCCTGTTTCTGTGTGTGTGTTCGTGCGCCTGTCTTTACAGGGTCAAAGCTACATCTCAGATATTGTGTGTGTGTGTGTGTGTGACCCACCCAAGTCATTGTTGTTCATCATGGCGTTGGAGCCGCGGAGGCGTGGCCCCTGCTGGGTGAAATGGTAACCAAACTTCAACAGTGTGGTGTTTTTCTCCAGCATGCTGGCTATCTCCATCTCCACCTTGTTGCCTAACGGCTGGCTCTGGAGAAAATAAGGAAGAGAAGAGATGGAGGAAGTGAGTCCTGTAAGTAACTGAAATAAAGTAACTAAAGTAACTGTGACAGATAAAAAAAAAGGCAAAACACAAAAGAGACAAGACAAAGAGTCCGTAAACTGAACACTAGTATCACTATAAATAACAGGGTGATATGCAAACTGAGCCTCAAACAACCGGGGCTGATATAGTTTCTCTGATTTTGGTTTTACCTCAAATGGAACCAAGAGACAAAGTGAGAGGTAGAAAATCTGTGAATCGTTCGACGACACTGAACTAACGGGCAACCAGTGAGTCACAGAGGTATGTCTGTGCTGTATGACACATCACAGTGTAATGTGAGAGCATTAGACCTAAGTGACAGAGATGGTCTGTGTAAACTACCTGACTCATAAACTCACACACACATTATTCTGTGCATGCATGGTAATATGGATCATCGGGCTGCATGTACTCTATGTGAGTGGACTGTATTCTGGTACCTGATTGTCTATCTTGAGCTCCAGTAACGTGGTGTTATTCTGCAGAGACTCTATAAGGGCCAGGATTCCAGTCCCTGTGATGAAGTTGGACTCAACATTCAGGCTCTTCAGCGTCGTGTTCGCCTTCAACATTTCTGCCAAGGCCTGAGCAAACACATAAGAGGTCATTGAGTTTTACTCGTTCACAGAGTTTTCAGAGTGAATCAGTGCAAAAATACGGAGAGATTGATCATAACTAAGAAACCTCCTCAGTTGGCTGATCTGGATCCTCCATTTCAGACAAATAAGACACCAATATGTTAAAGCTATAACTTACAAATGCTACAGGGTCGTTGCTCCTGGTTCCTACGATACTGAACCTCTCCACCACAGTGTTCTTCATCAGAGCCTCAGCGTACGCCTTAAGAGTCGGGATGGGGATGTTCTACAAGAAGAAAAGCACAAACACCAAAATGTTACATCAAAGTAAATATGCTTCTGTTTTCCATCATAACAGAGAAACATTACTTCATTTTGTTCATGAAATGACTCACTCAGACTTAAAAAGAATGCTGATTTAATTAATGTTAGTATATTAATACTTACTGATGTGGCCACTCACTCACTCACTCACTCACTCACTCACTCACTCACTCACTCACTCACTCACTCACTCACTCACTCACTCACTCACTCACTCACTCACTCACTCACTCACTCACTCACTCACTCACTCACTCACTCACTCACTCACTCACTCACTCACTCACTCACTCACACAATATTACCCTGATGTTGTTGAGGTTGACCTCAACCAGGTCGGGGTCATTCCTCTTCATTCTCGACAGGGTCTCTTCTACGTCAGTGGAGTTGGGCTCCTCATCGGGAACTGGTTTATATTGGGTGCACTGGATCACACCTGGAAAAAAACACACACAATAACATATCACACTCTGTGCAGCTACATGATGCACTGTGGTGCATAGGGCTTAATGTAAGTTCCCATTAAGCGTTTAAGTCTGCCATTTTTAAATGTACCTCACTGACAGCACACAGTTAGTTGATTGCTTGTGAATACGTTAAGACTGATAGGATTTGCCAAACAAAGCATAACATTCTATACTATTCATGATAGTACAGTATTTCCCCTCAGTGAGTGATCACCATTAATACTGCTTTTGATTATGAGGCTCGCTCTGGGATCAAAATTGAACTTTTTCAGGACCTGTTTAACTTAAAAACTGACTAAGATACTTTTGCTAAAATATGGTGTAATGGATTATATTATATGGTTCAGTTAAACTAAGACTTCAAGTTCCTTAATATTTATTTTATGTGATAGTGAAGAGACATTAAAACGAGTTGGATTCTTTGTCAAATGCTTGGCAGTGACACTTAATTGAAGATTGCATGATCAAGGCTGATTAGTGTACTTTATTTTTTTCTAAGAAATGTGTTAAACAACAACATTGGGAGCCAAGAGAATGTTACTTTGCTTTACAATATTATTAATTTCCCATCCAACATTAAACAAAAACATGTTTTGTGTATTGTCCTGAATAGCAACTTTGAAAACAAAGTGAGTGACAATTTTAGCAGGCGATTCGGAAGTTTATAGTTGGCTCTCTTTTTGAGAGATGGTCATATTTGGAAGTGAGATGGAAGAGAGAGCCTGTGACTCTGTTTAGAGCAGTGGCTCTCAAACTGTGGGGTGGGCCAACCTGGAGGAAGACTCGAGCCACTGCAGTGGGGTGGAAGGTGGGGGTGGGGTGGATGACCAGCAGGAAAAAAAATAACTGTTTGAGAACCACTGCTTTAGAGCTTGAGGATAAACTACTATTTGAAGATTAACAATGGTTCATTATCAAGTGTGTGTGTGTGTGTGTTTCTGTGTGATACAGATTCAGTATACAATCGCTTACACTGTGTAGTGTAAGAAGGAAAACCAAATGATTCCTGGACAAGGTTTGAGACAATGTACACAAAGTTTTACCTGATTTTTCTTCTGGTTCAGAGTGTGGAACTGATTTATGCACGGATCAAAAAATACTGAGCCTATTATCGTTGTTAAAAAAAAAACACATTCTGCCAAGATGAGATCATTTCACTTGATTCCTATCCAAGCCAAGTCCAACTTCAACATTTTTCTACACTGAGATGATATTTTATTTTAACTGGCCGGGTGACCTGCTGTATTTCATCGCACTTTTACTTGTTTTGTACAAATCCTAATAACAAATGTTTGAATCAAAGTGAAGACAGCTCGTGTAACTAGCAGATTTCGCCAAATCAAAACTATAATTATAAAACATACAGAACATTTTGGTGTGTGTGTGTGTGTTATGTACTGTTGAGGCCTTGCTTGTTGACTATGGTGCTGCTCGCCAGGGCTTCATAGTACTGCTGGTTACTCATCAGGGTGTGCATACCCAGGATGGCTGGAAGACAGCAAGAAGACAGAGTAAGAATGGAGAGAATAAAGGGAGTGAACAGAAAGTCAGAAAAGACAGAGATGCAGAAAAAAATCAATAAGGATTAGTGATTTTTTTACTTAAATCCATACAGCAGCCACCATGCTCATACATACAGCACCAAAGCACTTTAAGCATCACATGCAAGTCAATATTGACATTCTTTCCAACAATCAAGCAGTGAGGCCTCTGCTGGCTGACTACTACCCTCTACATCTTAATTATATAAGACGTCATGATATTAGCCTGTAGTGCCATTCATCAAGTAACCATCCTTGCAGCAATGAAAGTGAAAAAACTGCTTTTTTAACTGAGAATACAATATGAAATATGTGGTTTGGAGAGAAATATAACCTTAAATGTTTGTCAGAGACATCGATAGGATGAGGACAGAAGTATTGAATCACTGCATCTATGTAATAACAAAATAAATGAGTGGATGTGCCAAAGACTAAAGTCCCCTTTTTTTTTAAAAGCCAGACAGCCAGGCCAAAAATCTTAGTGTTATCATTGACTGTCATTTTTTTGTATTGTCATCTTTAAAATATAACAAGATATAAGGGATTCATGTCTAAACAAGGTCTGGAGATACTCAGTCATGCTTTATTTTCTAGTACATTGAGACTATTGTAACTGTATCTTCTCAAGCTTTTGCAAAAATGCACTCAGCTGCAGGTATTTCAGTTCAAAGGTCCTTGCTTTGGCTACCAGCAACTAAAAGAATAGACTTACTTGTGTTCTTACTTGTTTACAAATCACCTCATGGTTTAAGGCCTAACTACATCTCTGACCTGCTTCTATACCATTAACACTGTTGTCCTCTCAGGTCATCGGGGACCAGTCTGCTTAGAGTTCCCAGCTACACACATATACTGGAATAAACTTCCAGTGGATCACAGACGTGACCCAACTCTTAATGTTATGTGGCCACTTTTAAACAACCAACTCTGCTCTTTTATCTATTTTATGTGATGCACTTTTACCTGCCGCTATGTATGAAATGTTTTATGTAAATAAACTATGACTATAAACTATAAACTATGTAATTTACCAATATTGATTACCTTTGCTGTCGCTTATAAACACCTCATGACGACAGACTGGAAGTTTGTACACGCAGCAAAAATATTTGCCACAGTAATGAAATGTATCATGTATTACACAAACTCTGTGATACTCCTGTGTAATGCATGTGGGGTTACAGACAAGTGTCTGGCTGTGAGTTGAGCTGCGCGGTTTTGCCAAATATCTGTTTAACACAAACTGACAATGTGAACATGACAGAGAACTAGAGTGGTTCCATGCAAATACTTTGTGCTGTCTACAGATACCCTGGATGTTGTTCAGCCTAGTGAACAGAGAGATCCAGCAGGGATGGAGGAGCAGGGTGGAGAAGGTGGAGGGACTGAGATGAAGGGAAAGCGTGTGGGTGTGGGTGAGGGTGGAGGGAGTGCTGGAGGAGACGGGGAAGAGTTAGATGGAAGAAAAGTTGATTAACAGGAGCTAGTTAAAGGTGATATGGTGTGTTGGTAATGATTAGTGAGAGTGTAAAAGAGATGAAGATGAATAATCAGAAATCTGCATTTTTAGAAAAATCAACAATGAAATCGGGGTTATTCAAAATTGTTATATTTCAGTTTTTTATTATAAACATCATAAAACAAGAAAACACTTCATTTTTAACAGTTGGTGCATGGATTATGAAAGCAATGTAAATGTCAGTCTGAGATTGTCAACTGTTGCAAAAAAAGAAAATAAGTTTTTCACAGGAAGAAGTGAAAATTGAAGAAAAGTATAATCAGTTAGAATATAAATGTAGCCCATGTGTCCGTCAAGGTGCGAGTGTGTTTGTTACCTGCAATATCACACAGTTCAGCATCAGTAGCGCTGGCTAGAGCTTCTTCTAGCTCTGGCTCCAATGTCACGTCCTCTATGATGGGGTCCACCATCTTTTTAGGCACAAAGGCTTTACCTAAAATACGATTCCAGAGAACTTAATGTACAAAGTTACATGACAATCACTGCTATTATGATGACACCAACATCTTAGCTGATGAAATTTGCATAATTGTAACCTATAAACCAGCAATTTTGCATATTTAAATTGGTTAGTTGTATGTACTTCTACATAGTTTACAGCACTTAAAAAAATGCTGACAGGTGCAAACTGATAAGGTGCAAGTGTAATTGACCTCTGACTATGACTTGAATGATGAACACTTACATTAACCCGACTAATCCCAGTAACCCTAACCCCCATGACCTTTCCTCTTCATGCAGGCCAGAAAAAAAACTTCCTTCTGTGGCTAAAGAACTTAAATTGAAATATGGCATAAACACCAGCATTTGTTGAAAAGGGAAATGTCAAATAAGGTGAAATATCACTCAGACATGTGAGGCAGAGGTCAGTCCTGTGGTCCACACCAGCCTTATTACATAACAGATGAGGCACATGAAGTGAGTATCCTGTCATGTCACACCTGGACTGGAGGATGTCGTCTGTGTCTGTCTGGCTGAAAATATCCAGATGTTTCAGCCAGACATTCATCTGACCTTTATTTAAACACAGTTTTAGAATTTGCTCCTCTGGGTGTTCTCTCTTGGTTCAGTTAAAAACTTAACAAACCTTTAAAAAAAAAAAAAAAAAAAAAAAAAAAAAAAAAGCTGCTGTTCCAAGCTGCTCAAATGACCCAGATTGCAGCTAACTGATTATTTCACAGGAAGAATTGGAGCTTGAACATCCTGCTGAGCAAGAACAGGATATTATTCATTTGTTTGCAACTAAACCAAAATGTCTGAGGCCTATGAAGTGCACAAGATGAACTGCAGTGAGGCCATAACACCACTATGACGAAAGTGATGAGAGGGAGACCTTCTAGAGTTTCACATAGAGATGTCTGGTATCTCTCACCATCCATCACACACCTCTGTGTCTGTGTCCACATTAGACTGGTGCTGGCTTACTGACAGTCCTGCAGTGGGGTAGTCTTATGTGCTTAATATTTGATCACAGAATAAAAACACTGCCTTGAGCAATATAAAGCTATTTTTTTTAGTAGTAGAGTAGAATCACAGTGAGAAAACCATGTCTTTACCTCTCTTCTCCCCTGTAAAGGGCACCAGGTCTTCTCTGTCTGGATGCTCTTTGGCTTGTTTCTCCAGATGAGCCAGGAGGTTATCTCTCTGAAACGTTCCTGTCGGAGCTTTCTTAGTCTGGTCCTTCTGTCGCATTCCAGCTGGCAACAATGCATTCTATACAGGAAGGATGGGAATTTACATCAGTTAAAGGACTGAAACTGGTATTAGAAAAAAAGGTTTGTCTCATTCACTTTCCCCCTGTAATAGTATTTCATTCCTATTAATACATTCTAGTTTAACTCATGTTCAGAACAGTACAGAACAAATTGATCTGGGATTTCCTCCTTACTACAGTAATATTACTGAACAGTAATAATGATTAACAGTAACAATACATCTTTCCAACATTAGTCGTACCACTGACTGTGAACCTTTTTAATCATCACGTACCTACCTCCTCCTCTGTTGTTACACGATGAAGTGAAATGATGCAACTCATTCTCTAAATCTATAAATAGACCAAAAAATCCAGGGGCACCACTGGGAGAATTAACACTTCTCATATATTCTGCAGGTATTGTTCAACAATACAACCAAACTATGCCCAACACTGACATGATAGCATCTGCATTCAATCCTCAACAGTTTTGAGGATTGCTTTTCAGAGAGATAATAAAAATATAACAACGGAGCAAAGTGAGATCGATATATAGATGGAGATGGTGGTATCTTTCCTCTGGTTAATTAAAAGCCCACATCAGTTTTTATCTCTTCTCCAGACCAACATGAGACCAAGATATTTCCCAGAGCTTTGCTGCATACCAAGTTATTTTCAACCTAAAGCAACATTCAAAATCAAACTCTTCGAAGTGCCACTTATAGCTTCATATCTTATCTGACCTCTCAACACTCAGGAGCCTCCTCATAACTCCCTGTCTCTCTCGCTCTTTGGCTCTCACTCTTATTAACCCGCTTTCAGTCTCTCCTCATTAATCAGAGGCTTCCAAAAAAAACTATAAAAAATAATCGTGCCAAAGCAGTGTAGAATTCTCATTAAAAAAAACAAAACATACCAAACAACGCACATGAGCAGCTTTTAAAAAAATGTTTCCAACTCAGCTCTGCCACCAGTAGTACATAAATGTTGTGCATGACTTGCAGCAGTATTTATAGTAAAGCCATGGGTATATCACATCGTCACAGCCGAGCTTTTTATGTCCCATAATTGTATCAGCTGGAGATAACAGGCCTCTTACACTCCCAGTCCCAGCATGTAGTTTTAACCAGCGTGAGAGGCCCTCCTGTCCTTTCTAACTCTCCCTCCCTGCACTCCACTTCCCCTTTAATTCGCTGTGCCTCATTTAGTCTATGTCTCTCACAAGCCACAGAAGCCATTTATAAGCACATGAATGTAACTTGTTCAGAGTGTGATCCACTGGTTGACTTTTAAGAAACATTTTTTAAAACCTGCAATAATTGATAAGTTTTGGCTTGTTTGGAGAAGTGAGACAAGACGTAAGCTCCCCTTGACTTCCCCTTAAAAAGTCAATTTGGTAAATGTGTGAGCAAAAAAAACACATTTTCCATATTTGCTCTGCCTTTAGTTTCAGTTTGGTGGCTGCTAATTCCTCAGAATGTTATCTGTCTCTTAAGCTGCTAAATGCTACACTATGTCAACAAGCCAATCACTGACTTTCTCTGTTAGCCATCTGATGATGGACAGGCTAGCAAATGAATTCAGAGACTGAGAGAGCGCTGTAAAACCAAAACAATGTGCAGAAAGAAGCTAAGTTCATAATGATATTAAATAATACAGTTTTGCTGTTAAACAAATGAGTAAAACGCTAAAGTACACAACAAAAATGTTGATTTTCCATGATTTGAGAACTGTGAGTTAAAGCTACTGTTGGTAAATGATTTGTATTAAGATATTCCACATTGAAACAATAGCATGGCCACGGTGTTTTAGAAATACAGTCCAAGTTATAGTGTGTGTTTATTATGAAAGTGACAGAGTACATGAGCTAGAATAACAGAATGTTCTCCAGATGATTGACAATAATTTTATCTCTGTACAATCACAGTTCAGCTAGCAGTTGTTGTTTTTTTTTTTTTTGTACAACATGATCAAGTTATTTTTTCCAGAGGTTTACTGGAACTGATGTGGGAAGTCTCGCTGGGAACGTCACAGTGCGTTTCAAAAAAATGGGGCACTTCACTGTTGTGTAACAGGTTACCCTTATAAACACACACAAACAAGGCAAGTATGCACACACCGCCTCACACTGTTTCTTCTGTTTATGTCATGGAGTCCCGCTAGTCAGTCAGTGCTGGCATCAGTCTCACTGACACACACACATACGCACACAAACCGGGCACAGCACATTGTAACCTTCCAGTCATCTACTTGGCACTCAGGGGGAATCCAGTCTCTGTATGCTACAGTTACACATTCATCAGAAAGCTACTACAGCTGCTCTCGCCACTTTGACCCATGATGCATCACTGAAGGAACAAAGCTTTTGGTGGGGGCTTCAAACGCTGAAGCAAACACGTCATTTAAATCAACAGTAATTTAACACAGTAAAGCTGATGTACCGTACCCACTGTAGCGCAATGACTAAAAGAATGAAAACATTAACTGAGTTGCTCATAGACTGCATTCAATATAAATTGAGATGTACTGTAAAATGATAGCAGTAGGAGTGGTTAATGTGATAAAATCACATATTTTCTAGATTTTTTTCTTTTTCTTTGTTGGCTCAGTTTCACTTAGCCTTAAAAACAGTTAAAAATTCTTTCCCATGCTTCCTAACACATATTTTTACATCTACAAATTGTCAGGAATTAGAAAAAAAAAAAAGATGAATCTGATGAACTAAAGCATGAAATATTTAGTTTGATTACAATCAATAAGCAAATAGTAACAGTCTAAAAACATTATTTACATTACAGACATTTACTCGTGAGTACGGTCAAGTACAGTCAGTACGGCACTTTACACAGTCTGACTGGTTGAAAACAGAAATTACCAGATTCATCAAGTCAAATGAAAACAAAAGGACCTGTAGTTGTGATGATATCCAATATACTCCAATACATTAAATCAGGGAGGCTTTATTTATCGTATATGTGACTCCATAACTCTCAACGACACCAACACAGTGACAGGAGCAGCTTCTTGTGGACTGTATATTATAAACTTACATCAGGATCCAGCTCTTCTAATTCATCCTCTAACCGCTGCAGTTCTTCCTCTGAGAGTTTCTTCAGCAGCTCATCCTCATCTATGTCCCTGTACTTCTCCATCTCCTTCCTTATAACCGACATGATGGACACACAACCTAAAAAAAAAAGATTTAAGTCATCACAACCTTGTTGTCGTTAGTTGGATTTAATATCAAATATCAGCAAATATCCTGTGAGCCTCCACCGCATGACACAAATTTGACCATATACTTTCATCTGGTTTCTAGCAGTGACACTTTGTGTTACAGTTCAGATCTTAACATTTACATTACTTGTACTTAAAATCACTTCAGTTGATATAATTTAGCAATCAAACCAATTTTTTTACTTCACTGTTATCTAATGTTGTAGTTTCTTTGCCAAGGTTAGATTTCTGAGATGCGTCTGAGTTCTTCCAACATTGTACAAATACTAGAAGGGATTTGTGAGACAGTCCAGTGGTTTCCTTACCTCAATAACCTCTTTACACGAAAAGATAAAATATAGACCACGAGCCTGGAAGACCCTGTGTTTTCAGAAAAAATATACATATGTGGATGAAGATAACGAGAAAAAAAAGAAAAGTATCTCTTTCTTTCCTGTAAAACCTTGAACATACTCACCTCAGTAACCCCTCCACCTAAGGGGTAAAATAACAACAAAGGCAGCCAAGTGCCTGTAGCGCTCCTGGGAAAGAGACAGACCTGGAGGAGGCAGAAGCAGAGGACAAAGATAGATTAATAGCTCACTGAATTAGAAAGCTAAAGATACACTAACTCATCTATGGAGAAGAAATAAAACATTATATGAACTGTCATATCTGAAATTCTTGTGGCAGAATGTAACCTTCACAGAGCATCTAAAGCCATTTTTACTGCAGATGTACTTAAGATTGATTTATTTTTCTGTTTCACATTCTTCTAGTATTGTATATGCTCCCAGTTTATTGATAAGGCAATTTCTGTTGTTTAACTAAACTCGATGTGTTTGATTGCTGGATTTATTCGGGGTAGCTGGTTTTGGGGAAATGCAGTTATATTTAATGGGTTTCTTGCTAAGAGCTTAGATGAGAAGATGTGTTATGTCTGTAAGCTCTATCTGACGCTGAAAGGCTGGAAACAGGGAGAAACCACCAGCCAGATGTCCACCCACTCTGAGTCTGGTTCTGCTGGAAGTTTCCACCTGTTAAAAGGGAGCTGCTCCTCTCCACTGTCCTTAAGTGCTCAAGTGTCAAAAAGTAGTTCTGCTTTTGCTCTCAAAGAACCCTACAGAAATGTATATATAAAAAAAGTCAACTCCGGATAAAACATCTCGCCCGGAAATGTGTTATTTTTTTTCATGCTGTCTTCCTCAGCTGGTAGTGTAGGGGACTGTGGACCTGTTTTCCTTCCTTTCTTTCTATAACTCTCTTCGTGGCAGGACAAAGTCTTGGCTGTAGGATCAGATGACTGATGACGCGTGAGATGAAGCGGAACATCTGCGGGTCACAACACCAAACGCTTCACATTCAAGCTGCCTCTAAGCCCAGGTTCTTTAGAGCTGCATGCGAGGATGAGTATGAACTCAAATCAGGCAGAAAAAAAGGTTAAACCGGAGTGATAAAGGTGCAAGAATCTCAGCATTTGAGCCTCACAAATGTCAGAGCAATCTTTTCTTCTTGATCTTCAATATGTCAACAAGTATATTTTAACCAAGCTCCTAAAAGGAAGGGTCAAGTGTGCCGTTCTTTTGTTCTGCATTCTCTAAGCTGTGTGACAAGACAAGTTTCCAAAACCAGCGATGAAGAACTGGGCTGAACTCCAAATAACGCTTGCAAGTCTGCTGGAAGACACAGACCTGCTCTGGTGATATCAAACAGACACATGCCTGTATTTATAACATTTTTACAAGCTTCTGCTTCATTAAAAGACATTTGCTGGGCAGAAATGAAGAACAACCAGAGTTGAGTTGAGTCTGAACGTACCCTGTAAAGTCATAAACACTTGACTTGACCCGTGCCCTCCAAATCAGGCCTGGCCAGCCCTCAAGCCTCTAAGAATAGCAGCTCTGATGCAGGATCATTAATCAAGTCAGTTGAGCGTAAAACCTTGAAAGTGATGTTATATAGCAACTGCTCTCACATGAACACAACCTTTCTCATGTAAGATTAAGATATTGCAATTTCAATAATTGTTCAAATACATGAATATACAATGCAGCTGCAGAACAAAGTGCATTAATGACCTGATTTAACAAAGATTTAGAGATTTTAAACGTAAACATACATGTAGAACCTGTGTACATTTATAGACAAATGTTCCCTGAGAAGCCAAAAACTCTTACAGCTGATAACTCAGCCTATGAAACACAACGATGGACTTTCAGCAGTTTTATCAGATCACTTCCTGCCTAAAGTCTTTAAACTTATGCTATCATCCAAAACTTACATGTTAACTGGTGTGTGAACATTTCATGTAAACATTTTCTGCAGATTGCTAAGTCTGCAGATGTACTGCTGACTGCCATCTCTAAACTGACATCACACTCTGTTAATATATGAGTTTAAACTGGTCTGACATTATCTGTTACAGTGGTAAGCTTTAACGAGTTTTTTAGAGATTCAGAAATGAATAAAAACATGATTAAAAATAAAATACTCATACTACTCATACAATACTTTTGAGATCCTGGAGAATTCTGATGAGATACTAATTGCAGGTCTGAAGTTGAATCAGCAGCTAAACAATGAGTCAGATAATCTGGTGTCACCTGGATTTGTTTATTTGTTTAGTCCATCTAAGACATTATTGCAAGATTGCAGTTAGAGCTGCAGAGGCTTCAGAAATGGTCCAAATGTCCCTCTCTCCTCTGTACAACATGTCACAATGTCAAAGTGGCAGAGACAGGGTGCAGGGTAGTCTCTTCAGGATAGTCTTTTTAACATCATGTTTTTACCATATATAATTCATATTCAATGTAAACAGTTCTCTTATCAGACTTTTTCTCATTCTACATCTTTTCTGAAAACTGAAATAAAACTGTCTCTCACTGTTCTGAGGTTATTAAACCCATCAGTGACAGGCTGCTGTGTTGTTAGTCTCCACTGTGGGGACCAGTATGGAGTCGTATATCAGAGGCCTAGAAGCTCACTTGCTGCCTCGGACCTGAGGTCAGGCCATGTGTGCATTCTGCAGAGGTCAAAATGTCATGATGTTTTACCACACATGTCTTTGCTAATCAGAAATGTGTTGTTTTAGGTTAGCTGCTGATATATTACTAAACCCAGAGATGAAGAATAGACTCATGAATACATGTTTTAGATGATGAAACACTGTAGACAGATGATCGAAGATGCAGTTTTTTTTCCCTCAGGTTTACCACAGTGAACAACAAAGCTGCTATGCAAACTCAGGAGGAAAACAGCTCCATATAGTCTACTGTGATGTACAGTATGTGGGGCACAGAGGAAATGACAACCAGCAGGCCAGAAGACAACTGTTGTCTCTCACGGCACTTGTCGACTGAAATCCCAATTATGCGGCGTGGTGATAGTTCAGTCTTAAATTAGTAGCATTAATACTAAAAGGCTGAGAATGCAGGACGGAGACTGGATGGATTCTCCTCATTCTTTTCTTACAGATAATTTGCTGTGTCTGGTGATCGCTGCACCTTTTCAACTATTGTCTAGGTGTGTGTGGTGGGTGGGCACAGGGCTCCACTCTGGGACCATTTTTGTATTATTTTTATTCACTTAGTTGCAGTTTACTGTCTTTGCATTGTACGCCACCAACCTACATGAGCTTTTAAATCAGCACTCACTATCCTATAGCTTCAGATCAGGTTTGACAAGTTAACAAATCTTCAAATAAAGTGCAACGCTCAGAAGACAGCTGACATGAGGAACTTATGTGCAATAAATGTGTACGTTAACGTTAAGTGAACCCTCTCATTTATATAGTTAAAACAATACATTTTGCCTATTTTATTACATGATTTTAACTTTTTCTTTGTACTGGTTGTTTTTTATTTATTTAATTTTAACATATATAGTTTTTGTATAAACAGCTTGAGATAGGCACAAACGTGCAATAATTGCAACTATTTTGTTAGTGTTTAGTAAGAGTACACAAATCTTTATGTGTTAAAATTGCGAACATGAACCCACTCACATTACTCATTTGCAGGAAAGGTCCCCAGGAATCTATATATCATATATTGCGGTACAATAGATGTGCAGGGATTTTGGTGTAAGAAACTGCAGTGTCTCTTTAGTTTAAGAGGAAGACTACAGCATTCCTCAACAGAGTGAAACATTAATAGTTAAATAAAACTAAACTTCGAATGTCCCTGGAAAAACAAACAAAAGAAAAAAAAAACAAACTAATAGAAAATTATTCTTTACGACAAATTTGAAAACTGTTACAAGGTTCATTAAATGAACCTAGACGTGTTATCTTCACTAATTTGACTGTGCAGTTTAATTTTTGCATTTATTTCCGTACCTCCTCCAGCGCTATTTATAGCCGGACGTCCCGCTGGGTGACAGCAACGAATACTTTGACCAGATATGGTTTCCTTCAGAGCCGCCTGGAGTCGCACTGCGAGGTCCGCTCTGCTGCAGGCGCGCAACCCGGCAAAACCGCCAACACTTCCACTTAGACGAAACCGTCCATGACCCGCAGATAATCCCAAATTCAACAGGTTTCGCTGTGATCACAAAGTTTCCTCCCACGGTCACTGTCGACTCTCAGCGTGTTTGTGGAAGCTGAGTCTCATCTCCCGCAAAGGGCAAAGTAAACTTATGGGGAGAGATCCTCCCCCTCTTAACCCTCCTCCTCCTCCTCCCCCCACATACGGCTGCCCTGTCACTCCAGTGATGTCACGAATTGGAGCTGGATCCATTATCGGACGCGGTAATTTCTCATCATTATTTTGTATTTAATAAATGATAACCTACAGGCATACACGTTTACGTAAACATTTAATTGGATCCACTTGAGCTTGTTTATGGCAGTTTCCAGATGTCCTACTTTTAACCACTTCCTATAAGGTTAGGTGCTCCTGTGGTTCCCAACCTGGGGGCTGAGCAGCCTCCAGAGGGTCACAGGATAAATCTGGGCTTGTTATGAGAGACAAGCCCCAAAGGTCTGCTTTACTCACTGAAACTTCATGAACAGTATAGAGAGGAATTCACTAGCAATTTAAAGACACTGAAACGTACGCTGCCTGGCCAAAAAAAGGTCACACTAATATTTTGTTGGACCACCTTTAGCTTTGATTACAACACACATTCAACGTGGCATTATTTCAATAAGCTTCTGCACCGTCACAAGATTTATTTCCATCCAGCACTGCATTAATTTTCACCAATACCTTGTATTGATGATGGGAGAGTCGGACCACTGCACAGTCTTCTCCAGCACATCCCAACGATTCTCAGTGGGGTTAAGGTCTGGACTCTGTGGTGACCAAACCATGTGTAGAAATGATGTCTCATGCTCCCTGGACCAGTCTTTTTACAATTTTAGCCTGATGAATCCTGGTACTGTCATCTTGGAATATCCTCGTTCCATCAGAGAAGAAAAAAAAATCCACTGATAGAATAACCTGGTCATTCAGTATATTCAGTTAGTCAGCTGACCTCATTATTTGGCCACATAATGTTGATGAACCCAGACCTGACCAACTGCAGCAACCTCAGACCATAGCTCTGCCCCCACAGGTTTGTACAGTATCACTAGTCATGATGGATGCATCACACATCAGGTGGCAACTTTTTTTTAGCCAGGCAGTGTATAATGTAGGTCATCCAGACACTACTTCTTTGTAAGGGCAGAGAATCACTTTGACAACACATCATATTATAAGAGCATGTTTGTGCAAAATCTTAATTAGTGGTCACTTTTACACCATCTTCCATATAAATGCAGTGGAATAGAAAATCAGCCTTTAATGGAAATAAATAGAGTATAAATGCCTCAAAAATTGACTTGTAAATGTATTTTCTGCTCAAAACTCTTTCTTATCCTTTGAGGTGGTAACTATATCTTATTTAATAATATGCATTAGTTTTGAGAACAATCAGTGTTGTGGTCTTTTCTTCCATATTTTTTTCTAAAACATACAAGGTTAAAGTCCAGTAATCTGTTGTTTTTGACAGGCTGAGATACTTCACGACTTCACCGATAGATAATCCTGAGACAGCAGCTCACATTGCCAGACCACAAACTTTTCCTGCTGTTGCACACATTTTTCTTGAATCTAAGTCAAAGTACATCCTCACGTGGGTCCAACTTTTAATGGAATAAATCAGCTTTTCACAGAAATATTACAACTTATTACAACCACTGCATGCATAAAGAACAAAAAGATAAAGGGTCACATAAACAAAACATGCAACACACACACACACACACACACACACACAAACAAAAAGAAAAAAAGTGGAAGATGATGATGTGTGACTAGAAAGAGTGACACCAGTTAGTGTGTGGTTGGTTAATTGTCTTTTCCTCATTTGACACAAAAGTAACAGTTTGTCAAATCATTTTTTTTTTCATTTACATTTTTCAACAAAACAATATCGGTGGTAATTTGCTACATTCTCGGTGACAACCACAAAATTAAGAAGGCTTCTTTGAAGTCTTTGGAGGAGGAACATCCAGAATTGTTAAAATGGTGAAAACGTTCAACTTTCAGTGTAGAAAATGAAAAAAAACCATCAGAGACGACGTCTGGCTCAAAAAACACGTTCATATATTTACCGTCTGAAGAAATGCCTACGCAGCTGAAGACAGCTCACCGCCAATGTCGGCCATGATGCTGTGAATCCAAAGGTCCTTGTCCTCCAATGTGGTGTCCACAAGGTAAACTGTCAACCTGCGCTCCCACAGCTCACCTTTAACATCTAACAACTCCTGCACACTCTCCACCTGGGCTACCAGCGCCCGCTTCTCCACATGGTTTCTGAACAACATGGAGGTTTCCTCCGACCACTGATGGTGCGATACGCCTGTAAGACAACGCAAAGGAGAATAAGGTAAGGCATAAAATACTGTTTGTTTCCTTAATGAATCTCAGTAAATAGACAATCATCAATTGGAGTCAACTATGTGAGGATTGTCAGTCATTCAGGTCATGGTGTCACATCAGTGCTGTAACACAGCGACAGCTGTTAATAAAACAATAAAACAATTTCATTATCGAGGGCCAAAGATGTTGATCTGGACACCACTTTAAGTTGCATCACTTAAAGTGCCTATAGACACAGCCACAGAAAGACACCTGTGATCAAACTCACCAGCCAGTTGTGCGCTGATGGCCTGGAAGGGCAGCTGTCTGAATTCCTCTATCAGGGGCCTGATGAGATTATTACGGACTAGCTCATGTTTGCCGTGGTCCAATACGTAGACGGACACCAAACCATTGGCCAGAATCCCCTTCACCTGAACACGGTGCCAACTAGATTGAGACAGACCATCATCTCAACATATCATTTTGTCCATACTTTCCTTACAACAGCACAACATAAACAGCTGATCTCCCATAACCCCCGATATTTACACAACCTGTGGTGATGAGGCTCTAACTGAGACAATACATTAATGTACAATCAATATTGTTTAAGTTCATACTTTCATAACACGGTAACGATATTAATATGCAAGTCGATGCTGTTTCCAAAACATTTTTTCTATTAGTTTACATTTATATAGTAAAATGCATCATGATTAAAATTGTCTACTGTTCAACATGTGTAGCACTGTCATTATTGACTTGTTATGGTCTCTATTATGAGTTTAATGGCACCACCACATCATCAGATTTTCACTAAAGGAACTGAACACACAGTTTCAGTATTAGTGTGTATCAACTGAAAATCAGGCTTGTATGACATATAAACATATAAACACCCACTTCTTGTCTACTCTGGCAGCATAGACACCTCCTTTCTCAATGTGTATGGCTGAGCTGGTCTTCCACATCTCATTATAATAAAGTATCATCTCGCCTGTCAACACCATCAGCTTATGCAAGTCCTGCCAAGGCTGCAGCACAAAGTAACCAGGGTGGCAGGCCACTGGCACAAACACGTCAATATTTTGACCAGCCTGAAAGAACAACAAGGATTTGTTGAACACTTATTTCTGGAGATACAGTAATTATATAGCCAAAATATGTGTCAAAATATGAGCAGACACTGCAATAGGAAGTGTTTGTCCCTCTCCACACACCATGGGAAGCTCCAGTAACGGAGGCATTGGAAGTGGCTGCTCGCTGGTTTTGGAGTCTCCTGCTCCAAGCTGAGGTGAGAGCTTCAGAACAGGCTTCATGACTGAGCTGCTCAGCTTCAACTTCTCCACTAGAGGACTGAATCCTGGGCAACATAGATGCATGTAAAACACACACTTAAGTTAAAAAGTAGGGTTAAGTTAGATGAAATACAAATACAAATCTGGCTCTACCACTCAGTTAAGTTTCAGAAAATAAAGCCAGTGTTGCTGCCAAGGCTCTGTCAGAGAAATTGTGCGTGTGGGTGTTTGTTTTTTTCCAAAAAATTCTGATGTCACAGTAAAGTTGACCTCTGATTTTTTGGATATAAAATTTTGACTATTTATTTCTGGCCATGGCTGGTACAACACAAAAGAACAACAAAAGTTTTATCCTTAGGAGAACAAACAAATGTATAAAATCTGTGTCTTATATTACCTGTTTCCATGTTGCTGTTACTCCTGGTGATTGTGTTGTTTTTCTGTGTTGTGAGTTTCTGCCACACTTCTGAGTGAGCCAACTGATGGTTGATGCTCTTGTCCACTTCCTGGCTGTCGGTGCCGATGAAGAGGTACACATGGACTAACAAGTCCCCTTTGTGCTGGTCTAATTTCAAGATCTGGAATAAGGTAAGAAATGGGGGGAAAAAAATTTAGACACATACAAAGTCAGGCCTTGAATTCAGCATGAGTGTTTCATACTCCTGTGTAGCAGATTACTACAAATTAAGCTATTGAACCTAAAGCCCCTACATTCTTGTCTATTAAACAATTCTTCAAAAGGATTTAATAAGTTTATCTTAGCTGTGTGCTTAGTTTAATAATACAGCTGTAAACAGTGTGTCACCTTTATTTTACAGTCTCCAGCATCCAGGACAGCCTTCTTCATCCACAGAATGGCCTCTGGGCTCCAGTCTCCCTCTGGAACTTCAAGGTTGGCGAGGTGACATTTGATAGCCTTGGGAGATCAAAAACATTAGCATCTTTAGAAACAGATTTTCTGATATGCTTTGATGAATGAGTTTTAAAATGCCATAGGGAGGCAGTTGAAATCCACTGGTGAGGGAATGAACAGCATCATTGATTTGGCTGGGATCAAGGTGCATAATACAGCTACATGTAACTACATAACAGACCTGTGGTGGGATCATGATAAAGTTTTTGAGGAGAGGAGGTGGAATCTCTCTGAGATCTGTCACTGCTACCGTTGCTGGGATACCCAAGTCAATAAAGAGGATCTCGATCACACTGTTGCTGTACATGTTAGTTATCTGAAAACACAGGAACGACATGAGTAGGTGACAAAAAATATTTTTAACTGTATGATCAAAGCAAACCAATATATTCCAAAAGGCTGAATGTCCACAATAAGGTACTAAACTACATATTTGTGATTCAGATGTTACCTCCACTCTTGCCCAATTTCCTTTGTAGCGGGACACACAGAACTTGCCACAGAAGGGTCTGGACACCAGGGACTCAGACGTCATCTAGTAGGAACATTTACGATGACAGAATTATAGAAATGACTGTAGCTGAATAAGGCAACAAATACAGCAGCTGAGGGAAACACTAGCGTGTAAAGCCACACACCTGTGCACAAAAACAGTCACAGCATTGACTGGGGATAATTCAAAGTCATTAACCAGGACTAGGCAGATGTCCAAAAAAAGACAAAACAAGCCATCGTTGAGACCCTGGCTCAGGTGGCCCTCAACAGATCTTAATCTTATCAGAAATACTGTTAGAAAACCACCAACTGATAACCTGAAATGTAGTTGGGAGCCAAACTGTTGACTACTTTCAAGTAGAACTGTGACAAAAATTCTGTACTTATGCCGCCAGCAGGAGCCAGTAAAGTCATTTAAATAATGCAGTCATAAATTCAGGACTGCTACAGTAATCAAAGGAATGGCTTCAGTCGGGTATATCAGCTGGCAGCGGCTAGTTTTGGATGTTGTATCAATCGTATTGTGTGGATTTATGCTGGGTCTAAATGTATGGAATTAATAACCCATGTTTTAATCATATCAGTTGTCAGTAACTGACCTTTTGTCTGCAAAAATCACGGTGTAGATACTAACATACAGGTCTGTGTGGTGTCAGGACTATTGTTTTAAGAAGAGTTTTATAATTCTGTGAACCTGCTGTAGTTATAATTCAAATTGAGTTATCAATACATTTAAACTCCATTAAGGACTCAAGAGTTAGACTGAAGCTGCTCTTAACACAACATGAAAGGTGTGAGGGCAAACAGGGGGATTTGTCAACCCTGAAGTCTTGTCTACCTGGGAGATGAAGAAAGCCTCAGTTTGTTCCAATAAATGGCTGAGCTTTGCTGTTCCTCTGGAGGGTAGCTGGCAGTGGATGATGCCATCTGCACATACATTTGTGACACACACACCCTGATAGGTGACGTTTACCTATAAGCAACATGAAACAGTACTGTTAGGTCATACAGGGCATCAGATAATACATAGTTATGTGTTGCTAAGGGCTCACAAGTTGTTGGTTCAATTCCAAATGATTAAGAAACCTGCAGGTCTTATAACACATGACTGGCTACAGTAGGACAAGACTGACTAATATGGGGACAGTGCAATAGCACCACTCACTGGCAGCCCTGATGAAAATATAGAGGCATCCTCTTGACTCCTCTTTATTTGGCACAAAAGACTTGTCTGCTGAATCTCATGTGTCTCACTACACATGTAATTAACCACACAAAACTTACAGTCAGGGGGTTGTTCATAGTTTTGTCCTGGAGAGTCTTGAGGCAGGAGGAGTTAATGTTGACATCGTCATCCTGTGAAGTGTCGTACAACACTGCCACAGGTATCTCGGCCTGTTCACATGGCTGAACTGTCTCCATCAGCAGGATCTTTCCAACTGCCAGCTTGTCCAGGGAGGACAGGATCAGTGGATGGGAGCTGACAGTCTCTAATCCTGATCAGAGAAAAACCGACAAGGGGAAAAATGTTTTTTTTTTTTTTTTTTCAAATTCCACCTGGGATCAATAAAGTATTTCTGATTCTGATTAATGACCCATGCCATATGCTGCTAATAGAAAGGCACTGCTCTCATTTCCATGTTTTGTATGTACCTGCGAGTCTAACAGTGGTAGCCTGGAAAGGAAGACAGAGGAAATCCTGGTGCAGTTCCAGCAGGTTACTCCCACTCGTCTCCACAGAAAAGCCATAGTCAGCATAGTACACCTGGCAGGCAGAAAGATGCACAGAAACACCGACCCATGATGTAGCTACAGGAAACCATCCTCCAACAAACTAAAGATTGTCCCAAGAGTCCCAGCTCAAGGGCAACAGACCAAGTGCTTATGTAAACTATTCACACATCTTGAATTAGATGAAGGTTTTAATTTAAAAATTGAAATCCCAGTGAATTTGTTCAAGCTTCCCAGCATTGACTAACAGAAAATTATCTTAAGAGTAGAAACTACCTGACATCTAACCAATAAACAAATGTAATGCGTTACCTTGACCTTGTCCGGGGCCATAACCTCTATGAGCTGAGCTCTAACCAGCTCGTCTTCATCCTCTCCTCTGACTGCCACCAGCTGACCAACAACAGGATTAGACAAAGGACGGTGCGAGGAGCTTTGGCTGTAAAAGGAACGCATCGCATCCTCCATGGCTTCCTGGGCATTGGAATAGTTCTCACCTACGTACCTGAACAGAACAGATGTTTTCAGTTTTTTTCCGAATTATGCATGGTGTGCTTCAAAACAATAATCTAGACCACAGGTGTCAAACTCATTCCACGAAGGGCCGTGTGGCTGCAGGTTTTTGTTCCAACCAGTCAAGATCACACAGTTTGACCAGTCAACTGTGTGGAGACTGAGATCAGTTAATTAAATGAATCAAGTCTGGTGTGCTGTTGCTAGGTTGGAACAAAAACCTGCAGCCACACGGCCCTTCGTGGAATGAGTTTGACACCTGTGATCTAGACTTTTTTTTTTCCCAAAATATGACCAGTTATTCATATTTGTTTTTCAGCTGTTAATATTTAGGGGAAAAAAACATTTGAAGATGCTCAGTCATTTAATAGCCACACATCACTCAAAAAGGTAAATTGTCTTACCTTACAGTAACAGCATTGCTGCTCTTAGCATCAGTAACCAGCACAGAGGGATACTGTTCAGAGGGAAGAACCAGACAGGGAGGAATCACTGGGCTCAGAACTTCAAGGCCAGAGGGGAAGGGATGACTTCTGCCCTGCTGACTTTCTTGGCTGTCTGCGGTTTCTATGTCTACTGTGCTGGAGTTATAAAGAATAGCCTGGCGACAGGAAAGTACATGCAGAATAAATATATCAACTGATACAAATATTTTAAGAAACATGGATAAGGAGCAACTTTAATCACTTACCTTTTTCTTGTCATTGGGATTGGGGTACTCTACGGAGCATATATCCATCAAGAGAGACAAATTGTCAAGAATATGTTCAGGGAACTGCATCTTATATGTGTCCATGAACAGTTTTGGCAAAGCATTAGCCCACAGACCATGACTGAACTTGGTCAGAAGCTCCTTTAATCTCTGACGCACTTCTTCTGTCACACCAATAGCTGAGGGAGGGGTAGAGTCAGAGGCAGGGGGGAAAGTCACCTTCAACAGGGACAAAACATCAGTCTGGAGGGAGGAAGCTACTGCAGGAGCATTGACTGGTGAAGACATGGTAGGAGGTAAGAGCTTTGCATTTTGGTCCTGGGTACCCGATGTCAAGTTTTGATTATCTTTACAATCACCACCAGCACTGACTGTAAGATTACTGCATGAGAACAATTGCTTGCCTGAAACAGCAACAGGTTGTGGAGAAAAAATGAAAGTGGGCTTAGTCGAGAGGTTTTTGGGAGAAAGTTGTCCTGTGCCAGTGTTTGAATTGATGAGTGATGCTGAAGGGGAGTCGTTGGTCATGTGTCTAAGGACAGTAGAGGGTGCACGAGGCATAGGAGGGTAGATCAGCTGGTCAGCTCGGTTGTTGCAACTAGATTTCTCCACCTGGCCAGATGAACAAGAGTCAGAGAACAAGAGGTTTTCTCTCCTAATTCCTGTAGAGTACATACTAGAATAACACAATAAATTGGTTTAACAATGTATATAGAATATCTGTAAAATCAATAAATAAAAATGTGTTGTCTCCATAGTCATTACAAAACCTATGGACCTTGTTGATATGGATTTTTACAAGTAAAAGTTTGTCTCACCATACAAATGTCTGTCCACTTGTCCAGGTCTGCAAGAACCTGAGGGTGGAGCTTCTGACCAAACATGACGCTGTATACGTCTGATATTTTTGACATCCACAGTCCGCTGTAGTACTTCTCCAGAAGTTGAGTTATTCTGCTCTGCACCAGCTCCACATCATACAGACTAGACTGTGGTGAGCGGAACAGAAATTTTTTATCAGAATTTTATCTCATAAAATGTCAAAAAAAAAACAAAAAAAACATAAGGACAAACAATAAATGGAAACACAAGAAGTAAATTTGTGACAGTTACTTGAAATTCAGTGAAGATTCTTAGGGCATCGTCTTTGCTGTAAGGTTATTTTCAATAAAAAACTAAAGTAAATGTTTTTTCTTTACCTGGGACTTGTTGGGTTTAAACACTTGTTCAGGGGATTTCTCTGTGAAAATTTGTGCAAAGGAAGAGAAAAATGCAAACAGATTCTGTTATCAGTACAATGTCTACAGCAGATTGATTTTGCTGGTTGTTACTTCATCTGATTTTCATATTTCATCTTATTTGTTTTGGCAGAGTTGTCAAATGTTGATATTATACACTGCGCTGCAATTACTTATCCAACAACTTTGTTAAACTTTTGTGTTAAAATTTTCTGAAACATTGGCTTCCCACTGGAAAATATGTTCTCAAACCAGAATAAGACAGATGATCTATTATACAATGAAATTCTGTTAGATATATTATCATTGGCCTTATAAAGTCTGCTTCATATCTGATCCTTTTTTTTTTCTCCTTCTGCAAAGAGTTATTCATTGGTAAATAATGTACTTTTTATGTAAACTGCTTTTCATTTTAATACAGAAGACATTTAAAATATAAGGCAATATCTTTTTTTTTCCTTAAAAACTAAATAAACTGAATAAAGTTTTCATTTCAGAACATTAAAAAGAGTTTTGGATGTACCTCTAGACTTCTGGCAGTTTCCCAAGCTCTTCTCTTTCCTGTTAACACAGCAGTATCAGCATATTTTACTTTTCATAGGAACAATGGCAACACAAATGTCCTGCTGTGGTTCTAGATACAAGAATAAGCCAATAGAAGTTTGTCTTGTGGTGTCTTTCAATACAATACTAATAATTCTGCCTAATATAACACCACAATAAAAATATGTCTGGTAATATTCGAGATACATTCAGTGGTGAAATTGGAAATAACTATGCAGGAATTAACATATGAAAGTGAATGCTCATGAGCAAGATTTTAGCATCAGGTGCTATTTTATGAGCTGAGTGGTTTAAAAAAAAAGTATCTACATATGGATGTTCACCTGCCAGCTGTGACACGTTGTTCCCCAGCTGGGTGCGCAGCTGGGGGTCTGTGTTCGACAGGTGTGCTGGAGCTGAGTCTCTGGTCCATCTGCCTGATGTTTGGCCAGAACATGAGCAAAAACTAGTTTACTAATTTTAGAATGCACTTGGGACAAAGCAAATAGTGAAGAAGAAATTAAACATGATTCTCCTTTGCCCCAATAACAACATGTTTTGAATACAAAAAAAAAACTGTTGTAGACAATCTTGTAAAGATGTTGTATACCTGTAATCTCCTGATGCACTGGAGCCTATGTGGCTCCCATGAACCCGAGAATGATTTGTTGGCCATTTCGAGGAAGCACCAGCTGAGGGCTGGCGAAGAGAGGACCTTGGTCTCACTGAATACATGGAATAAAATATTAGTTCAACTAAGGTTAAAGACAAAAGAAGAGAAACAAATTGAACTAATGACGATGAGAGATCACAAAGATGATGTTTGTGTGTTCTTTGACAAACTCGATTTATAATTTTATAAGGCTGTGTGCAGAGATTTCTTTGAGTTTTAAGGATATTTCAAATTGTTTTGCTATTTTCTTCATATAAAAGGTATTTACTGCAATGGAAATGATGCCTTGATTAAAGAAATAAAGCCATGTCTTCCAAATGACAAGTGTCTCCTACCATTAAGCATGTAGGGGTTGGAGGGCTTGAATCTCATTCTGCAATTCACGACATGAGAGTGACCAGATTTTTTGGAGCTCTTCTGCCTGGCCACCAGCTCGGCGATGTGGGCTGTCTCTTGACACACGGCAGCAACGCATTTCAACTGCACAACAGATTCATTGTTACACTTCCATGCACATGCATTTCCATGACAAAAATGCTGCTAGGCAATTTTGAGAAACTGTGGGGGGTAAAAAGCAGCCTCAAACCGACGTAAACAATAAATGCAGCTCTCACCTCACCCATGCGATGCTCAAACTGCACCACAGAGGGGATACTTTTGAGATAGTCCTCCAACTTCGAGTAGCCGAGTTTCTTCAGCGGGATACTCTCTCCGCACAGTGACCGGTATTCTGACTGGAGGCTGTTGATGGACACGCCATCCTTGTTGCACTGAAGTACAGACCTCAGCATTTTCTTTACAGACTCACTGTCTGCCATGTTGGTAATCACTGGAACACAAACAACAGAGAAATAAAACCCATCAGGGTAAGAAACGCTGGATTGAATAAAGGGATTTTAAGGTAAAGAGGTTTCAGCAGTAATACTGGGAGCTGAACATCGTTTGGTTGATTTAATAGGAAGTAAATCAAAAGGGAGCGGTCTTGAAACACCCGATGCACATGGACACAGACAATGAAACGTGCGTATGTTCAGTAACAGTAACTTAAATATATGCTTGACTCGGGATTTTAATATCCATTGACTTACTTGATTAAAAATAAAAACACTTGCCTGGAGTTTAAGGGTGTAGCAGTTGCTGTGATATATAATTGAGCTCAAACTTCAAATGGGCCGGAGACAACAAGTTTTGGTCGAAAATTGACGTGTAACGGCTCGACTGTCTCATGAACCGTTAGAGAATGAGCAACATGGGCGTTGGCTAACGGCTAACTGTTAGTTAGCAAGTTCGTTTGTGGCTAACGGTGGAATAAAGTTTATTGTTTTCAACCGTCAGTCGATTATCAACACCACAGTTAGAAATGTTCACGAAGAACAACTACATCAGCTCCATTTTGTAATACATTAGGGTATTTATGTGGGATAATTACCTGTATCTCTCTAGCCAAACTCTCTTCTATTCGTTCACCGTTTCCACAATTGAGCACGCGACACGCATAAATTCAAAATAAGGTCACGACCATTCGAGGTCAACTGGCGCCAGTGTGCTCCGGATATTTCATCCGCAGATTCGTTATTTTCCAGAAAAAACATGCTGGTTAATGTGAGGATGAAAACTTCGCTGAATAAACGTAAACCGTTAATGAAAAAGTCAAAACCGCGTCAACATTAACGACAGGCACGTTGACCACAAAATATAATGTCAAATTGTCTAACATGGAAATCAGTGGTCTTTGTTTTGTAAATAATGAATAATGAATTGAACTCTACAGAATACATAATTACCATGCAGCACTACTGCATGTTTATTGAGAATGTACAGCGGCCATGCATAAGTTTAACCAGTTTGTTTTACAAACAAAACTTACCATAGGCCTAGGAGAGAAAAGTTTAAAGTCGGAATATGACTTAAAATGTTAACAAGATTGTTCAGTCTCGATCTGAAAGTGTGAAGCCCTGACAAACTGGGTGAAATTTAGTTTAAGTTGAAAATGAACATTTCTTTTTGCTGATGCGGAGTAACGGAGAGCTGCTGAATCCTTCTTGATCAGCGAGATAAAATCGTAGGCTCTTTCTTCTTATTCAGATGTTTGTTTCTTTGTTATTCAACTTGAAACAAAAGGCTGTCTGCCGAAAATCAAAGGGATTTGAGATTTTAGCATCATCTCACAAAACCATGGTTGGAATAATTACAACGAAACATTTATTATAACGCGCTTGTGTTGGTAGTAAGACATTAACATGGTTGTATGCTTATGGATATAGATTGTGACATTGTTCAGCTTCAATGACCATGACAGATGCTGCTGGGAGCAGTTTACAGTTTACATATTCTATGTACAAGCACACACATGTATACATACATATACATATTTTTATTCATATAGTTTTTATTTTATACTTATTTATATTTATATATTTCTATGTTGGTGTGGGGTATTTGGTGTATCTATCTATCTATCTATCTATCTATCTATCTATCTATCTATCTATCTATCTATCTATCTATCTATCTAATTAATGTGAACTTTGGTAAAGATCATTATGTTGATATTACAAATATATATATATATATATATATATATATATATATATATATATATATATATATATGGATGTATCTGAGAAGAAAAATAAATGTAAAGTACACTGTAAAGATTACTATGTAAGAGTAATATCTAACTATAAATTGAGAGACTAAAAGGGAAGAATAATTCAGAGAGTGTTGGTAGATGGCGCTGTGTCTCCATCTGACCACATTTGTAGATTTGAATTAAATGTACCTGAATGATGTACCTGAGTGCTAGAAAGATGTTTAAAGTCTCATTTTGGAGCAAATGATCAAATATGGAACATAGTGTAGAGATTAAGGTTTGAACAAACTGATGAATTCATATGATAACATTTATCTTTAAAATTCTGTAGGAGAGAGTCTGCCTTTAGAGGGAATTTTTTCAAACAATAGGAGTCCTTGTTTTATTACCTTGAAGTGTTAACAAAAGGGTGATTCTGGAGGTCTGGTGGCATCACATGAATATTTAACATCTGAAGACAGAGGCAAATGTTAGGTGAGAAAATCCCAAAATGGTCATTAAATGTCTTGTTGATTCATTGTCTCCAGACGTTGTCACATTGCCAGAAAGAGAGAAGCAAACGTGTATTTAGAATCCACATTCTTGTTTGCAACAGATGATTTTACAATTAATTGTATGACGTAGATTATATTACTCAAATGTTTGTGACTTTTTCTTCCTTTTGTTAGATAAAGTTTGGTATCAAATAACATCAGATGGTTGGAGATTTCTCAAACATTTGAGGCAGTCATCAAAGCAGACCAATAGAAAATAGCCTAATATTCCCTATAAATCTTTCTTCAACAGTCCTCTGCTGGCGTAACTGTGATCTCTGGTGGTGTCAGTGACACTGTTTGGTGATTCTGTGTTTGTGCCGCCATGGCCCAAGCCCGCACCACCATCTCTGACTGGGAAGATGATGATGTTTGTAAAAATGAAGATGTGGAGAGGTGTTGCTTTCTGAGCAAGATCAGATGAGGGTTTTTCAGTAAAGTATAAAACAACATCCAGCGCTTCTTGGCCTGGCTGTTCACAGGGAGTTCTGTAAAATAAGTTAAGATTTAATAAACTGTAAATCATGAAAAAAAAAATACATGAGGAAATCAGCTGCAATGAATTGCATTTTAACAGGTAGTTTAAATTTGGTGCATCTTAGAAAGCAGACAGGTGGATGTAGTAATAGTGGATTGTACATATCAGAGCCACTCACACACAAACACTACTGACCAGATGACATGTTGTTGAATGAGGAGTATGCAGACGCCGTATGCCTCTCTATCTTGCTGGAGACTAGCAGCTGGCAGAAACATACCATGGCTGGATTGTTGTGACAGTGGTCAGCAAATATCATCCCAATCCAGGTACTGTAGCCTGGAACAGGTCATAAAAGCTGTTATAGTCACATACCATATATTAGCAAAAGCACTGCAGTATCACTGTGTTGTTATTCATTTTAATCGTTTGGGGAAGATGCAGAGTATAGGAAATCATGGCCATTTGACATGCATGTGAATTATATGGTTGTTGGTCACAGGAATATAACAGTAATATACATATGGATACTGGCTGCTTTTCTCTCACAAATATCATGCTAACCTTGAGCTTTTGTCTGGAGAAAAGCAGCATGCTGATGCTTTGTGAAATACTGCCATCTTGTGGAAGATCACTCTGAATGCATGCATCTCAAAGACATTTTAATTGAACTTGGATGTTTTCAGTTGAATTTCGGCTTACCGGCATCCAGGTTTTCATATCCTCTTTGCATGATGGTTCTGTCTATGCGTGACACAAGCCATGTTCCTACAATAATGCTGAAAAACAACCTCACGATGCAGTTGCTGATTCCCATCACCACATTGTAAAAAAAGAAGAAGTAGTTGAAGCAGTGGAATGCCTTCCTAAAGAGAATGAAGGAAAAGTGTGATTTTACTGTGATTAAGCTGTTGTACAGATTAATTTTGAATCATATTCACTTGTTCCATTAATATTTGCCAAATGAGTATTACATAGATTTTCCATCTGCTTGTCCCAGCTATTTATTGATGCTCCTTTTCACTATTAAGTAAATGAGGAAATGGCAAGTTTTATTATTTTGCGGACCTTACACTGTAATTTAATTCCATGGCTGTTTTATGCCCTACTTTATCAAGCACACATTTTCAACAGGAAGAGTTTGCTAGCCAATACAAGATACAGGTGTTAGTGTGGCATTCATACCTGTTGTTGAGAGCCAGAGGCTTTTGTTTATCTGTTGGAGATAGTTTGTCCTGAAGGAAAAAGATCTGAACTAGAGCTATTTGAAGAATCACCAGGCCAATCACCAGACCAATGGTCAAACTGAGAAACACACAAGTAAAGGAAAAGTCAACAAGTTAGAGATAATCTGCCAATCTAATCTAAATCATAAGCAATATAACAGGGAAGACAGGCTTACACAATAATTCCCAAATTAGAGAGCATGCTCAGTACTCTTCCATGCTGTATAGGAAGAACCAATCCATAGACCAGGAGCAGTGCAAACAGGAAGTAGACAAAATGGACAATTAGATAGCCTAGAAAGAGAAAGAAAAACAGGGGAGACACTCATGCAATTATGTAACACTTTTCCCATCCCAAAGTAGAAGATGCCTAAATATGTGATTATATTTTCTCTGACAGGATAAAAATATGAGGATTCATGTGATTAAAAAAAAAACACCAAAGTAAATTACATGATTCAGTCACATTTCAGTGCATTCATATTTAGTCAGCAACAATGATAGTGATATTATTGTTTTGGTTTTATGATACACATAAATTGTTCATGCATTTAATGAGTAGCTCACCCCACAGTGTGAATGCTATTTGCCATCCAGAGTATCTTGCAATGGCAGCCTGTGAAATGACAACAATTGTTTGTACATTTATAAGGGAAAAGTGTCAGTTGCATGTGTGTTCAATGGAGCGGTTTGTACTGTTGCACAGACAATTAGCCAGGAATGATCATTTTTACTGATTTGTGTATTCACTAGTGGCTGCTCTCTGGAAGACAAATGGCTCCTCAAGGACATCAAAGTTTTACTCTAATCTACTGTACAGTCTGTTCTCCACTGTGGGAGACTTGTTAATAGGGATGAGAGCCAGAACAAAACTGTGATAATCATGTAGTGATTTTGCAACACTCGTGGGGTGCAGTGGCCATATGGTTTGCAATATGTGCCCCCAAAATTTTGATACACAGTGACTCACATGCTGACCTGGAAACACAGTTAAACTGGGGCCAGTGTCAATGAATGCTGATTTTGAGTCTTTAGTGCCAAGCTGAAATATGATTTGCTCTGGAATCGCCTGCCATCTGCCTGTGTGTGTGTGTGTGTGTGAATGTTTGTACATATGTATGTGTGCATTACTCACTACACTGGCAGCAGAACTCGGTTTGTGAAATTTCTCAGGAATAAAACTCCTCTGTCCTCTCCACAGTCTCTTCAAGTGTTTCCTGAAGCGTCATTGGTAGGGAGATTTCATTTCAACCAAAATTAAAATCATTTCAGGTCAATTTGTTATGATACTTATTATTTTCTGGGATCTCTTACCTGTAACATACCAATACATGAAAAGTGTAGGCAACAGAGTTCAAACTAGCAAAGATGGTGGTAGCTAGCCAAGACCCTGTAAAAAGAAGAAATGAAGACGCTTCAATCTGTGTTTCACTGATAAATAACATATAATAGATTACTTTTGTTGTCAGAATTCTCACAAGGAAATTGGACAGATATTGCAGATATTGGTGTATACAAAACTTGTCTGATGTATACCATGTACAGATTATGAATACATAAAATCAACTCACTTCTTGCCATGAGAATGAATTCTTCCAGCTGTGGTATCATGACTCCCAAAGCTTCAGTCTGGTTACAAGACATAACCAGCTGTTGTAGCATATTTTTCCATTTGTCTACTCGATCAAATGCCACATTACTGAGAGTGTAGTCTGCTAGAGTCATCTGGAGAAATTACAAAAAGACAAATGAATGTATTTAATGTATCTAACTGAAGTAGATGCACTTATTGTTTGTTACATTTTCTCAAGCCAATATATTTGATTTTAATGAATTAAAGGAGAGATGGTATTACTGTATATAAGCCTATAAGGGATATTATGGCAGTGCCAATTATCCTGTTGGGGAATTTGAAGTAGGGATCCCACTCATACACTCGTCTCTGGAACCAGCTCAGTGGTTTACTGCAACACAGAAAGATTGAAACTACTGTGTATGTGTACAGAAAGTGTGTGTTTGTGCATGTATCTGTGTTCAAATATTTTGTAATGTAAAAACTTGGATGTACTGTAAAAACTTGGATGTCGTGCAAGGACATAGCACTTTTTTTTTTTATAGCAATTTTTTCACTTCCATGAGTGTGTTATCTACCTTTGTGTGGGTGTTTTCTTCAGCAGTCTCTTAACATACTGCACCTGGTGTTGCTCATACAGCTCCCCGGTGTTCTGGCAGCAGATTCATATGAATGTGACAAACAGAATTAACAAAAAAAAAAAAAACAGACAACATTTACATCAGTGAGGACATCTGGCAAAACATATCAAACATACAGCTCTGGAGATTTAATGCATTAGGAAAGCTGACCTCCTGTTCTAGCTGCAGACGTATTCGAACAGCTTTCACCAGGATGTAGATAAATCGACCCAACAGGAAAACAAGGGAGAGGATGCAAGGCCATTGGACAATGATCTTCTGGTGTTTACCCAAAATCTTTAAAATCATACAAACAATTAATTTCGTCAAGACACTGTAACTGACACATTACGTGTCTTTGGCTTGTTCAGTACTCACCCACCTTACCATCAGGACAAGTGAATGCATCCCAGACTGTAACAATGATCCTGCAAGCAAGCATTGTGTTGTGTTAAATCTTTTTCAAAGAATAGAAAGTTTGATCATCTTAGTACACATCTTTTTCTCTACCATTCATATAATTTGGAGGTAATTTTTGTTACGATGGCTCTAAATATATTTTTTTACATGTTCATATATACCATTAACCTTTACCATGACAGAGAGTAGAATATTCCCAGAATGGCACCGACTGCTCTGAAAGGTGTAGACAAACACGCAAAGAAGGGGAAATAAACCAGACCCACTTCCAAAGCTCCAACCAGGTACACTATAGCTGAGAAGTCAGGAAACATCACACTAGTTAGTGTAATTACTTTCTGTGTATGTCTGATAAAGATGTTTGAATATTGAGTATATCTGGATAATTGTACCTCTGGCCCAGGGGGGACTGTAAAGGGGATGTAACGTTCAGAGAAAAGCAGCAGGACACTGGAGGACACGGTGCCAAATGCAAACCCATAGGACCAACGGTTGCTGAGGCTGCCTATTGTATCCAAAGGCCTAGAACACAAAAGTGACAACATTAAAAAAGCAATCAAAGCTGTACAACTGATGTTGATGCCAAAGAGTTTCTCTTACTATCAATATATTTACTGTTACTAGTGCAGACTTACACCACAATGGCAAAACGTCCCCCCAGGAAGGGCAGCCTGTGATCGATGGCCAGTCTCTGGGCTCTTTTCTGGAGGAATGAGAGCACCCCTATGATCACCACCTGAGTGAGAACAAAACAATACATTATACACTGATAAACTCATAAACAAATCCAGTGTAATAATACTTTGTTTGCATTGCTGTAGCTGTGTGTGACAGTTGAAATACATGGACATATGATGCTCCACTGCTTAACTGTACAGACAACTTACTGCTGGTATGAGTGACAGGTGCAGGAACAGATCTACAGAGATTCCGTTTTGACATTTCTCGATTATGAATACCCTGTAACAGTAACAGTGATCATGTATATGTACAAGATGTAACATAATGTAGCTACAGACCAGACAAACTAAGATAATGACCTGACCAGAACAGAGAAATGCATGTTTCTACACATCAATAACATTTAATTCTCCTGATTTAAAATACTCCCATTGATATAATTGTTTGTTCTTTTTTTCAAGTTTATCAAGGTTCATTTTCAGTTTTTTGTTTTCATCTGGTTTACGTTGTTTATGCCAAACTGAATATGACATTCACATTCGCAACTAACAGCTGATCATAAAAATTAAAGAGCAGTATCATAAAAATGTAGCAGTGGGCAGAATATTTACAGTCTGTACTTACTCGTGTTCTGTTCGGTTTCTTGTCATCCTTGATAAATCAGCTTATTGAAGCCTGAGAAACCTCGTTTCTATGCTACTGTAAAGATAAGAGAAGTGACTACAGACTGTTACCTCTTCTCCTTTTCCTGGTTTCAATCATGTGATTCACACTTTTGACCTTTGACCTCAGTATACAACACTATGTTTTATGTCCTCATTCCCTGCCCGTTTTTCTTGTCCCACTTTGTTTGCTCACACTCTCGATTTGTCTCTGTCACTCTCTCGCTCTCTCTCTCACACACACACACACACACACACAAGCTATTGACCACTGTTACTCAGTGTAGGAGTGCAAAGGAGTGCAAACAATTAGCTCACCCTCAGATATAACCAGTGGATCATTCACCTCCACTTTACAAAGGAATGTTTCCCACATCGTATAACAAAAATCAATGAAATGCCTTTTCTTCATTTTCCTTCATGTGTATTTGTTTTTAAATTATATTTACTAGTTTCCCGTTAATTCTGGCATCTGCTTTACTTCTTCTTTATATATGATCCCTTTATATTTATGGGAAATTTGGATAATATTGATAAAAGAAAGAAATATTATAAGGTTGTTGTTCAATGTGGAACAGCATTTATTGCTCATGACAATTAGACAAGAACATTAGTGACGGCTCTTCTCCAGTTGTTCTTTCTATGATCCAGTTTTGGACACATATTTGGACACTTCTGACTGGTCACTTTGGGACACCAGCACTTGTGCAGCTCAGCAGCTCTCTTCCTTAACGATCAAAATGTCCATCTTGGTTTGTCTGCAGGGAGAATCATAACATGACTCAGTGTGACTCATTCTGTTGTTATGAAATGAAAACAAGACCGAAATGCTGTTATGTTAGGTCCAGTGTATCTGATGTAAAGTCGAGCAAAAGATAAAAGATTGTTGGATATAAAGAGATCAGTCATCAGCACTGGTTGTTACCAGACTGTTGAATATTTATGGATGGTAACATTGACATAAAACGTGAAAAATTAAATGTCAAAATTGCCAGTCATGTGAATCAGCTGCTCTCTTGTTACTGGTATTTGTTTTTGATCTCCAGATTGAAACCAAGGGACTTTTTTTTCACCCATGAAGTCAGTGTGGGTGTTGTGGAAAAGAGCCATGAGAGAGGAGCAGCTGTGTGTACTCACTGTCTCTCGGCACACAGAGTGCACTCGTTGGCATAAGTGTTTCCATCACTGCCACAAACAGGAGCAAGATTCATAGGGCATGCCACAATCTCCCCCATGTCTGCACATGAAGGCTGCCAGAAAATAAAACATGAAAATTATAACAATATTCTCTTTTGGTATAAAGTTTTGGGTCAATACAGGTTCCAATAGCACTTGAGTTTTACTTAAAAATTCACATCAACATTTAGAAATAAGCTGTATATAAGTCAAATCTTTACATTAAAAGATGTGTATGTGTCACCTTTCTCATGTGTTTAGACATCTTCTCTTCACCTGTGTAAAACAAAAGCACAGGAGCTTTAAAACCATAAATCTATAAATTATTAACTTTATACCTCGGCAAGACAGGAACAACCCAGATCGTACTGAGAAGTAACACTAAGATATTAAAGTGACAACACGTGAGCAGAATTTAATGAGAAAAATAGATACACTGCTTGTGATATATTTAGTGACAGTGATGATCTTTCTCATCCATTATTGTGACCGAGCCTATTATGTAATCCTGATATACATATGATCATCTGTAAAAGTCAAAATGTCATGTACAGTGCAATTTAAAATTGTGCAAACGTGTATTTTCAATTTGTAATTATTCTGGGTGTTGTCTCTCTCTATATATAAAAAAAAAAAAATAAAATAAATTTAAAAATTTTAAATTTAAAAAAATTAAAAATCTTTGTTACCTGCAGCCACACAAATAAGCAGCAGTACTAGGAAAACAGTTCTTCCAGTCATGGTGTCGATGGATGAATAACTCAGTGGCAGCAACCTCTGTGTTCACTAGTGGGTGCGGTCGTGTGTGTGTGTGGGAACACAGCAGGTGAAAATAGACACACAAACACATACGCAATCGAGAAATTAGAAACAGTCATCATCACATATTAACACACACACCCAAACTTCGGTAACTTCTGTCTTTGTTTAGTCACTAGTCAGATGTAGTCAGTTTTTTTTTTCACTCCGACTGTGCTACTGCATTATAATTTAAGTTTCATGTATCAATATAGATGTTTGAAGAATATCATTACATAGGATGTCTATTGAGGTTTAAAAAGTTTTTTTCTCAGTATTTGTCTGGTCTCCAGATACTACTAGATACATGCCAATATAAAACCCTAAAGGCTAGACGTTACAGAAAGTGTTTGTTTAACAAACTTAACTGGCTTTTCTCAAATAATATTGTGTTAAAATTAACAAGTTAAATTAAAGTAACCAGTAGTTCCCAGAGGCAATAAGTTGAGATGAGTGACACTGGCACCTACATGATAGTGCAGTTCAGGTTCGCACTATTGCTGCCTTGTTGACATCTTTGAGGCAGTTTTATAAAATAAGTGAATTCAGTTAAACATATCTGCAGATTTTAAAGAAAAGCAATGTGACATTTACACATTTTGACCACTGCCTGTGTAGGGTAATCCTTTGCTTTTCATTTGTTTAATTCATTCTTTACATAAGATCTAGACTTTGTCTTCATTTTAGACTTGGTGAAATTTGTATTTTAGTGATAAAAAGGATTTATCACAAGGTTGTTATTTTCTGCTGAATGATATTTTTTATTCATGACAATTAGGTAAAATCATTCAACCAGGAGAGTTTGGATCCAGTTATTTCAAAGAGCCACATTGGACACATGATCAGAACCAAACCAGATCACTGGCAGCCGACAGTGACATGATCACTTGCGCAGCTCAGCATTGCCCCTCCTTGATGATCACAACGTTGGGATGTCTGCAGAGAGAATCATAACATGTCTGTGAATTATCTTGTTGTTACGAAATGAAAACAAGACCAAAATGGTGTCATGTTAGGTCCCATGTCATGTAAGTTTAGTGTTTCATGTAAAGTTGAGTAACAGATAAGAGAGGGTTGTATACGAAGTAATAAAAGTCTCATTAGCATTTTAAAACTATAACAGCAGCATAGCTTTATGTATGGAAATGCTAAACCATATGTTTACTACTTCGGTCCAGACTGAAATCTACTCCAGTGGACCTTTTTCAGTATTTTGTCACTTCTAATTAGACAACTAATCTGCAAGGATCTCTCTAATTCCATATTTTGTGTATCTCTGTGTGAATATTGTTTGGTCATCAGAGATGCAATTGTTACTTTCCAGTGAAATTTAATGGATTTTAGATCAAAACATGAACCAAAACATGAAAAACAGATTAAATTGTAACAGCTGTATTTTATGTTTTCACCACCAGATGGCAACTCAAGCTGTTTTTCCTTTACAAAGTGACTTGGGTGTTTGGTGAACATCATGAGAGGAGCAGCTTTGTGTACTCACAGTCTCCCAGCGCACAGTGCACACTCATTGGGATAAGTGTTGCCATCACTGCCACACACAGGGTCAAAGTTCATAGGACACATCAAAGACTGAGCCCTATTGGGACAATTAGGCTGCCAGAAAAAACAAAAAAAAACAAAACTTGGTTTAAGGTTCAAATTCTGCCATTAGTACTTCAAATTTCTATATAAATACCTAGAAATAAGTTGCATAGTAGAGTTATAATGACATTTTCTTACTGTTGTCAATACATATACAACACCTCTTTCCATGCAATATGGAAAAGACAAATCTTTCTATCAATAGATGTATATGTTACCCGTCTCATTTGTCCAGACAGCTTCTTTTCACCTGTACAAAGAAAAAAAAAGACCAGGAAGTCAAAAGCCATGAGTGTATTAATAATTAACCTAATACCTCCTAAAGTCTAACCAAGTACATGAACAACCCAGGTCATACAGAGAAGTAACACTGAAAACACATGAAATAAATAATAAATACACTACTTGTGACATTATTTATAGTGATCACGATATTTCTGATCCATTATTGTTAGTACGCAGTAAGAGTCTATATATAATGGTGACATATTTGTGGTCATACATTTGTGACATCTGTAAAGTCAATTCAAAATTTAATGAACAGCGCACATTTAATTTGTAATTAATCTGGGCATTTTAAGGCGAAATACATCAAACATGAAATTTACCAACTGTAAGTGTAAATAGTTTTTATAGGCAAACCTTTCACACTAGAATACAAGAGATCAAATATTTTCATCTTTGTTACCTGCAGCCACACAAATGAGCAGCAGTCCCAAAAAAACAGCTCTTCCAGTCATGATGTCGAATGGATGAATAACTCAGTGACAGCAACCTCTGTATTTATATTTGTGTGTTTGTGTGTGGGGGGGTGTGTGTGTGTACACAGCAACAGTCAGATGTAGACATTATGAAACTCCAATCATTTGCTGAAGCAGTTTTATCAAATAAAAAGGTCTAGTGTTAATATAAATAATTCAGTAAATGCTAATGCAAGTTTTAGAGTTCACTTACTAAACATGTTCAGATGTTGAATCAAAGCAGTGTCACAATTATACATTTTCACATGATCACACGTCACTACCTGTGCAGGGTAATCCTTTGCTTTTCATTTAATTAATTCTTTACATAATGATTCTTAGTGAAATTAGATTTTAGTGATAAAAAAGGATACATCACAAGGTTGTTTACTGCTGAATTAGATTTATTATTTATGACAGTTAGCCAAAACAATTCAGTACAGTTTGGATCCACATTAGACACATGATCAGATCCAAACCAGATCTCGTTTGTGGTGACATGATCACTTGCACAACTCAGCATTGCCCCTCCTTGACGATCAAAATGTCCACCTTGCTTTGTCTGCAGAGAAAATCATAACATCTGTGATTCATTTCGTTATCAAATGAAAACAAGACCAAAATGATGTTATGTTAGGTCCCACCTCGTAAGGGAGGGTTGGATATGAGGTAATAAAAATCTCATTAGTGTTTTATAACTATAACAGCAGCATAGCTTTATGTATGGAAATGCTGAACATCATGAGTACTACTTTGATCCAGACTGAAATTTTAACATATACTCCAATGGACCTTTTTTTTAATATTCTGTCACTGCAATGATACTACTAATCTGCAATTATCTCTTGAAGTGAGGATTAATGGCCACCAGATAAACCAAAACAAGAAAAACAGGATAAATTCATTCACTTAACTCAGCTGCTGGTTTGTTTGTGAATTCTAAATCTTATTAATTTCACCCTTGGTCTGACAACTCAAGCTGTTTTTCCTCCATAAAGTTAACTTGCATGTTGTGTGAATACCATAAGAGGAGCAGTTGTATGTACTCACAGCATCTCGAGGCACAGCATGCATTCGTTGAAATAAGTGATGCCATTGTTGCCACACACAGGTTCATAGTTCCTGGGGCAGAAGATTAGCTTTTGCCCCACATTAGCTATCCTGGCACAATCAGGCTGCCAGAAAATAAAATAAAAAGGGTTTTTGTTCTTTTTTTTTTTTTTTTTTTGGTTTAAGATTTTTTGGTTTAACAAAGATTCAAACTCTCCCATTAGCATTAAAGTTTCACTTAAAAATTCACATTAAGACCTAGAAGTTGCATAGTACAAGTTATAATGAAATGAAATGTTCTTATTGTTGTGAAATATATACATATACAATCCCTCTTTACATACAATATATATAAGTCAAATCTTTCCATTAAAAGATGTGCATATCACCTTTCTCATTTGTCCCGACATCTTCTCTTCACCTGTATGAAACAAAAGCACAGGAACTCAAAAACCATAAATCAATTAATAATTAACATCAAAGTCAAGGGAAGTATGTGAATAACTCAGATCATACAGAGAAGTAACCTTGACATACTAAATTGACAACATGACAAATGCGCAATATTGACGTACTTATAATTATACATTTGCAATATCTGTAGATATTCTGATCTGAGATCTGTCAATACATAATATAAAAAGTGCCCATTAAAGTATGCAAACATTTAGTTTGTAAATTATCTTATTGTTTGTAGTAAAACAAAACATAAAACATAAAACCTTCCTTTCAGTATTGATACTTTATAGGTACCGTATGTTTCATTCTTTGGCATCTGAACAGAAATCACTATAAATTTGTTCCAAAATCTAACATCCTTCAAACCAAAATTCATGTCTTTGTTACCTGCAGCCACAGAAATAAGCAGCAGTGCCAGGAAAACAGCTCTTCCAGTCATGATGGTGGTGGATGAATAACTCTGTGACAGAAACCTCAGCGTTTATATGTGGGTGTGGCTGTATGTGCTCATGGGAACAAAGCAGGTGAAAGACACATATTCACATGCTAGAAACTCAGTTATCAGTACAGACTTACAGCAAATACACAATGACAAAACTACTGTGGTATGTCATCATTCAAAGAAGAAGTTTTTTGTGTTTTTTTTTTAAATCTATTAATATAGAGTAACTTCACATTTTCATATTTTCTCTACATTTTAATACTTCAAATGTAAACCAATCACATTGAACACAGACAGACAGACAGACAGCTTTGTATTGATCATTCACCACTTTACAATGGAATATTTTTATTTTGTAACAAATCTCTACTAAATCTCTAAATATATACTTCACCTCAAAAATACATTTATTGATTTTGAGTTTTTATCAAAGTCCAATATTGTCATGGCAACCATTTCTTAGGCTAATCCAACCATCCAGTTTTCTTCATCATCACTTTTAACACTTTACGCTTCACACAACACTTTACACTGAACCAATCATCATAATAATCAAACCTTAAATTCACTTCAGATTACTTTCAATTATAATTCAGATCACACATCATTAAGGGACTTCTAATGTACTGTATATGCAATTCATCAAATCATTGACTCAAATCAATCTCCAATCCAAAGACAAACAAAATGTCCCGATCAAGACGCATTTTCAGAAGGAATCAATTTCAATCAACCCCCCACACAACATGAAAGCTCTTTTCATGTAAACTGAGTGGCCACATGGCTCAATACATGACCAGGGCCCAGAAAGGAATTTGTACTCAAACTCATGTGTCTGATGTAGAGTCAAACTACAGATAAGAGAGGGTTGGACATCAGACATCAGTACAGCGTCTTACCACACCAGTAGCAAGGCTCTACATAAGGAAATGTTAAACTATTTGTAAATTATGAGGCAGGACTAGTAAAAAAAAAAAAAAAAAAATGCAGGTTCCAATTCTGGAACCTGCAGTCCTAAGACATGGGCCTGCTGTCCATCCCCTGCACCAAACTGAAAAGCTTTGTCAAGGGAGCTTTCAGTGCAGCTGCACCAGCCCTATGGAACTCCCCCTCCCAATCTCTACAATACCCCAAACCTGGACACTTTTAAATCATCCCTCAAAACCGACCTTTTAAACATGGCCTTTCCCCATTCAGTTTAATCTGTCGTACAACCTTTTCCTTTGTCTGTCTACTGTTTTCTTTTGTCTGTTTTAGTGTCCTTCCCTCTCCCCTTAATCCCTTTCATCCCCCAAAACCCCTGCTCATGTTCCTGTAAAGCGCCTTGGGTACTCTGAAAGGCGAAATACAAATGCAAGTTATTATTATTATTTATCATCATCATCATCATCATCATTACAAAAATGTCATAAAGACATTCATGGAAGATCAAGTATCACAATGGCTTTATGTTGTTCATGCTTTCCTTCTCAACCCATCCATGAATACATTTGAATGAAAAAGATTAACGATCAATAATCAACACATCATCATAGATCAACCAAAACATAAAAAACAAACTATATTTGTTCATTTGAAACGGTTAGTATTTTTATTTTTTTTTCCACAACCAGATGGCAACTCTTAGCGCTTGTTACTCAATAAGACCAGTCTGGGTGTTGTGTGAATGCCATGAGAGAGGAGTAACTCTGTGTACTTACTGACTGTGGGCACCAGTTTCCAGTAAAGACTAATGACCAAGAGTTCACCAGCAAAATCAAACAAACAGAAAAAATTATTTTGACTCAACTGTGCTGCTGTTATTGTGATCATCACAATAATATCATTATTGATATAACAACAATTTCTGGTATGAAGTTTTTGAGTTCATACACATTCAATTCAGCACCATTTTAGTGCGACTCTTAACAATTTACATCATGATCTAGAAATTAGTTATACAGTAGAGTTAAAATTGAAATTGAATTGAAATTGTTGTCTCACATCTCTTATACACTGTGTGCAAGTCAAGACTTTCTATCGAAAGATGTACAGTCATGGCTCAAAAATATTGGCACCTCTGCAGTTCTGTCAGAAAATGCAACACTTCTTTCAGAAAATTGTAATTGCAAATGTTTTGGTGTTTACATGTTTATTTCTTTTGTTTACATTGGAACACACACACACACACACACACACAAACTGAGTAAAAAAGTCAAACTTGATACAATGTCACCAAAATAAATGAATAAATAAATACATAAATAAATAAAATAAAAAATAATCAAAAAATCTCATAGACACAATTATTGGCACCTTGTCAACATTGTAAGAAATCATTACATTTTAAGCAGTTGATGCTCCTGTAATTTGTATTTAAACTCACATGTGGCAAGTAACACGTGCTGACTATGTAGTAATCACACTTGCAACCAGTTAAAATGGAGAAAAGTTGACTTCTTTGTGTGGTGTGTACCACACTGAGCACGGAGAAAAGACAGAAGAGCAAAGAGTTGTTTGTTGATTTGAGAGCTAAAATTGTGGAAAAACATGGACAATCTGAAGGCTACGAGTCCATCTGCAGAGATCTTAATGTTCCTGTGTCCACTGTGCATAATGTCATCAAGAAGTTTACAGCCCATGGCACTGTAGCTAATCTCCCTCGACATGGATGGAAGAGCAAAACTGCTGAAAAATTACAATGAAGGATTGAATGGTAGATAAAGAATCTTAATCAGCTTCCAAACAAATTGAAGCTGATGTTCAGACACAGGGAACAACAGCATCAGCTCACACTATCCATCGCCATCTGAATAAAAATGAACATTATGGTAGGAAACCCAGGAGGACACCACTGCTGACACAAAGGCATAAAAAAGCCAGGCTGGACTTTGCCAAATCTCATGTGATGAAACCACAATCCTTCTTGAAGAACGTACTGTGGACACATGAGACTAAAACAGAGCTTTTAGGTAAAGTACATTATGGCACCTGTTTACAGAAAACAACATGAGGCCTTGATAGAAAAGTACACAGTCCCTTCAGTCAAACATGGTGGAGGTTCACAGATGTTTTAGGTTTGCTTTGCTGCTTCTGGGACCGGATGTCTTCATTGTGTGAATAAAATCATTAAATCTGATGGTTACTAAAGAATTTTGGGGCGCCACGTAGTACCTAGTGTCAGAAAGCTGCGCCTCCACCGGAGGTCATAGTTCTTCTAGCAGGACAACAACAGGACAACAAAACAAACTTTAAAAACCACTCAGAAATGGTTAAAAACAAAGTGCTGGAGAGTTCTGAAATGGTCAGAAATTTGTCTAGATCTAAATCCCATAGAACACCTGTGGAGAGATGTCAAAAAGCAGTTGGGAGACGTCATCCTTCCAATCTAAAAGACCTGGAGCATTTTGCAAAAGAAGAGTCGTCTAAATTTTAAGTAGAGAGGTGTAAGAATCTCATTCATGGTTATAGGAAGTATCTGATTTCAGTTGTTTTCCCCCAAAGGGTGTGCTAGGGGTGTTGTTCCAATGTAAACAAAAGAAATTAATGCGTGAATAGCAAAACATTTGTAATTGAAACAATTTTCTGGAAAGCGTTGTGCATTATCTGTCAGAAATGCAAGGGTGCAGATATTTTGACTGTAAATGCACTTTATGAATACAGACATCTTCTCTTCATCACACTAAAAACACCAAACCGACACCAGCATCATATCTTTAACCCTCATTCAAACTCAGTCCACATAAGCTAGGCCTGAGAAAAACTCAAGTTCTTGAAAGACTGCGTTCATGAGATTACCTCAGAACAAGATGGCTGAACTATAAACAAAAATGATTCCCGCACAAACCTCTTTGTGTTTTTTGTGCTGTCTACACAGAAAACAGCTATTATTATCTGTTATCAGAGCTACTTGCTAACCTTTTGGGCTAAGTTAGGCAAAATTAAATTGTCAGAGACATTTTGCTGATGTGTAGTTCTGACAACTTAACTTATTGTATATAGGATGTAAATATATCACATACAACAGTAAATGTCTGGCTAAAATAATGATTTAAGGATCCATTTTCAACATTGGTAACACTGTTGTCACCGGTTGTATAGGGGGGTCACCATGACTGTGATGTCAGCTCGGTATCTCAACTTCTTGCCGAGTTTCTGAGCAAAAATCCTGACCCGACATTTGTGTTCAAGGTATTTTTCCCCCACGCTGGAGGTCAGAACTTCTGACTTTCCGACGTGCCTGAAGGCCGCATTAAAGCACTGCAGAGCAAAAGCGTGAGCATAACGCGCGTTCCAATTACGCACAATCTTTCCACACGGGAACCAATAAAACTCAAAAGTGGCAATAGCCTAATGTGAACATAAAAATTAAGTCTCTGCAAAATCCAATTAACAGAGTAAAAACAAAAATCCCAATTTAAGTGGCAAAACAGTATATTTCCAGAGAAAGAAAAACAAAATCCCAGCGATATAAATATTGATGAATCGTCTCACCGGTATGAAAACTCGACCTCCTCTGTGATCACTTCGTCTTCCAGCTGCCTTAAGTGTTTCCCTAAAACACAGATAAGTTCGAGGCTGTAGTCCTCCGATACCGAGCCCCACACGTCAGGTCTCTCTGAGCCTCCCTGACCAACGCTTGTCGAGCGCGGTCGTCACTTCCGAATATTTAAAAAGTTGCGCGTCAGCTGACAGGTAAAACTGGGTTGTTTCTAGCCCAGGTGCTGAGTCACTATTGGACAGGACACACGTTGGGTTAGAATGGCCCAGCAAGAGATATCTTATTATAGCAATGCTGATATTTCTAAACCATTATGTTACACAATAAGATTATACCAGCGCCTGTAATGTTGACATAACTCTAACATGATGTTGTAAAGTTCAATACATTATACCATGTATTGAATTTTTTGAGGTTAGTTGTGAAGGTGAAGGGCAGCATGTCGTCGTGATAGATACCTCTGTGGTCACTAGTGAGTGTACATGTGCACAGTATCACAGCAGAAACACATTTAAAACATCAAAATAACCAAACGTAGTCATCTTTCAAAACGTGGATTTTTTTATTTATTAATGTAAAGAGTAACTATACACAATGGGTAACAGACAAACTGTTGTTTAATACTTAAAAATGTAAACAAATAATAATATTGAGCAAAAGAAGAGAAAAAAAAATCATCACCTTAGTACTGTTTTGCATTTCTCTCTTTATCTCACTACTGTCTCTGCTTTTTACTCATTTCACTTGTTTCTCTCTATCACATGTAATCTTCCATTCTCAGTTTCAAGTTTCAAACAAATCTTTTAATGCAGTGGTTTAGCTTTGATTTGCCTGAATCGTATCTGTGTTTCAGTGCAGAGATCTGTTTTTAAATGTCTTGCTTTCTTTTTCATACCCAAATATATATTTCTAAAAAGGCTCCTGAGCCTATAAAGTGCTCACATTTAACATAGGGGTTTGGTGGGTTGTGCTATGGACCCTCTGTGTTGGTAGCGAGGTTAAGCTTGAACCCCCACCACAGTAATTAGATCCCAGAGAAAATGAAAACCCCCTTCCAAGAGTTTGCACAACAGAGCACCCGTAATAACAATCTGTCATTAATTTAAACCCTGGATATGATATTTTGGACTATAAAGCATCGCAAGCACAACTCTAATTGCCATGGTCCCTGTTTATGAGTATTCTACCTTATTGACTAGCTCTGAAAACGTTGAATGTACCTCAACCTAATGTCAAGAATCCAAGTAACTGACAGTACAGCTCACCTCAACGCGACAGCTCATTAATATGGAAAGACAGAAAGATTGAAATTTGGCAACATCACTAGAAACAGAGATGGAATGAGAGAGCACATTACACAATATGTGCTTTTTGTTTTAAACTGCTGAAAATGAAAAGAGGAGGAATTCTGTAAGTGAGCTCGTACAAAAGGGAAAATTAAACGAAATCACAACTTAAACTTCACAAAAAAATGTTGCTTCCTCGAGATTATGCTGGTTGATCAAAGATACATATTCAGCTCCGTTTGGCACAAATACTTTTTGTTCACTCCACTGGTAACATTTTTTTTTTTTTGTTTGTTTGTTTTTTTTTAACTTGACATCACACGATTGCTACTGTACATAACATCCATATTGGCGCTGGCTCAGGTCACAAAACTCCCCCGTCATGCCTTCACACAGCCGAGTGTTAGTGGATCATGTACTAACTTCAGATCCTACATCAACACAGTAACTGTGACACTGTCTCCTCCTCCATGTATAGGAGACACAGAATTACCAGCAGAACACTTCGATCTGATTAATCTCATCACCAAAATCACATTTTTTTTACAAGAGAATTTGGATTTAGACTCCATAAGTATATATGCGCCAGTAATCCAACAACAAAGAAGCAGAATTCAGTCTTCTCCAGTCCTTTGCAAGCTCATCTGACGTCATGCTTTGGCACACACACATACACACACACGCATATGCTGATAGTCAATGTGTGTGGCTCAGTGGAAAGCATGCAATATATATTTCCAATGAACTCTCAAAAACCAGTCTGTATACTTCAGCAATCTCCAGCTCTCGTGTCCATTTTCTGATGGGCCCTCAGCTCCATTTAAAGGCGGCTAGGCAAGTGAACACAAGCCAGTGTATCAGACTGCACGTCTTGTACAGACATCAAGCAACTACGAGATTTTTTTTTCCTTTTTGTGAGTTTTTGACGATAAAGAACACATTTTCAAAAAAGCAGTCAAGTTTCATTCATCATCTCCACAAATCTTTGTGCTTTGATGCAAGGTGGTATCTGTCTGACACATTCCATGGCAGCCTACATACATTGTTGTGTTTCATGGAGTGCGTGGATTCCTCTCCACCATTATACAGTATAGGCACTGTGCTGAACAATGTCAAGGACACAGAGAACAACAAATAAAAAAAGACAACTTGGTTATCAATCTTAATTGTTATTCAAACAAACAAACAAAAAACTCTATAGAGGTTATGTTTGTAAAGTAGAATTAAATATCTTTTAAAATTTAATTAGTAAAAATTAATGTCTTGCATGATTGCATGTTTCTGACTGAAATCAATTGGATTGTAAATGCTTTTTTTTTTTTTTTTTTTTTTTACCATCACTTGGATTATAAAACTGCTCTTGGTAAGGAAAAGTGACATTGAGAGAGGTTTGACCCTGAATAAAAAAGTAGTTAGTCAGTGAGTCCATATTTTAGCAGTTGGCAGTGAATGAACCTGAACTTGTTTTCGTTTTGTTTTATGCTGCTGCGGGTAGCACATACACAGTCCCACTGACTACTGCTAACTACCTCTGGGAATGGGGAATGAAAACTTGTGATATTTCCATCTACCATTCCTGATGCCTCGTTCCATTGAGTGAGTAGCAGAGCTACAAGCTTTCCAGTCTGACGCAGCATTATAATCTTGCTGTTGTTCAAGTGTTCTTTCTTTCTTCCTTCCTTTCTCTCTGTCCACCCAGTGAAGGAGAAGCACCAGTCTCCAACCATCACAGGGATATCTTTTCATTTTAAATATATTTATATATGTCTTGCATTGATTTGCATTGAGTTTTCATTGTTTCAGTGTCTGTCATGATACCTGCAGTCTCTGCCTTTTCAAGAGGCTGTGCGCTGAAGTGCAGGTCCACTGAGAAATGATAACAATTAAAAAATACTAAAAAAAACGGAAATAAAAAAATGAACATAGTTCTCTCCCCCCCTTCCTCAGGTTAGCAGTCCATATTTTCTGGGGGAGGGTGGATGAGGCTACTCTCACTGAATAGTATGTGGTGGAATCAGACACAGCTCTCCCTGGTCTTGTTGTCTGTGAGGAAGGTGTTCAGCTGTGAAAAGTCCACAACTACAGCATCCCGCTTGTTCAGATGGACGTCTTTCAAATGGTCCTCATCGCTTTGGTCCTTGGCAAAATTTACAAACACCTACAAGTGGTAACAGATGAAGAAAACAAAGTTACTTTTTGCTTTAACTGAAGATGAAACCCAATTCTGATCAGAGCCTTTGGTGCATTTACATACTTGGTCTAAAGTGGTCTGAGAGACAGAGTAGTCCTCTATGCTGAGCGCCTCCTTATTCTTGGAGAGCAGGGAGAAGATGCGGGCGAGGGATGTGAGGGAAGAGGGCAACTGGTACTGCAGCATGTTGCGGTGTTTCTCCTTCAGTGTGCTGCCCGGCAGCTCACGTTCAATAAACTCCATCACTGGCCGAAGGTCTGGGTCCGGTCCTGCCACGCGCAGGATGATTGTGTAGCCATCACCAAACCTGGTGAGAATGAAAAAAGGCATATTTCATCAACCTGAAGTGATTATATGAAGCTAACTTGATGTGTTTATTTTTGCTTGACAGTCATTTGCGATGTTTTAGAATTGCAAGTCATTGATATGACTGAACAAACAAACGCTAAATGTGCTAGTGTAAAGAGGTTTATGTATGTGTTTCCTGTATTGCTCTGATGTATTTTCCTACCTGTTTTTGAGGTGCTGTACACTGCCCAGACAACGGAACCTGCCATTGACCATGATGGCCATTCTGGTGCAAAGTGCTTCACACTCCTCCATACTGCGCATAAGAAGGAAGAAAAATTATGTAAAACAAAACAAAAAGCCATTCATGTTGTATTGATACACATGATGTATAGGTAACTTAATGGATGTAGTTCAGATGGCCAATCTAACCTGTGAGAAGTCAGAACTACAGATCGTCCCTCTTTGATGATGCTTAGGATGGCGTTCCACAAGGCTCGCCGAGCCTTAGGGTCCATGCCTGTTGTTGGTTCGTCCTGTGAACAGAAGATAACAGTTCAGCTCAGTTTGTGCTACAATATATTGTGCTCTATGAAAAATAACTGCTGTTCTTTTTACTGACCAGAAACACAACAGGTGGTCCTCCTATGAGAGCGATAGCAGTGGACAGTTTTCTCATGTTGCCTCCGCTGTAACTTCCTGCTGCCTTATCCACATATTTGACCAGCCCCAGCTTCCGAATGCCCCACTCTGCCACCTAGTGGACAGGATAAAGTTTTGGTGTTAACCATACGCTACCATAGACATATGTTTCTAAACAATAGTTTATAAAAAGTTTGTTTATTATAATATAACAATATCAACACAACATGTCTGACAAAAGAGTTAACAAAGTCATAGTTAATGCAGCAATATGTTTCGAATGTTTCTGACCTCGCACACTTCCTTCTCAGGTACTCCTCTCAGGATGGCATAGAACTCCAGATGCTCTCTTCCGGTCAGCAGGTCATTTATAGCATCAAACTGAGGACAATAGCCCATGTTCTGATGCACTTCATCTATCTCTGTATTTACACTGGATAGAAACACAAAGAAGAGTATAATTAAGTTTTATAGAAACCAAACATATTTCAGTGTAAAACTGAGTTGGTTTGCAGGAGAATATTTAATATTTTGGTGACATATAATTAATGGATGTATTTTATCGTATTTTATGTGTCCTTACCTTTTACCAGCCAGATAGGCCTCTCCACTGGTCACCAAGGAGTCTCCTGTCAGCATCTTAAAGGTGCTAGTTTTCCCTGCTCCGTTCACCCCAAGCAAACCAAAGCACTACAGGAAAAGAAAGACAATATTAGTTTAGGACAAATGACCTTTGTTTGCACAGGAATGTTAAGCATTTTTCTTCACTTGGTCTAACAAATTCTTGGTCCAAATTTTTAAGTGTGGCAGGTAAAACAAGTGTAAGATACTGTATCTGTATCGTACCTCTCCTGGGGGGATGCCAACACACAGCCGGTCCACTGCTGGCTTCTGTTTGCGCTTGTAAATCTTGGTCAGCTGTCTGAGCTCGAGGATGTCTGTCTGTCCTCCTCCACTGAGGATCCTCTGTCTCTCTCTGGCCACATCCTCATCTTCTTCTCCAATAGGCTTTAGATGACTGGAAGATGACCTGGAAAATCACAAGCAGTAAAGTGAGGAGAGGTCATCTTTGAAACAGACTTGAAGGTAGTTTTTAGATGTGAATCCTTCTCCCAGAGAAGATTCATCACCAGTTATGAGTTGTGAAGCCTTAGAAAAGGTTACTGTATTACGTGGAGAATAAAGGTGTCACTCACCTGGCTTTGATGCAGAATCGATACTGAATGAGGACAGTGATGCAGAAGAAGATAACGCCCTCTATGGCCATTGCAAACAGGTTCTTTCCCACCATGTCCCACGCCAGAGGGGAACGGAACCGGTTTTCACCTGCAACAGAACCAGCGTTTCAGAACTATTAGAGAAATTCTCAATCACAATAAATTTTTATTCACTAAGAATGAATAGCAATTGATGATATGATGATCTGCTGTACTTACCAAACCTCTCCAAAGCATCAGCCATTGCCTGATTCTTCACCATGTCAATGAGTCCTCTGCCCAGACAGAAGTGCGGGAAGATGAGGAACACGTTCTTCAGAATGTCATTGATTCCGCCAATTTCCTAAAACAGGAGTGACACCAACAATCATAGTTAACATTCATTCAAGATGGATGGAGCATTTGTTCTCAATCATTTCATGGAGATATGGAGACACTTACATTGCTTCCAAAAAGCTCCAGTACGAATGTGGAGACGCTGCCATTGATTCCTATCAGTATGTTAACACTTGTCAAAACCACATAGGCTGTGCTCGGAATCTTAAAGAAAAATGAAGCTGGGTACATCAGAGGGGTAATCGACCATCTGGAGAGAGACACATAGATCATTTTAGATGAGAAGAGGTTGAATAAAAAAAGGAGAAAACGATTATACTGAATTTGAGTCAAACTCACCCGTAGAGCAGTAGCAGCAGGGCCAATACAGGCAGATTGGTGGAGGACACATAGGCGTCTTGTTGAAAACACACAAATATAATGATAACCAGTGTCGCAGGGACGATGTAATTACACTGCAAACGAGGAGGAAAGAAGAGACTTCAGTTAGTCAATAAGTGCAATATGTTCCTATTTATTTTGGCTTTTCTATTTTCATTTCACAGTTTGCAAATGATCCAGTGGAGGCTTAAATCCAACTGAACTGGACTGACTTACCATATCCCAGACGAAGTTGGCCAGCCAGTAGAGGAATGGCTGCACTCCACTGATGAACTGCATGTGTTTTGCCTTGTTGACTCTCTCCTGGATGAGGAAAACCACAAAACTGGCAGGAACAAAGGACATGGCGAAGATGACGCAAATAGACACCAAAACATCCACTGATGTCGTCATCCTGAGTAAGGGAGAGGAGAGCGAAGGATGAGATGATATTGAAATGTGAAGTCTCCAGAAAATGTCAAAGAAATGATACAGTTGTCAGATATCCTCCTATATGGTAATAATACTCACAATGCGACCTGGGACAGTTGCTCTTTGGTGAGGTTGAGTGGATGATTATAGGCAGTGATGCCAAACTTTGTGGGGTCTTTGCCAGCTGGCAGACTTGCCCGCAAGATGCCATTGTTCATCACATTGAGGAAAGCACTGATGCTGTGCCAGCCCTTGTTGTTAAACCAGATCTAGAGAAAAGAGAAGCAGATGTGAGATTATAGTGTCTGTAACCTCAGACAAAAACAGAGCTGTATGGAAGCAAATTACTAGTTTGGTGAGTGCCTCCAGTGGAAGATTCTGTTTTATCTCTGGTCTATCCATAACTCCATTGCCTCTTGTTGTTTAATCTTAATTAACTCTTTCTGTATTTACATGAATATGAGTTGAAACTGTACAACAAAGTATCATTATTAATCAGTTATCAATCAAAGAACCAATTATTAAGCAATAAAATGATACAATATGAACAGAATGATTGGGGCATATTATGTCTCAAAGGGTGTAACAGCACCATTTTTTAAGAATTTGGTCGGGGAAGCTTGACAGTAATCTAAACAGCCCCATGTTGTTATATAGCCAAAAAGTGTGTGTATGTGTGTGTGTGTGTGTGTGTGTGTTTGAGTGCTTGCTAACCTTGACGTTATTCTTGGTGTCCAATCCTTGGATAAAACTGGAGAGACTGTGGAAGAAACGATCTGCTGCTGTTCCCTGGAGATGGTGGGTCAGATAAGAGACAGAAGCAACATGATCTTTAGCACATGAATAAACTGCCACAATTTAAATAATATGAGTCTATCAAATCTAGTTTTATTACGACTATAATTGTTGTAAGTTTTGAAATGACTCCCTGCATAAAAGAGTCCGCCACCTGACTCACCCTGGTTACCTGAGACAATCACAGTAAAATTTACTACAGTGCTTTTTGTTAGTATTGGCTTCTGCAGTCCAGTTAAGTCTGTGTAAAAACGATAATTGAACAAATTCCCATACCCTCTCCAGACGGAAGCGTCTCCTCAGCTGTGAAATTGCAACGTCAATTTCATATCTGTTGGACATAAGCTGCGAATTCCTGGCACCCAAAGAAAAACCACCGTATCTGTGGAGAGCACAATCTTTTTATTACTAGTGAAGGACACAGCAGAGAGCAGTGCTCAGTTCAATATTATTGATATAACAATGAGCTGTACTGTCTGATAATGTACCTGAACTCATTGACCCAAATCTTGTTCTTCAGGCTGTAAGAGACAAATAAAAATGTTCATTGTTCATCATTAACAACTCCTCAAGTGAGATGTAACCACAGTGAAGTTTGTCATTAAATATGGAGATGAGTGTTACCTCTTGCCAATAATCTGAGCGTAGGTTTTAACCAGGTAGTCTGAGATGTTTCTGCCAGTCAGATTCTGAAGAGTGTCTTTGTCATTCATCTTCATCTGGATAAACAAACAAACAAAAAAAGATAACAAAGTAAGACCTTGTTGGACTTCAGTTATTCAGTTATTTGATCTTGACTTTTGTAATTTTGTAGTGAGAAACTATCTAAATATTAAGTGTCATCAACCTGTGGTGGTGGAAGTCCGCCAGCACCAGCTGGACACTCGGGCAGCATCCTCTTGCGGCCTCCGCAGCTACACTCACACAGGGGAGACGGATTCTGCATGGTCCAGTTGCCTTTGTCGAACATGTCCTTCACGCTTAGAGGAACTTCTGGGACCAACCACTCATCCTCGACTGCAGTGCAGGGAGTGTCCCTGGAGCACACAGAAAAACAAGTTTGAAGATTGCAGATACAAAACTTATAGGTCAACTTCATATGTTTCTATTTTCCACTTTTTTTCCATTTTATGGTAAAACTCACGGTATGGGTTCTCCTTCCATGCAGCGTGTTCCAAATCCTGGTTTTTCTGTCAGAGCTCCCAGTAGTTTGTTGGTGTGAGGGTCCTCAGGTATGTCATTACTGCAAAGACATAGTGAACCAACTTCATGATTAATTATCCCATAATAATTACCCATGAGTTAATTATCACATTGTTGTTGATATGACAGATGGAAAGGAAGAAAATGCAGAAAGAGCAATATCTCACCTGATGAAGGTGAACTGTTCTCCATACATGCTGGGATCCAGAGCCAGACTAGGGTACTTTCCAAATGGAGGAACAATCAGGCTGAACACCAGGGCAATGCACACAAACACAGCAGGGAGGACAATCTGAAAAATGAAATTATGAAATTTTATAACATCTGTCACACATGAGAGTCATTGTAAGATGAGATTTAACATTAACAAAAATAGTGAGGCAGAGGATCAATAAAGGTGGCCTATATGAAAACATCATCAACGTACCTGAGCAAAGAAGCCTTTCCTAGAGCGCCGAGCATAGAGAAATCGTTTCCAGAGAAGTGCAACAAACTGCTGTCTCTTCAGACTCCAGCCTTTGACCTGGAACGAACCTTTGCCATCTGATCCACTGAGCCAGTCAGTCTCACGGGATTCTGGACACACGACGCAATAATACACATGAGCAAATCTTGCAAACTGCTGTTTTTATTAATGTTTTGTAATACTGCCAAAGAGTAAAAGAAATATGAATGGCAGCAACAAAGCTGTTGCTATCATCCCACTGCATGCTGGGTAGTGCAGTTCTACCTGGGTCACCTTCAGAGTCGTTGAAATCAAAGTCATCCTCAGTGAAGGGCTTCAGGCAGCTCTGGTGATCTCCAAAGGCATGACGACGGCGAGTTCTGGTTGGTACGACTCCATCTGTAGACAAAGGAGAGTTCATTTAAAACATGTCTAAAACAAGAGTGTGACTACCTTTTCTTTTCAAATACAGATGTTAGTTGTTGCTCTAAATACTTTACAGCTATTATAATGCAGCAGAATGAGATATCTCATAAATCTCACCTGAGAGCTCAACAGAATCCACTCCACTGTCTTCAGCCACTTTCAGGAAAATCTGTAGCATTGACACAAGATGAAAAAAATATAACCAATAAATAAAATCTAATACATTCAATAGATTCCGTTTTTCTTTTACAAACAACAAGATAAAAAGGTCAATCAGCTCTTCAGTGTCTGTTACCTCTTCCAGGGTGGTATCAGATATTCCATAGCTGGATATTCCCAGGTCAGTGAGTCGGTCATCGAGCTCATGGAAGAGTTCCACAAAGGCTCCATCTTTAGCAGACTGGTAGGGTAAGACATAGGTGAGTTCATGGCCAAGATCCTCCACTAGACGGGCCTCTGGGACATGCTTGAATATCACATTAGAGATGAGAGACACATCTGTGGGAAAGATCGGCAGATAGCAAGATATTGGTTAGGGGGAATAAAAAGCACATAACATCTGTGCCTTGCAATGTTAATTTTATTTTTTAAAAATTGTCTGTTATTACCGATAGTGGTGGTTTCACTCTCTGGTTCACTGCCCAAACCAGCATCAGAACTGCTCTCTGATACACTATCCTCCTGAATGACAGAGAAAGAAAGTTTCTTTTTTTAGCTCTTTTTTAGCAATTAAACTTGCAGCTGAAAATTGCATACACAACTTGAACCAGTATATAGTCATCGGTAACTGGTCACACATCTCTTACTTTCTCTGTTTTCTTGCTGTAGCAGACGGTGCTGGCAGAATTCCTGCAGGACTGAAGTGTCAAGTCGTAGTCTCTTTTGACCAGGGTCAGGTAGTAGCCTGTCCCCAGATGAGTCTTCAAGAAGAGAGAGGAGCCTACGCAGCACAGCTTGCCATGGGAAATGATAGCGATCCGGTCACCCAAGATGTCAGCCTCATCCATGTGGTGAGTGGACAGGATGATGGTGCGGCCTGACGGAGGAAAAAACACATTCAGTTCAATTTGATAGAACATGATAATTTAAATATGTTACTAAGACCCTGAGCCCAATTTTAGTTGTATTTACCTTGTCTATATTTAAGCAGCAGGTCCCAGATGCCTCTACGTGCATAAGGATCAACTCCAGCAGTAGGTTCATCCAGGATTACAACCTTTGAGCCTCCAACAAAAGCCAGTGCCACTGAAAGCTTCCTTTGCATTCCACCTACAGGGACAACAAGAGTAAGTTAGAATGATACCAATCAAAATTGTCATCTATATGGAAAACTTCCATTTTCAGTATTACTCTCAAACTGACCAGACAGGGTGCTTGTGCGGGAGTTTCGTTTGTGTGGCAGTCCGACATCGTTCACAATCTGCTCCATCTCGGCCTTTACCTTCTCCTCTGACAGCCCCTTTAGACGGGCGTAGAACCAAATATGTTCCTCAACCGTCAGCCTGAATAACAGCAAACCCATTAATTACACAACTACCAAAAAGCAGGAAGCTCCATGCATGATAAGAATTCTGTCCCTGATACTGATACGTACATGCTGAAAAGTACATTGTGCTGGGGGCAGACACCCAGATTCTGTCTGATAGTGCTGAGTTCATTGCGGATGTCTTTGCCGAGGATGTAGGCTGTACCAGAGGTGGGTGGGAACAACCCAGTCAGGATTGACCTATTACAAGAAATGTAGGGATACAACAGTCAATCATTACTGCAACTGAGTAGATTTCAAATTTACATAACTCCTCTCTTGATAGCTTCTCTCTTTTACTGTTTGATATAGTGAGAATTATCTTACATAGTTGTGGTCTTGCCAGCTCCATTGTGTCCAAGGAAGGAAGTGATCTGTCCTTCATAGAACCTCAGGGACAGTCCATCTACAGCCAGCTTGTTTCCATGGCTGTAGACTTTCACCAGATTCTCTATGTAAACACCTGGTTCGATGTGACCTGGCTCCTCTTCAATACAAACAGCTGCAGATAATATAAAGACAATAAAACAGTGTGTTTTTAGACACATAATGGAGGAGCCATCTATTTGTTTAACACTAAACTTGTGACATTTCATTAATGGGTTTATAAACATATGAAATGAAACAAGGAAAAAGTAGTAATAATGATATAATTTGTACCATCAGCGTTGCCCTTCTTTGACAGAGGGGTGGAGATGTTCTTGTTCTCTTTCTCCCCACACCAGTACGTCTTGGTGAAAGGGAAATACCAAGGCCTGGGGATCCCATACTGACCTGAAATAGAAAGAAATGTTTTGCTTTATAGCACAAGAATTCATAACACTAGAGCTTGTACTAGTTGGAAAAAGGAAAAATACCACAGCTGTAAGATTTGTCCATGACTCACCAGGAAACACAGCTTCAATGTACCAAGTCATTATTCCGTACAGAACAGCATCGAACAACATGAGGCTGATGGAGGTGGTCAGGTTGTAGCTGTCTTCCTCCAGAGGACTTGCCAGCAGGTTCGACCACTGGATACCAACTCCTTGTTCTTCAAATAGGGCAAAGTACTCGCATCCAAACCCAAAAGCAACAGGAGACAGGAGACTCTGAGAAAAGAAGAAAAAAATTCAACAACCCAACATTCTGAGTATACATTTATGTATTTATATGTGTATTATTCAAATTCTTCCACACACCACAACAACTTTTGCTCCAAAGCCGACGTAGTCTTGCCAAGCAACACACAGGACATAAGGCAAGTAGAGAGTGAAGTATATAATCCCACCGCAGGCGGCGGCCAGGTTGGCACGTGAGAACAGCGTACTGATCAGGAAACACTGCATGATGGTCACTACTCCAAACGATCCCAGGAAAAGAAAAATAACACCTGGGTCACTGTAAGGGAGCAGGTTGCCCATCTGGGAAGAAAAAGAAAGAGAAAGGAATAAAGTTGAATTGTTTCCTGGTTGCATCAGTATGATATCATTTGTTTTCCACATGATGAGGTGTTTTATAGACAATGAGGTGTTGTAGTCATGGAAAAATAAGAGTTATTATCAAGTTAAATGTGAAGCAGTGTGAATATGTCCACTTTTTTTCTATAATTTGCTGACATTCCTGCACGATGATGTCTTGCATGGAGATGTATGAGTGTCTGTCCAACACCAACCTTCAATAACATCACCAACAAGCCGGCGCTGATCAGGAGTGGGATTAAACTGCTGATGAACCAGCTGAGCCACAGGATGATGTTGTTCAGTCCCATGATCCTCATGGTCTCCTTGAGTCTTGCCTCCTTCTCATACACGACACCCTTAATGATGATGGCAACAGAGTACATCCAAGCCAAAGTCATGAAGAGAGGCATCGACCGACTCATCACACGAAGAAAACTGTGAAAAAAGAGGACAAATTACATGAAGTAGTCACACAAACCTTCAAGCATCTGTATAGCGAGATTGTAATTTTCTTTCAACACTGTTTACTTACATGTCATCAACATAGCAAGGGTAGGGCATCTGCTGAATGTAGATGCCTGTCCTCTCCTTGGTGCCAGTAATGGCTCTAATTATTCCTTGCTCGATGACGTCCTGCAGGTAAGAAAATCCGCCCCAAACGTATCGAAGATCTTCAAAGGGATCTGCTCTGGGACCAGGGTCCCAATACCTGAAATGCAAGATGAAGATTAATACACATTAAAAATCTGAAAATGTGCAGAGGATCACAGATTAAGACAAAGCTGCCACACAGCCACTTACCCATCTTTAATCTTGTTTGTCCTCTCAACATTATCAATGTCCATGCGGATTTTATAGTTGACGTTGGAAGGCAGGTCGGTGCTGTTGCTGTGGGTGATGTCAGGAAACACAATTCCTGCCCAGAATTTCTGATTGTCCAGAAGACCCATGGACTTGTTGACCAATCGCTCCTCATTAGCTACTGGCTCCAGTTTATCCAAGTTCACACACTAAAAGAGAGAGAGAGAGAGTGAGTTTATGCCATGTTTTCATTAATAGAAAGATGGTGTAAGATGACGTGTGTAGAAGACTGAAAGAGGGAAAACAGAAGGAAGATGTTTTCTAGAGAGAGACAGAACAATTTAATTAAAATGTTAATCGGTGTGTAGCTCATTTTAAGTGACAGGTCTGTAGCGGCTCCAAAATATACTAATTAACTCTCCCGCACCACATAAGTAAGAAGAAGAATTTCCCCTCAGACAATCACATGCTTTTCTCACAAATATTGTTCAGAAGCTCTTAACAATTGCAAACTTTATACCCTATTACACCAACCCATGTGCCTTGGGTAGATACTGAGTAACCATGACAGTCATTCAGCTGATTTGTTGAGACCTCCCACAGCTAAGAATGTAACATAGTTAGCAGACATGAGCTGATTCATCCCCATCCCTGCATACTGAGGGTGTGAGAAGCCAAGGAGTTCAGTAAACATTATAGACTGGTATCTGGCCATGACATAGTTTTTAGGGTAAAAAAATTTTTTTTAACAGTTTACACATATTATATGACCTCAAAAAGGGTGAAACACAGTCAGTGGGTCTTTTTAGACATAAACAGTGACCGAGAAAATTAATCTATTCAGTGTTTGTGTAAGACGGGGTCCCTAAATGACCTTTAAAAACCGAGTTCAACACCATTACTTTCAAAGGGATCATCTGTCTGTGTCATCAGTCTGTGGACTGGAAAACTGGAAAAAAATAATTTTGGTAATGGTGATCACAACTATATCAGAGGTACATAATCAGGCTATCATAATATATAAATATAAATGTACTAATAAACCATGGTGTTTATTATATAGCCATCTCACTTCAGAAATCCCCTGACACAGATAAGTAGCAAAATAATTACCCATTCATTGGGGCATGAACATTGATTAACATTTGGCAGTTTACTAGTGGTTGTTTTTCTTGGCTCTGGCATATTGACCGACACACAGAGAAATAGAGCAGTGATACGCTCGGCATAGCAATGATTTAATTTGTTGAGGGAAGGAAAAGAAAAGAACATTTGATTTCAAGGCTTTTAAAAGCAATGCCAAGAGCTAAATGTAGTTTTAAGAGCATCAAGAAACAAAACAACAGAAGATGTTGTAATATCCTGACCTAAATTGCCTGTTGGCATATAACCTACATTTTCTTTACATCATGACCTCAATAGAAGACATTGGGTAACACTGACTTGTTTTATGAAAAGAAGGTTAGCCACAAAATAAATATAATTTCCAATGTCTGCATATGTAGACTGAACTAGTCATGTAAAATCTTCATAACATGCTTTACATTTCTATCTCTTAGAAAAAGAAACTTTACGTATTGAATATGTTTTCTGGAGGAAAATGTCATTGACTTCTTGGTGATACATCATTTATCATCACTAACACACTAACCTCCATGAAGCGTGAGATGGTCTGGATGGCCTGGTCAGTTTCGTTGAAGACATCTCTCCATGTGTAGGCAGATTTTGCGGGTCTTTGATCCTCTGAGGCCTTGGACAGAAAGTTGAACACATCTGACACACGCCACTCTGTCTCACTGAGCTGAGCATTGAGGAATGCAGCACTGGCATTGTTCTGGAGGAGAGTCTACAAGAAATGGGAAGAAGATTGATTTTGATTATCATTACGTCTGCGAGTCTCAGGATTTGCAGTTAAATAAAATATCCTAAAAGTCCCTGGGCATATGTTACTGCTATAGATAAATATTCATATCATTATGTGATTTCTGAGTGTCATTATCACCTTTTACCACTAGGTGGAAATAGTGCTTATCAAATTTACATGCAGCTTCATGGCTGCATGTGAAATAAAGAGCTGTGAAATAAACAATGTGACATGCGATGAGATAGACTTTTTTTTCTTTAGTATATGATCACAAATAGCTTTTCATTACTCGTTACTCAAAACAGAACAAATAGTCCTGTGTGTAAGAAATCCATCACTGTTCTCTGTCCTTGCTTTGACCTGATCAACATAAGAACAAATGATTTAAACCACATGTTAACGCCACACTCTCAACTCCAATCAATTAATCAAGTTTCATGGTTTCCCTAAACTCTTCATCCTGTTCAACTCATTTATCGGTCAGTGTATCAGTCATTGATTCTCATGTTTTCCTTTGTGGTTTCTTTGTTCTTTCAGGACACTTAAAAGGCGCCAGCAAAATATTAACTTTGTGAAATTCAGGGGTAGCGTAACATAACAACATATTTTGTTTATGTTGAAACAACTTATATTCTGGGTGGTGAGTTCTATAGAAACTTGAAAACTTGAATGGTCTTTCCTGTGCAAGTTATATCAGATACATTTATACTTCAATCACAGAGATGCACAGATTGCAGTCTTCAAACCCCCTGCTGTAAACAGGAAGAGCATGAGAGAGAAGCTCAACTCTGATGAGGGTACGTGAATCATGTCAGTAAATCCCACTCACCCTGACCAAGTCCATTTCTTCACTATTCTCCATGAAGTTCCAAAGTTTGGGTCTCATTTCCTCCCACATTCCTCCAAGGTCTCTCAGGACACCAAGCTCCTGGAAGGTCTTATTAACCTGTGACACACATACACATGATCAGTCATTAAGTCACTGGTCTTAAGTATTAGTTCAGCCAGAGTTTCAGATATGAGAGGGGCTTTTTTTTTTACCTCATGGATGATCCTCTGTGTTGCTGGTGTATCTGGGGTGTACAGGATCTTCCCCATGAGCAGTGGCTTCAGGGCTCTCCATATCATCCTGGAAATGGGGCTGGACTCCAGACTCCGCATCATGTTGTTACAATAAGGTGCTGAGAAAAAAATAAAAATGCATTTTGAGCGTTGTGATTTTTAATTGTTGAGTTATTCCTTCAGATCTAATAGCTTTTAACACTTACTGGAGGAGTTGTCATATGCAGAGAGAGGTTCGTTGTCACTGTCATTGCCATGATTTCCAAACAGGGCCTTGTAATTGTTGTCTTCATACCAGTTGAGAGATTTAATTTTGAGGCCACCTCCCTCAGGGTGTCCGCAGACAATACGTGACACAGCCTGGTACATCTGGTGTGGCGAGCCTGTGGCATTTGCGGTGAGATACAGGATCTCCTTTCGCATATCGTTCCAACTCTTCATACCAGCGAGCTGGGTGAGAGACAGACAGAAATATAGACATATTGATGTCTGGTGAACTGCCAGAAATATAACAGACACAGCTTTCAGACACATGTACATTAGTGGCTGTATCATGTGTTTTTTCTTAACCAAAGAATCTATCTAGATTTATATAGATAGATATGTATATATGTATGAATAGCTTGTTTTAATGAAGAAAGACCATAGAAAATTCTCTGTGTACATCAATGTCTGTTAAATTAGTCCTAAATTACATCAGCATTCAGGGAAAGTACAAGGCCCCTCTGTACTGTACATAAGTTTGCAGAATGTACTGCATGTCATATCTCCCTCGTGTCAATACATCTGTTCAGACTTGCTTCGTTCATGCTTCTTTCCTCAGGAAATCTGATGCTTCTCTTGCATTGTAACGCACAGTGTGAAATATGAGAATAATATGCCTGTGTCTTTGACAGACTATCTTTTATCACAACAGAGGCAGATTATACCCTGGACGTGTGCACATGTGTTCGATATTGTAGGTTTGAAGTTATTAAAGGTTATCAACTGCACTATTAGTGGTATTCAAGACACGGAAGTGAAGTGTTGCACTGACGGGTGGAGACACTTAACACTTAGCTGTCTGACCGAGATAAATTTACCTACTTGTCCTATCTCTCGTTCTCCCTGTGTGTGTGTGTGTGTGTGTGTGTGTGTGTGTGTGTGTGTGTGTGTGTGTGTGTGTGTGTGTGTGTGCTATAGCACATACGTGTTGATTAAAATTTCTATCTACACTGCAAAAACTGAAAATCTTACCAAGTGAATTTTAACTTGTTCCATTGGCAGATTTTTTACATTTTTTACAAGCAAAAATGTCTTGTTTTCATTTGTTTAACTTATTTTAAGAATAGTATTTTTTTCCAGGGTACGCTTGCAGTGTTTAGTTGGAGAATTGTAAGATACAGAAACACTACCTAATGTTAGCAGAATTAACTTAAAATAAGTCTTTCCAGCCAACTCATCATAAATAAATTTCCCAAACAGATTCAAAAAAGCTCATATTAGACATCTTATTCTAAGAAACCTTAACAAGCCAATTTTCATTATTACAAGCAAATATGCTTTATATTTATCAATGATTTCAATCTATTATTTTTTTAAAGGACAATTATTATTTCTTTTTGTACAAGACAGGTCAAATAACATAGTTCAGTTACTTTTATGAAAAAGAATTATGATGGCGTATGTTCAAGTATACTGTCTTTACTGGTGTTAGAAGGTTTTTATCTCCACTGTTCAGTCATTTAAAAGAAATTATGTTTCCAGTAATAACAATGTAATTGAAGCTTTAAACCTTTTTAGTGAAGCCACACTTGTTTATGCTCTTTTGGAAGGATGTACTTCAGTCCATTAATACACAAACAAACATTTCGATCCTATTTTTCAAACTGTTCAGATATTAAGTTGAACCAAAGTAACAGTAACAGACAATAAAGTGGTGTGGGAAATTTTTCTATTTCCGTTTATGTAGAATGTCAATGATATATGAATGTCTCTGTCTCATTCCTTGTTTCTGGGGAAACTGTTCTTGATATCCTGTCATAAGTCATATGCAGTGTTACATCAGGATGGGCGGGAGCACTGAGTTCATTTTGGTTCAGACAGAGGTTACTGCAGGTCAAGAGACAATTATGTTCCCTATTTATGTCAACAAAATGGTCAAGTGCACATGCAATTATGTCGCCAACTCGTGATAGGGAAGGAATGAAAGGAGGGGGTTTCTGTTTTTCGTGCCACTAAAACAAAGAAAGGACAGAAGAAGAGGGGAGCTTTTGTTTTCCTCAGTTTAAACCAGAGGTGGGTACTCGGTCTTACAGTAAGCTCTGGCTCTGTGCGTGAAAAAGAGAAGCTGACTCAGTAAGACTTTTTCCTGATGTGAAAATGTGAGGAAATGAAAGACAAGTGACAAAACTAAATAAAAACAGGTGGTGAAGAAAGGAAGGAAGACAGAAAGAAAGAAAGACAGACAGACAAACAGAGAGAGACAGAGAAAGAAAGAAAGATCATATTGGGTAGCAGTGGAGCTGGAGGTGAAAATGAGCACAGAAGGCAGCAGTGGAAGGTGCGAGAACAAAGAGAGGTTACTATCGGTCATTCTCCTAATAAGCACCACCGCAGGCTCTTCAAGCAGCGCAACATTAAACTGACAATAGTTACTGAGTACACTCTGCTATATAGACACTCATGCATACACAAGCACAAAAATGGGTGGGATGAGGCACAGACACACAAAACATCTTGACACCACAGGCAACTGTTTGAGAACAAATAACATTGTTTACTCTGACGACTCTGCGTTATTTCAAACTGACTGACTGTACAGTCTGCGGCACGCTGTTCAGATTCTGAGCGTTAACATGATATTCAACGCTGTTTAGCAACCAAGAGAAAGTGAGACTGAAAGAACCGTCGCGTCTCAGATCACAAACGCTTGCACATTCACACAAACGCACACACACATGCGTGCGCTCCACCTGAGGTTGTTCTCAATGTGGTTGCTTTGCAGCTGAACCCTCAGTCACATTAAACTGTCACATGCTTTCCTCATGCTTGTTCACACACAAAAAGTGTGTGCGATAGTGATGATATGTGTGTATTTGTGAGTGTGTGCTGGGTTGAACTGGGTACAGATCTGTGTCTCTGTGTAGGTGGTTTCCATGTGTGACTGTGTACTTTCAAAATATCAGGTTATACATGTGTGTATATTGTGTGCATATATGTGTGTGTTACATTTGTGCTTATGTGGCCTAATTTCTTCACTGCCATAGGCTACAGTACCTGCAAACACACACAACCATGACTGACAGAAACCTTCACTGTCTTTTGTGGTTTTTTTTGCTCCTGTTCCACTGTCACATACTCATTCATCCAGTGACGGACAATCAAATTACAACTCTACTGGACAAGTTTTATATGTGATTATGTGATATGTGCATTGAGTATTAATTTGCCTGTGCTGAAAACACCTTTGTGTGGTTATGTGTCATTTCCCTGGAGGGAAAGAGCCCATGTTAATTTGGTCGAGTAACACACACACATGCACACGCACAGAAGCAAGCAGTAGAAGAGGATCATCCCACAGTAACCTCATTGCAGAGCCTGTTTGAGGTTACTATAGTTCAAATTTCCACTCCACCACACAGCTATTTAGATGAAAGCAGCTTAGGAACCAATTATAATTGGCATGAAACCATCCATTTTAACTATATAAACCACTATTTTGTCTGTGACCAGAAAATTATTAGATTTTCAAAGTGAAATCAGTTTGTGTTAACGTCACTAGTTCACTCTTGTTTTCTCAGACAATGCTAATATTAAACTTCCGAATAATTCATTCATAAAAGACAGTAAACTAATGTAAACTCTAAATGGTAAGAAGTCCAGTTGAATTAAGAGACTGATCAATATTCCATTCAGTATCAGGTTGTAGATTTCTCCATGATGAAAGTGATCAGGCTTCGGAACGGAGAGGTTACCAGAGTTTATTCACACCCTAATTTACTCCCCACTGCTTTGCTAAGCAACTGCTTAGAACACTTAAGGCAAATAATAACAAGATGACAAATTTCCCGTATCCTTTCAAAAGGCATATTGATTAAACTCAATAAATATATATATATATATATATATATATATATATATATATATATATATATATAATAAATATACAACATGTAATATAACAAATAAATTATTCAACAAAGTATGCATTTGTCAGGCTTGGGGAGGAAATCAATGACTTCTTTTCCCTTAATTACCACTGATTACAATGGCAGCTTTAGCATAAGATGCTGTTATACTGTGGTAATTAGAGTCCAGATTATAACAGTTCAAATTTCTGCTTTGTCAGCCACCTGAGTTAAACATAATCTACTTCCGAACAGAGAAAGACAGCTGTAGAGCAACACTGCGAGTAATTAGGATCTAACAGCAAAGCAGTTAGACTGTGAATGTCTGTTAAACGTTATCAATGAGCATGAACTGAGGAGACTTTAGTGAAGGACATTCTATTGGTCATAACTGAGTTGACGACGTTATGCAAACTTTTAATGTGAGATAATAGTTGATAAACACCACGTGTCAAGCTTGCAGTTTCTTATTATCAGCTTGCAAAGCTTTAGAGAAACTGCATGCTAAATGATAAAATGCAAACTTCTGTTAGATCACAGTGACTAAAATATTCTTAGCTTTTACTTGGGCCACTTTTTCCACTTGAAATTAAAATATGCAACAAGTAAATTTTATCTGGTTACTGCATTATTTACTATTGATAATAACATTTTTCTTGCACAGTAGTTTGCAAAACACATTTGCTCTTTTTGTTTTCCAACAGTGACCAGATGCCCTGTCACTGACAATGCCAAAGTGTGTTGGCATGTCATACCTGAAGTACCAGTGACCTAAAATAAACACTAAGTAGCCACTGAGAAAAAAAAAAGATCAACAGAACTTGATTCAGAAACAAACTTGTTGAAACCCAGTATGTTGTGCAAGAATGATATCAGGTTAACATTCCACCACTTTTTGCATATTGCATGAGTTCACATTTGTAAATCATTGCCCTCTCACACAGTACCAAGCCAAAAGGAATCCGATATGGTGAAAAGAGGATGAGAGGGATGGCTGTAAGTTACAACATTAGTGACTGAAGAAACAAGAAAAGACCAAGTCTTTGATGTTCCTACAGCTGTTTAGATAGGAAATGCTGGCACACCTGCAATTATAATTATATACACACACATGCTCGCATACTGCGGAGTCTTTATATTTTGCCAGCTCAGCAGAACGAGAGCCTGAGAGAAATGGGGCTGTGGTGTGTATGTGTGTGTATGTGTGTGTGCCACCACCTGCTGCCTTTCTCTTCTCCCAGTACATTCCTAAAGCTCAGACTGGGTTACCCTAGCTTAGACTTGGCATGTGTGTGTGTTAGACTATGAGTACATGGCATCTTTTGCTCTATATGTGTTTAAAAGTTTGTGACAAAGTTGGCAACTTGTAAATTTCCTAATGTTTTTTTTTTTACCACAATGTCTGTTTCTCCATAAAGCTCTATGAAACTCCATGAATAAATGAATATATATTTTTATATGTGTGTGTGTGTGTGTATAGACACACACACACACACACACACACACACACACACACACACATATTTGTCAATATGGCCGTGACCCCTACCTCAACTTGCACTACTACTAAATGACCTGTTTAATTCTTGGTACAAATTGATTTTATTCACAAACATTACACACTGAAGACTGAACTTTGGAAACAAATATCTCAGTAGTCCTGTTTATACCTGTTATAACATTGTGGGTGGTGTAGTATATGAGTGTGTGTTGTTTATCTACCTCCACGGCCAGAGCGCCCAGGCTCTCCAGAAGATTGTCGGTTGCAGCTGAAACTTCTTGAACGACTTTGGGGTCTGACCTCACATCCTTCTGTTGGCAGAGAAAAGGAGTCATTACTTTGCTGCAGAGACTTTACACTGTTGACAAGACAATACTTTAAAACTATAAAAAAATACATAAAGGAGTAGAAGGAAGCAATTAAAAAGCCTTCTTAATATTGTATTTGTTATCTAATATTTAGTAAATATGTTCATATATGCTGAAGTAAATTTTTAATAGCACGCCTGTTTTCTTGAGATGAGGGCGAAAAAAGTGGAGGAACAGCCTTTGAGTGAAAGATGAGGGAAGAGGGGAGCTGAGAAAGAACAACAGGTCAGTGTGACTTTGACCTCCTGTGCTCCCGTCTGTCAAACTGCTCTATGTGAGAGCCCGTGTGTGCATGCGTGCTCTCGTCTGTCACACTAAGCTGTCAGTTGCTGGAACATCTGACACTTGATAAAGCACAGGCGTCGCTGAAGACAGAACAGCCGTCTAGGAAGAGACAGGGATACTGTAGCTTTCTAGTACGTTCTCTGTCATTGGTCACTCTCCTGTTGATTTCTCTCCCCCACAAATGACTCATCCCCCTCTAAAACATATATACACCCACACACAGAGTAACTAATGGGAGAAAGTTGAGTTGAGTAAGAGTTCTTGACCTCACTTTTTACACAATTTTGTATTCCCCTTGGAAAAGAATTCACACTATTGCATTTAGGTTTAGACATTCAAGAAGAACAAAGTGTGCTTTGGGTGGATCAGAACCCACAATGAACCAAAAATGTATTTCATTCCCATACCAGGCAGGAGTAAAGCTTTCTAATCACTGTATCAGCACTGATGACTTGGTTCCTTTTTTTTTTTTTTTTTTAAAAAACCAAAAAAACATTCTGTGTCTTGAGGCACAATGTTTTCTTCACCTCTTGCCATTGTGATAAACATGTGGGTCATGGGTTTTTTGGAAAAAGGGGTGGGCTGCACACAGAGGAGAGCTGACACAGAACAGGAAAGGGAGGAAAGAGGATAGGATGAGGCAGGAAAACAAGGACAGAAAACTTGTGGACAGAAAAACAAAGTTTCATAGTGCCAAGAAAAGACAAAGGTCAAATATTTACTTTAAATGGATGAATATAAGGCTTGGCTTTGATTGGTGATTACATATCAGAGTAATACAAACAGTGATTAGTTTTGTTATGTATCGTTGTATCACAGTCATTGGTTCTGCTTTAGCAGTCACAGTAAAATGACTCCAAAAGGCAAAAACAACAAGTCTTGGATTTGTAAGGACGGTAATCTAACATGTGGATGTGTGTTTGCATTCATTTTTTTTATTGTGTATCTTTGTGTGTGCTCTTGTTCATCATACTGCAGCTCATATTCTGTAAACACTCAAGCTGTTGAAAGGAAATATTTCTGCTTGTAAAGGCAGACGAGACATGCCGGTGTTTCTAAATAATAATCATTCCCTGTTGACTGAGAAGTATTGCATTTTTCTGGGATATTTCTACTGACTTTATGCCAAATCTAATCTTGAGGCTGGCGGACACACAACTACAGGGTGATGAAGCAACACCGGTCAAAGATGACACAATGTATTTTCAGGTAAAAATGGGAACGGGATGTGAGATATGGGGGTGGAATAACACTGTGGGTTTGTTACCACCTGTTTGATCATCTAGTTGACGCTTGTCCTTTTTTTATTATGAATTTAGGAGTCATCAATGACTTATTTGGCTTACCCGGATTGGTTTGAGGAAGTCCAAGTTGGACAGGAAGTGGCTCTGGGCCTTGTTCAGCCAGTCACCAGAGGAGTTGCAGATAATTTCTTGAGTCATACGGGAAACATTGGGATCCGCAATGTGGACAAACTCTTCCAGTCGCGTGGTGTTACAGAGATCTCTGAGATGGAAGCCAAAACCTTTAGTCAGCACCTGGACCAAAGGAAGAAAGAAAAAAAACAGAAGCACAGCAGTTTGTTGAGTAACACCAACACATATTTGTGCAATGTTAGTTCCTTTGGTTGTTGCTCTTGACCATTAAACAGTTGCATCAGTCTGGAAAAGAAGTGATATTCCACGAACCTGTATACATAGAATGAAACTCTACCAGGAGACTGCTGGGGAAAAGTCTTTTTTTTCAGAATTTTCGGATAATTGTTTTTCAAAAGAAAGAAACAATTGGCTGAACATAATATTTTTAAGAGAAAGCACAAAAGTGGGTCCCGTGCAGGTGGAGCAACATGTGTCCCTTTTCTGGGACATCACAACATCCACGTACTGGATGGAGATTGTTTTCTCTGACAGAGACATGATGTTCATATTTGTGTTTGTGTTCTTTTTTATGTGTGTGCGTGTGAGAGAGAGCGAGACAAAGGAGCACACTGACGTATCTTCAAAATATCCTTGACCAGTCTGTGTTATGCCATCACAGTCACAGCTGGTAATCTCTTCACTGGAAAAAATATCAGGGCAGTCACTTTCATACTATATGTATCCAATAGAGAATTTAAAACATTTTTCATTTGAGAGATTTTCATGTCTATGTCTCTTAACTCCATATAACATGGGACACAGCAATACTGAGCTTCCCTCCATTTTCACTCCTTAACTATTCTTCCTATTGTCCATTCAGACTGATGGACGAGTCTTTGTCTACACCACATCCTCTTTGTTCGATAGATGTTTGGGGGAAAGGGGTGGGTTGAAAAGAATCATATGGTGTAACGTGCATTTGTCTTTGATCCTATGTCTCTGCACGTGAGGAGAAATTGGGGGGGAGGGGAGAGGGAAGAGAAGCGGTCATGTGACTAAGCCCGTCCAACTGAAAGGCAGGGATGATGTGATGCGCTGGGATGGGAGCTGTTGTTGGGTTGGACCTGGGCTGCCAAATGAGTAAATGTATGAGATATGGGGTTATACAAATAAATCTGATTTGAATGAGATGTTGCTTATGAGATCATCATTTGAGTAAAAGAAAAATTATGCACAGGAAGCTGGAGCAGAGATAAGAAAACGGATCAGGTTACAAGGATGAGAGGAAAATAAAAACCAAAAGATTTTCTTTTTTGTGGGTTAAAAACATAAAATAAGAAACAGTAGGTAGTGGAGTGGGGTGGGTTTAAGTGCCCAACAGCCTCCATATCCACATATCCTCCCCCGCCTGCAGTGATTTTTTTTCTGCTGGGTATTAAGGGCTTAGCTGTGCCACAGCAGAGTCCTGTGGCTCAACAGACACTGTTGAGCCAAGGTCACTAGATTTATGCACTGGCACTGTGGCCAGGAGAGTATGATTATCTCATATGTGAAAGGGACACAACAAAGAGGCAGTATAAAGTGTAATAATGTACTATTGTCTGCTTTGTTACTGAGGCAATGTGAGCAGCTGATACTAGTGGATGCCTGTAATATATAAGATAGAAAACATGTGCTTGTGAGTTAGAAATTTCAAATGTGGATGGGAGAGGAGGGTTTACATAAAAATACATAGGGTTTATTTTAAAAGAATGTTACTAATTGTAAACGTTTACCTTCTCCAGATTGACATCAGCCTCCACTATCTGTTTCAGCGCGTGACGAGGAAGTGAAGCATTGTGGTGCAGGAAGTGGGAAAGGGTTTCGTTATCTTGCAAGAAGTCCTTCAGCTTGAAACCTAGAATAAAATGCAGAAGCATTAAGTCACCCAACTATGAGACATGTTTTTTTCATTTGGCTGATGATGTTGATACCTGACATTAAAATTCCATTACTCATCCACTTGAAGACTTTTAGACTGCAAAACACTTTCAATGACCAGTGATAGACACAAAATGGAATACATAAATTACAACGGATTAAATAATATATCTTAAATCAAATGATATATCTGTATACACTTATGCTGTCCTCACTTTGCTCTGAGAACTTTTAGTACTTCTCCTAAATTCCAAAGAGGTCAAACCATTTCTGAAACTGGACTGAGTCAGCTGTGTGGTTGCATGTACACACACAACCACACACACGCACGCTCTCTCTCTCTCTCTCTCTCTCTCTCTCTCTCACACACACACACACACACACACACACACACACAAACACACACGCACAGCCTTCTTCATACTCCTGCTCCTCAGCACTGGGCATTCAGTTGGAGGTTACTATAGGGCATTCCACTTTGTCCCAGATACCGTCTTCTCTTTCCTCTCTTTCTTTCTTTTTCCGCCTCTTCCTTCCTGGATTTCTGTCTCTCTCCAGTTTCCACCTGTTTTGTCTTGAGAGCAGAGTTTAAATCTCTGTTCTCAACAGTCACTTCAGAACTCAGAACTGCTGAGTTACATTTTACTTGCTTGTTTTAAAAATATCCTCCTTCTACCCCCCATCCCATCTTCATTTCCCTTCACTTAATCTCCGCCATCTTTAGTAGATATATAAATGTCATATGATAACCACATGCAGACAAGACACACGCTTGCACACACACACATACATAAACAGGAAACACTTTGCTTCTACTGAACTGAGTGTCCTTTGGGAGGAAGTGAAAGAGAACAGTATGTTTCTGTGCACCGAGGCAGTTCTTGTGTAGTGTTGGTGTCCCTTACTCTCATGATTGTGCACCAGACCATCTGCTTTAGAGTTTAAGTTTGAGGTTTGAGTGTGTATTATGCATACATCCTTATCACTTGTGCTCGCCCGGGCCTCTGTGCATGTGTGTAACTGTGCACCTGCCTCTTTGTGTGCATATATGTGACCTGAACTCTCAGGGGTGAACAACCAGGGAGTGTTAATAAGGGCTAATCAGTGTCCCAGTAGGAAGTTACAGATCCTATGGTGCGCAGCATCAATAAACCCTTGAGGATGCATCACATTAGATGGTGTAACCACAGTGAAACGGAGAGTCTTGCAGTACTTTTGTGTGGTTTATGTGGTATTTTCATTTCCTTGTTTATTCTTGTGTGTGTGTGTGTGTGTGCGTGTGCTTGTCTTTATTTGCACTGTTAAGTTACTGTTGAGTCCCCTCTCAGGCATAGAAGTATGACAACACAATAAGTAACATATCTCATCTGTGTTTATCCCTGTATGTGTTGTTCCTGTGCTGGAGTTGGTAGCATGCAAACAGACGCAAACACTTACAAGTCTGTACATGCTGGCGTCAATCCTGTTTTAAATTCACACACCTTAATAATCAGTGTCATCACTGGTCAAACTAGTCCACAAACGAGCTGTAATCTGTGGAGCTGCTTGTTGCCAAATACATCACAACTTGGATAACAGGCAGAAAAGTAGCATTTGCGAATATCTTGGCTGTCAGCTCAAAAAAAAAAAAAAAAAAAAATGGCAGCTGCACGTATGCTGACCACAGAGAAAATCAGTTGACAAAATGGCTGTGTATTGAGTAAGCTGTTCTAATGTAGATACTTTGGAGTGATGTGCACTCAAAAAAAGCACGGCAGCACATATAAATTCAGAAGTTTTTTTTTTTTTTTTTTTAAACAATCATCGACTCAGACAAGCCTCTGAATCAAATGGAGTCTTTTAGAGCAGCCAGCCAGATAAAATGTGAAAGTGGCGGGGGGATAAAAATAAAGATGTTCTTTTTCTATTATGCAATTCCACTTTTTTGCCTCACTCTGTTCTGAAGGAACGGTGAAAAAGATAAAGAGAAAGACCTGTGGCATATGAACACATTGCTCATATTTTTATTGGCTTGGTATTTTATTTTATTTTAGTTATATTTTCTCCTCTTAAAAATGTTGCGTATCTATGTTTTCAAAAAGCTCAAAAGTCATCTGATTTTCATTCTGTGTAATGTCTCAGCAAAGCAGAAATAGATGAGACCTGATAAAAACAACAGTAGATCCAGTGCCGTTTATCTTAGCTATAGGAAAAAAAAAAACTCTGTTTTTTGCTGTTCCCTGACCTTTCCCAGCCCCCCTTCCACGTCAGGGTAAATCCCACTCGCTGACCCCATCAGTTCTGAATTATTAACTAACACGTGAGGGGCTCTCTGAACTGTGCTGTAATTCCTGTATGGCATCACTCTGCAGTGCTCTGTTTGCTGTCTACTCTATCACGGTCGTCCTCAGACAACATCAATGCATTCCCTCACATGGATTTAAGACAAATATAGAGTGTGTGTGTATATATATATAGAAAGAGAGAGAGAGAGAGAAATCAATTAAGTGCACAGATGCACTGGTGCATTGTCGAAACAATAATAATACATATATTTTTAAATCCAAGCAGATGTCTAGTCTGTTCTGTTTATCTGGAAAGACCCAGTGATATTAGAAGATAAGAGGATCTTCCACAGGCTGTTACTTGACTATGATAAATAGTGCAAACAAAATGGGCTGAAAATACACAAAAAGAACAGAGGGTAAACTGAGAGATGTGGAAAATCATTACTAACTTATTTTTTTATGACTAATCGAATATTTTCTACATGTACATTCATGTTTAGTTTTAATTTGCTGTGATGTTTAATCTCTCTCGTTTTCCACACCACGTTATGCAAAGTAGGAACAAATGCTGAACACATTGTAGCTCTGGGCTAATGGAGCAGACGGGAGCCAAAACAACAAGAACTTTGATTGTTCTGATTTGTTGCATAATTTCTGAAGGACTACTTCAGTCAATATACCCTTACATTAGGGTAAGCTGTGAAACCAACATAATACCGTTCTATTTACAGAAAGTAATAGGACTGATTGTGTTAGAAATATTGCCGTAGCAAACCAACACTAATGGAACAAATAAAAGGGCAAAACTGTCTAATTAGACTCACCTTTTCAAAAGGTCAGCAGTTACATCACTGCTGTTTATTGTTCTTGAACTCTGTCCTGTAATGCCCCTATTTGTCTAATAATAACATCCATTTTATACCATATAATGTTTTCTCCACATCATGTTTTCATCAACTTTTTCTTTTTGCCCTTGTTGTCTTTGTAAACCCAGTGTAAACTGGAGAACATAGATCAGAGAATGAAAATCATTTGACTAAAGCTGATGTGTTTATGTGATTTTTTTTCACGTTAAGAAAACTTAGTGCAGAGTTCACGGCAGCCCTCCTTCCTTTCTCCAGGTTGTGTCGGCTGAATCTGCCGGCACAGAATCATCGACAACACGGTTCTTTCCTTTTCTTTTTTTTTTTTTTTTTTTTCAAAATGTTGCTTCGGAAACTTAAGCACCAGCATTTAAGATAACGTTCAGAATATCTTGTTGAAACTGATAACAGAGTTTTCAGATCAGTGTGCTCTTTATCAGTGCTAGACAACGTCTGTGATCTGTGTTTGTGCACAGAAAGCAGGTAATATTCTAGTCAGGACAACTTTTACAACCAGATCTGTGCCATAATTATACACTGTCTGTCATGGGTGGTGTCCACTTGTTTGTTTAACCCGTCTTAGACCACCAACACCAGCACGTAGTGAGACAGATAGAGACATACGGAACCCGCTGGCTTTTGGGAGATGGGCCCACCGTGCCTGGCAGGCAGCGATAAGAGAAGGATACGTCACACCCTCTCATCTCTCTGAGGAGTCAGAGCTGACATTAGTTACATCAGCTGCTACAGAGCAGATGTGACTTTGACAGATCACTTTATCTCGTTTTAAGAAGGTTCTCATCTTTTTGCTCATGTATTGATCTGCGTGTATTAAAGCTTCACTCATTTTTTACTTGTGTTATTTTGACATTTTATTTTAAAGTGGCATTTTTTGTGCAGCAATTTAAATATTTTGATAAAAAATATCTTCCATCTTCCTTCCTCTATGATAAGAAGCATTTATATCAATGCGTGAATACACAGCAGGAGTGAGTCACTGATGTGATTAAAGAACATATCTGCTTGTGCAGTTGTGTAGGAGTGTTGTTTTTATGTTTAAATGAACAAACTGGAGAAAAGGGATGAATGAGTGATCAGTCTGAGCTTGTCAATCAGCTGGTCACTCAACATTTTAACAAAACACAAACACACAGATAATGAAATGAGTGTCCTTACTGGCAGTGTTTTTCTGCAGCTTCCTCAGGGCCCTCAGCATTCCCTTGTAGCCCTCGTAGCTTTTATCGTTCTGGGCGTACAACATAATCTTCTTGGCATCGATGAACAGACGGGAGATTCTGGCGATGGAAAAAAAGTGAAATGAATCACACATGTCATGTTGATGAAGCTTCTTTGAACTAATTGAACAGTATGAGCAGTTTATTGTCTGAACTGTGAGATAGTGTCATGGTCATGTTACTCACATAGAATCGTTGAAGTTTACCACCACCCCAGGAGTCTCTCCAGGGGTAGGATTGCGGAAACAGGGGTTGTTAGCGTTACAGATGATGCCTTGAACCCAGGGCAGGGTACCCGCTGAGGGCATGGCCTTGTTTGGGAAATGGCCTGGAAATTAAAAATACAATTAGTAAAACTTGAAGTTTGGAATTAAATATTGCTACAACAGGGTGCAGGTCAAAATTAAGACATCATTAGACTTTAATGGAGAATACGAGGATGTGTGTCTTTCTTGGAAAACAGGTGAACTCTCTCAAAGACAAACACAACAAAAAAAAAAACATAATCTGCTTTGACTGTCTGTAAATCATCAATGATGGTTAAAGAAATGTTAGTTTCAGGAGGCGCTTTAGCCAATCTAGTGATAGTTTCTCTGTACAAAAAACAACTTTAGATGCTGTTGAACAAACCCTGAAAGAGCTGAAATCACATGTGTATGTTGATTACATAGATCTGGGAAGTTGCCACATCACAAAAATGAGATTTCCCACGTACAACTCACTGCCCTCAGAATTATCGTTTAAATGTGCTGACTTTATCTTTGCACCCAGTTGTCTGGACTCTTATCAGCTGGGTTTACTTCTATTGCTGCAATTTACTAAGGTTAATTAGCTGTAGACAAGATAAGCATTGAATGCAGCAAGTCGGTCAGAAAGTTGACATGATACGACATTTGTTGTCAGTGATTCTGTTCCAAATAGGGGAACTGGTTTGGTGTTCAAGAAAGTGATCACACACAGCCTCATATGACTATACGACTACACCTAATTTGTCCAAAAGCAGGTACATGAAATCTCTATGAGCAAATACTTAGAATAAATTAAAAAAAAATTAATAAAAACTTGAACTAATTCACGTAAAACTTATCAGAATGTGTTTACAATCCAAGAAAAAACCTGCTATACTAAAAATAAATCACCTTGGAAGACTTATCTTTAGGGAAACTCACTTTTCCAAAAGTGAAAAAATATATATATTTGCACAACTTGAATGGATTTTTTTCTCTTGTGCTTTTGACCATAGATAATCTTGCTGAGTTGGAACCTGGTCAAAGTTGTGAAACCGGCTCTGAGGATGGATTCTATTGTAATTCTTTTCCAGGAGCTGAAGGTCCTATCACATGTTCACACAGCGCAAACAAATATTGACAAATCCAACAGTTCCTTTTTTGACAAAACACAGAAACCTTGGACTAACTGTGGGTCTTAGTGAGAACCAAGAGGCGTATTATACGTGTGTATTTTAACAATAGAACAACAGACTAATAAAAAACAGCACTTTTTAAGTTTGGAAGGACAAAATTTAAATAATATGGTCTAATCACTTTCACATTTGTGTATATGCAGTTTTAACTACTACCCCGCCACCCCCCATTTGTCCCTCACTCTCTCCACAGCTGCTTACATTGATTTTGCTCGTAGGGAGGATAATGTATTCGGACTGAGATCAGGATGAAGAAGATGAACAGAGGCCAGACGATCTCAATCAGCAGTTGGATCTGAGAGAGGAAGACAAAATGGACGTTAATCAAGGAAATACAGGAATAAAAGACTTTCAGAATATAAGAAACATTGAGATAGATAAGCTAATCATTCCAAAACAGTGACAAGATTTCCTTTGTACTTTCCAGTTTTTGGCTTCTTTTACTTAAGGTCTAAGGTCTAAGACTAAGGTCATGTAAACTGATTTAATATAGGGGGAGGGTGTAGGGGACTGTCAGCTGTAGTAATCCCACCATTAGTCTGGGTAAGGTATATAGGTTAATTAGAAGAGACAAAGAGAGAGGTCTGCGGGCTTTAGTGTTTGTTCATCTGCTCCATATGGCCCCTGTACTTCAGAAGCTTGTGTCTCATCTTTAAGCAGCATGGCAGACATGCAGGGATGAAGAATAAACTGTCCTAGAAAATGCACTGTGGCCCTTTGTTAGAAATAAATGGACTGAAAGTCAAGCGGCTGCAGTCGTCACTTTGAGGAAAGGACTCTGCCTGATGAACAAATGGTTTAATTGTATGCAGATGAGCATCCAAACAAATAAAGGAGTACTATGTTACTGAATGGAACTCAATGTAATTTACATGACTTTGAGTGTGTGGGCATCAACTACCACAAAACAGTTACTGGATAATGGATATGACATTCAAATTTGTCATCATCACATCTTTGACTGACTCACAGTGATCTGAAAACTGTAATGCTTTTCAGTTCAAGTAGCATAGAGAAACACATCATTTTCACATTACACGTCCTTGTTGTGGGCTGCATACACATCGGATCTGCGCATATTAATGGGGAATAATCTACAAACATGTATAAGGCCTTTGTGATGCCTGTTAATGTGGTCATGCGTTGCTGGAAAAAGCATCTCTGATTCAAAGTCAACCTACTGAAAATGTGACTGAGACACAACACTTACGGGACGTCACATGAAAAAACTGAAAAGAAAACTTTGCTTCTTGAAATTGATCAAACCTAATATAACTGTTATAATGTAAGGTAAAATTAAGACCTAATGTGTATCCAGCACTGATTATGTCACGATGAACACAACACTAAAAGGTTCAGTCAAAGAGGAGACAAGGATATTTTTTAAATTAAATTTTAAAAAAGTAAACATATTAAACAAACAGATAAGTCCTTATATGTTAGCTATTTGAAGGACTACTTACAGTCTGTCTCCGTCGATAGGTGAAGTTCTTCCAAAGCAGTAAACCCAGCTGAGTGGAGACTGCCATGTTGCTGTCTTCCCAACCTCACTGAGTACGCTCCAGCTCCTCACTGTGAACCCAAGAAAATGAAGACAGACGTTCAGTAACCATAAACTTGTATGTGCACATTCTTCCCTCAGTGAACAGATTAAACCACGGTCAGATGTCGAACCTTTTACAGTCCAGCGTTGTTTCTGGGAAAAAGATGTGGTTTCCAAAAATAAAGAAAGGGATTCTCACGTTCACTGGCGAAACAAAAATGATGTGAAAACAGAACAGAAAGTTATTACATTGACATAGCCAAATATAGGTGTAATGTCCGGCTGACGATACCGCAACGGAGCATGAAAAGTAATTAATCAAGAACAGAACTTTTCAAAAATGAAATTCCACTGACTGACAATAATAATGATAATAATTATGACAACAGATTCACCTCAGTTGAAGACAACTGTCTCACACAGACTGGCCTAAAAGAACAGCAAATGCACACTAATGAAGTTGACTGATGACTGAGGAAGGCTACTCCCCACTGCAAACTGACATCCACTTGATGTATGCTCATCTGTTCAAAGGTTGAGCTACAGTTCAGCCAGGAAGATGAGTGGGTGGTGGGTAATTTTCGTGTGGTGAAAGTTGTTAATAATCCTTTCATCATCCGCTAGTATCACCCTGTTATCACCTCACTGACATACAGAACGCTGCATTTGATGCAAATGTTAAAATAAAATACCACTTTAAACCCATGTCGCCCTTCTGTTAAAACCAGCCTTAACAACCCACTGGTTAAACAGCAATAATGGCTTTTTAAAAGTACTGCCATAAACAGATACACTTTAATACTTAATATACTTATTTTTTTCTGTAATTTCCTGCCTTGGGGTCAATAAAGTACATCTATCTATTAGAACCTAGACACTGGGCTTCGTAAGTTTTAATTTTTTTTTTTTTTTTTGATTCTTGTGTAAAAACCAATGCTGGACACACTTTTTTCTATTTGTTTATCCTATTTGCACATTCAAAAGTCCTTGGGTTGTGTTCAGACGTGTTTTATGCAACACACTCTGATCAGACCACCAAGTCTATTGTTTAGACAACAAATTCCAGGAACAAGAACAAAGCAGACAAAATAATTTATTACAAAATAATTTGTAGTTTTGTGTGTCTTTTTTTTAAATAAGAAATTAAAACTTTGCTGACCAGAACAGGGAATAAAACCCAGCAACAATACAAATCAGACACATGGACTTAACTGAGACAAACACTTGAGAGAGATCAATAGATAAACCAGGTCAGACGTTTAAGACTGAGACCCTTAACTACTTATTAAGGTCATCACAGTTTGTGGCACATGGAGAAAACATGTCCATAAAAGAAAAAAGTATGTTACAACTTTTAAATTTTAACTGACTATAAAAATCTACTGCTACTTCTGCTGCCTCACTTCTGTGGCTGTTACTTCAAGTTTTCATAGCAAACTTGAAACTGGTGTTGGAAATCTATAAACACAGGATCGAGGTCATCCTGTTTGTACAGGATGACCTCGATACGGATTAAAACTGACTGGTTGTCATAGGATAGAACAACAGCACAACTATGTCAAGGACGCAGTAATGTTCAAACATAATGTTGTCCCGCGGATCATTTACTTGTTGTATGAAACAAGTCAAATGATTAGTTCCGTTTTCAATGGTTTTACACCACGGTTTCTATAACTCAAATGAAAAATGACAGCATATTCACATGTAACTACTTCACTAGCAGTCTCCACTTATCTGCAGAGGTTAAGGTCAAAAGAATTTATGCCTGCTGGCTTTAAGTTATTTTCCATAATATTAGTGGAGATGGCAAAAACGACAACACAACAAGCAGCAAAATAAAATAAATTACAGTACAGATGAGAACATTTAACTTTTAATACCACTAACTCACTTGAATTGCACTGATTGCCCACAGTTACAAGAAATTGGATGTGTTAAATAAATCTACGGGAATGTATAATCTGTTGCAATAAAGTCCAACAGGGACGCTGCAATCCACAAACAACACAGTGGCCAATGTACAATATCTGGTGTACCGGTACATCTGTTTTCACCATGAGTCACTCTATTCAACGTCTGCACTCGCATCACATACTTAAGTGTTTCACTGTGAAAAAATGTAAAATACCTGTTGTACATGATTAAAATACAACAGATATTCACCAGCTACACAACTGACATTTTCAATGATTAAATAATCCCAAAATCAGATCATGTGAATTAACAAGGATACAACGTGTTAGTCTTGAACAACCCTGGAAACAACACTGTGTGAAACGCATTGTGCTTAAAGACATCAACATCATCAGCTTGTCTCTGATCACAGATCAGCATCTTCTTTGTTTAAACATGTTTTTTTTTGTCCTGAATGTGTTTCAGTACATCACACAAATCAAATCACATATCAGATGAATGAAGGGGAAAAAAAAACACGTCAAGTCTTGATTTTTGATTTTTGTCAGTGTTTATCTCAAATCCCCCCACTTTCATAAGCAGCTCGATATGTAACAAAACACCGTGTGAACACGTTTACTGCCGATTTAAGAAACAGATTTTCCTCTTATTGCAACACATCTTATATCTAGTAACGCTTATATGCAATCAACCGATTTGAGCAGCTCGAATCTATCTTGAGTCCATCTCCATCAACAATCTGATTTTGGTAAACACTCTGGTGGATTTAGATAGTACGCAGAGATAAGAGGGTTTATCTGCTGAGTGTTGAGCAGCCCCCAAATGGTGCAGAGCCAGTGCGCCTCTAGCGGCACGCAACATTTTTTTTTTTTTTTCATTTTTATACTTGTTTACCATCAGTCCTCGCTCACGTGTTCTATCACACTCACACAGGGTTTTTTTTTCTCTCTCCCTCTACTCCATTGTCTCCCCTTGTTTGTCTGAAAACACTTGACAGGTCATTCAAGATGTTAAAAACACACAATTAAAGGAAAAATATCTCATCTTTGTCCTAACGGTAAAAAAAAAAAAAAGACACGTAGAGATCGTCGATGTTTGATTCATTAGAGACACATTTTTTTTTTTTTTTTTTTTTTTGCTTCTTCAAAACACAAGAGAAAAATGCAGCTGATGCTTGTCGTCGACATTGCAACACAAATGCAAATTAACATGAATGAAAAACATCGAAAACAACACATCAGTGCGCTGTCTGTGCGCTGTGGAGCAAAAATTATAATTGCAAAAAAAAAAAAAACTGATTTCAATTGACAGTCACAGAGAATCAACCTTTGCACCGCGACCTAATGTCACTGTCAGGACAAACTGTCAGAAATCACCATTTCAATTAATGACTTGAGTTTCATTGTTCTGTTGAACTGAGGTTACTGTCGGTCATTCAGCTTCGAGATGCTGCGCTTCAACACCGTCAAGGTAGATACATTTAATCTACAAGTAGGTTGATCGAGCCTCCAGCGTTAAGCTACAATAAAAGTGACTTGAAGCTAGAAAAACAACAGGTTTTTCAGTAATTTCCGTCGCATTTAAACGCTCCACTCGTTTATAAATAAGTTTTAAAACTGAGATAAAAACAAAACAAAGCAAAAGATGCGATATATTATTTGATTTTCTACTCTTTTATTTTTTTCCCCCTTATTTTGGGTTGAGAATCTAAAGATAAAAATAACACGTTGCAACAAAGAGGCTTTTATTTTCTTAAATACCTCACCGGAAATCTCGCATATATTGCAGCTGCCTTGATTAGTTTAAGCTCACAGACGGTCAAAAAGACGATGCAATGTTGACGATAAAAGCGCAAAAAACTGCAAATTAAAAACTCGTCATTTCACCCGAATAACGGCGTTGATTTGAACATCAGCTGTCGACTCAGAACATCTCAGTTACTGTTTAACTCAACGACGTCGAAATGAAAAAAAAATCGACTAATAAACATCAGGATGTTATTTGCTTTGAAGCCAAAATTAGTTTTAATTTTGACATTTAATTACACCAAGCTAAAAAAAAAAAAACATTAAAAACTGACAACACAAACAAACATGTAACCAAAGAATGACATGACAGTGTGTTTTTACTATGACACGGTTACATTCATCTCTTTGTTGTTCCAACAAAGAAACTCACAAATTCTCCAAAAAAACCAAACTACAAACCAAAACTCAACAAAATTCACCAACCTTGATCCTGAACGTTGCAAATATCCACTCTTTCTTTTTTCATAAATTGAAATCCTTCATCCAGAATAAACACGGTGTATAACTGGTAATTAAACTGAACCCCCTCCACCGTTATGGTCTTCTCTTCAGTGTCTCGCACTATTTTTTTTTTTTTCCTCCAGCAGGCTTTTATAGCGCTGCTCGTCTCGGAGCGGAGCGGAGCAGAGCGCAGTAGAGGTAACTAGCGGTCACCGTTTGTTGCTGCTCCCATATAAGGAAAGCACGTGCGGCGTCAAAACATCTCTTAAAGGGCCAGCGACACCTCATCGTCTCATCATCAATGCACTGGCTTCTTTTCAATTACCATTTGGCTTCAGAAACTTGTAGGACACAACTAAACAAAATGATTCTTTTGCAACAAAACTAACTAATTAATTACAAAGAACCTCCTGATTATTATAACCCATTATATCCTATATTGAAATATATACATTACATTTATACAGTGTATTGTGCACATTAGTGTGCTGAGATGGCCTCCAGCCTTCCATGACCCTGAACAAGATAAGCTGCTTAGAAAATGGATGGATGGATGCATGGATAAATAGATGGATGGATGAGTGGATTGATGGATGTAAACTTGTTGTCACTTAATTTACATCTGCTACTTTCATCCATCAAACCTAACCTTAAACATCAACAGGGTAAAGACAGCAGGCCACGTGCATGACGCTTAAATCAATACTGAATACCCTCACTGTGCATTTTATTAGGAACAGCGGACTAATACTGGGTATGGCTTCCCTTCACTCTCAAAACAGCCTCAGTTCTTTGTGGCATAGATTCCAGAATGTGTTGGTACCGTTCCTCAAAGATTTTGCCCTGATGACATGACTGTATCATATTGACTTAAAGCAGGCTGGGACCAGAGACTCGTGCTGATGGCACTAAATTCTGATCGCACCATCTGTGTGTCTCTGCTAAAATCAAGATTGATCAAACCGGGCAACATTTTTTCCAGTTCATCTCTTTAGTTTTAATGACCCTGTGTCCACTGCAGCACAGCCTTTCTGTTCTTGGCTCACAGGAGTGGAGTTTGATGTGACCTTCTGCTGTTGTAGCAAATCCACTTCATGGGTCAACTTGCTGTTCATTCATATAGAGATAGAGATATTTCTGTGGTTGTTAAGAGAACTTATATAAGTTATTGCACCTTTTCTGTTAGCTTCCCACTAGCCTGGCCATTCTTCTCTGACCTCTGTCATCAAAATAGTGTTTCCATGTTTTCTGTTGTTTGCACTATTCAGGTTAAACTCTAGAGACCACTGTCCAAGAAAATCACAGAAGATCATCAGTTTCAGCACCAACAGCAATGCCAAGGTCGAAGAATACACGTTGAGATCACATTTTCCCCCATTCAGGTGTTTGATCTGGACTTTGATCAACTGAAGTTCCTCACCTGTATCTGCATTTTTTATACATTTCACTGCTGCTACGTGGTTGAATTATTATAACCTGGATGGAACCTTTTGGGCTATGACATTTAATACACTTGGTATTTCGCTGGGTCGCTGCATATTCTGTGGAGGTGTCCCAAAAAATGTATCCCCAATGGTTGGATGGACCACTCTACTGCCCAACACTATTCAGGTCGGGAGCTACTGTTAACACTTCACATGTAATCAGACACCAACATCAATCTGATACATGTTTGTCTTACGAGTGCTACCTGCCACCCACACCAGATTAAGCAGAATGAAATACGCAGTTTGAGGGAGTTTTGTAGTTCATGATGACAAAGTTGTGGAGCAAAGGGAAAAAACGACTCAGTTGTCCATTCGGTTGAATAATGGGGTCTGGTTCATGTGGCTGGTTTAAAGATTATTTACAGTTGACATGCATAGCTGCATGTCAATTGTCAAAATTAAAAAAAAAAATCAACTGACCAACGTGCCTATCATCATTAACTTTTTAACTATGTCACTGGCAAATCCCAAATCCAAGAGCATAATTTCTCCTAAAATCTAATCCTAATCATGGTTCACTAAAGCTAACTGCAGGAGTCTGGAGTGCAGTCCAGGCTTACTAATGTACAAAGTGCATGACAGCCATCTGGCAGTGATTATCTAGCCTGGTCTGCCTCCACTGTCTTTTATTCTGTTCTGCTTAAGGGTGCAATTAGTTTAAAGATGGTGGACAGTTAAATTGTTCTTTTTCCTTAGCTTTTCCACTTAAATGTGTAGATACCAGGAGGGAATACAGTACTGTTAAATTCAGACATTCCAGTGCTTCTTCTCTGGTCTATTCCAACATTCCTCTAATGACATGTGAGAGATTGTATTGACTTTGTTTTTCCTCATGAATTTTAATTGCTATCTAAAACAGTTTCAATTTAACACGGCCGGTATTCATTAAATGATCTAATGAATGTTACTAGAGTAGTCACATACAGTGTGTACTCTTTCTTACATTCCAACAAATAATGAAGTAAACAAATTGTAGGAAAAGTGGCATAATGGTGGAAACTGTGTCATTGTTTTTTCTTTTTCTACCTTGTGATGTCTTTTTTGTGGGGTCTCATTAAAACAGGATTCCCACTCAGACTGATTAATTACTTAATTCATCAGAGAAGCTGCAGAGCTCTCTGCATGGATGAATGATGATAATCACCCAGGATGGTTCCTGAGTAATTTACGATTACTGAGGAAACACTAAAGCTGTCGATATATTCATGTTGAAATGTTTTCAAAAGACGCTAGTAAGTGTATTATACTTACGCACAAGTAAATTCTTATATATATATTTGTATAATTTAAGACCAGGCTATTCACGATAAAACTTGAGGATTCTTTGAATTTTCATAGACCGTTGCAATGGTTCAATCTAACCAACTAGTTGGTTAAACATTTGGTTGTAGATGTTCTGGTTTTTTGATGGTGATTGATTGATCTGTATAAAAAAAAAAAAAAAATCACTGCTCATCTGTGTGAGGTGCAGGATTAAGTAAGAATCTGCACATTTCAAGTCTTTGTGCAAAAAAGCTTCAGACCTAGACCTTCATCGGGCTCTGGTTGATTTACAAAGATAATGGTTACATTTACTTTTAAATGACACAATTCAAAAACAGAATAGAATTTGAACAACATAATGATTCATTGATTGATAGAGGTAAACACTTTTCTCTGTCGTCTTCTTGTGTTCTTTCATACAGTCAGAGGTTACTGTCAACCACTCAGTAGTTCTTTAATACTCACAGTCAGACTTTGTCTCATTTGAGGGCATTTGAGGACACTAAACCGCAAGAATGAAACTTACCAAAAATCTACCAAAAGGCAGATTGAAAATAACATGCACAAGTACAAAGTGTTCACATTTTGGCCAGCGTGGGACAAAAGTTGGAAGCAGAGAATGAATGCAACAACAGTCCAATTTCATCAAATGGTTCTGGATGGACAGAGACATTGCGTGGCTATAAAGTCAGTAGTGTTCACACTGACAAATATCTGTCTCTGAGTTCAGCAGTTCACATCTCATTCATTGTGATTATGTGCAGTGAACTGTCAGGTGCACTTATTCCCACTGGCTAGAGAACAATGGTTTGTTATGGCTGGCACAGCATGAGTTTATGCACACACTCAATGCTGATTGGATCACTGATCTATAACCCAATCTTGGATTTTCTTAGAGTTATGGTTGACATTAAGACTGGGGAAGTCTGGGACATAGAATTAGACCAAGTGGGATCATGTCATTTGAGGAGAAGAACTGTTTGTACACATGAAGATTAAACATATAGAAAACTATTGTCACTGCTTGAACCCTCCTTCAAGCAGTGACAACACAGTGTAACTTCACTGTGTTGCAGTATTAAGTACATAAAATCCATGGTAAATTAGTTAAGACATATATGTAAATAAGTGTCAAGCCATGAATCTTCAATTTAGCCACTTTTAGCCATGCTACAATAAAACAGTTGTACATTCATTCTAAGAATGAGCTGAAGAACATTTTTTTCCCTAAGAGCTCATCCAAGTCAGCTTAGCTGGAAAGAATTTAAAATGTGAGGTTTGAGTTCAGTTAAGGTCTGACAAACAAAAACAGCACTGTATCTTTCTGTCAAAAGGTTATTAAATGCCTTTGTCTGGAATACAAACCTATAGGACAATTCATTTTATATCACAACATTTGATATCATACTAAAAGACTTCTAAACCTTTCAGTTTTGATTGAGTCAACATAACCTATTCACCATTCAAAGAAGGTACCTTAACACTTTCTATCGTTTGCAGCTGCTCCTTATCATTAAACGTGTCATTATCAAAGGAAAATTGACCACTTATGAGCTAATAACCTTGGGAATTGACCCACATGAGTGAGACTCCTGACCTTTCAATAACTTCTGTGGTGTTAAATGAAAGTAACAGTAGCCTAATTGTCAGTTTGCTGGAAGATCAGCTGGAACAAATTCAAGTGTCCCTTGAGAGCTCAGCTTTTTAAGACAGACTTGTCTATGCATAATCAAGGGAAATCAGACAATAAGTAGCACTCAGCAGCAGTCATATGGTAAGGTTCAAGCAGAGGAAAAGGTGTTAACGCTTTCAAACACAAAACAAAACAAAAAAACAAGACTTCCAGATATCTTATCTATACCTAATCTTTGCTTATTTGTGTCTTATTTGTGTAGTAAAAACACATTCATTGTCCTGACATGCAGCAGCGACTTATACAACTGACATTTGGGCCATTGATCATTCCATCCTGAACTGCTGTGGAGGCTGGTTGTGGCTTGACTTGAGAATGTGAATTAACTGCTGTTTCATTTCACCAAAAGAGCACAAGTGGAAAACTTCCTCTTTTCCACTTTGACCGATAGTAACCCCAGACACCAACTAGAGCGAAAACGCACAACGGCGTCTTCTTTCATTTCATTTGCAAGAATAAATTACACTGCAACATGTCTCGACAGTCAACATCTGATCTGTCGGTCTTATAAAAGTGCGCTCAGGACGCACAGAGTTGTATCTGTACAATACTGTGGCACAGAAAAAAGTACACAGGTAAGCCTGTATGGATGATGTGGGCACCGGCGAGCAGGATGAGAGGAGAAGGAGGAGGATGGAATGTCCGATAGTAACCCCAGCACAAAGCATGAAGGGGGAGGGGAAATTTGTCCGATAGTAACCTCAACACCGACTATGATGTAGGTAAGCAGGATAGGAGGGGGTGGTGGTGTTCTGGTCGCCTATATTTAACTTGGCACAAATGTGTCCTCAAAATGCTTTTTTTTAAAAACTTTAAACTCGTGACAGTGCTTTAACAGCCTGGTGGACGACTTGACCGGCACAATACACGGGGTTTTCCTTTAAATCAACAGATAATGTTACATCGAGAGAAATACATTAATGAGGGGAAACATCTCCCTGATGCTGACACCCGCCCACCCCCCACACACAAACAAATGAGTGAAAAAAATGTACATAAAAAAACTCGGCTTCAGAAATATTAGATCGACACTGGTTTCAGTCTCCCTTCTCCCGCTTGCAACGTCGACACTCATGTGGCTTTCAATTGCTGTCGGAATCCACTCAACTGCAAATGAAGTACCGTTGATCAAGATCACAGTAAATCAATCAACGATGCAAAAGAGCAGGATTAGGTTTCAGTCAAAAATCACAACACGTTGAATCTAAATTGAACACTATAGCTCCTTTGTTCGGTTTGTAGTTTAATCTTACGGCTTTTTTTCTTTTAACAATCTTGGATAAACCTTTTACTCCAAAATTTGAAAACAAACGTAGAAGGCAACAATTGTAGAATTATCATAACATTTCAGCTCATTCAATAAACCAATCAACGCGTGTCTGATGATTTAATTATTTACTTTTGCCGGAAACGATTCAATTATCTCAGTAAGTCTTTCCCTGATAATAAGATGGAAGAGCTCTGGGAGAGTCCGTGAATGCATCGTGGTTTGACCGCTGGTTACCTCGTACTGCAGCCGTCGGAGAACTGGGTGAAAGGGGAATGATGTCACTGCCTTGCTGTGAACGACTGAGGAGAACAATGACGGCCCCAGAACAACTGGAAAGGGTTACTTAGCAGAAATACATCAAGGAGGAGTTTATTTCTGCGAACGTCGCCAGGATGACTGACTGTTAACTTCCCAAATTTATGCAAGGGTTAGGCTTAGTTAAAGGGTTACATTCTTGAGACAATATATTGGAATGTCTAATAATATTAACAACAATAATAATAATAATAATAATAATAATAATGATAAAAATAATAAAATACTGAAGAATTTACCACAACCTTGGTAATAAATAGTCTTTTCAACATATACATACAACAATCCTCACATATGTTTATATATAACTCTGGAATAAACATTGTTGTTGTGTTTCTTCAGGTTCTTTATGAAATCAGGTCAGCAAGTGAGAGAGTTACCCAGAGAAACTGTTTGACTGTGATTTTCTGTAAGAGATGGAATATATTATAGGCGTGGGAGATAGTTCTCATTAGAGAATGAAAGGCCAACCTGTGCTTCAAAGGAACAGAAATAAGGGCGACATACTTTTCCCTGTGAAGTGAAAATGGATTCTAAGTAATCAGTCTTGTCAGCTTTAATCTGGTAATCTCATCTATACTTTGTTATGTATTGAAGTAAGTACAGAAGTAAGTCTGTGTGTGTGTGTGTGTGTGTGTGTGTGTGTGTGTGTGTGTGTGTTTGTGTTTGTGTATGTCAGTAGTATAAACAGGATGTTGGCCAATTAATAGGGATGATGTTAGATTCTTGCGGTGTTTTGTTATTTTCTTCACCTGTCCTCAGATGTAAATCAGCTGCAAAAGAAATTCTTTTCATGCACCATTGTATTGCAACGTGATTTTTTAAAAAAAACTTATTTTAAGAGAGAATACATTAAACATTAGAACATAAGTAACCTTATAGTAACACTCTACAACCTAATTAGGTCAGTGTCCAATAAAGGGCTACATCAACAACAATTTGTTATTAATTTCACCAACTCCTTCTTTAGTGTCAGAATTATTATTAATGATACAATGTTTGTCCTATTTACAGTACATGCTACACACATAGGTCACATTTCTGTTCACAGTATAGTTGTGCATGCAGCACTTTTGTGACCTATGGGATAAAGTTGAATGATTTCCTATGTAACTGTAATGAAGCTCTTTGGCTCGTCCCGATGCGTCCCACTTACACACAGTTGGAGAATGAGGCCATTGTTGCAGTATTGGTTTTCAGATATGTTTTCTGGGAAATGCTTGAAAACACTTCATTCTCATGGATTGTGACCCAAACTAATTTGTCTGCTCTGATGTACGCTATGCACTGTTTAATTTTTGGTTTCTAAATGGGGCTTTTGTACATACAATGTTTGCATAATCAATGTTTGTGAGAGTCAACACAAATATGACAACATGCGCGCGCACACACACACACACAAACACAGCACACACAAGTCTAAGCTGGGTATGAGAATTCAAGAATGAACTCATAAATCTAACTTAAAAAAACACTTTTTTTTTCTTAAACAGTCAAAGATTTGAAAATATAGAGCACATGGGCTCAACTTCACCCATAAACCTGTGATGGCCTCCCATAAACATTTCTTGACTAAACTTGTCCTTGGTTAGTGTAATTGTAATAATCTGTTCTGTTCAAGAATGTTCAGAACTCATTTTTCACATGTCGCCCTCATTTCAAGGGTGACTATGAAGATCATACTGATCTTATTATCCAGACTTCTCTATGTAAATCAACTGAATCTGATACGTCTTCAGGACAACACTGTTCCTGACATTGTTTTGATGTGATATGTAGTTTACTGTGGTCATCAACACAGCAGGATACAAAAGGATCATAGTTATACAGTTATACACTTAAAAGCAATGCTGATGTATTGTGGATAGCAATTTATCTTAAATGGACACAGTGCAACATTAAATGCTACATTAAACACACACACACACACACACACACACACACACACACACAGGTTGCTTTGTCTTGCCTACATCTCTCAGCAGGTATGATTCATGAGTGAATGTGCGAATAAGTGAATTTGAATACATGTGTATGCATTTCATGCTTCACTGATATGGGTCAAAGTGTCTTGGAGAGAGTCATATGCTGTTTGCCGGTCTGAGTGCAGTTATATACACCCATGGGCAATAAAAAAGTGATTAACATGTAATTTGCCTCACATTCTCTTTTGTAGCACCACAAGTCTCCAGATGGACTATTAACAATGGCTCAGATAAATGTAAAGTCAAGTAAATGTAAGTAAATGTAAATGTAAAGTGTGTTGATGGTATTATTGACACTAGTACTTCCCTTTTTACGACAGGATTTTTCCTCTGTGAAATGTCTGTAATTCCTAACTGGGTCAAGTATTTCAATATCAATTGTGGGTTTTGAATTTAATGCAACAGACGATAATGTAAATTAAAGAAAAATATGATCATATTTCATATCAAATAAGGCCAAGCATAGTCACAACAGACAATTGAACACAGATCAATGAGACACTATAAATACAAAATAGATGATGTGCACTTTCTTGATTCCTTTTTTAAAATAATATGAAAATTTCAATCAAGGTGATTTCATTATCTTTTTTTATCTTAATCCCTCAAACATCTCTCTCTTTTAATTGCTGAGGACACAAATAATCCACTCCACACAGAAGACTTTGAGTGTGGCCGAATTTTAACCACATCAGCATAATCTTTAGGCATATCCTTTTTTTCTTTAAATAAACTGGTTTAACATATTTGCTTTCATCTCCAGGGGAAGTTTATAAGTTCGCATTTCCAGTTCCAGTAGAAAAAAACAAAAAGTTAATAAGAAACAGTTCATGTCAAGATGTAAAACATCCTCAAGTCTATAACCAAAGTCCAATTTAGAGTTTAAATTTAACTTGACACTGTACAACGTGACATTTTGTCTGTGTCTCTCAGGTGGATGTGACTTGTCAGACTCTAATTGGTTTATGTAATGAAAACTCTTAAAAAAAATACCTTGATTTCTTTCTGTGACATATGAGACAGTATTAAATTGTCAGTGCACGGGGGTGAAGACTGAATGTGATATTAGTCATCATCATGGTGAAAAATGAAAAAAAAAAAAAAAAAAAAAAACACACTGACACAGGAAGAACATGCAAACCTGTGCTGGTTAATCTGCTGTAACATGCTGATGGTGTTTCATATAATCTGAGAGGAAATAGGTCATCAAACAAATCTCTTGAAGTAACCATAATTTAAATATAAAATATGAAAATAAACAAAAGTTAAAGAAATCAGTGAACAAAAAATGATCTAGTTGGAATTAATTGTAACTGTGCCTTATAATAATTATTATACAATCATTTTTCCAGTTTAAATGGTTTAACAGAATTATTGAACTTGAAGGATTCAGGCATTTTATGAAGCTCTGATAATAATGATAACGATAATGATGATAATAATAATAATCATGGTGATTTTCTTAATTGGTTATGTAAAGATGCAGCCCAGGTAAAACTGAAGTTATATCAAATTAAATGTTAAATAATAATAATAATAATAATAAAAAAAGATAGGATTTAAATTTCCAAAGGGTGTTTGCTGTTGTAAAATCCAAGGGATTATGTCTGTATCTTTCTCTGTGTGTGTGTGTGTGTGTGTGTGTGTGTGTGATAGAGCATATGTAAGTGTTTAGATCTGAGGGCGTTTAATGCTGCGTGTTTCTGCATCAACTCACATCTTTCCATGTGATTAAGAGTGCTTTGAGTGAGATGTCATTTCTCTCTCTTTTTTTTTTTACATACAAAAGTGTGTTTTGAGAGGATAAGTATATGATAAGCAGTTTTGATGAGTGGCTGAGTCAAATCATACCCAGTGATGGAAGTAAACATCCCCATTGCTGCTGTTGCTCCTCAGAGTTCACATTTTGTCATCAAATATCACATGCATGGATTTTCTGCGGTAGAAATCATTGTTGTTCAGTTTTATTGCTCTTATACTTACCAGTCAGTTCAACATATCGAAAATGTAGAAAAAAATGAACATCACTTGCTGCGTTAACACATAGCAGACCTTGAGTGATGAGATAGTTACTGTTTGTTTGTATTCAAATATCTCTATAGTTTTCACTGTAAGTACTGACTTGAATGCACGAATCATCAGATTGTGTTTATTTTGAGTTTTCTCACCCCCCTTTTCTAAAATTTACTTTCTGTGTGTGTGTGTATCAGAGTGCTGACTAGCCATCTGCCAGTCTGTGTTCTAAATAATGGTCTATTCATCTCAAACAGCTGGCGGACACACTGACCTCTGTCTATTCTCTCTCTCTCTCTGTCTATCTATCTGTCTGCTGTTCCTTTCTTCAGTCTGATTATTCTACTCCCACTGCTTGTGAAATCCCCAGAACATCATGAATGTATTTGGATGATTTTCAGATTGGGAAAGCCAGATACTTTTGTAGATAGTGATGATGATAGTCACTCTGTGCAAAAAAAAAAAAAAAAAGTTAGTTTCTGGGTCATAACCTATGAGTCAAAACATCTGTCTGACACAAAATCAACCAAAAGAGTCTAGTTCATGTAATTTCATAAAAACAAATATTTATAACTTGTCATAAAAGTATTTTATGACTTGTAAATATTCAGCAAACCTTGATGTCTTAACACAGTTTGTCTCTGCCCCTGTAGAACAGATGGAGGCCTTTAGACAGACAGGTCATTAGCGCGTTTGTGTGCATCCAGGTAGTAATAAAAGTGACCTGCGCACTGTTCTTGTTTACTTGTGCTGATATTCTGGGCCAAATCTGATCCTCAACAGTATCTTTGTACAAACTTCATCTTTAATTTTAAAGATGCGCATTGTCTTAGTCAATGATGTCGTTCATTTTTATGACAGAAAATAATATTTACGGAAGTTAACAAGTTAACAAGCAAAATAAGGTTTAAGGAACCAGGAGCCAACCGACAATATTTAGGTTATAAAATCATTTTAAGTTATTTCTGTTTCTCAAGTCATTTTATTGTGATACTGTCTGCAGCTCTGTATATGAGTCTTTCAGTCTGCTGTGTCTGCTTTTTCTCTTCCGTACGTTCCAACATTCATCTTTAAACAACCTGACAACTTTAAGATTCTCTGTTTTTGGAGTGAGGCAATACGAGTTTGCTGTGTGTGTCCAATTACTCTCCCTCTTTCTCACTGTGTGTGTGTTTTGTCTATGTCGCCTCACCACCTGGAATAGTTGTCCCATATTTTTCTTTCACACTTTCTGCTGCCGTAGTTGTTTTTCTCCTGCCAGGGCCTCTGTTTGACTCTGCTGGTTAAGCAACTTTTCTGTCCCATGTCAAGTTATTCATGTACACACTCACACACACATGCACACACGCACACACACACACAAAACTGTGTTTCCATAACTTCAGGGGACATCTCATTGACTTGCATTCATTTCCTGGACACTTTCCTGGAAACCCAAGAGATCTCAACTGTTGGTCCTACTTGTCTAACCTTTATCTAAACCTGACCCTAACCTTAACCAAACCCTAAATCATGTCTTCACCTTAATTGTTTGTTTTTCACATTATGTGGACCTGCTTTTTGTTCCCATAAGGGAGACAGGTCCCCATAAAAGATTTAAGTCCCCACAATGTAAGGTATACCTAAATCACTCACACACACTGGATGACACAACATGACAAGATATGCTCAGAGATCACTCTGAGCATTTATGAAATCTAAATGTGTTGAAAGAAACAGTTTCTCAACAGGTTACAGTTTCAGCTGCACTTTGTGGAACTATGTGAGCTCTGGCTGCTTTCTTAACCTTAATGAAATAATGTGCCAAATATATGAAATATGTGAAAATGTCTCTTTATGCTGTGTGAATCTAGAGCACTCTAGAACCTTCCACAGAACAGCGAGCAGACTGAGCACAAAATGAAGCAGCATCACATATAGCGATGCTTGATAATTAAGTCAGCCTCGTCCTTGTAGACATGGCTCATTCGATACGCACACGCACACACACACACACACACATTCTCACACAGGGATTATTACAGCAAAGTACTGCTGTAATTCCCAAAGGAGACCCCGTGGTTATTTTGGGCAGTGGGGAGGAATTAATACTGAGTGAGGGAGATGGTTTATAGAAAAAGGATTGAATAACATAGGCGATCCTCTCTAGACTAAAGGAGAACCAGGATTATGGTGGGTTCAGTGAGGTAATGACGGCAGAAAAAAAAGCTTTTAAAGATTTTTTTACGGACAATAAGACATTGTAATGTCTGTTCACACATTTGTATCTGCAGACAATAAAACAATTGGAATCGCGTAAAAAAGCTTGCCCAACTCTCTTTGATAGTAACATTTTTAGAAACTGCATAGCAGAACCTCTAAAATTTATTGATAAACATACTATATCTTGTTTTATGATATGTACAAAAACACACAACACCAAATGTGAACAAATTTAGGTTTAATCTCAATAACACATTGTCGGCATGAAAATGAATGTGTACTCGGCAGAGTGTCACTCTTTGACTTGACAGTCAGTTGAATAAAATTATACCTCAAAGCAGTTGCTCTGAACATTTGACCCAGTCAGGAAGAAAAATAAAAAGTAATATTTCAAAGTATTCATTCCAGCCCTCAGTTGACTGTCCAACTGTCGGAACCATAAAGTTCAGTTTTTATTGTAGCCTGTGCTTTTGCAAAATAATATGTTTTAGTGGCTCCTGCAGAGCTGATGCAAAAAGAGCTTTAATTTTGACCAGATGTGAACTGTACGGCTGGCTCTATTACTGGACTGGATAAAATGAGAAGCAATTCTCAGAGATGAAAGCAAGCTCTGTTAATGGGAGCTCAGCAGGGGCTTTTGAGCACATGCACAAAGCCAAAGGTGTATGAGTTTTCTGCATGTGAACTTAAAGGTAAACTCAAAAAAGCAGGGAAATGAAAAGAGGAATGAGATGAACAAAAAATGATGGAGGGTGGCAGGGTAAAAGAAGAGGATCCCTTGAGCATAGCTGAGGAAAATACGATAATGTAAGTCAAATGAGGTCAAAAAAAAAAAAAGATTCACAGAAGAATTGACTGAAGACAGAAGAAAACGTGACTAAAATGAAGGCAGGATAGAGCAGATGTGTGCAGAGAAGGTGAGAAGGGAGGAAAGAAATAGGGGACAGGGAGCAACACAGCTGCCCCAGCCGAAGACTGATGATCTTCTTTTTCATTCCCCCTCATGCCGTTCTCGCCGCATCCACGTGAGAGAAGGGGAAGGAGGGAAGAGGCAGGGAAATTGGGAGGAGGGAGGGGGAGAAGATCAGAACTGCTGAACGCATGGCAAGTCCTGCTCCATCTCTCGGGCAAAAATCAATTTTTTTCCAGCTTTACCAGTTTGTTGTTGATGTTATTAAGTAAATTATTCTTCATAAAAAGCAAAAAATTAGAAAAATATTTAAGAAAAAAAAATGAACCCAAAAATTTACAAATAAAGAATAATAATGATAATAATAGTAATAAAACAACCACATCTACTTTTTGTTATAAAATGACTCAAGTTTGTGTTTATATGTACATCTGTCGCAAGTGTGACAGATGTACACACAAACACACACATGGACATACTCTAATACAGGCAGAGACACACGTGCTCGGACTTATTGCGTTTTATTGAGAATCAGATTAAGCTGGTTTCTGGTCTAATGAGTCTGGGATTGAAATAAATCTGTTGCAATGGTTTTGGCTGGGGCTAGTGGCCGCACTTACTTAGTCATATTCAGTCTCAATCATACCTCCAGAGATCATTTAATTCATTCACTTCATGCACTAAAAACATGTGAATATGTATCATGCATATTTCAGAATGAATTCCAAAGTGAATCCATGTGTTTCTCACACTGGTAACAAAGCTTGTTCCGAAAGCAGCAGTCTTGTAATGAGTCATAACCTCAGTAGTCATGCAAGCGGTTATTTTGTGGGAGTAGGCCTTTGCCTCAAGGAAATGGCTGATGTCTCATTTTGAGACTCAATTTCACAAGCAAGACTCAACGAAGAAAAACGAATGTGAAAAAAAAAAAAAAATGACAGATGGTATTCAGTTGTTTTAATTTTGGCTACAATCTCAGATATGATCATTTAGCGTGGGATTATTCATCAATACATGTTTTGAAGAATAAAGGTCTGTGTTGAAGAAACGTTATCATCGCTGGTGTTTGTTTTACAGAAGGTAACTGTTGTATTTCAGCCTCCATCACGCCGGCCTTTTAACAGCTTTGTATTTCTTGTAACGTCATGCTGCCATCTTTCCCATTAGTGCTGTTTATCCATGAAGGCCACCGTATCTCCTCTCCGCCTCTGAGCTGTTTCAGTCTCACAGGACCATTTTGTCCTCCGTCTGTGAAGGACAACAAGTGTGTTTCATATTGTGTTTTTTTGTGTGTATTTCTATGTAAATCCACACGCCACGTGTATTTTTTAAAACTTTATTTGTGCGTGTACACAAGTATGTTTATGCATGTACGCTGGTGTACATTATTGTTACATAATCCTGTTTTTCCAAAGTCACCTCACAGGTCTGCATGAGTGACTCATCCTCTTCTATTGGGATAGCAGCAGTAGAAATGCTGGACTCTAGCGCCATCTACTGTAGGTCCTCTATAATACCCCCAGCCTACGAGAGAGAGAGAGGTTGCTATCGAAAGGCCGTTGAACTGAAATATTGGAAAATCACACCGAGAAAAGTGGATGTGACATTTTTCTCCCATTTATTTCTACCATTTTGATGCCATGCTGATAGCAATAACTGTGGCTCTGTGAGCGAAATGGAAAGTGTGAGAATCTAGCTTCACGCCCCTTCATTTCCAACCACAAAAATCTCAATCTCTTTACAGACAGTACATTATTGTAACGCCTTATCAGTGGTATGATGGTTAAACTCTGCAACATTGGATCTACTGTAAATACTGGTAAATACTGAAATTTTCATGTGGCATTATGTTACTATGTTCACACACTAAGCCTGTTTTTCTCTAGTAAAAACTTCCTGTTTCATTGTTGATAGATAGGAACTCTTGTAATTCTGCATATGATCTAAGAGAGAAGAAGCTGCAGGCAGAGGTGATAATCAAGTCAATTTCTTTTTATCAAATGTAAAAACATAATCACAGATTCCTTGAATTTATATTCAGTAACCAAATCCAAGATAATTGGAATAACCCTGAGGATCAAGATTTGGATTTCAGTTTTATTATCATATAACTGACGTTTTTGCCATGAAGGACATCCTTTTACACCCTCAAATTAGGATTAAGAACTAATTAACGCTGCATAGAAGACTGGGTTGCAGCAGAAGATACACAGGAGTGCTGGCAGTGTAAAGAGATAATACATTTTCTGAAAACAGACCCTAAAAGCATTATTTTGATTAATTGAAAGACAAATATAGAGTCTTATTTTACTGAGTCTGATTAGTCTAAGGAGGGGGCAAAATGCTACATAATGCTATTAGACAGTCACAAAGACCACAGAAATATGTAAAGTAATCAAATAGTATAATTTTCTTCAGTACCTACTTTCACTTTTTACCAGTACTCAGCATTTTTAGTTGTATTTGCTGAAACTATCACTATGCTCTGACAGTAGTACATGAAGCCGGAAATTTAATAAATAAATAAATAAACAGACAGAGGGGGAGGTGTAGCTCTCTGTCAGTCATAGCTTGTGCACACGTTTGATGCAGAGTTGGCCACATTTCTTCCTGACAGGCAATTTTCTTATCATCTTGTTAGCTTCTCTAGCTTCTCTGACAGCTAACATGAACAGGCTTGTTTTTCCTTCTGTGTATCCATACAGTATGTTAGTTGTGCATTAGTCTCAAGTTGCTGTGGGATACAGTATTTGTGCTCATTCATTTAGCTTATGTACACCTGCTCTGGCGGAGGGGGAGTGGTTTGGGAGACAGTTTTGGAGCTCAGCAGAAGGTCAGGGAAGGACCCGAATGATGTATCCATCTAAATTTATGGAGGACATGGTCTTTTTCTGTTCCATCATTTGTCTTTTACGATTGAACACTGCCTATTATTGCATTTAGATGTACACAGTGAAGAGAATTTGAAACCAGTGGCAGACAAGTGACAACAAAGAGACAAATTAAGCAAAAATGTATGGGTTACTTTAAAACTAGACAATAATTATGTGCTCTAAAATTGAAGCAAAAAGGTTTCTCTTGTCTTAGATAGATCTGGTTAGATTAATGGGCAAAAGATATCAATAAATGCAACGTGTCTGGTCTGGAAGACAAACTCACAAAACTAAAACATCAGTGAAGTCATTTACAATCGACTGTTAATGATCAACCAAACCTTTACAACTGTCAATAAAACAGATTGTGAACTGATGTTTTTAGTCTACAAGTCTGCAGAAAAAGAATCAGAATCATCTGCAGTTTGGTGCTTATCCAGATCAAGCTGTCAAGTTTGATTTTTTTTTTAACAATATGCTGCGCAAATAATAAAGATAAATTGATTCAATGCATGTTCACTTGTCAGTTTTTTAGGATCAACGGTAAAAAGAACATCAATATCTACTTGCAAAGTGAAGAATTAGAAAACTTAATAAGGCTTAATGTGCTCTGGTTCCTTCCTACAGGCTGGGTTAGTTTTCTCACAGAAACAAACAACAAACAAAATTTTACCCCAAAGTTTTGCAGCAAAAACATTTTTTTTTGTGTTTGCAGCTCAAATGAAAACCATTGAAAGGTTTTAGAGACATTAGATAGTGTTCACCACCATCATGACATCATAGAGTGAGAAAATATCTTGGTTAAATGTTAAATGTCCGTCCCTCAAGTACAGTTCAGATACTTGGAAACTTTATCAAAGGGGGGTCAGTGAAGCTGACCCCCTTTTCCTTACTGATATTTTTTTTTCTATTAATTTGTCACCTGTCTTTACATTACAATCAACACAAGGAGAGCAGCATGAGCACCCACATATCCAAGATACAGGTCAAAACCAGCAACCTTCTGGCTACAAGCCCACTTCTTTCTAGTTTATTTGTCCAGTGACAACATAGTGTTATAAAACTGCCTCATGATACACCCAATGAATCATCATGCAAATTAAGGCAAAAGGTCTTTTATTAACATAGCTAACTATTCATAATGAAATATGACAGTGTGAGGCACTGGTGGTATTGTGTGTGGATGATGGTAATATGGGGTTTAAAAAAAGAAAATAACACAAAAGTAAAGTAATAAGAAGTAAAAGCTATTTGTACAGCATTCTGGCTGCTCAGCAACAGAGCTTCAGCTGTTTTAATGACCTCAGGCTATTCCCTCTCAGTCAAACAACTCTGACAGGTCCTACAACACACAGACAGACCACCAGATAGACAAACAAGACAGACAACTACAGCATCATAGACTAAAAGAAGTTCACACTTTCCTAATACAAAAGCTGCATATAATATGACCACCAAGATTCAGACTCAGATTCAAATGAAAATGAAATATTAACAGTTTTTTGAAGAGTATATTATGTTGCAATGTAAAACATGAAAACAGCAGCTATCAAAAAAAAAAAGGAAAATTTAACAGTTATAATTCACTGCAGGTGCTGTTATTGTGTCAGAACCCAGAGCTTGGATGGAAATAGATGTAATATTACTTTCAAAGTGACTCTACAGCTGAATGAGTCATGAGAATGAAGTCACTTCATAGTCTTGGAGCCGTGTTTCTTTTTGTTATCATTCTTAACTTGGGAACAATGGTCTGCAATTGAAAATCTGTTGAATAGCTCAGGGTGGGTATTAGTAATTTTGCTGTAATTTCGTTCCAGGCCAAGTCTTGTGTGGCAGGAAAGTGCAAATATGTGATGGTAATTTAGTGCAAATATAATTAATATTGTGTATGTCTGAAAACATTTATTTTTCTGTTTTTGCTTTAAAAGCTCGTCTTGCTCACTTTTGTGTTTTCGATCACCAGTTAATAATTTTCCTCACATGTCCCCACAGCTTGGTGAGCCACAGGTTAACTCCCAGGTCAGTCAAATATTGAATTTCTGGGGTCAACATCTTTCGGCACAACTCCTCATAGGCTTTGTCTATGTTTTTATTCAAATTGTATCCCATAATGGACTTTTCTCCCCCAATGGGCTGCCATGGCTGCATGGCCTTCTCATGAATGTTTTCAGCCCCAACAGACTGACCCCCCTCAATGCAAATCTCCACCATCCCCTTATTTCTCCTCCTGAGCTCTGCAATGTCCTTTGCCATACGCTCTCTTCCATAAGCCTCCACTTTTTTCCAGAAGGTCAGGTTAAAATGTTTGTAAAGCTTCCAGTCGATGCCATTCCACTGCAAAGCCTTTGCCCTCAGTTCTGGGTTCAGTTTAGTTACAGTAGATTCTTTACGAAAGTTGAGCTTGAAGAAGAGGAGGTCAATCATCTCCCAGCAGAGAGTGTCCTTGAGTAGGATGAGTGATTCCTCAAAATGTTCCGTAAGCATGACCAAGTGAAAATGCTTAGCAATGATTCTGATGCTCTCCTCTACATAGGGGTCATCTGGATCCAGAGTATTGTCATGGCCCAAGTCATAGAAGAGCAAGTTTTTCAAGTAGAAGGAGTTAATTCCATCAGGTTTGAAGTAGAGATTGGGATCACGTAGGAATTCAGCAATTTTATCTTCACCTGGAATCTTCCATGTCAGAGGAACCACATGACCAAAGTAATGGAAAGATGACTCAAAGAGCTCTGCAGGATCTCTCAGGATTGTAATGTAGAAAGTGTCTCTGGGCAGTACTTTGGCCACCTCAGGTGCATTGAACCGCATGTGGTTACACATGATATTAAAACACATGCCGGATTTATAGCTTTCAACGTATGTGTGATGAAAAAATGAGGGGTAAAAGAAGTCATTTCGGCTGTTGGGGAAGGCAAATTTGAGTTTGTGCTTTTCTCCGAAGCGAAACAGGATGTTGAGGAAGGTGCTGCTGGCAGTTTTATGAGTCTTCATAAACATAATGTCCATTTTAGGAACACAGATATTACTGTCTTGTTGGGAGCCATTTTTTGCTGACGGACTGCTGTGTTGGCCTGAGTGTGGAGCACAGGAGTGACGCACTGGTAGTCTAGAAAAAAGTCAGTCACAATTAATCACATTTCTATTCTACACTGAAAATTATAATGTAATGTTTAGTGGTGGTCATTATATGTCTCACTGCACACGACGATATTTTTGTTTAATGCTTTGCTTTTGCTTAAATGCCAAGTTTATTTTCCAGAACTGCTTTCTTATTAAAACTGACCCAAAATGTTTTCTATCATTAAAAGTAAGATTTTCTGCAACAGTAACCACATGCTCCCTTAAAAAAACAACAAAAAATTGTATAACCCAGCTTGAGTGACTCAATATTATCTGTGTAACAAAATAGCAAAAGGAAGGAAAACGAGCCATTAAGGCAGCTGGCTTTTTAATAATAGAATTTATGACTGTTTCATTTTGGGCCTTAACTTCAAAGTTGATCATTTCTTATATGGTTAATCATTTATCATGGCTATCAGATCAGATCATAAAGATCACGCTGTCTAAAAAAAAGGTTGAAGGTTGAAGTTGTTAAAATATTACATTATTACAAAGAGTTTATAACAATGTAATTTACTGTCTGATATATTCTTACTCTGGTGAATAGAGGTCAGTTTGCACTGTAGAAAGACAGTAGAGCAGGGTCACACCAAGGATGAAGAAAGTCACAGTGATGCGTTTGACCATGAGTTTCCACCCTGTTTGTTTTTGCAGACTGATAGCAAGGAACTGAAAAAGATCATCGCATGAGACAAACACCATCGTTAACACACTTCCCCATCACAAGGTGATAAACACTGACTTCACCACAGACAGAGAATTATCTCTCCTGCAGGCTTCCTGCAGGAACTAAATTTGCAAAATAAATGTATCTTTTTATCTGTATGGGCCGATGATTTCAGATGATTGCTGGAGATTCTCAACCCTGTCCAGAGTCCGAGAGTCCCGTGAACGGTCCAAACTTTGCTGTAAACTGCAAGCTGAGCAGGGAGAGGTTTCAAGTCATCTAATTACTATTTACCACACGATGACAGGTCTGTTGACTTGTCACTCCTTGTAAAATAAGATAATATGATAAGAGGATAAGATGTTAGACTCCACTAAAGCCTCCTCTCTGGTGTGAGAACTCCCACTCTTTTTCTTTTTGACTCTGAGGAAGGGTCCTTCGTAATCGATCCTCTCAGATGAATATCACCTGTTGTAGTGTCTGTTATTTTACTACTTCTCTTTTTCTCTCTCACTTCTCCTATAAACAGACCATTCTTTTGCTGTTGATTATATTATTAAAAAAATAAAAATACACAATCAATTCATCAATTTTCATATAACACTTACACGATAATACAATTTCTATGATTACATACATATATATTTTTGGTTAACTTGGCATTACTGTACAATTATTGGGTTACATTTGCATCTTTATATCTTTCTGCAATGGTGATGGTAGGATATCACCCTTTTTGACAACATCCATAAAAGTAAAGCATAGTTTGTATGTGTTCTGTGCAAAAACAGAAGTTTCTTATGCAGTCAAATTGTCAAATGAAAGACAAAGTTGTAGTGTGTAAATTTGTAATGTTCCTTCATTGTACAGTAAACTCTCAAAATTATTAAATTACAAAAATCTACAAAATATCAGTTTCATTTTCCCCAAGACATTAACTGTATATGTCACATTTGCACATACGGTTATGCCCTGGTCTTTTCAGAATCAACAAGTAAATACAGTGTTTTTTAAAAACTGAATCAGACAATTAAAAAAAGTTGTAGTCTATTGTATTTTCTATGTGAAAATAAAATAGAAAACACAAAATTACGTGCAAGAAGTCTGATGAAAATCTAAATCTATAGATGAGAACTAAAATCTGTCATTAGATTACTTTAAAAAAACAAAAGGTAGACGTACCATTTTTGTGGCATGTTAGTCGCTGGCCAGTCACAGTAATTTTCTTCCTGCCAGGGCGAGCATTTCATATTTTATCTTTTTATTGCCTTGTTTACCAAAGCAGCTGTTGCCTAGAAGATACCCTGAATTTAAACTTCATCACCTGCTCATTAACCAAATCAGAGTGGACATGTAAGCCTGTCTGTTTACCTAGTTATGACATGGTATTTAAGGTGTGGCAGCCCCTCTGACTATGATGGAATATCTTTCCCTCTAAGCAGACGCCCAGAGTTGAAATTTTCTTCATATATGTATATATATATATATATATATATATATATATATATATATATATATATAACTAAACACAAAGGAGAAAAGAAATAGAATTACTCAGTCACCTTAATTATTAGTCAATTACTGCAATGTTTAACTATAAAAAAAACAAAACAAAACAAACAGACAAACAAAAAAATATTCTCCACACACTCAAGTTTGCACAGTCTGTTTAAATACATTCTTACGCTTTTGTTTACATATGCCCATTTAGGCCATTCAGGGCAAAAACAACAATACAGAAACACTTTGGTGTGTGTATATATATATATATATATACGACACAACAGAAAAGACCCTGTACATCTATTGAGTCTCTGTGTTCTCTGTTCTCAAGTGGGAAACACTGACCTCTAATGAGATAATGGAGAAATAACCTGGTCAGGGTAAGCAAGCATGGGTTGGATTTTCTGAATTTTTAATTAAAACGTTTTTAAAAGGCTGAGATCTAAAAGGAGAATTCACTCTACAGAGCAAAATTCTTTAGCTATTTGATAAGTTACATTCAGATTAATGAGAGACTTTTAAACAAGCATATGGAGTAAAATGATGAGCTGGTGTTTAATGTTGGGTAAATAATCACTGGACCCAACAAGTGGAAATTTAATTCTGTTCCAGTTACTGACATTAGAATGCTGAGTGTGTTTTTTCTTCCAACTAAAGCAAAGACATACAATAGCAATGCAATTTGAGCATTTTTATTTTCTTATTTCTGCTCAAATTTAAAAAGAACACAGTTGGAAATTCACCAGTCTGAACTCAATTAAAGAAACCAAAAGTTGGAGCTGGGGAATTTGTGTGAGTGACACTGTCAGGATTGTTTGTTATGGTTTTGTGGGAAGGCACTACTGCTTATTAGTCAGCTGTAAAAGAATGTGGTGTTCCAGGCTTGTGTGTTTGTAAATGAGAAAAAGAAACATATTCCTTAAAAAAATGAATCCTTCTCATCTTGAAAATACACTGCAGAATAATTAAAATCTTCCAAAACTAATTTGTAGGCAAGATTTGTTTTGTAGCCACAATAATTATTTGATAAAGACACGCCTTAAAAACATTTTTTGACAGGTCTTTAAATTAAATTTGTGTGTGTGTGTCAATATCAATAGAAGAACATATCTGACAAACAACATTTATCTGTGTTAATTAAATGCATATAACAAATATCTGGAAATACAGACAATTATTAATATACAGATTGTCATTTATTAATTTATTAATACAATCAACACTATACTATCAATTATACATACACTCCTGGCATAGTCTGTTATTAAAAATTTCCCACTTGTCATTTCTTGCATTTCTTAATCTCTCTATGGTTGCATTTTACTGAAAAGTCTGCCTCTGCTGCACTTGGTTATCCATTGTATTTGCCTGTGTTTTGACACTTAAACCTTGTGCGGCTAAAAGTTTAGGCATTACACAGCTATGATAATGAATGCAACTCTATTTGTTTGCATGACACTCTGTAGGCAAAGTAGTGCTGTGGGTAATGAATGGAACCAGGCCTCCATATAGTGGGCACAAAAAACATCCAGTTTCAGTCATATACTTGCTGTCAGCTTGTGTGGGGTAATCTGTGTTTTATAGAATAAACAACTGGCCTGTATTCATATCAGTTCCTCAGTGTTACACCTGATGGTAGCAGGCACTGACCGCAGCACTGAAACGGAATAACACTAGGTTAAACACATAGATAAGACATATAGTATACCAAATATAAGTATACAAAGATGTGTTTTTTTTTCCTTTTTCGTTTGTTTCCTGTCTTTGTCAGCATTATGTTTTACTGAAACAGAAAATATTGGAGCTAAAGGCAAGGTGTGTGTATTTCGTGATATGATAGCAGAATTGCAACAGATTCCACAGGGCACTTTGGAAAGTGAATGAGAAGATGAGATAGAAGGAAGGAGGGGTGATAAACTCACCCCACAAGGCAACAGAAAATTGAAAAAAAAAAAAAAATCACCTACAAAGAATCACCTACTTGCAAACCAAACACAGAATTTGAATATGAATAGAAAGAATATGAGAAATCATAACCATGGTGCTTTAATAATAACTATATCCGGAACATGAATTATTCATGAAGTGTGCATCCTATACACCAAGGGTTCTGTGTGTAAGGGAGCGTGAACATTATGGCCTATATGTGTTATCTCCTCTCCTCCTCTCTTTTTTATTAAGCTGATGGGTGAATAACAATAATCTTTTTTTTTTTTTTTTTATTTTGGGGTGTGTGTGTGTGTGTCTACATTCGATTATTTTACTGTTGCTACCCAAAAGTAACAGAAAGAAACAAACATACTGTTTTGTGATTGAGGGCGCAGCAGTTGTGATGACAGAATGTGGGCCAGTGTTTACTCGTCCAGGGTAAAAAAAAAAGCTCCTTTGACTTTAGAAGGAGGATTTAGAAGTTAGACAAGCATATTCTAACACACACATGCATCCGTACGGACGTATAAAGTCTACTGACTCAATTCTTTCTTCTCACTTCTCACTTCCTCTGCCACTTCATCCTTAATTAGTTCGCCTCTCTTGTTTTTGCCATCTCCCACTGTTAGTTTGTTGCCATTCTCTTTCTGCCTTTTCTGCTTTCAAAGCAATAGTTTACTTTGAAACAAGATTTCACACCGTTTCAACTGGGGAAATTAGAATGTTCCAGTGACTGAGACTAGGAACATGTTGTGTTTTTCATTTGATGTTGTAAAGAAATTCATCTTCACAACTTTGATATGGACGTCTGATTATGGTACTGTTGCTCAACCAGCCAGTGTCTCTGTCGCTCTGCATCACAGACAACTCAAAACAAATTTTTGCGATTGTGGGCATAGCCATTATTGCTGAATCTATCTTGTATGTTCAGGGTGATTGACCTGCTGTGTCCACACAGTATCTTCCATCTTCCATTTCATCTTACATTTATTTATTGTATTATTTTTAATATATCCACTGAGAGGCTACTTTCAGATCTATCTGTGGCTTTATATCTCTCAGTCAATTTGTAAAAAATTATTGTTGGGCTCTCAGGAAGTGCTTTGGTTATCTGTCCCTGAGGTCAAAACTGATTCAGGCAAAATTTACTTGGACTGAACTCACGGCAAAAGCTGAATATTATGTCTCATATCCTTGTATTTCATCTTAGATTTAAATGGGTTTTGAACCTGCAGGCTATAACCTGGTGGACTTAGAGTTTTTTATGAGATATTTGTCAAATTTTCTTTCTTCATATCCTTTTCTAATTTTTTTTTTCTGTTCAGGGGTTTAAAGATAAGTAGCCTGGTATCATTGTACAAAAATAAGGTTACTTGGACATTTGTCAATAACAAATTTGCATGGACTTCTTTACCTCTAGTCTGAATATTCAGTCAGAATAAAAAGCTTTCTGTAAATGCTGTTCATACATTCAAACAAACATGAGGATACAATAAAATCAAAAATATATATAACTTGATTTGACTTGCTAATATTTTGTGTATATGAATGTACACATGTACACTTCATGTTTTAATGGCTTTTCACTGTTCACGATCTGAACAGTAATTTTCTTTTCTGTTACTAATGTTGCTTCTCAGCAGTGAACCCGTAATCGCATGAAATAATATCTAAAGTGGTTGATACAGGCTGTTTTACTTTTACCACTTTAAGTGTTTTACACATATAATGACCATTTTCCGATGGCTTAATGAGAATCATGTGAACAGGACACTTTGTCCGGATGTACTATAGGTGACAACTGAACCTATGACGTGATGAAATGAAATCTGCTAATTCACCTTCATTCAAAGGTTTAAGTATAATACTCTTTGTCTCTGACTTTCACATTTGGAAATTTGGTGCTGAAAAAGTAATATAACACAGCTTGTTGGCTCATTGTTCAGTTTTTTTTTTTTTTTTAAAGAAGATTTTCAGTTTCATGCACCGACAACATATATTTGTTGCTTAAAGGCAAGTCTTTATCCTTGGATTTGATAGCACTAAACTGTTTTTCCAATTATGCTGATATGGCACATGCTGTCTGAGTTGTGTTCAGAGGTATAACTTTGTGTGAACACAATCCTGTATTTATGTACTACACAACAGTAAAAAGGAGGTTGTTGGGTTAGGTAGTGATCCTAAAAGCTGCAGTACTTTCAATCTGTGGTTTGCATCCTCACTCTTATCAGTAGTTTAGTTTAGGCTGAAAAAGTATGTAGAATATGGTTAGGAAAGATTGTGTTTTATGTTTAACTACATTAGAACACATTGAGACATTGTGTGTCATGTTCTGTGATAAACCTTGACCACAACAACCCCCCCTCACCTTAGTTATCAACAATAAATAACTTGATACAAATCTAGATGGATTTTCACCTAAATTTTCATTTAGCTTCAACATTAAACATCAACCTAGCTCAATCATTCTCAAAGCAAGTAAATATTCTTAGTTAAATGTTTTCAGAAAGTTCAACCAAAGTGAGAACACACTGAATTCATAATAAAGATCAAGATTATATCACACAAATATATCATCATTATCACCAGTGTCGTCATCGTCATCTCCAACATCATTGACTTTCAGACTTTGGCAGGATCTAAAATATTCATAGCAATCTGACAGGTAATCACAACCATAATCAGGTTATAGACTGAACAAGGACACACACACACACAGGCACGCGCGCACACACACAGTAGAGTATGTCTCTACTCAGTGCATGCAGGTTAACAGCTGCCGAACATGGGGCTGTTAAATATTTCAGGGCATACACGCGTTCTCTGCCTCTCTCCCCTGCCAATATACTGGGAGGTGTTGAAGCAGAGAAAAAAAAAAAAGCACATCCATGACTTATTAATGCCATAGAGAAAGATGTTGAGTGATGAATGATGGAGGGAAATAATAAGAATTTGTGCTCATTATGAAGTGAAGAAGTGTAAGTGGTGAGTTGTGTGTGTTTGTGCCAGTGTGCTCATTAAGAATGAGAAAAGTTTTTGCTGAGGTAACTCAAGTTTTCAGGTTACCTCAAGTTAAGCAGTTACTTCGCTAAAGACTTCAGGTCATTCTCTCACCTACACACAAACTTTATTTCTCACCATTTTAGACTGTGATTTTTTTTTTGATTGATTGATTGATTTTTTTGTATCCAACTTTTTGACCTTGTTGATCTTCAGAGATCTTCTGTGGTCATATGATCATCATTACTGATTTTAAAGCTGACTGGTTGTTTGAACAGAGGCCACACAGCGGGGCAGTGGGTGTAGAGAAGGGCCGACATAGATGTTCCTGAAAAGTTCCCGCGTATTGTTCGATTCATAGCCTACCGAACCGAGACCACTGTATCGAATATATATATATATATATATTAGATATCAAGAAAAATGACTTCTACACTGCTACTCAATTGCATATAGTTTAGTGTGAAACAAACAGAAATAAATAAAACAAGAAGTTCTGAAAGTATCGCATCTGTATTTTGATATTAAACTCTAAAGCCAAGGTCAAAGAATATTGTGGAAACCATTAGTTTAACCATCTGAGAAAATATGTTCTTGTGGGAGTACACAACCCGCAAACTCATACCTAGGGACTGTGGGTGTACAGTTATAACTCAAGACGTGAAAGAATCAAGTTTGTGTCTTTCTGCAGTGAGGGTCAGGGCAGCTGTTAAGGCTCTGAAGCTGGTGATAAAACATTATAAAGGTAATAGAGCTAACACAGCAGGAGATGAGTGGTTATTACAGTGCCAAAGCTCGGGAATCTAGAGCACAAATGGTGAACTATTTTTTAAATGCATTAATTTCTTTCCTTTTCACTTTGCCTTGTCACTTTCTATTGTTCATTATGATAGTTCTCTCTCTCTCTGACTGTACGTTTGCTTCCATTTCTCCATTCTTCTTCCCTCTTTTATACTCCCCTCTTACTCCTTCTTTGAGGACATGTGTATAACCCAACCCCCCTATTTTGCACTTCTCTTTCCCTTCTACCTGAGCCAGTTTGCCTCATTCTTCCCAACTCTCCCGATCTGCATTATCCTTCCGCTTCTTTCATTAACGTGTTCTCTTATGGGTATAAAAACAAAGGCTCCATCTCCAGTAACCCTTTTTCTTCAACTTTTCAGAAATACAGATGAATCAACCTGTGTGCTTCTTTTACATTTTGTTCTTAAAAGTGATGAAATTTGTGCTACAGATGTATCTGTGTGTGGCAGGACATAATTAAATACAATGCATTTGTAGTGCCAGCACACACTGTATAAAGAACTCTGCTTAACCCATTAATATAAATGGAACTAATTAGGGGAGCTGTCTGGGGAGAAGGTCCTCAGTGGACTGTGTGTGTGTGTGTGTGCGTGCGTGCGTGTGTATGCGTGTGCATATGTAGCAGTTTGTTCATAAGATAAATGAATGCTGCTTAACAATGCAGTAAATACAGAGGTCTCACAAGGGTATTACAACTCTCGCTCTCTTCGTTTTCTGTGCAACTCTCTCTCCCAAACACTCTCATTCACTTATTAATCCTTTTATTCTTGCTGTTTTATTTTAGTTATCTGAAAATTAAATTCAAGAATTAAATTTTTTATTAAATACAAATACAAAGGTAATACATCACTGAATTGAACTGAAAGCTTGTGAAAATGAAGAACCTAAGAATACAGAGCAAAATACAAATGCAGGACAAGAGGAAATAAATTACCAAAAGTTCTGAAGCTGAATATTGATTATTAAAACAGCTACTGCTGATACTCTTGGAAATAGTTACTGTATAGCAGGAAAGTGCTGTAATAACTGTAGTGAAAAAGGGTAACCATTTTTAAAAGCCACATTTTATATTAGTTCCATATTGCTTTTTTTCATCTTAGGACCTTTGTATTTTTGTGCTCTATCATTTTTTATTTTTTTTTGTTAATCTTTCCTTTTTGACTGCCTCTTATTGTTTCATTTTCTTCCTTATCTGATATTTTCTTTACATCTTTTCTCTGCCTGTGTCTCCTGTTTGGTCTATTCAGGATATCATATTTACCTCAGCATAATACAACATCATCATCCATCACTGTGGATGGTGCTGTTAGTGAATCACCATTTATGTATGTTTCAAAAAGATACGGTAAAGTTAAGTGATAAAACAATATTGCGCAATATTGATGACAACAACTTAGATGTTTACAAAGTAGATGAAACTTCACTGACGGGATAAACTCAGAAGTGAAGCCGTTAATCAATCAGATATGGCAAGCGCATGCATTCAGTTAAGCTTACTGCTTCAAAAGCTGCCATGGTTGACAAAGGATGGAGTGAAAATAAACAGTGGCATTAAGATAGAATGAATCTCTAAAGACAGGTGGAGTGAACATGAAAAAGGAGAGGGCAAATGTGAGGAGGGAAATGTGACGTTATTCTTCAATCAAAGTGGCAGGCGGTTCGTTTTTTAACACAGGGAACAATTTCAACTCAATTTGGTTTCCCATTAAAAATGTAATTGAACCACCAGATGAGAAAGTGATTCAATCAAAACTTCAAAATCAAAACTAAAATGATATGGAAGAAATTATAGCTTATTCTTGGCAATGGAGTATGGGGAGTGTCTGGGTGTTTCAAACCAATAGCCAGACATCATTTCTATGCCGATCCAGGTACCACAACACTCTCTACAGGGTAATTTGTCATCATTTCCTTTTATATTCACATCATATATTGACAGGCACCTGACAGATAATTCATATCATACGGCATACAAGAACAAAACTGGCTGAGCACAGACCAATATCTTTCGTAATCTTTGTAAAAGTGCGTGTAGAGCACAGCAGTAAGCCTGTTCAGAGTTCGGAGCCTGCTGTGTTTCAACATGTTTTCACCTGGGTGCTGCAGTCACCACTGGAGGGAGCTCAGCACAAGCAATATTATACTGATATGTAGGTGCTAAGGAATGGCAACTGAACTTTCTTGTCAAGTCCTTGAAGAAGTTTTCAGAGAAAGGCACCATCAGTTGTGTCTTCATTCTTGGGGAGTTGCAGGTATTTATCCTCTAGGGGACCAAAGACAACTCAAAGGAGTCTTTGAGGTCCCATGGGTTATTTGCTCTCTCAGCCACCCTGTAGGTCACTGGGGTCACTGGAGACCTGGAGACATAGAAGGTGGGTAGAGTGATCAGTGGAACCTACAACATCCAGAGAGACCTGAAGTAGCTTTTCTGATGAGAGAAATTCAGTTGCCTTTCCTTAGCGCCTATGGATTACCATGAACTGGATGCCTGAGAATCCTCACAGATATAGCACTATACTATAAATGAACTGAAACCATAAAAAGAAACTAAGGGTGTTGAATCATTCCTGTCTTGATCACTGATAATGAGTCAGACAGGAATTCTAATATCTAACCAGACTCTGTATAATCTCAACAGTCTCTGCACACTTTTGTTGAGCTTTTTTTTCTGTTGTGCCTTTATAATTAAGGCTCAAACAATAATTAATAATTTCCGTACACTTTTGAGTTGCTCTGCTCCACATTTCCTCAGAGATATAACTGGACCTCTGTTGAAAATGATGAGACTTTGAGATATCTGAGTCACTAGCAGTGGGAGAAAGTGGTGAAAAGGTACATTTTTTTCTTTTCTTTTATTGTTTTGATATATTATATTATTTACATAGGTAAAGTATTGGCCAGAAGACTACACGTCTTAACCATTACATATTTTCATTTTCTATATTTTCTTGCCAATAAAAGCAAAAGAAAACAAAAGAAATAGAGTGGAAGTTAATGGATGGAGAACATGTATCAGCAAGTACCGTCATAGTTTCCAACAACTGCCACTAGATGTTACTAAAGAGCTATACTTTACGGAGCGCACCTTTAACTTCCACATCACTGCCTGTGTTATGTTCCGAACATTCCAACCTTACAAACACAAGCTAACATTTTCCAATCTCCACATTACAAACAATCCAGTTTGGCCTTCACTGTGACCCAAAGGACATGTAGATAAATATAGATACCACAAGCCATGGCCTGGTGTGTGCATGTGAATCGATTGGAACAACATGAGATTGCTCCTGGTGGACTCAGGGCTCAGAGGGTAAACTAGAGAGAGTAGGACAGCAGCATGCAACTAGAAACAAAAATTTCCTGAACCTAACTCTAATTTTATTCTGCTAATACAGGAAATCATATGTGCAGGGTATAAAACCAGACACGCTCATCTTACATTAATTTCAGTTCAGTATTGATATTTCTCTGCATTTCAAGCAGAGAACATAAATAAGATTTAGCAAATAACCATGACATTGATTGTTACACTAAAGTAGACTGTTAAGTAAAATACACCCATCTAATTACTTTAAATCACAAAGTGAGGCTGTAAACAAAAATAAAGCATCACATTCCCACTAATTAAGACTTTGCACAGTCAAGCTATTTACCCAAATGAAATTCTGATATCGACATCGTCATTAACAGACCATTTTCTTTGTGTAGAAAAAGTGATGAAATTGAACTAAATGCTTTGTGGACAGTATTACAAGTTAAACTATCAGCCACTGCATATTTTAAAGAAGATATTTAATATAGTCAAGTCATCTTTTAAGTAATAGGGCAGCAGTAATAGGGTAGCTGAAGAGCATTCCCCCTCCTTAATAATATCAAGTGAGGAGAGTAATAGACAGATGATAAAAGTGTATAATGGAAAGTCATGATTTTCAGTTTTATTGAAAGCAAGCTGGGAAGACAAGAGGGGGAGAGGTTAAAAAAAAGCAAAGGATGCAAAAATCTTTTTGCAGAAGCTGCATTTATCCATCACTCATCCCCTGTGGTGTGTGTGTACATCTGTGTGTCTTCTCCATTAGTCAGTGAGAGCTTCCTTAACAAAGTGCTCTTAATTGACAAATTCATTTTGGAGTTTTTTTCCCTTTCTGTCTCCCCACTGACTAACTTCTCCTCACTTCTCTCTTTTTTCATTTCCATCTCCATCCCCCCTCATTTATCATTGTATTAAATTTAGTTAATTTTCAAATTTTTCTTCATACTATCCCAAGGTTGTTTTCTGTGACTTGTGTTTGTGTTTCTACAACTATATTGACCCATAGTGGAAGTGGGAAAAACAGAAATGTGTGTTTGATCCAATGTATGTGTATTAAAATGTGTGTAAGGGATTACTTTTTGAAGTTCAATGTTTTAGCAGTTACTAATTACATCACATATCCCAGTAATGCTCCTTAGCTTCAACAACTGAGAACTGAGGTCTGGTGCAGGACTTGAAGCAAGAGCTGAAAATGTAGAGACAGTTAGCTTATTAAAAAAAGAGGACAAATGAATCTTCTGGTTATTCAAAGGTGTCTTTTGTACACAAAGAGTCTTCTTAGCTGTGTCAGACACATTAAACATTAAAGGCATCCAAAGAGATAAGATAAGCAAGTTTCTTGTGCACAAGAAACTTGTGAGTGCTACTCACCACAATGACATATGTGCATTCTTAAGGTCTAACAAACATCCTGAATGCATCTTCCCCCACATAGATGATAAACTGTAAATGGTATCTTCTTCTGTGCCTTCATTGGTGTGATATGTTGAAATCATTGGCAGGACTGCATACCTGTGTGTATGTGAGCATTCTGAGACAAACACAATGTGCCCATGTTCCTAAAAAACTGCTCCCAAAATATCAGAGACCACCTTCTATTTGTTCTCTATTAAGATGTTTTTGTAGAGGCTTTGAAGTTTAGATTGTGCTTTGCTCAGCAACAAAAGTCAGCAAATGTAACAAGTACTGTAATCAATTACTTGTTCAATAAATGTAAAACAAATTACTTCTTAAAGTAGTATGTAATGACTAACTGTTTAAATTCTGGCAACGGGCTCACTGGTTAAAATTAATTTTTGACCTAAACCAAACTCTATTTTTTTTTCCAATGCAGATGCTATATTTATACACTTCTAAGAATATATGGACACACAGAAATGCACATGCACACACACACAAACAGACACCCACTTGGCAAGCATTATAAAGCAGGTTTTGGTGAGTCAGATGGCTACATTGCGTTATTGGTCTGCCTGGCTGACATTCAGATTGTCTGGAGATATCCTGAAGCTGCTGCAGAAAAATGTAGCCTGAGTCACTGTAGAGGACCTGGATATAAAGTCGATTACGAGAGGGAGAGCGAAAAGCAGCAAGATGGGCAGAGAGCAAGAGGCTGCCTCTGGGTTGAGCTGTCAAAAAGACCTTTAGAGAGGATAGTTTTAATATTTTGCCTCATTGTATCTCACCAGTCCTGTCTTCTCGCCTCTCCTGCAGAAATATGTATGTCCATTTTGTATCAATCTTGTATTCCCACAACGTGTTTTTAAAAAAATCAAAAGTGAGTTAATACAGCAATATAGTAAAAAACCAAGTAACTAACATTCCTGTTTTTCATACTTCTTCAAATGCCAGTTTTTTCCCCATAGCATGTGTTTTGGAAGCTGCTTTTTGGGCACTGCCGTTGCAAAGATGCAATTGCTTTCTGTTTTTCTATCAACTACTTGATCATCACAGGATATTGTAAGTTGATGTTAGAAACATCACTGCAGGAAACCTGTTCCTGGTTATTATTAAAGAGACAATGAGAATGAGGTTTGTTTGTGGCTGCTAGTGGTGCTGTTAGTGTGAAACAACTGTAAGTATCTCAACCTGAACTAGACATGATAAAGGCAGAATAAAACATCTGGTTGTATTAGTAGGTAGGCAGGTTTTGTTACTTAATAATCTAGTAGAAATAATTCCACTTGACCCTTTGGTTTGGAGGTGTCTCCATACCGATGACTACTGATAAGAAGAGACTGTTAAAAATAAAAAACTTCATCCTAGTAAATAAGTCTAGCAGATAGAAATGCATAGATCTCCATGGAAACTTCTTTATGATTATAAATCAAAGCAAAATCTTATTATATCAAAATCTAAGCCCTAACCCTAAGATCAATGGACTGTAAAAACAAACTGACTGATGCCATAAAACCCAGGACCAGACAGTATATCCCCAGTAGACTTGATGTTCTGTACTTTGTACCAATTAATATTTTCAATAAATAAAATCAAACCAAATCCATATAAAAACTTATATAATTTAATTTGTTTTGGGATGGCTGTGTAGCTAGTTGAGTTAAGCCAGTTTAGGCAATGAACCCTTTGGTTTATTTTGGTGTTCTCAGAGAAAGAAATCCTCAGAGAAAGAAAATCTCACTAAGTAAAATGTTGGAAATGGTGTTATTTTGGCATGAATGGTGAAAAAAATAAACAATATCAGTTCTGTCTGCACAAACATGCGGCATATTCTCAACAGCTACCAAATCTGAATCGTTTACTGCAATGCCAAGTGCAATTCAAACACCGGAGACAGCCAACAGCTTATGTGATAAACACAACTCAATTACATCTAGATTTCAGCAGGGAAATGACCCGAGGACACAAAGGCTCTCTGTCAGATTTTGATAACTTTACCCCTGTGATACAATTTAAAAATGAGCTGGTGCAGAAAGAACCAAAAATAAACAAGATTACATTGACATGCACTAGTGTCCTGGACAACACTAAAATATCTCAGAATCCTTATAATGATTTTTTTCCATTCAGATAAGAGAAGATCTGGTTTTGTATTATGCATAATAAAATATGAGCCTGAGTCTTTGTGGCAGATTTATGGATGTTGCACACTCAATATTAACCCTCAAACTTCTATTTGAGGGTTAATGGGGTAAACATTACGGGTGAGTCTGACCCTACACTTCACGTCTTAAAGTTTAACACTGTATGGTGTAATTGTAGCTTTGAATATTAGTATGAATTTATGCATTATTTTTTACAGTGTCTGGAAGCACAACCATCTCAGCCCAGGATTGATCTCTTGGATAAAGTACCTGGCTGAAGGGCTCTTTTCCTTGAATGTAACTGTAGTTGTCCTTTCACTTCTAGTCCAAATTAGGACTCTTATTCATCAGTCTCTCACGCTTTTTTCTTTTTCTTCTTAATGGGACATAAATCTTAAGGCAACATTACTGTTATGATAAATGACAATGAAAATAATAACTCAAGAAACTACTACTACTTTCAGTGAGGGGCTTGATACTTCAGGATGGAGCCAAAATTCCAATTACTCTTTTTTTCTACTGGAAATAAATGTTGCTCTGTCACTTGTACCCAAGTGCAATTGCACTTCCAATTTGGGAAAACAATTTAGATTTTTCTCTTATGTGACAGAAACAGATTGTAATGAAATGAGAAAAAAATGATGAAATGCAGAGATTTACAGAGAATTGTCATGAGGGAAAATAAAAGCCAAACTCAATTACTTTTTTGTTAATTGTGCTGTTTTTGCTCCTAAAAATTCATAAAGTTTTTAGGTTGGATAGGCTGGATCAGAGAGATCAGATAAATGTCATGGTCAAATGCATACCTACTTTACAGTATTTTAAATGCAGCCCACAATATGCAGTGGTCACAATGATGGAAAACATAATGCAGATAAACAAAACTAAGTTTAGAACCATCATTTTATTATTCACACCCTGAGAATACCCTCTCTTTAATATGCAGAGTTCCATAAGGCTCGAGAATACTCAAGTGACTGTGGTATAGAGCAGATAACTCATGGAAACATAAATATAAGACGTAGGGAAAACAACATCATTATCACTGGGACTTTCTCTATTTCAATATCTTCACACTGTCATTTCTCTCTTTATCCTTTTGTCGTCACATTATTCTGTATAGCACATTCAGAAAAACTTGGGTTTAATTAACATCCCCTCTCTTTCTGCTGACACACACCTTATAATTAACTCTGATCTGTTAGTCAGCTGTAAAATAGAGTAGAATAGAATAACACGGTAGAAAAAAACAAGAAGAATAGTAATGAGAATTATGGGAATAGCCCTTATAAGATTATAGAGAATACCAATCCATTTTTAAAAAGACCTGAAAATGTTTTTTTTGTTTGTCTTAACTGAGCCCTGACAACGTCCATGTACATCACTGATGGAGACAGAGAACTAGACAAGATGTAAACAACACAGAGGTCAACCTTAATTTATTTAGCCCTGTCAGTAAAGAAGATGATGCAAAAAAAGGGACTCACAGAGGTTTTTAGTGGCCAGCTGTGTTTTAAATGCTAGAGGTGACTGTATCAAACAAAGACTGGAATGGGACAAACATAACGGTGAGTCTTCCTCTTTACAGCTGCTTATAAAACACACAATTACGCAACCAGAATTAAGGGATGTTATAATTTCAATAGACAGTCTGCACATAGGGAACAAAACATTTGTCAAAGTGCAATATTCCTCATTGTTTTATATTGTGAACATAAATAAACCATCAAATTATTTCTATATTGTAACTGTCCATGAGATAATGGCTGACGAGTTACCTTGAGGTCAGAAAGTAATCATCAATGTCTCACAATTTCCTTAGTATTTTGGGTTAATCTGCTCCTTATCTCTGTTACAGCTGTCACTTAGTCTGTTACTTTGATGTACTTCAACATATATTAAAACATAATCACTGTTGCCATGGTTACTTGCAGTCATATGTAGTTTACGAGCCTTGGTATAGAAAAGTGCTAAATCTGATCCTAAGAAATATGTTTAAGATGTCCTGGCATGCAATTTTAATGACTGCAGACATTTATTTGCCCAAGGCCTCTATTCACTAACTCATATTTCTCCATATTCTCACCAGGGTTAACAGTAGTTTATGGGTATACACTCACTATGCACTTTATTAGGAACACTTCTGCACCTGCGGAGATATGCAATTATCTAATCAGCTAATCATATGGCAGCAGTGCAATGCATAAAATCATACTCATACAGGTCCAGAGTCTCAGTTAGTGTTTGTGTCAAACATCAGAATGGAGAAAAAAAGGTGCTCTCAGTGACTTTGACTGTGACATGACTGTAAGTGCCAGACAAGGCTGGTTTCAGTATCTCTGAAAATGTCAGCTGAGAAAAGAAGTGTGATGTTGCGTGGGCACAGGCTCACCAAAAGTGGACAGTTGAAGACTGGAAAACTTAGCCTTACTTGGATTAACTTAGATTTCTGCTGAGGCACACAGACAGCAGGGTCAAAATTTAGCATCAACAGCATGAATCCAAAGATCCAACCTGTCTTGTGTCAACAGCTCTGGCTGCTGCTGGTGGTGTAATGATGTGGGGAACATTTTGTTGGCAAACATTTGCCGTTTTTACACCTATTAGTCATGGTTTCATTGATTGGTTTAATCAGCCTCCCTGAGTATAGTTACAGCTCATGTACATTATGGCATTGATTTGCAATCAACTAGTGTTCACTAATGTTTTGACAGCATCAAGAGCTGAAAACGCAATCTCTGCAGTTGTGCACGCATAAAAAAGAAAATAAACTACAGGCACTGGTTCAGACAGCACACAATTGAGGCATGACTGAAATACGTCCCAAGCCGTTGTTAACAAAAGCACCTCAGGATATTGTTAACTTAGATTTCTATTGTAATATGAGATCAGATGAGAATTTCACTTCCATCATCTAGGTCAGTGCTATTTTTCCTGGACTTTCACAAGACTGTTTTACACAATTCCTTTGCTTTATGGTACGTGGGTGAAACCTGACACATATTGCATTTTTTGGTGTTTTGGATGAATTCTCTTATTTCTCTAACCTTGTGAGGCTGTTAGGGGCTATAAAGATAGCACAGGAACACACACACACACACACACACACACACACGCTCAGACACAGATACAGTCTCTTGGTTGTCTTTTTCCTCTTCCCTGCGCAACCTCTGTTGTCTTTCAGTCACTCTAACAACACTCCAACAACATCTACTTTAGACAATTAGTACAGACTGCAAAGTTGTAAACACCAGTTTAGTAAAACTCTGTTAACATGCACATATTCACTGGTGGGTACACACATGTACATATATGCAGTGGGTGGCAACGGGGAGTACAATGACATCATATAACCCTAGAGAGGTTCCAAAAACTGCACCTTCCCTCTCTTACACCATATTTATATAATTGCCACAGAGTGCAGGCATCTACAACCTGCATTTAATGAACTCCCAAACCTCTCCACTTCCTCCTCTCCTTCTCCTTTTCCTCATCCATCATTTTTCTCCATCTCTCATCTGCCCTGCAACTTTGTTAAATCTGAAACCAATCAATAGTTGGATATCAAATCAACATACAATGCGTAATGTGAGAGAAACTCACCCCATTTGCACTTGCACTTTGCACGTATTTCATTACTGTATAGGAAATATTTATCATCTTTCTCAAGTGTCCTCAATTGAAATAGTTTCCCTTAGCTCTGGGTGTTTTAATCCAATTCTAATGTTGCTCTGTGCCAGATGGCCAAAACATTGGATGCACATTAAGATTACCATTTCCACTGAATTCAAGTAAATCTCTACAGATCAGATTAATGGTATTTTATATTACTTAAAGCTGACTGAATCAAAAACTCTTTTCACCTTGTCTTTGTTGAAGAATGGTCACCCACTCACATTCAGGAACATGCAAAAAGTGCTAGAAATTCTGAACATCTCCTTTTCATAGAAATTCCTCTTTTAGAAATGTCTGCGAGAAAATATGTCCATTTAAAAAATGACTGATTGTGACATAAAATGTATTATCAATACCTCCCACTCTGATTCCCGACCCTTCAAAGGCGATTAGCTGTAAAAAGATGGTCTGTCTGTGTTCGGAAGCCAGCGAAATTACATTTGAGTGGCAGTGAAGGCAGCCAATCAGTGTCAAGTGCTTGCATTTCATAATGAGGTTGCCAGAAAAGATACTAAATAGGTGCAAAACCATGTGTTTAAAATACCCCACCCTAAAATAGCTTTTTGAGAGAGGTCACAAAACAAAGATCAAATCACTGTCAACTTTAAAGGTTCCTGATTTCATCTATCAATTATATGTGATAAAGTCTTCACTGTTAATCGCCATGACCACAAAAAGTTTGTTCCATGTCAAAAAGCTGGTTGATTATTGATTGAAAGCTTATTCCTCAAGTTGGCTTCATCAAGGTGACATTGGCAGCTGGGGTTGATTTGCATGTGGCCTGGGGCCAATGTTAGAATTGGCCCTGTGTCCTGGATTTGATAACGTGTCTAAATAGTTAGTTTAGATTGTTTGTTTCAATAAAGACTACCCTCCAAAGACACACTCTTGCCCTGAGATGGGATATTCCTGGAATATTCTTTGTGGAGTGAAATGACAATCAATAATTGATTAGGTTGGTAATTAGCTATCTAAATGACTAGAGAGATGCAAAAAGTGGTTAAGTGAAAATTGGAGTGAAGTGATTTGATGATGTCTAGAGAGAAAGAGAATTTGATAATGGTGTATTAATGTTTGTAGCGTGTGTTTTTGCTGATTGTGCTGTGTGGACCTGTGTATTATTCTTTGTGATTTAAATGCTATGATATCCATGGGGATACCAGAACAAATGTAACTATCCTACATTCAGTCATGAACAGACACTCACCCACACCAATGTGGAGATAGTTGTGGTGGATCTTGACTCAGCAGGCAGTTTGCTCTAGAGAGTAGAACCACAGTAATTTAAAGCCCCAACGTGTAATTTTTCAGGTTGACTATTAACAAAAACATTTTTTCCATTTACAGCTGTGATCTTATTAATTAGTAAATACCTCCATCAACAACTCTAAATGTTCTGATTTTGAATTTTCCATTTAAATAAACATAGAGTGCAATGCACATTACCATGTTATGCCGCTATATTGAGATTACAGACGCTGACAGAGGACAACACTGGGTAAATATGACTCAGCCTTTTGCGTTTTTACTTTCAGTGGCAGCACAACCAACTCAGCTTCACAGGGAGGGAGATACCCACCAGACAGACTAGATATCTCTACAGGGGGGACTGCGAGAAAGAGCAGATGAGTATTAATAATATGTATGCAGCGATGCTGCCACCACGACCAATGCTGCATGTCTTCTCAAGACAAGAGTAGCCGGGGGGGCAGAATTCATTTAGGGCAGAAAATACCTCTGGCTCGTGCCATGTTTCAGTAAGGCATAGGAGATTCAATCCATTTCCAAGGATATGATCCCATAGTACAGTCCAGTCTGCTCTATGAACCTTACAATCCACAGTGTTACCTATATTACATGTATCAAGCGTGACAGTGTTCTGAGCACCGGTTGTTGAAGCACAGCATGGATGTGGAGCAGAGTGGTTGGAGTGATGATGGTAGATGAATTTTCTCTGGGAGCTTCTATGGATGTAAAGAGGCCGGCATTCGCCAATGGTGGAAATACACGCTGGGCGAGTGTATGTATTGAGCTTCAGCAGCTGTGCAGCGAGTATATGAGCACCATGGCGCTGGCCACCGAGGGAGTTTGCCTGAGGCTTGGTGAGAAAGCCAGAGGGTTTATCAGCAGCAGGTCAGACCAGCAGTAGAAAAACCCGCAGCCACACCTCAACAGCTTCTTTCCTCTCATCACGAGGTCAAAAATCAGGCAGGCAGACGCCAAAGACGCCAGATGGTGAGTGGAAGTCGGCTTACAGGGTCTGGGGATTGGTGGCTAACATGGAGCTCGACAGAGCCAAAGAGAGCGACTGGTTGAGAAAGTTCCCGCAGTTCCATAAACTATGCCTGGTAGCTTGTACATTACAAACCGTAGCATAGCCAGGTATTATTCAGGTGGCGTCCTCCCCCTCCACGAACAATGGCACATACACCATGAACTGCCCCAACTGCTAATTCTTTTAGCCTGTCTATGACATTTTCCATTATGTGTTTGGATCAAGCTGGAGACACTCGCTAGTTTTCCACAGTAAATGTTAAAGATGTTTGTATGAGGAGAAAGGCAGAGGTGTCACAGTAAGGGTATGGTAGGAGAAACACTAAGTAAATATCAGGGTTGATTTTCTTTATTAGAAACACAACATCTTGTTGATACTTCTCAGCTACCGTAGAAGGAAATGTGCACATGGGCTAAAGAATATTCAATTGGTTGCGGTATATGACCTAACTATTAAATGGGGGTAAATCTTACAAATATGGCTTTAAGGCACCCTCACCAGATCTAATTGAGGGTACAGCTGGAAGAGCTCCAACTGATGAGGGTCCTGGTTTGGTTACAATCAACAATCGAGTGAGAAATGTACTAAGGAGCCAAACCATTACATTACACAAACCATATTTTATGTATCTATAGGAGCCACCCTACTGATAACAGTAGGAAATCCAGTTAAAAACAGGGCCTGTTAGGATGACTTAGAATTAAAATGTCACCATCATCAGTGCGGCAGCAAGGGCAGCAGTGACAGAAAATGTAAGAAAAGAGATATATGCTTAATTTGACAAAACCATCTCAGTCCATTTAATAGCTGTTCATGAAGCTATCATCATACATGATCTTTATCAGCAGATAGGTCTCCAAAGATATAGGAGAAGAAAGAGTCTGTGATTAGCTTAAGAGCCTCACGACAGCATCTGTATTCATTTTGCTTGTCTCCCCTACAGCCTCTGTAAAAAAAAAAAAAAAAACAGCAAAGAAACATTGTGTTTCATCAAAATAATAGGACACTGTGAGGATTTTAAAGATGCGAGTAACCAGACTAGACAAGTGCTACTTGAGGAGTCGTGGCCTCAGATAGAACACTCTTCTATTGTGTGGACGGCTGCTGAGGGACAACTGGCTACTCCATGTTAACTGTCAGGTTTTTAGTGTTCATCCTTTGGCTGCTGTCAGTGTGCTGCTATACAGAGAAAAATGGATGCTCAAGCACTTTCAGGATATCATTCACCCGTGTCTGTCCACCAACAAAAAGAAGAAAAATGATAGGAAAAAATATATTGCACAAGAAGACGTTAATCAGAATGTTGCATGGGGTAATGTGAATTAGAATATTGAACGAGGAGCTGAAATGAAATCAGAATATTGTACAGGAGAATGAAATCTGAATATGTACATGAAGTGGAGATAAATTAGGTGCTTTTAGTGCAGTGTTCTGTGTTGAGATGGCTTTAGGGTAGAGACTGTTCATTAGTCTATCTTTTCGTGCTTTGACTGATATGTACCATTGCCCTAAGGGAAAGTAACCTTATTGGATTATAAAAATGCAGTGCATGAATATGATCCCCAAAAACTTCCAAAGATATTCTTATTATAACATTACATTTATTAGATTAGATCAAGACTGACTGATCAGGCCACCTAATTTCTCCAAGGCATCTTGAGGGTGAAAACGCTTGGTTCCTCTAAAATGAAACAGATAGACAGATAAGCTAAATAGATAGATCGTGTAGACCCATACATTTGAGATCTGTTCACACCACAACTAAAAAGCTTTCTGTAATTCCTAGTTGTTTGTAGCTTTATAATGAGCTCCATATCCTCTTTAAAGCCACAGTATTATTGTTCTCTGCCTCCCTTTCATGTTTTCTGATTCTGTTGAGGTCTTCATGTAAATAACACAAAACACAGCCGACATCCACCCATCAGTCAATACTATTAAAAGGAGCACAGCAGGGTAGGGTCAGCCATTCCACATCTCTTTCTTCTGCCTGCTTTTACCGTGTAGTATTTCCACTGTAACAGTTAAAGGTAATAGTTCCAATAGGAAATTATATTGAAAAGCAGCTGATTTATTTTATCTTTTCTCTGCAGAACTCTTTGTACATGTGATTGTCGGAATACTCTACAGGAGGTGTTTGGACAGAAAAGAAAGGGAATATGTGAAGCAAAAGCTGAGCTTTTTTTTTTTAGGTTAGCAGTTGCAACTGTTCAACTCTGTCTAACTAATATCATAAATGGTTTTTAAGAGTTTTCCAACCTAAACATTTTTTAGCTATTGACCTGGGTAAGTGACGGGACAAGTTAATACTAATGTAAGGTGGGTTACGTGCTATAATTGAAGACATTTTTTGAATGCTAGTAAAAAATGGCTAGAATCATGTGGGTATGTACAGCCTGCATATGAAAGTTTTACAAATAATGTAAATGATGTAGAGAAGAAATATAAAAATATAGATATGGACATGAGAAAATGGTGTTGCGGTGAACACTAACATAAGAATATATGCAGCAGTAAAATGTAGAGATGTGTGCATGTGTGTACACACACATACACACACACACACTCCACTCTGTTTACTTACTCTGTGCTGATTTAGAGCATTAGAGCCTTTTTCCCAAAGTATATAAAACTTTTGCTTGATGAGTTTCTGAATAAAGAAATTAAAATGCACCTTTCTTCCAAAACTCCACTGCAAACACAGATACATGAAAAGCACTGTGTGACAACCAGTGCAAAAGCAAAACTAATAATTCATAGTAAGCAGATGGAGAAACACACACACACAGATACACACACACAAACAGAAGGACAACATTTTTGGGCTAAAAAAAGTTGGCATACCATAGAGAGTTACAACTTGGCAACAGATGTGAGAGAAGAAATTGTGTCATCGGTGGTTGCTTATGAAGAATGAAAAAGCAAGAAATAAAGTGAAAAGAGTCTGAATGAGGTAAAGTATGGTTAAATGAGTGAGTACTGAACTTTTCAAATATTTTGGTCTCAATCATTGCAATCATAAAACTGTTTGTTACAGTCACAGAGACAGAGGATCTGAGTGGCTACTCAAACGGCAGCCACATAAAAACTTGCCAGTTGTCAATCTGTGTACGTGCAGTGAAAGGCTATCACGTTAATCTTCAGACAGACCTTTTGATTATAACTGAACATCCATCAGTACTCAGTTGATAGAAGTTCTACTCCCCTTGGCAAAATAAAGCTAAGAGTTTAACCTAGATTGCAGATTGCAATGAAAAGCCCTCAACCCTTATGAATACTGTCCATCATGCCCCACTTTACTGCCAAGCTCTCATACTTTTTACTGGGGCATGAAATCTCTGGTCTCTTCCTCTTAGTGTTGACATCTTGAGCCAATTCACAGAGCACCTGACATGACATAAATTTCAAATCTTGCCAGAATATTCGTGTGTTTTTTTTTTCTTTGCTTCCTGTAGATGTTAAATAGGTGTGTCTGTGAAGAGATAAGAGAAAGTCATCAGAACACAGAGGAGGAAGGTGAATTAAATTCAAAAATCATTGCTTTAAGACTTTATTATCTCTGTGTAAACACTTTGCTTAACAAATTGTCAAAACAGAGACTCAATCTGCAGGAGACAGAAGGACAAATACATCAGTATTAAAAGTCAAAGTCACGCAGAGTATATTGCATTCACAAAGACAAAGACTTGGTGAGCCTGGTGCAAGTTTATGCAATCACTAGGGACTCAAAGGACATGGAGCACCTGAGAGTCAAACCCCAAATAGTCGTCTTTCTGTTCATCTTGTTTTATGTGTGTGAACTGCAGCACTGAAGCATTAACTGTGACTCATGATTTCTGATGATTATTTCTGTAATCTGCCTAATCTTTAAAAAATTAAGGTATAGATCAGCAACCAATTGCAGCAGGAAGAAGTTGCATCAGCTAAGTGCCCGTTGCTTGGAATTTTGGCCAAATGTAACATGAACTTACAGAGGTAGGGAGCATCAGTGCACACATGCCTTTTGATGTGTGGTATATGAAGGTTCTTCACTATAAATATTAATAAGGCAGACAGAGAGATTTTCTGGAGGATTGAGACAAGGTAAATGTCGAACATTTTCAAGTGTAGCGGCGGAAATAAAGTTTAAAAAGTGGAGATTAAGTTAACATTATGTAAACTTTGAGAGTCTGGATCAAATGTTAGCAAATTACGCGTCAGTTTGATTGACGTTCCCTCATGAACTCATGAGCCCATCTTTGATCAAAAAAAAAAAAAAAGCAATGATTCGCTACAGGTTTAGCATTATCATTGACAGACCATGTTTTATCGCAGAGAAAATTTTAAACATGAAGCAGAAACTGCACAAATTAAGAGATGGAAATTCACTCAACACACAATAGTCACTGTTACATAGTGTTGTCAGATGTAGAAAAACAGAAAACATTTTGTATGCAGCAGTTTAGATGAACAATATTTATATATTCATATATTCTGGATTTGTCAGTGAGGGAAAAGGTAAGTGAAACTGATTTTAACTTAAAAAAAAAAAAAGAATTTAACTCTTAAATAGTTAAATTCTGAAGAACGTTAACCACGTAAGGTTAAATTGCTTATATTTAAATATATCTAGATCTGCAAAAAATTCTCTATCATTGGTGACATGACTTGCAAGGTTAATCTTATGTCTTATTGCTATTACAAACATGTAGTTGGCTTTGCCATAAGTATTGTGTTAGGAAGCTTAAAGCTTTTCTGTCGTCACATCTGTGTGGTTTTGTTTCAAAGGTAAAGCCATGGAGAGTAAAGCTATTTCACAGATTTTTGGTGCTTGTTCCAGCATAAAGTAAGCATGAACCAGTGATTTTGACTCAAATCCAGTGGGTACAGTTTGGCAAGTTCACTGTTGTCCAATTACAACACCAAAGTTCTCAGTTTCCTAAAGCGACGAGAGTGCTTTTTACTGTGTCTTCTGAGCCTAGTTATTTTCTGCCCTCATTTCCAGTTTCACAAATGGCTCAATGAAAGTGAAACATTTGCCTTGTCATGTTGTTTTACCTATGTTAGCCATGAGGTGGCAACACAGAACCAGATATCAATCTTCGCCATCTTTTCACCGTCTTTCCCTTCCTTTCTCGAATCCCCTCGACGGCGATATCTGATTAGTTTTCATTTTAACCAACAGCTGCACTGACATAAATGGAATAACACCAGTGTCATTACTAAATTATTGAACATCACATCAAGAGTAGGCACAATTTTGAGATCACATTGAAACTCACATTGATCACATTGACTCCAAAGTCAGCAACATTAAAGGACTTCAGCAAACACAAGAACTAATTAGAAATCAAGAACTAAAATTCAAGAGGGTGCATATTTTTCAGATTTAAAAACATTTAATCCATGTTGTGAATTTGACCTTTGTGGAATCAGAGACAAAAGAGAACACGCCACAACACAAACAAAGCCAAAAGACTATTTATATTGAGTTTCAGACTGAAGGAAATTAAATTCTCCCAATTGTAGATGACATTGCTACATGTTCAGTTTTGTATGACCACTGACATCAAATTTGTCAGCGCCATCCTTTCGCGGAGCTACTAAGACATTTTGCCAGCTCAGTTGAGCAGCAGGGGAGATAATGGCACTGAAACTTTCTGTGAGCTGCAGTGTCAGCTTTCCACTTGGTCTATTAGGCATCTGTCGAAAACCACAGACAGCTATCAAGTCTGCAGTGAAGATGATAATTTACTACCAGCATTGTTTATTTCAGAAAAAAAAAAAAAAAAAAAACATATTTTATGTGCTTGTTTTTCCCACTACCTCCAGCTTTAATATTGTGAGTGAGAGATCTAGTCCCATACAGTGTTTCAAACTTGACAAATCACGTATGTTTGTTCAAGGCTAGAAAAAGTTCTACCTGAGTATTTAACAGTTATTATTAATGTCTTGTAAGACACTAAACCTAGATATGGAGCACAGTTCTACTCAGAGATGCATCATAGAGTCAAAAAGACTTAAAATGGGACATAAAATTCAACAGAAAATGCTCCTGTAAAAGAATAAAATAAAGTCTAAGTGGAGTAATGTGCCATATGCTTTATCTGTGCTGAATGGTGTTATAAGGATATCATTTTACTTTTCCACATGGTTTGTCAGAGAACTGCATTGTGTTACTGTACATCAACTTGGAGCAGGTAGTAGGGAGGAAACAGTTAGACTGTGGATTATTACTCATTATATATTAGAATATATGCAATGAAACGGCTATTTTGAAAATTGGCTATAAAAGAGAGTGCTGGGGGCAAAGATGTATAAAAGGAGCACAACTATGTTTTAAAGACTTCGTTACTTAATGTTAATTTGTTCAGTATATGAATATTTACGTAGTATTAGTCATATTATCTTATATAAGTATACTATAAATATATTTGATATACCACAAATTTCACAGATTGATCTGCCCCGCTGGTTAATCTGTCCTATGCCACAGTAAAATTATGAATACTATGAACTGAATGGAAGTGATTGGAGCTACTTGGCTTAGATGGCATATAGAGACTGTAAAAATTGATTCAGACTTAAAGTCAAACACATTTGCATCACATATTCTGTTGGATGCACTGCAGTTAGAGCACACAGTGTCCTAGCTGAAGTCTCTTGGTGACTGCACACTAACTAACCTACAATAAGTGAGTTCATGCTGAAGTCTCTTGGTGGCTGCACGCTAACTAACCTACAATAAGTGAGTTCATGCTTTCCCTCTACTGCACGTCTGACCCCCACAGGTGTTTTCACTGTTTTTGTCTGACTGGACTGTGTGGGTCATTCTGTATCTGCCAAGGTATAATAACTTGCCTTTACCATTCTTACTGATGTTGACTGGGTGACATCACATAATATGAAGCACAGCTCCACTTGACTTCATCTTGAGCAAAGTCAACAATTTAGTCAGTGAGACTTAGCAAGAAAAGCACAGGTGTAAATCGTAAAACTAACAACAGTTCTGTTCCATGTAACTGTCCAACAGCCAGGACGCACAGGAACAAGGCTGTGGAAGTGGAACACCAAAAAAAGTAATTGCACCAGTGGTTTTACTCTTTGGACTCTTGTTTGGACTCACCCTCCTTATATGTTTCAGGCTTTCAGGGTTTCTTTGTGTGAGTTTGCTTGTTCTTTGGTATCATTACAATGGTTTTCACATATCTTTGTTAATCCTGGCTTTCTCCTTTAGAGTACACAACACGGACTGATCATGAACTGCTTAAATTAGGAGAAAAAGCTTCTTATAACAGAAAGCTATGTGCAAAACTGTTACCACAGAAAAGGAAAGACTGTTGCTGCCAATAAAGTAAGAGAGGAATAAAAAAAAAAGTTTTAAAATGTTAAAATCTTAAAACATGATGCTGCAGAATTAAAACATTAGATTGAATAAGTGAATTTAGGTTTAAAGAAAAATCACATAATGAAAATAATGTGTGTTTGCTGAATATTTCCTGTGATAAATACGAATACACTAATCAATTTCCTTTTTTACTTTATGCCTCATCTAAAAAGTAACCTGTAACATTTTCATCCTCACCAAATCTCTGTGGCAAAAAATACACAAGGTGTACAGCTTATTTTGGCATCAATCCTGATATATGGTTCAACCAGTTTGTATAATCACATATTCCCTCATTTGGGAATCTAAACAGAAAATATAATCTGGTCATAAAACACTCTCTCCTTCCAAAAAGAACTTCTTAAAATTCTGGCACCAAAGTCCATGGGATTCTCCAAGATTTTCAATGGAGGTGATCATTCAAAAGGGCAGTGCCTTTTATAGCCTATTTAATGCTAAAACTCAGAACACAAATGCACCAGGCCAAGTTTGCAGCATAGGTCACCATGATGATGTAGCCAGGTCAAAAACAATCCACCTTCATGACATAGAAAACTTGGACTTTAGGCTCTATATACTTGACAAACACACTAATCTCACTTTTAGTACACTTCTCTGAGATTTTTGTCTGCCTTTTCTGCCTTTGTTTGGATTTGGGAGTTCAGACTTTTTTTTTTAGTTTTTCTTGTGTGTCTACTTAAACTTTAGTTTTCTCCATCTGCTTTCTCTTTGAACCTACAAGCGTTAATATATGTCTGCGTTTTGGTCCTCCTCTTCAACAGTTTGTTAACATTCATAATTAAAGTTGATCCTGTATTTACTAGTAGCTATATTAACATATATTATATTAACATTATATTAACAAGCCTTTGCACTATTTAGGTACCCCACAAATGAGCTGACATGCATTACAAAGGCCCTGGAACCAGAACACCTGAAAAGGCAGGAGCCATTATTAATGTCACAAATGTTTCTGCTATGACATGTCAAAAATATCTGTCATTGCATTCTACTGCTCTTATAGGGCACAATAGTGAAAAGTTTCCTGCTTTAAAAGGTGCAGCAGAATCACCATGGAGTTTGGGGAAAAGTCAGCCAATCACTCAGTCTGCTCATATCTACCTTCCTTGAAAAGTAGTTGAAACTCACAAAATGAGACTCTGGGTTGATGAGGGATCTGGGTTTGATTACTGGTATGTAAGTACAGGTATCTGGTTGGTTAGGATTAAAGTTTGGAGTCATTTCAGGGTATAATTTGTCATAGTTTAGTTCTTTAAAGAATCAAAACAAGATTCTTGAGCAGTGAAGCAACGGTGCTTTTTGTGCTTTTGGGCTTCCAAGGCTGCATAATAATACACCTTCAAAAAGAGATTCCCATTGTTCAAAATCTGCCATTCATTATTCAGAGAAAGGAAAGCAAACACACCAAAGGATGGAAATAAGGAATAAGTGGGAAGAGTAGTGAAGGGTAAGAAACTTTCCTCCCTCAGAGAAGGCATGTTTTTGCCTTAAGAAACGTCAGTAAGTTAGAGTACCAGTTTACCATTGCTCTGTGTAACTAACAAACATCTTTGACTTCATAATCCACAATATTTGTTATACAGCAACAATCATTCTTTGTGTTTCTATTGATTTAAATATGCCAATAACTCCTCCTTCACATAATTTCCTCAAAGACTGTTACATTTATACATGTCACAATGTAAGTGTTTAGACAAGATTTCCTCATGGCTATAATATAAATTCCTTTACACAGAAAATGAGAAATAATGTAAATATCTGACATCTTCCCCTGTCCTTGCACACCAAATCAAGGGCACACAACAGCTGTGTGACAGAACTAACTGATTTTTGACATTGATTAGTGGCCTCTGGTAAATCACATTCATTAATGTAAACATGTGTACACGTTACATTTGTGTGCAGGCAAATACTGAGTCATGCTGTGCTGTGTGGAGCCATTCATAATGATGTTTTCACACTGTCAATACCTGCTGCAACACTAACATATGGATATGACACATGATTGACTGAATCATCTCATATTGCTTCTCCAACTGTTTTAATTAATCATTTTAAGTCATTATAGAAGGAAAGCTCAACAGTCATGACTGGAAAAGGATCAGTGCTCGAAACATAAAGTTTCATGGTTTTGCAGCTGATATTTTAATTTGAGCAATCACCACTTTGTTCTATTCACATTTCCCATTAAGTCATGACAGTATGACATTGAATAAGCATGTGTAACACCAGGACACTGCAACTGAATAAGCTGAATGGAATCATTCATCCATTTTCTAAAATGCTTATCCTGCTGAGGGTCATGAGCCAATCCCAACTGACTGTGCGTGACGGACGGGTGAACCTTTGACAGGTCGCCAGTCTATCACAGACAGACATTCGTGCTCACATTCACATCTATGAGCAATTTTGAGTTATCAACTCCAAAAACACCACAAGCTCCACAAAGAAAGGCTCCAGTTCAGGTTGAAACCCAGTGCCTTCTCTCTTTAAGGTGGCAGCACTAACCACTGTACAACCTGGCCACCCTCAGACATAACAGATTATCTTATTTAGACCCATACTTTTGTCACCATGTCCTCCATACAAAAATGTCCCTTCTGCTGTCAGGAAATGTTTCTTCTCAGTTTATCACAGTGGTGTAGAACAATGTCAGAAAGACTTTTCTGCTTTTTGCCTCTCACTTTCCCCTTAGACACAGTGTGTCCACTAATCTAATCTCATCAAATCAAATTTGTTTTCCAAATCTTTTTTTTTTTTTTTTTGTGATCATTTCTACAAATTTCTGTTTGGTGGTTTAATGTCCGTGTTTAATGTATTTACAATATTCATATACATCCTTTGTGTATTCATATACACTTGTAAAGTTTGTTGTGTTATGGTATTTTCTCATATAAACAGCCTTTTTTAAATTCACTAAATGCCGGCACAGATTAAATAAATGGAAATTACATTAGATATGTTCTCTCTTTCTGGGTATATAATGCAGTCTTATTATCTCACTTTCATTTGAGCTAATTTATCTTGATGCCTATTAAACTGAGAGTACTCCCCTGTCCTTGCTGAAATCTATGTTTACAGTGAATTTTTGCCTGGGTTTTGCAAACATATGTAAGCCTTTATGTACATAAATAAATGTTTATGTTTGTTTACATGAATGCATCATTGTATTATTAAAGGTGACAGATAATCAAAAGCATTTTTTACCTCGTCTTTGTTGAAGAACAATAGCCCACCCACATTCAGGATCATGCGAAAAATGGTCTGTCCGTATTACTAAGCCAGTGAAGTTACATTCATTTCAGTGACAGTGAAGGCAGCCAATTGGTGTCAAGTGCTTGAATTTCATAATGAGGTTAAGCCTGAAAAGATGCAAAATAGGTGCAAAACCAGGAGTTTAAAACCCCCCACTCTAAAATATCTTTCTGAGGTTTTTATGAAGCTTCTGAAGCATTACAGACCCAATCATTTCATTGTGTATATGTCACATCACAGAACAAAAATCTAAACCCTGTTCAACCATTCTGTCACCTTTAATATGCAAGCTTAACATGTATCCAAGCTTCAGCATTGTATTTGTTTAAAATCTATTTCTGTTTGCACAATGTCTGCCAGTGAATTGTGGGGCACTTCCAGTATCTTAAAGTGGCTTTTTTTAAGTGAACAGTTGAAAAGTCTTGTATATACTTCAGCTCACTGCGTGATTGTGTGTTGCCACATTTGCATGTGAACAGAGTAAAGAGGAATGAGAGGAAAATAGAAATAGGAGAGTGAGATGCAGAAGGATAAAAATGACAAGTGCCAAATGTCTTCATTAAATTCTCATTTCTTGGCTGTTTCATTTTGTCTGTCTCTCTAAACTTTTAATAGCATTCAGTGAGTCTCTGGGTCTGTGTGTCTATGACAGCCTCTCTCATTTTCTCCAGAGGATTTTCTTCACTTTCTGAACTTTGTTTGTCTGTTTCTCTGCGTTTCCAGCTATGCGTCACTCTTTTCCAGGCCTTTTTCCACTTAATTTTAATTGTGTTGCTGTGACAGGAGATTTATTTGGTGCCAAAAAATGTTTATTTTGCTTTCCAAGCATTCAATCATGTAATGATGATGTGATTACAAAATGACACCGCATGTGACTTAGACATGAAAAAACACTGTTTGTTGTCTTAACTACGGTTCATATAATCTCTGGTGATATTCACCACCAACCAACAAATAAACCAGACCATGATCTTTTACTGACATTGAAAACATTGTTTTTGTGTTTAAAGCCCAGCCAAAATAGTAGTGGAATACTATGACAAACGACAAATTGGTTAATTGATTTTAAAGAGATGTTGGATAATAAGTCACACACTTGTAACATATATATGAAGATAAATGCTTTGGTCAAGGACCCTCTACAGCACTCACAAAGGTGGTCACACAGTTGTCACAAATAAGACTGAAGGCAATCTAGTGACAGACTGTCCTAAATTTTACAAAATACACATATGATACTGTGAAATACAATATATTTCACAGTATCATAAAACTAACACATGAGCAAGTGAAGTTTGGTCTAAGCCGGATGGTGTTTTTATTTGCCCATAAAATTTGATTTGTAATCTTTTAGGTTTTTGACATACCCTGCAGACACACTGAAAGACAAAGTAAGCAACAGTGATAAGACCCAAGCTCCGTGATAGCATTAATAAACCAGTGACAGAGAACAAGCTTGCTTGAGTTTTTAAATTAGAAGTTACAATCGCTGAACAAAATCCAGACTGATTGTGAAACTGAGGTAAGAAGTGAAGTCTGAGCAAACACCCAGAAGCTGTCAGTCATTTTCCCTGTGCACCGACTATCCTCATAACTAAACAAGGACAGGCAGGCTAAAACGAAAGATTCATTGAAATTTAAGGCTGAGCAAAAACTCTTAACATGTATTTAGGCAATGAGACATTCACTAAAGGCTTGTTCAGGACTTTTGTAAAACACACAGATTCAAAAAGAAAAAGCTTGCAAAGGCAGTTAAACATCATGTTTTTAAAAATAAATATTGATTACATATTTTATTTTTCATGAATATTTTCAAAAGTGGTCAATGAGCAATGTAGTCTGTTTGACAACCCAGTCTGATTTTGCATCTCAGACGATTTGCATCTCAATTACTTCTTTGTCCCTTTGTTCTTTCTCTACTTTTTTCTCCAAAATTTCAATACATAAAACATTACACTCTGAAGTACACAAGTGGTGACTGTATTTCTTTTTTAAGCAGCCTAAACAAAAACTGCAAGTTTTGCATTTGAATTTCAGTGGCATTGTGTTTATCCTTCAGGTAGAAATAAGAAGCTGGAACTGTTAGTGGCTTTTTGAGGTTCAATCTTATATACCAATTCCATTTTAATGGTCACAAAGGCACTTTAATGGTTATTTTGGAATTTGCAGACTGTCAGAAGGTTAGTGAATTTTCCAAATTATGTTGAGTATTTTGTGGGACGGCTGCGGCTCAGAAGGTAGATCAGGGTCAATGGGTTGAACTTCAGCTCCTCCTCCAGCTTGAAGCCAAATTGCTCCCAGTGGTTTGCATTATAGCTTCTTGCTATTTGTGTGTTGTGTAGAGTGTGTTAATGAAGGGCAAATTATAAACCACTGTGGATAAAAATGGTATGTAAATGCAAGCAATTTTTTACCATTTATTGAATTAGTATTTTTTTCTACACATTTTTCTGTGTCCTATATTCTATTTTTGCAGCACACAAATGAATGCAAACACACCACACTCACTACAATATTTCCATATAGTCTTTACATTCAGTCTGCGTCATCAGTTCTATTTTATATATTCCTTGCAATGCAAGTGAAATTCAATTGTTCATTCATTGTCACTGCTTTGTCATTCCCTCTGCATAGACCAAACACACACACAGATATGCTGACTGACACAGTGGTGACAGACACTTACCTCTGTCAACGATCAATAGACTAAATTAAACAGCAATCCAAGGGATTAAGGAGAGAGGGGAGATGAGGACACGCACAAACACTGAGAGAATGACGATTTCTACACAGCAGCACACCCACATTGAACATTTTCTAACTCCCACTTCAGGTTGCTAACAAGCTGAACAACAACAGCTACGACTTCATCAGCTGACATTTTACAGACTTAAAGTCTTACATACTCTCTCAGTCATAACTATTGCTTGCCTAACTCTAATCTATGATGACTTGCTTTTTGTCCCCATAAGGAAAACAAGTCCCCATAATGTAGTGTGTAAACATATTTAAGTCCCAACAATGTAGGAATACCTAGACCACACACACACAATATAACATGCAGATACACGCTAATGTTTGCGTTTCTCCTCTTTTTCAGGCTCACACACCCTCAAATGTCCTAGTTTCAAACTGCTGAATGAAGGACTTTGGTGACTTACAGTTTTTTTGTGTTTTCTGAGAGACTGAGCTATAGGAAAGCAGACAATCATTATTTTCTCTCTCTCTCTCTCTCTCTCTCTCTCACACACACACACACACACTGCACAAAAATACACTTGCTCTTCCATTTCAGCCTGATGGTCTTAGTAAGTTTGTGAGATAAAGAGAAATAAGATCAGGCTTATTTTTAACCTCACTGATGTCAAATAAGGCTGCCCAAATTTGGCTTCCATACCTTTGAAATGATTTGATAAAGTCAGAAGACATCGTTTTATTTTTATAGTATAAGATCACACTGAATCCCTCCAGAGATGGAGGGATTGCCAGGTTTCTGAAAAAAAACTTATAATGGGATCTAACATACATCTTGAAAATACAAGATCTACTTAATCCATGCATCAGAAATGATTACATTCAATTCAGCTCAGCTTTAAAGTGCAAAAGATGGGGGTGAAGCAGGCAGAGCATTTTTCAATGGTGGAAGTGAATATGGAAAACAGTGCGGAGGCCATTACTCATGCATAATCTTAAAGATGAATAAAGGAATTGATGTATATGATATGCTTGCTTGTTCTAAATGCTTTGTTGTGTAAATTGGGGATTAGGATATTGTTTTTTTAAACAATTTCAGTCATTTCTTAAATCATTCATAATTGCCACAAATACAATAACAATAACTATATAAATACACACACACACACACACAAAAAAAAAATCAAGGTAAAGATGTGATTACAACCTCTCTTGTTGCAACATGGCAGCCCCTCTCTTCTACTTTTTCCCAGTTTTGTGCTGTGTGTGTTTGATAGAGGGCAGCCAGCAGCAACCAAGCCTCCCAGCCTTTCAAATGACACTCTTCAGTGTTGCTCTGAAGAAGGCATCACCATCAAAGACCGTGACAGATGATGAGAAGAAGTTCTTTGTGATGGATCTGGATCAAGATATACTGTGACATATTGTATTGGGCCACAGACATAAAAATCCCATCCCCAAACACACACACACATTTTCATGTTTGTCTGTTAGACAAAGAAAAGGTAGAATTATAACTATGTGTGTTTCTCTACACATACATGCAAACCTGCGTGCATGTGCGAGTGTCTCCTGTGTCCAATCTCACGCCATCATGTTGTAACATCACCCCCACTTTAGGAAACACAACTGTCAAATTCACAATAAAAGCCCCCTTCTGCCTTTTTGATTTGTTTGGATACAGCCTGAGTCTGTTATATAAGACTCTCACACTCTCTATACACTCTCCTGGCGTTCTTCCTTTTCAGCCTCCGTCTCTGTCTCAGTCCTGCCTGCAGGTATTTCTGAAGAAAGTTCCTCAAACAAAGAACAACGCTGAATGTAGAGGGAATAACTACATCAGAAAGCTTTCCTTTCTGTTTTTTTTAAGCAAAAGACAATGGGGAAAAAGGAAGTGGAAAAAAAAACTTTAGGTGAAGTTTATTTGATCTATCATCTACATTAGGAAGGAGTGAAACAACCTCAAGGGTAAACTCTAACTTTTAGGTAAGATGAATTAAGCACACCTCCAATCATCTGTCAAAATCAGCAAAAATAGTTTAAGCTTGGCTTTCTGTGGATGGATGATTATGATGCTTCTCTTTTAATATGAATGTTCTGAACATTAACTTTCTCAGTTGGTTTTGCTTAAATATCAACAAAACTGACTTAAGTATTGTTACGCGTTTGTATTGTATGTCTATTCAAAGCCTCATTCAACATATTCCTGCAATAATGTTAACTGTTTTTTTTTTCCATCTGTTAAAAACACACAAGTAACCTACACTATTGCACCAAGATATTTCTTCATTACCTTGAGTGCGCACTTAATATAATTTTGGCTCAATCCCATGTATACCATCATTCTAGACTTGTAAATACTCACCAGAGCAAGTAAATTGCACTAATCCACAGCTGAAAATAGTCCTCAGCGAATTAATTCATTACTCTTTATGAGAATCAAAATAGCTGGGATTTTAAAGTTGGCCAGTGCTGGACTCCCAATATTTCTGTGCTAAATTGCATATTAACTAACTATGAGGTTGTCTGTGCAATTTCAGCTTATTGCAAAGGAGGCCAAATAAAATAATGTGAGCTCCAAGATTGGACAAAACATTAATGTTGTACTTGGGCGAAGAACACTACATAATCAAGGTCTAAGCAAATGGGAGTACAGAAGTTACAACAGGAGAATATATCAAGAATCAATGCAGATTCATTGTCTTTGTCAATTAATTTAAAAGTCTACAGGGATTTCACACGTGCAATTTGCTGCATACTATAGATGCAGGGTCTCGAAAATGTGTATAAGTAATGTACATATGATTGAACAATGGACAGAGATGTGTCCATCTGTAAATCCTCATTATCAGCCCACACACTTCCTATTTAGCGCTCACAAACAAAAGGAAGTATCCCTGTAAAACCCAGGAGAAGTTACTGTACAATACTCCAGTAAAACTGTTATAGTCCAAACCTTAGGCTGAGGAAAACATCTTTTTTTGCCTGTCCCAGTATATCTTATAATACCAGATCCCAAAAGGTTCAAAATCTGAAATCTCTGCTACTACTATTGCTACTACAAACTTTAAAGGTTATAAAAGCATAATTTTAAACATGCATATAGCAGCAGACATCTGTTGTCAATGTAAAAATACAGTGGATTAATGGCAGCCAAGGTGCAGTCACACTGTGTGTGTTGTAATCTGAGTTTCTCTGTCTTTTGACTTTTGTTTTGGCAGCCAGGCTGACTGAACATGTATATGATTTTCTCCTTGTGAAACCTTTGACCCTCTGCATGTTTAGAAAGACAAAGGTAGTAATTGAACACAAAGCACTGTCAAAGCATTATGACAGTCAAGTATGAAACACTCACTTTCAGAATTTTCACCACTAAAGAAATCACATTCTTTGATTGAAAAAAACCTCCAACAAAAATAAGACAAGACAAGACCATAGTTCGACCAGACATCTTCCAGCTTCCAAAGTTTTTTTTATTTTTACTGGCACCTCTCTGCATGTTCGTTCATTCAGAATGAGGGATGAATTTCTTTCCCAGCCCAAATGTGGACCACCTAGAGAACCATAAAAGCTGTGAAAAGGCTCCAAACTGACTTAGAACTGAATTTTATTATTCTTATATAGGTAACATTATGTTTCACTAATATGTGGGATAATATTCAATTTATACCAAATCTGTGCGCAGATGGATGTCCTGGATATCCTGAGTAAAGGTAGAACACTGAGTTCTATCTTTAATCAGTATCAGCAGGCCCACATAAATACAGGCTCTTGGGTCATTTTGATGCTTTGCTGTTGTTGATCCTTTGAGTTTGAGCTGTTGTGCCATACTAAACTATTTAACATATATTATTGTTTTAAGACTTTCTATTCCCAAAGTTCTTGTCTCTAACCATAAACAGAATTTTGCTGGAATGGACTGCAGGCAGTAGGAAGCCAATACAATATTAATGTCATCACTGGTGATTGCCAGTAAATGCTTTACTGAAAAAAAAGCCACTGTATCATTTTTCATTTCCCTACTGTGCCTAAGCAAGTAGCTTCACAAAAGACTTCACTGCAGATCTGCAGGATGCAGCAGTTTAAATTAGTATGGTCTTAAATAATGTCTGTTATCTGGTGTAATATCAGATAGGCCAGACACTTGAGTAGAGAATTACTCCACCTGTAATGATTCCTCAGTAGCAAACTGTGTGCGACTCAAAGTCACACCCATTAAGAAGGAGGGCTGCTGACAATTGGAGGTGCACTTCTGTCAAAGATCCCCATTTTAAATTCAATCCCACAATTTTCACAATAAGTAGAAAACACTAATTATGTAAGCATTCATCTCATAGAGCTAGTGAGGCACAAGATTGGGCTATATTATGTCAGGGCCTGTAGTAACAAACATGGGTGCCAATGTTCACATTCAAGGATAACCAAAGGACACCAAACAATGAAGGCTTTGGTTTCAGGCTTTGCAATTAGTGCTTGAGAACTCAGGAAAAAGAGATTAGTGTCCTCATCCATAGCATGTATTAATTTGTACTCACTTGTTTAATGCAAAATTCTCTCAAATAAACCAAGGACAAAGATAAAATTAATTTAATCATATCACTGTAACAAAATATAACAAATTATTTGGCTTTCAGGCATGACAAACAAAAAAATGACATCCACAGTCTTTCCTTTGGTAGCAAAATACTTTTTTCTTTTTATTTATTTATTTATTTTTTTTTTTTTTCATGCCTTTAAATTCTAGTCATGATTCTTGGACGTGTAGACTGTAGGAAGTTCTTGCAGCGTTTATAACACATTTCATAAATACTAACAGTCTTTGTATATTCCTGTGCCAAACTGTTTGTGTGTATCTTTATTATTTTTTTTATTTTTTATTTTTTTTGATAGAGAGTAATATTTGTTTTTTGTGTCTGTGTTTATTACATTGCAAACAGGGAATGTGTGTTTGTGTTCTTATCTATGGTCTGGGAAGAAAGTAAAAGGTCAGTATGTAAAACAGCATGTGTGTTTGTTTGTGCTTGTTTAACTATATTCATGGCATCTGAAAACTGTGAGCCTTCCATAATTGTTGGATATAGCAGCTTTGTGAGGACCAAAATGATGGAACACATGGGTTCAAGTGGTTGTTTGAGGGATGCAACTTGGCTTGAGGATTACTTTTAAGTTAGAGTGAGGCACTTGGTTAAGATGGTTGAGGTTTGGGTGAGGGAATTCATTATTTCAAGGGTGTGTGTGTGTGTGTGTGTGTGTCTGTGTGTGATTAAACCCAAAGTCATTACATTACAGTAGGGAGATTTGCAGGGGGATTCATCTCTACAAAGGCGCCGCTTGCCTTCTCCGATCCTTTTTAATTTGACAGATATGTTTATCCATTTTTAGTCATGAACTACACAATATATATCCACAATATATCCCCAGTGCTTGCACAATGAAACCGGTAATTATAATTGACGCAATGAGTTCTGACTATTCATGAAGATATCAGTGTGAATTTAGTTTCTCATACATACTCAACTGATAGTTGACAGAATGCATAGATGTCCAGTTAGTCAAAGTGAGATTCATCACTAAAAATATCTCATTTCTGCTCGTCTATCCTTTTTTTTGCACAACCCAAGCAGATTATATGGTGTCATGCAGAGATAAGATGTTATGCTTATGAGAAGACCGTGTTTCCACAGTCCTTTAGATGCTTGCAACAATGATATGGAGGCAAATTAAATGTTGAGTATGCCATGAATTCCAATTATAATCATATTATTATTCTAATTATAATAATCAGCAATGACATTACATGCACCAAAATGAACACAGTAGAAATCAAGCTCCTACTGACCTATGGAAATATGATTAATGGTACAAAAAATGAATTTTCTGATATGAACGGCACAGTAAGTAAATAACAAATGGGGCATGCCACACTTTGGCAAAGATGTATTTTACTTTGAAGCTGCAAATGTATCATTTTTCTAACTATTAAGTCTAATCTTTTCTTTAGTTGTCTGACCTCACAACCTAAGAATTTCATACTAAAATATGTAAAATATTGTCAGCCCAGGCAGTATATAAAGCATATGATGTAGTCTTGTAGTCCTATTTCATAAGGTCCCTTACCTTGCAGGGTCCTGACTTTGGCCAGATCAGGAAAATAGTTTGTTCCCCTCTGAAGAATTCAAGTTTTCAGATCAATATCTGTACAACCTCAAACTCAGATCTAGCAAGCATTTGGGAAACAAGGGAAAGTGAGAAGGGTATGACAAGCACCGTGCATCTTTGACTGTAGTTAAATAAGAGACATTTCAGTTAGAGTGCATGGTAGACTACGAAGTAAAAAGTACTACTACAAACCTGTGCATTAGAGCTGTGATCATCCATCTTAAAAATTAGGCCCAATAAGACCCAAGCCCGACAGCTACATTTTAATTAACAGCCTTTTAAAAGCCCGAACCCGTCTACAGCCTGACGTCATTCAAATGTGCACATGCACACAGTTCTTTTGACTTTTGTTGACAATGAGTCATTTATATATTTATGAAATCATTTATTTAACCTCCTCAGCATCCATTTTAGCATCTGTCTCGTGATAATCAAAACCAATGACCTGACTGCTCATTTACCGTACAAGCCGCAAGAACAAGACCGAGCCTGATCAAAGCCTGTGCAAAACGATAGAAATTAAGCCCAAACTGAGCTCAATTTGGGCAAAGATCTTCAGTGCGTCATGCTTTGTGTATCATTATTTACAATGCTTGTGAAAAAAAAAAAACAATAACACGCCTGTGTTTCTGGCATAGAATTGTTCTAAGGGCTAGAATTGCTAAGTCACTTTCTCCTTCCTACTAAGTCACTTTCTCCTTCTGTTGGTGTTCTTATTCTTTCTTACTGTATAATAATAAGATCAATGTGTCTGTGTTTTTTTGTGTAAGCTACTGGATGCCCTAATTTCCCTCTGGGATCAATAAAGTAATCATTCATTTATTCATTCATTCAATCACAATCCTGGCCATGCTCTTTGTTTCCTCTTGCTTTCCCCACTGTGGTCTCCTACCTGACTCCCTTTGTGTATTGTGTGTATGTGTTGTGGGCGTAGTGCTCCCATCCTCCTCCTGCCCACCAGATTGCCAATCTGCCCGCACACCTGGTTTCCAACTACCCACCAACCTCTGCAGTATTTCAACTCTGACTACTCTTTCATTCATCATCAGATCATTGTGTCAGCCTGTGTGGTAATCATATCCTGACACCCACAGCAGTGCATTTGGAGCTTTAGTACCTTGTGATCGTTTGAATTAATCTCCGTTTTCCAGAACTGTAGGATCTTGACATACCAGTCTGCTACTTGGATCGGTTTCCATCCTTGTCAGTCCACAACTCTGCCAGGCCAACGCCTCAGCCTGCATTCTACTCTACCGTGCTCTGTCAACCACGGCTATCCAGTCCCTCCACATCTAGCCAAATTCACTTCTCTGCCCAATTTCACTCTACTCTACCTCATCAGCCTTCAATATTACTCAGCTTTCTCCAGCCACCACTTTCCCTACACCAATCTCCCCTCCCTTGAGTATTTACAATAAACCCTCCTTACATTTATAGCCTGATCTACGTTTTGCATTTGAATCCATCTCATTCATCAAAACATACACATGAAAAATGTAAAGAATTACATTTTCATTGAAAGCACCATGAAAATTACTTCCAGATCAGTTCAGCCCTTTGGATTCACACAACAAAGCTGCAGCAAACACACACCTTTATCGTTTTCCAACCACACGCCATGAAAAAGACGTTATTACATCCACGACTCTATATACAAATTTATATTCTTATTATTTTATCTATATCTTAAAATTTAGTGGTATACAACTTTTAATTGTATTTTACCATCTGCCTATATATTGTCCCATGGGAATGTATTTGGAAAAAAATGTTGCTCTCTGCTTAATCCATCTTTTAAACTGCTCTCATCCATCTTATTTAGATCAGGACACAATGTCTCTTTCATTAAATCATGTAGCAAAAGGAAAACAAAATTTGTGAAAATGCAGCTCTGAATTAGGGCATTGTTAAACACACTATGCCTTCTAGTGTCTGTAAAATGTCCATTAGTCTTTGCTACTGCTGTAATCTATGTGTTGCATCTACATGTGGTGTGATGGCATCATGCCACATGCTCTCTCTCTTTCTGTTGTGTGTGTGTGTGTCCTCAATATCCTTCAAAAACATTAAATAAATCAAGAGAAAGAACGAAAGTCACAAAGAAATCATTGGTGAAATACAGTCAAAGAAAGTTTTGTAGCAGCAGCTGGTAACGTAGAAGGTCTGACACCAACTTGTGCTGTGCCGAGATTAATTATTGCTATTTTTTTTAACAGAGTAAAGCAACCAGGCAAGTCAAGGCTCATTTCAATTCAAACACAGACCTCCATGACATTAGCACCGACTCGTATATCCTACAAGAGTCCACACAATACGCAAGACAGGATGATGAAGAGTCCTGCTTATGCATGATAAGATGATGAGAGAAATGCCTGCTCTGGCCTGAGGTGTCTGTTTACCATGTGACTAATATACACTGATGGCACTGTGAAATGCCTATAAGATGCACACATATGTTGAGCTGAACATACAGACTGTCGACGTTGACAGATTCAAGGGGTTAATTTTAGTGAATGGGCAGCACCGTCTTTGTGTAACAATGAAAATAAACATTAAAGACACATGCGCATGTCAAAGCGGATGAGGTTCAAGTTGTGACAAAAAGAAAATGAAAGTGGTAAAAAAAAAGGATATGCAGAGTGAAAGCTGAGAATGAAGTAGAAAAGTAGAAAGTAGAAAGGAGTAGAAAAATATATTGTTCTGTGTGAACATTTGGAAAATAACAGATTTCAGAGATCAGTAGGAGTCATGGTGATATAAAGGCAATAATATTGTGAAAATATATATGAAATATTTGCTTTAAGCTGTTGCAGTTAGTCCACTGTTGTCAACACAGGTCAAATAACACAATAAGAAAATCTGTTCTTGTAGTCCTAGTATAAAATGTAATTAGAGAACCGATCTTTACAAATTCTGAGCTCTAACTAGTGCAACAGTTCAATTCTTTCAAAAATAAATTGCACTGGGAATAAAGCCAAAGTAGCTATATTTGTAACCATTTTTCAGTCAATATCACAGGAGAGTGAGGGAATGAGGGGTGAAGAAAATGAAGAAACATACAGACAAAGAGAGCATCACAGCTGGAAGTGAAGCTAACTGCAACAAAAATGCTGAAAATGGGGCAGCTGCTGCTGCTAAGATGTGAAGTAAAGAATAAAGATGAAATATCTGACATGAGGGTGTTTTTGCATTTTAGCTTTTTTCATAAGTTTCATCTGTAAATGTCACCATTTTTATTACTATACTCCTGTATATCAGGATTCATAATGGCAGTCTTTGATACTTTTTTGTACTACTTACAGGAATCACAAGAAACTAAAAGTGAGGCACCAATGTGTGTGTGTACTATTTGTATTAATGGATTTAGTACCTATCCTGCAGAGGTTTAGTGGATTTGTGTGCACCTACTCTAATTTATTCCAAAATCTAATTCACTCAGGGCCACAACCTCATTGTGGTACTAGAAGAAAAAACATTCATCCTCTGAGCACCATCTAGATCTATCTGTACCAAATTTCATGGCTTTTCATCCAATAAAATACATACATAAAGAGTGGGTCTAGCTTATTATGCATATCTCATCTATATACCATGTAACAATGGGCATGTTCACAGAAATATTGATGAACACAGGTGAGGATCATTACAGGTAACATTCTTAAAAAAAAAATAAGACAGATAGGTTAAAGTAGATTAAAGATTTTCTCATACCTTTAAGTAGAGAATGACTGTAAGAACAGTTTACCTGTGATTTGTAAATTCAAACCAAAGCAGTAACAACAGCCATTTGATTTCATTATGACCTGGGTTGTGATTTAATCATTGAACCTCACCTACAAGGAGGACGTTCAGACTCATCAAACAGATTTTCTATGATGGTCACAGAGCAGAGCCACCTGTGGCTTCAGATTAAGGGCGTTGCTGCAATCAACTATCAGTGGGCAGTGCATGTCGTGGTCTGAGTAACTGACTGCGCGTCGTGGATAGTGGAAACCACATGGCGCACAGCAGACACGCACGCGTTGTGCGTGGCACCCATGCCTTGTAAGCGTTACACACGCGTGCGCACAAGGCATGGCACCCTTATCCTCTTGCCTCCGTTTATTATTCGTTTATCTTAATACTTAAACAAGAGCGCACTCTTGGTAGCGCTAAATTCATTTACGCAAACATTTACATATATCTCGTTGTTACTCACCCTCCACGACGTACCACTTCTTCACCTGCTGTCACTGCACATGTCGAGCAAAACCGGGTCACAGCATTTCCTGGTCTTATATACCAGAATTGTGCGCGCTTACAGATTGATGTGAATAAGGTTTTTTTCCCCACTATTATTATTTTACCTCTTCAGGGAATTAACAGTTCACCAGAATATTGTTGAAATTTTTAATTATAACTGAGTGTATATATAATATATTGTTTTTTCTATATATTAAGTCCAGTGGGAGGGGCTTTCCCTTTAAAGGGTGCTTGGGCCTGACTCAGGAGGACAGTATCATAACAAAGGGCAGACATAGAAGTAAGGAGTAAGATAATGTATTTTCAAGAATGAGGTATGGACACACAAGATTAAATAACACCTTGTTAATAATGAAGAAACCTGCTGCTGGCAACTGTGATTTCTGTGGTAGTCCAGAGTCTATAGAGCATGTTATTCTACACTGTCCTGAATATCAGGACGACAGACAAAGATTAATCTCACAATTGCAAGAAGAGCCATGTATTTAGTTTCCTGAGGAATGCAGGACTAAGACAATTTAATTGTCTGTTTTTGTTTGTTTGTTTTGTTTTAATATTGTTTAGGAAAGACTAGGTTCAAGTACCACACCCCAGTCCAGGTGGTGGCAGTAATGCATCACTCAAGTTAGTTGCCAACAATCATAAAACTGAAAGAAGAAGACTCAGGAGCACAGTGAGGTGTAGTGCTGAGCAGAGCCTTGAGCTGTATAGTGGTGACTTTTTGGAGAACTTTATTTTATGTTGGAATTTTTTATGTAGCCACTTGTTTTCCTTCAGTTTTTTCTTTGATACCTTTTTCAAACTATAAATAATTACTTGCATCCTGGGAAGGGGGAACACATTAAAAAATCAAGACAGACCAGCTATGTCATTATTCATTATTTTTTCCACAATACACTTGCAATAGACTTGCAATTGAGTGTTGTTTAAGTATTTTGGATCTTGTCCTGTTTAATTTTGAAGTCTTTCCTCAGGTAGTGCTTTGTGTTCTACTTCCCCTTGTGATTACCTGACTCCCCCGTAACGTGTTTCACCTGTGTCTCATTTTCTCTCCTTCCTTGTGTCTATATACCTCCTTTTCCCCTGTGTTCTTTGTTGGGTCGTCTAATTTAACTTCCTGTTCATGTCCCGTGAATTCTTGTGTGTTTTTGTCCCACAGTGGCCAGTGTTGTTTTAGATTCCTATTTATGTGGGGTTACTTTGTAATTGCTTTTAATGGATTCCTGAGTGGTTGTGGGAAGAGACCATATTGTCTTCCTTTACCTCACTTGGGAAAGGGGTGTGTATATATATATATATATATATATATATATATATATATACACACACACAACAAAGGGGAGAAAAAGAGAGGTGTGGGGCTCTGTACAAAGAAAGACAATTTAGAAATAAAACAGGAAAAGACCCAAAATACTAATGCAACAGTTAAACACAAGGCATTTATATTACCATGGTAGTATACAAACACCACGCAAAACATTAGTCATACAGTATAGATGCCACCAGCCAGCGGGGGCTCTAAAGATCAAACTGGAAGCCAGCCTGTGTAATCCTGCTGCCTCTCCTCCTCCAGACCAGCTAGAAGGACTTCCTCAGTCAGGATTATGAAGCAAATGAATGCTTGTAGAAATGGATCACATTAAACACACATCACATGCAGAGTGCACAGAGCTAAAGGGACTACATGACAAGATATGCCAGCAGTTAAATTTCTCTCAACCAGTCATCTGTGTATTTTCAATTTTAACGCAATAAAACATGTGCGGAAGGAAAACTTGGCTAAAGTTGAAAAGTTTGCATGATAACAAAAATGCAGTGAAGATTGAAAATGGATGTGTCATATAAATAACTGATGCTATACCTGCATCTGCTTCTTCCACTGTGGACAAAGGACTCAATGTCTGCACCTCACTGTCTGCTCGAAACACAAGCAACACAATGCTCCAGGACATATACGGAATATAACTACAATATCCCCATTACAGCTGAGGATAGAATATATCTCCCTTCTATATCCCCTATAACGACTGATAAACACCACAATGTACGTTTTTCAGCAGTGATAAACAGAAACTATCAGTGCTGCTGCAGCAGTCCACATTTTTGTCATATAATGTAACAACTAAATACTGATGTCAAATGGATTAAATGCTGATATGAACATTTACCTCCTTACTGCATATCCACTGCTAAATAGAAATAGTAATACTACTAGTAGTAATACAAGTATAAATATATCTTATGTACATACATGATAATTAATTTTATTATTTTTTCCATCATCAGACTTAGATGTAATATTTTTATACATAAAGATAAAAAATCTTCCTAGTTGTTGCTTTAACTACACTCTGTGCCTCATTTTATATATGTGAACAGATGTGGGACCTGTACTACTACTACTGACTATGTAGACTTTTGGGTGAAATAAATACATGAAAATCAGAGAGCCTGCACTGCATAATGCAAAGCCTTAATTTCGTGGGGAAGCCTTTGTTTGCAATGACAGCTTCAAGATGCTTCCTGTATAAAGAAACTAATCACTCACAGAGCTGAGGTGGGATTTGGTCCATTCTTCTAAACAGACTGTTTTTAAATGTTTAGGATTTTGGGGGACCCTCTAGTGCATCCTGATCTTCAGTTCATTCTACAAATGTTATATCCGGTTTAAGCCTGGTGATTGACAGAGCCACTCCAACTTTACTTTCATTCTCTGGATCAAAGAATCTCCCGTGCAATATGTTTTAGGTAATGGTCTTGCTGAAAGTTTGATTTTTGTCTTGTCTGACCAGACTTTTCCCTGACCAGAATTCTCCCACTAGTACACTGGATTGTCCAATTGTGTTGTAAACAAATTGGGTTCAACATGCCTTTTCTTCAACAGTGTCTTTTGAGTTGAGCTCTCATGGAGGTCATACCTTAATTTCTTTCTGGAGCGCTTTGCTAGGGGTCTCTGTCTGTTCATTCTACTTGTGAATAATGGTCCCAGTGGTGGTGCAAACAGGGACATTTAGGAGATGAAAAATTATCAAAACAAAAGTACTGTTGTTATATAGGAATCATTGTCACTATGTTGATGGCAAAGCTTTTTGCAGCCTATTAGCTTAAACTTGTTAAATAAAGTAAATGAATAAATAAATCAGATCTTGGCCATTCCACTTTAATATATGTAGCTTTTTGTGGATTTTATTGTTCTGACTTCATTTTCTGTATGAAATACCAAAATGTGTTGCCTCGCAACCGTGTCTGTTGTGTCTGCAGAAGAAGAGGGACTATAGAAAGGAAAGAATAGACAAAAAATGTTGCAAAAAAGATAGAAAGATGGAAAGAGAGATAAACAAGACTTATCATATATATATATATATATAAAACCCTGCTTCTCTAGCAGCTGACTGTCAATCATCATTATTAGTCAGTGCAGGTATAGAAACACACTGTGTACACTCCAGAAGTATACACAGCTAAGATACAAATGGATTAATATGTGTGTCAGTAAGAGATAGACAATATCAAAATCTTGTGATTCCAAACCTGCCATATCTCTGCATCTTATCTTCTTGTACAGCTCTGTCCTCAATCTGTAAGTATTTATAGCCTTCAGCTTTTCCAGAAAAATGAGAAATGAGAATGATTTTTCCATACCCAAGGCAAGCTTTAAAGTAAGGCTGAGATAATAAATTTGTGAAACTTGAATGGTTTGAGTAATACACATCGTCAGTTTAAAGCCTTTGTCTCTGTGTTGTCATAGAATCATCATGCAGTGGATGAGTGCACAGATATTAATCACTGTTGTAGCAAATGCTGATGTCATTTACCATGTGGTCTAAAACTGGTGTGAAAATAAGGGAGCAAGAAAGAGACAATGCAGCAGAAACCTACAGTTAAAAGTAAAAATTAAATTAAATCTGTCTAGTGAATGTGTGTCTGTGCCTAGTACCTGAGAATGTTTTGGGGGTTTAGTTCAGTCCTATGCATAAATTTCCATTTAGGTGACCTGAGATGTTTCTTTCATTTCCTGCAGTGGAGAGTTATTGAAAGGGTACTTGTCTGCCCTCTCTGCTTCAACATTTCTTTCCCACCTCCACCATCTTGTTCACTTGCTTCCTCTGCCAGATCTTCTTCCTGTTGTTCCTCGTCTTGGCTGAAAAAACTAAGCCTGTCTCTCACCTCACATAACTCGATCAAAAGAGAGAAGGAGATGTGTGAATAAATAATGCATAAAAGTGAACCAAACAACCAGCATGAATCTGATCACATTTTACATTATTTAACACTCACTGATTCTTTAGTAAGTCAGTGTACATACTGCTATGAGCGTGTGTGTGTGCGTGCGTGTGTGTGTGTGTGATCACAACCAGGGTTGTGATCCCTGATGATGCAGAGATCCATTCCTTTGAATTAGAGGATGGTGACAGTATTGCATTTGAAACAAGAACTGTTTTGTGTGCTCGCATTACCAAGTTAGAAAGCTGAATTTATCTGCTACTTGAAAGTTTGGCCAAATTATGTCATTGCCATGGTAACACACGAGCATGCGGAAATACAAGCTGCTAAATCCTATAACAAGTAATTATAACTCTGTAAACTGGTTGTTGAGGCACAAGACAGCTAGTCTTTGTACATGTACTTCTGTCTTTCTATATATATATTTGATTTTTATTTAGTTACCATGATGCTAGTCAGCTATTCAGTGCCATTTCTATCTGTGGGAAAGGATGACATGCATTCAAAAATCTAGATGGTCAAATAAATGATATATTTAGGGATGAATTTACAAATTTCTGTGCTTCAAGCACAATAGCAATTGCAATAAGTTGCCGGATTTAAACTAAGGCCTTCACAGCTGCTGCTGACAGGGTTAGGGAATGTTAACAGAGGATTATGGGAGTTCGAAGTGTGCTGACATTGGGGAAATTGGTGCATGACGAGGCTAAATTATCTACTGTTGCTGTTTGTTTCGCCTAACACATAAAAAAATGCAGGCATACGGATATATACACAATATACACTTTGACACTCTTACACACACACACACTCACACACACACACAGAAATGCCGTTTTACACCAACAGAGATACACACTCATGCACAAAGATAAACTCAAAGCAAACTTAGTAAGGTAAATATATGCACACCATTACAAATGCAGTCGGAAATATATATGCACCCACACACTTTCGCTCTCTCTAACATTAACATGCGTACACTCACATACTCACACACATGCAGTCCTCTCACAGCCCAAATCCTCTCTGGCTTGTTTAGAAAACCCACTGCTTTCCAGTAAATCCTAAATAAGCTAATCCCGGAACATCAACAAATGCAATTTTCAGCTTAGCATAAAACACATTCAAATGGAAGACAACCTCTGTTCACCCTTAGTATCAGTATGTGTGTGAGGAGGTGGGTGTGTGTGTTTTATGGCGCTGCAGTTATAATCAGTCAGGTAGAAATGAAGGCATGTAGATGAGCAGGTGGATGAGGTTAGGAAGGTCAGTTTAGTTTCTAAGGTTGGAAAAGAAGTAGCGGGGAGAACATATAATGCCAACTTATATAACACCAATGGATGATGTGTGTGCTCACTAAGTCCTAAAGTCAGCTTTAAACTCCTCTCTAGCAGTGCTAAATACACAGCACATACTTATGCAACTGCAAAGACAAACTAGCCAGACAGATGATGAGTTATGAGCAGAAAGAAAAAGCCATAGAGAGTCTTACAAGAAGCACATTTCAGAGAGCACAAGCGATCAAAAAACATTCAGAAAATACTTTCAGGTGATCTCTGAATTTGCTCACAAATGCAAATATACTCAATAGTTACACTGTCTATACAGAAAATATTCACATCTTTAGTTCTTTTAGACTGGACTATGTAGTTCGAAGGCCTTAGTTGAGAATCACAGAATAAGCCCCAGATTTTGTGCAACCCTCTGCTATTCATTTATTATTGATCAATATTCATTCATTCCTTTTCAGATTGCCCAGGGCAATGAAGCTTTTCCCATCATACAGTTTGAGGGCAGTGTTGACTAGTTGCCAGTCATCACATGATTATCAATCACAATCCCATTCACAAGTGCAGGCTAATTAGAGTCTCTTGTTCACTTTACTTTTCTTTAGTTTGTAAAAGCAAATCAAGGTAAACATAGTCAAAAAAAGTAAACTCTGCTCAAGAATCAAAGTGCATGCAGGCTGGGGAAAATGTGATGTGGTACAAATACAAAATGTTAAGTACAAAAAACTCCATTCCTGCAGTGGCTGCTGGTATAATTAAAGATATTCTCAAATGTGCCAAATAACCCCTGACATTTATTTCTCCACTGTATTTGAGCCCATGGTGCATCAACAGAGAATGGCTCAGTCTAATGTTATTTTTGCATTACTGTATTTTCTCCATCTGAAGTCAGCACTTTGCTCATGAACGCAGCCCGAATGAAATTACTTTTCAGATGAACTATGTTTCATAGACACTGTGAATGTGTGTTTGTGTCCATGAACATGAGAATGTTCCAGGATATAAGCTTCAGTGTCTGCTGGTGTTACTTTTCTGTGTGTGTATGTGTGTGTGTTCTGGCTTTGGTCAGATAAACATTAATCATTAGCCTCGCCATATGGTGTCCACGTTGATTAAATTCCCACGACAAGGTGCCTTACTGTGAAAAGGATACACATATTCAGGTGAGAGCACGTACATGTGCTTGCACTCACACACACTCAGGTGAACACAAAAGCCCTAAAGCCCAACAAGAAACTCAATCTGTAACACAAATTCCCCTTGCTGCCACCTTTGGGTTTGAGTTTGTCTGCAGATATGCTGCTCTTGTTGTCAACAGTTATAAACAAGAAAAGGAATAAACTAGAGTTGATGTTTCATTTCCTTTCTTAAAACTGTGTTTGCTTTTTTTACGCCACACTCACACAGAATGTGGCATGAAGTTTGACAACTTACAGAAAATTACAGGGACAACGTGGGCCCTGTAACAATACCTTTTATTCTCATAACTAAAAGGTATTTATGAGAAAAACATGATACTGTAATATTTAATAAAAATATAAAGTATCACGTCTAAGTTACAAGATTTAAATGATTTTACATAAATAACAAAATACAGACATTAACCGGTTTACATATGTAGCAGTCGAGATAGTTTGTGTCTCACTTCCTCATGCTACATTTACATTCATTTTTCAACCTAAATCATCTTTTTTTCAGCAAATCACCATTAACAGTACATAAAAATCATTCTTGTATCGTCAGAAGTCATAGCTAAGCTCTTCCAGACACAATATCCCAAAATGCTTCATCCAGGAGCATAAACACCACTGACATGTTGAAAACTTGTGCATGTGCTTTTGCGCTGGGTTTTTAAAAAAATAGCACTTTTTGTATTGAAAAAATATCAAACCGTGACACTAAAGTATTGAACCAAACCGGACCATGAATTTCGTGTATTGTTGTACCCCTAATAAATAAATAAATAAAAGAGAAAAAAAGACAGGTTTGTGTGTTAGCAAGTCTACAAATCCTCTAGAATTTGTTTATTTTGAACAAAACTAAGCACTGACGGATAAAGTACACGACTGTGGGTGTTTCTGCGTACTTTTCTGTACATATATGACATCAAAAGCATTTTCATCTATATAGATATGCATGTGTGTGTGTGTGTGTGTGTGTGTGTGTGTGTGTGTGTCTGTGTGTGTGTTTGTGTGTGACCTGGCCTGTGCCCAGGCCTAGTTAAACAGAAATAGCTACAAGAGCAATAACATCCCCGACTAAGCGGCAAGGGATTCAATTCCCGAGTCATTTTACAAAAGCACTGTGTGATTGAGTCGGTCTGCCCATTGAATTCAGTATTTAATTTCCTCGAGGTCCCAAGAGCCGTGTCTCTGTTTCCAATTTCTCTCTCTCATGAGATCAGGATGGGAGACTAAATGAAGGGCTCTCTCTTCTTTTCTTCCTTTTTTCAGTCCATCGTTTTCTTTCATTGTAAGATGCTGAACACTCAGGACTGGATAGGAGGGGACAGGTTAATGAGTGTTCTTGGTGTAGCAACACTTTCCATTATCATCATTTCTCTCTCCTCTCTTTCGTCTGCAACAGCATTTATCAGCTTGAATCTGTTTTTTTTTTTTTTTTTTATTCCTGCCGCCTCCTGCCTCACACTGGCGTTTTCTCTTCTCTCACAAAATCCCGTTCCAGTTCATTTCTGTTGTATTTGCATGTTCCAAAATAAACAAATGTTAGACAGGTGTGAAAAAGGAGAGTCTATTTGTGCAACCCTTAATTACAGTATCTGTTTCAAAAGGCTCCGTCACCACAAATACTTAAATAAACATTAACTACATAACGACCCTATAATGAAATGATCGCACCACTTTAGTGTTGTGCAGAACAGATGTTTCAATTTAAGACAAAAAAACTTTCTATTCTCCTGTAATTCACTTGCAAATGATTTGTTCAGTGATCTGCTGCTGCAGAATCAAAGCGCTGTTTCATACAACCTATAATCTCTTTTTGTAATGAAGATGCTTTGCAGATTCACAGTGGCCAACTTTCTGTGTTTGAAGAGATACAAGAAGAGTTTAAAAACCTGAACAAATCAGATTTGCCATTTCCAAATTTACCAATACATGAGATAAGTTCTTATAAGATTACTCAAGCACATCTGAAGAAAGCATCAATATTATTTTGTATTGTTATAAGGTACATGTATAATAGATTTTTACAAATGGTTTTACAAATCCATTACTTTGTCTCATAGTTGCAAAACACAACAGAAGCAAACATATTTTTGGTGAATATAGTGGCCTGTAATCTAAAACAAAAGAAAAACAAGAAAAAAAGAAAACATATCTCATCTATTGATGCTAAGGGCTTCTACCACTTAAAGCGTGTTTTACAGGAAAAGGGAAGGGAAACATTTTTGTCTTTATTGCAGAGGATGTTCTCTGTGTGACTCTGGTCGATAGTATTGAGCAGAAGCCAGATGACTGCTAATGAACCAAAGATGAAAACACAAATGGCTATTCAGTCACTAAAGGATGTACTTGAAATGCATCACAATCCCTGATACAGCCAGCAAAACTGATTCACACTCCACAGGATATGCCTTGAAGTCATTACCTATTTGTACACGTGCACGGATAACTGATATCCATTTGCAATAAGTAGTAACTGAGTCAAAAGTTCCACAGAGCCAATTATACCTGCATTAAATCCCATGGACGGGGGTATAAACAAACCCCATGGAGGGTGAGTAATTGAAAAAGAGAAGACTATTTTAATATCACCTTTATTTCTGTGCTGCTTTGATATGACAGAAAAACGGTTTCCAGTTTCCACAAATAGCAGGCCTCCTGAGGACTATTAGCTTCACAACACGATGTAGATATGTAGCTATTTTTTTCTTTTATATGACCTCCTGGAGAAAGAGATGATAAAAGGAAGAGATGTGAGGGTTGGTAGCACAATTTACCCTGTAACCCCTGGGATGTATCATTGGCCTGGCCCAGCAGCAAGTCTCTGCAGTGCCGAGTACCAATTTGATTGTATATTGATAATTCAGTTTTCTTACCAATATGATATTTCACCATAGGGGTCCGTTGTTTTATCTGGCTAAATTAACATAACACAAAGAATCAAAGTAAAATAAATGAACTCATGAGTTGCATCCCATGAGCAGTATCATTATAATAGATATTCCAATAGTGAATTAAAAAAAGAAAAAAGAAAAGAAGAGCAAAAAGAAACACACAAGTCCATGATGTCATTCTGCTGGTGGAAGCATCAGAAAACACTGCCATGTTTTCTTTGACTGGTGAAAAAAAATGTTGTCTTCTAATCTCGAGGACTTGTTGAAAACAAATGCAATCAGAGTGCAGAAAGACACAGTGAACTTGTGAAATGATTGGCTACTCTTTAAACCAAATAACTCATAAACTGCACAAGTCACATCTCAACAAATACAAAATAGCCACATTTCCACAACAGGAATGTTAAGGTAATATTATGGGAACTTGGCTTTTGGCACATGTCTCCACCAGAGGAACAGTTCCTGAGGCAAAACTCAGGAACCTTTTCGGGGCCGGAAAAAGTCCCTGCCCAGGGTTGGCCCAGAAAAGTTCTTGGGCGGGTCTTGTTGACTCAGTGGTGATTGGTTGTGACTCAAGACAGTACATGCGCCATTTTTAAAACGCAGCAGCATAAGCGTATCAATAAATAGTTTTTATAAATAGAATCGAAGAAGCAAACAAAGTGACACAGTCAAAACTGAAATGAAACACAACATTAAAAACAAAAGGAAGGTCCCGTTCTCTCACTCTCCCTCCCTCTTTTGTACACACACACACACACATGCACACATACACACACAGACTGCAGCGTGCAGTTTATTGATAATAATGCCATGGAGCAATAGTAGAGAAAACGGTTGGCAAAGTCCATCCCACCCCACCGTCGCATCAGTGATCTGGGTCTTACCCTCGGTGGAGACACAGACACTACAAGGACCAAGTGAGAGGACATTCTTGAAAAATTCCCGGCCCCTAAGCATTACCAGGAACTTACTTGGTGGAAACACAGCTAATGAGCACCTTTAGTAATTGGGGTGGATGGGGCTGATCTGTGCTGGTATTTATTTTGATACTTTAGTAAATGCATATTGTGTACTAATGTAATTTTTTTTTTTTTTTTTTTTTTTTGTAAAGTTTCCAGCAGAAAGCGTTAATATATTTTATTCTTTACTAATCAAACTGTTGACAGTTACAGAAGTGTACTGACAACATTAGCACACATTACATCTTTTTTCTTTTTAATAGATTTTACATGTACCAGTTAAACCTTCAGTGCTCATTGTAGGTTTGTGATTTTTTTCCCCATATGCCCATCATTCATAAACATTTAGGCCTGTCAAATGTCTCCAGTGTGTACCTTTAATTTGTATCATAGATTTAGTTCAGCTGTTTTTCCTGATATCTCAGTAGGCCACATTACTGTCAGCATTTCTTATCCACAAGGAGCAGCTTTTCTGTGCATCATCATTTCAGTAGCTGGCTGGATGGAATTACTGAGAAAAGTTAAATTCTGACAACAATAAAAACCAAATGCACTCTTATCATAATCATTCTTGAAGTAAGTCTGTCAAGTGCTCTTTTGCACATAATACTTATAAATAGAGTTTGAATATATCCTTTAGCAGCTAATACTAACCCGAAGCCAGAGGTGGAAGCGTGGTTAGTGAAAGGCAAAAAAAGTTCCTGAAAATAAAAACTGACACCACAACAGAGAGTGCAATATCCATACCATTCCAACCACAACATTATTACTTCCAAGCACTGCAATGTTAATGTTAATATTAAGCAACAACCTTGTTCTCATAATGTTTCATTAATGAAAATATGTTTCTAATGTACAAATTATGCTATATGTATGTTAGGACATGGTGTTCAGTATGAGATATGAGATTAAGCAGTTTATTTTAAACCACATGAGCTCAATGAGTTAGACATGAGGAACTTCAAACTCCAAAACTGTCTCTATTACTATTCCAGACACGTGAAAATGTATGCAGTGCCCTGGGCAATCCCTGTGTTATCATTATCTTGCTCTGGTAAAAGTAGTGTAAAGTGTATTATCATGAGAGAGAACTTATAGGGGTGGTAACATTTGTTCAGTAAAAAGGGTCTGAGACTGCAATGTTAATGTTAAGATTAAGCAACAAGTTCTCATAATATTTTAATGAAAATATGTTTCTAATGTACAAATTACATGTTAGGCATGGTGTTCATATGAGATTAAGCAGTTTATTTTAAACCACATGAGCTCAATGAGTTAGACATGAGGAACTTCAAACTCCAAAACTGTCTCTATTACTACTCCAGACACGTGAAAATGTATGCAGTGCCCTGGGCAGTCATCCCTGTGTTATCATTATCTTGCTCTGGTAAAAGTGAGTGTAAAGTGCCGTATTATCATGAGAGAGAAGCCTTATAGGGGTGGTAACATTTGGTTTTTGACAGCTGCTAATAAAAGGGTCTGAACTTGTGAAAAAAAAATTAGGGAGTGATTGGTTTTCATGATGTTGTTTCGCAGATTGCAGGATCTGCTTGCTTGCACCAGAGAAACCAGTTGTGTGAGATGTATAATTGGCTAATGGGTCTGCAGAATCAAGTGGAATCAAGGGTGGCAAGAGACGGTAATTGGATGATATGACTTTGAAAGTAGCTGTAATTGGCTAACATCAGAAGTGCAACTCACGGTGGCCAGATTGTAATTGGTAGCTGTGACTTTAGAGGCAAGGGCAGGGGGTAGAAACTAATTTGCTTGAGGTACTTTGGAACTCCAGGTTTGCTCGTAACCTGGTTGATTTGATTGGAGAACAGAGATTGGAAAGGTTTTTAACTGGCTGAAGTCCTATTCCATGCAAAATACTGTATGACATTATTGGCGATTCCTTTGAGATGAATGTAGGTAGGGACCTTTGTTGTCCATTATTGCGTATCGATAGTGTGTCTCATTAGACTTAACAGGGTGCCAGTCCCACACAGATGTAGCTGAAGAAGAAGGTTGTGTTGGCCGTCTTAACAGTATACAAATTTGTCTAAAGTAAACAAATACCAGTATTATGGCTCAATGAAAGAAAACATTAAGAATATTGCAGAACTCTCACTGATTAGAAGAAGCATGTATGTGTGTGTAGCTCATCAAGTTTAACATATGTCATCAGAAAATTAAGGTAAGGTCCTCTCTTAAGAAAAAAGAGGGGCAGTGACAGTTTTTTTTTTTTTTTTAAATCGTTAAGAAATAAAAAATAATTTGGCAAACAAAAAAAAAGAAGGAAAATTTCATCTGGTTTGGGAGATTGTAATGGATGTTTACAGATTATATTTTACAAGACATTTTACAGGAAAAGCATATTTTAGGAACATCCCATGTGGAAAAGATTCAAGAAACTGGTCATTTCATCGACCACAGAGGTCAGTTGAACCACAGAACCACTTATGACTTCCCCTTCCTGTTACTCTCACTCTAAAAGAACCAAAGCAACTCCTCCTTTTGTTAAATGTGTGCACTCTCTCTCTCTCTCTCTCTCTCTCACACACACACACACACACACACACACACACACACACACACACACCACAGTAGCATTCATAACTAACAAACTGTAGCTGCCTATCAGGAGGATGCCGCCCATGTTTAAATCCCCATAGCATTAGCATAGCATTTTGTTCTGCTGCAAAAGCCCAAACTGTTCAACCAGCATTCCCCACAGAACTGGGAACTGTTTGAGCTGAGGATCTTAATACCTGACTCTGAATTCTGGCTATGGCCTCCTGATGAACATGATGAGATCCCTTAGGCAAAGTATCAACTGGGTTTTTGTGTTTATGTTTCGAAGTGTTTCTGCTTTATTACTTAAGAGCAGCATGCTGGGAATTCACACTGTGATGGAAAGGAGGGGCAACAACAGCAGCAGCAGCAGCTCATATCTGCTAAGTTTCCACAAGAATTAGTCGCATACTGTCATTTGTTTTTCCCATGTGTAATTGTTTTAATATAGTGACAATAAGTCTCGAGGTCTTGAGGTCCAGAGTTTCCAGGCTGGAAAAGCTGATCACAGGGCCAGCTCAGTAGTTGGCATGAAGCTGAACCCTCTCTTAACAGTGGCAGAAAGGAGAACTCTGAACAAACTGCTGGACATCCTGGACAATGCCTGTCACCCTCTGCACACTGTCATCAGTAGCCAGAGAAGCCTGATTAGCAACAGGCTGCTCCTCGCAAGGTCCAAACTCTTTTGTCCCCTGTGCCATCAAACTTTTCAGCTCCTCACTGGGGAGGAGGAGGGCGAACAGAAAAAAAGTGATCATTGAGCACACAATGAAATTACCCTCTGAATTTAACCCATCACCTGAGTGAGCAGGGGGCAGCCTGGATGGCACCCAGGGAGCATGTGTGGGGACAGTACCATGCTCAAGGGTACCTCAGTGGGACCTGTAGCTGGTGGATTTGAACCTTGACCTTCCAGACCCAAGTCTGCTTCCTTAGCCACCAGGCCACCACTGCCAGAAGAACAGAGAAACTGAAGGACTGGGGGACCAGCTCTGCACAACCATGCACAATAGACTTTACATAACCATGTGCAATAACCAATATACTACTTATATGACTTATATTCCAATATATAAGTGCAATATTCAATCTAATAATATGTTTGAATATGACTTTTCTGGAAAACCTAAAGGTCTCAATTGTTGGTGCCACTTGTCTAACCTTTATCTAAACATAACCCTAACCTTAACCAAACCTTAAATGATGTCTTCACCATATTTTTTGTTTTTCACATTATGGGGACCTGCTTATCTATCTATCTATCTATCTATCTATCTATCTATCTATCTATCTATCTATCTATCTATCTATCTATCTATCTATCTATCTATCTATCTATCTATCTATCTATCTATCTATCTATCTATCTATCTATCTGTCTATCTATCTGTCTCTATCTATCTGTCTGTCTATCTATCTGTCTGTCTGTCTGTCTGTCTGTCTGTCTGTCTGTCTGTCTGTCTGTCTGTCTGTCTGTCTGTCTGTCTGTCTGTCTGTCTGTACTAAATATAGTGATAAAACATGTTTGATCAATAACTTATCTCCTTCCAAATATAGTTCATCACTGTTTCTGTTGGTGGAATGTTCATATCTGCTCTGTCAAAGATGAAACAAACAAGCTGAACAAAGATGAAATTTGCAAATCTGCGCGAATTCATGAGAGATCCCATCAAAACAAGAAAGAGGCAAACAAGAGACAGAGCAGAGCTCATATAGTTGAAGAATAATGTTAACCTTGGCAAAGCTATATTGGGAATCCATGAGAGACTGGAACAGTGCAAACTAATAAGAATCATAACAGGGTAAGTTGTCCCTCTCTAGCATGGACAGATGAGTCAGGGAAATGTTAAACAAGCACAGTATGTACAGTACTTACTGTCTCAGTTGTCTCAGTACGTCATTGTGATTTGGATCCACAGTCATCGACCGCTGCCCAGTAGGCAAAGTGCAGAGTGTCCTCAGCGCGCCGTACCTGAGGCCTGAGGAGGTTGAGGAAGAGCCGCTTCAGATTTTTGATAACAATAATAATAATAATAAGTTTTAAAGGTGCCTTTCTGGCACCCAATGGCACTGCACAAAAATGAAAGACAAACCATAACAATACACAAGATTAAAAACAAGATACAATTAAAAATTTGACAGTGGAGTGATATCTTCCAGCGGGTCGGCACTCTCCAGAGTTCCAGGCTCAGGTTCACTTTACCACACCACAAATTGTCATGTTGTGCTAATAAAGTGCAACATTTGGTGATTTCTTTAATCCCTGTTGCCTGCATTACAAATGTGACATTGCATCTTTGAGCGCAAGTTAATTTCAATAACTAACAACATTATGTGCCCATGTCTTTACAGAGGCCTATGTGTTTGCAATAACTGAAAAAACTGCTTTTTGTAGTTGTGCATTATAAGCAGACTTAGTCACTGTCTGCAATCTGCCCCATAACCAAGACACTCTTTTAGAAAGACTTAATGACAACCAGGTTCATAAAAAAACCTCTGAAATCAATCCAGTCTCACAGAAAAGGCACAGTCTGGTCTCATCATAAAACTGCCAAAACTTACTTCACATTTTCAAGATTTCTTTCAAACTTCTTGCTTAACATGTGTGCCACACTTTGCCTCTAAGTGGAAAAAGTCCAATGCAAACCAGCTTTGTGTGTGTGTGTGTGTGTGTGTGAGAGAGAGAGAGTGTGAGAGATAGTTGGCTAATCCTTTTCACTTAGCAGCAGGGTGTCATTGACTGTCATTGACAACAGAGCAGATACCCCAGGCCACTGCTCTCTTCCCCTGGTGGCTGATATACACAACAACAGTAACAACAATAACAACAGCATCAAGCTGCTCTTGCTCTCTGAGCCTGACAAGAAGCTACTGGAGGGCATTCCTGCTGCCCGCTGCCAAGGTGACTTTTTGTGTGTGTGTGTGTGTGTGTGTTTTAGAGTGAGAGAGGACACAAAATATAGCACAATATACACATTATAAAGAATGACCAGGGAAAGAGGAAAATGAACTCAGTATACATTATTTTGTTTAGTTGCTTATGATATGTCTTATTCAGTGGTGACTTGCTCCTATTCTCAATCATTTTCAGTATTAAAACAGCTAAATTAGTCAAACTGGTGTACAGTTGCCATTATTATCTATTTTCCAAAAACACTGACAAATAACTGATGGTCATTTTCACTTGTCAGTGTTGTGATCCTATGTAGACAGTATCTAATGCACTACACATCATGTTATTTTTGATACTACCACTAGATGGCAACAAGTAAACATAGGGGTATTTGGTTCCTCAACCCCTACCTATAGGTCTATAGGCCTGAAACAAATATCCAAATAGTTTATTGTACGATACCAAAAGGAAAAAAAAAATACATTATCACTGTTAGTTCTCACAACTTTGATGAGATACATGAAACATTAACAAGAGTAAGATTTTCAGATCATTTCTCAGGAATGATGTTGACTGGCAATGAGGCTGAAGGCTGCAACAGCATAAAGAGCACATGAGAGCACAGGAGCTAACATGTACAAATCAACACTTATAAAGTGAGATACAAAAATAAATCCAGTCGCAATTTCACACAGGGTTAGATTTTATTTAAGCCCACACACTACACGAGCATGCACTGCTCACAATGTCAGGCTATATTTATGATGTTAGTTACTGATACCTAAATTTGACTAAAGACAAACTTTTAATATAATGTTATCAGTGGAAGACACTGGTAGCACGCAAATCTGAGGTTAATGTGTATCAATACAACACAACATTGTTTTGATATTTGTTCATCTTGGGAAAATGAAGAAAGACACAGTGAAAACACACAAGCAGCAAAATAAAAAAAAGAAAGAAAGAAAAGGAAAATTGACACTAAATAAGTTGTTATCTCAAATTAATAAAATGCACAAATTAAAAAAAAAAAACGTAAACAAATTTAAGAAATAAACTTTGCAATTTGCAAAACATTTCACAAAACAAAGCTAAATTAATAAATTAAGAAATGAGGAAGTTTTAGTTTTTAAGCTGAGCTCTTGACAACAAAAGATTATAATTCATGTACAATTTAAAAGTGTATCAAAAGTGGGTAGGGATGTGGCTTTTAGGGAAGTGGGTCTTACGCTAAGAGTTGAGAAATAGCGGTGTCATTGCTGCGTAACTGATATGCTGACATGACCAGAGTTGGTGCGGTTGTGAGGAAAGTACTTGATAATTTCATGGACTGTTTCAAAGTTAAGACTTTTAAAGGTGACAAAGAATCAAAAGCAATTTTACCTTGTCTTTGCTGAAGAACCGTCATCCACCCACATTCAGGAACATGCGAAAAGTGCTAGAAATTCTGAACTTCTTTTTTATAAAAATTCCTCTTTTAGAAATGCCACTAGAAAATGGTTAAATTTTAAAAACGGTTGTTTTTTTTAAGTTGAGCCCTGATTCCATTCCCTCACCTTTAAAGGTGATTAGCTGTTAAAAGATGGTCTGTCTGTGTTCCAAAACTGGTGAAGTTATATTCATTTGAGTGACAGTGAAGGCAGCCAATCAGTCAAGTGCTTGCATTTTGTAATGAAGTTGCCAGTTAAGCTAAGCTAAGCTAAGGATGCCAAAGAGGTGCAAAACCACATGTTTAAAATCCGCCACCCTAAAATAACTTTCTGAGAGAGGTTTTTAGGAAGCTTCTGAGGCGTTACAGATCCAACCAAAATTTTACTGTGGACATGTCACATCACAGTGCAAAGATCAAAACTTTGTTCAACCATTCCCTGTCACCTTTAAGGTAAAAATCATAATTAGATTAAAAGCTGGGACGTTTTTTTTTTTTTCACACATATGAAAAAGTTCCTTTTTATTCATTGTTATCACAACAGTCACCTTCAGGTTACATGTGGTGGCTAAGCTAGGGAATAAAGAATGTCATTCTCGTACATTTCAGATGAATTTTGTTTGTATTCCCGAGAGGGTTCAATGTGCTGTTTGGGAAGTTGAGGAACAGAGTACGTTGTAATTTCAATATCTTTATGGTGGGAATAATTAGCATAGAGACTGTCTGAATCAGTGTTATGGAAGAAGTGGGCAGTAGAGACAGCTTCAGATGGGCTCTCAGTTTGGTCAGTAGTCCTGATTTCATCATATTCAGTATCCTTGAAAAAAGAAAAAGGAAAAAAGTAAGTAAGATATATTGAAAAGCATATGAAAAAATAAGAGGGACATAAAAATAAAATATCAACACCACCACTAAAACTAGAACACACTTGAAACAGAAAATGTTAAACAATGAGTAAAATCAATTGAATGCAATACTGCTAAAATTGTCCAAAATTAAAACTTCTCTTTTCATTTCTCAGCAAATCATGTTCCCTTTTTTTAGAACTTCAAACTGCTGTGAGAGAAACTGAAATTGAAACTGTCCTTAACATATTATCTAAACAAAAATAAAGTCTCACCATTTGTGGTACTTCCTGGGGCAACTCAGCATTTGACACTTTTGAAAATATATGGTACATTTTTTGTTAATATGTGTCATTGTAACCACATATATGCATTATGTGTGTGGTTGTGCATAAGTCTTACTCGGTTGTTTCTTCACCATCGTCCGCAAAATCTTCAGCAGGACTATCAGTATGGTTATTATACCAGTAAAACCTATGATCATATACAGCACATATCCTGTTCAAAGACAAGAGCAAGACAAATGGAAAAGAAAAAAAAAAACTTTAACATAACTTATACCAAGTGCATCTTACAATATTTTAATCTTTTTTCACTAGATACAATGAAAAAGAGTTTTCTGAATTACTTGTTCTGCAGATAAAGAAATTTAAGGAAAATGTTGATATCAGAATTGGCGAAAGCTTTTAAATTACAGGGTCTCTGAATGCAAATTTCTTTTATAATTCTGATGAAATATACAGAATTGATTTAGCCTCTCAATGAACTCTGACATCAGCAGAGTTCAGTGAAAAAACTCTAACATTAGACGTCAGCATTATACCATTTGCATTAAAACATATTAGCATGTGAACTAATTATTAATAGTATGATATATTTTAGTAGTGATCTTGTGATCTATAGTCTATACAATATTTGCAGTTTTAATTAGCAGGCAAATAATAAGCACACTTCATACCAGTTCTTGGTGTTGATGCAGCAGGTGTTGTTATATAAAGTGTGGTGGATGATAAAGACATATTAGTAATAATATCCGAGCTGCTTGAAGACACAGTGAAGGTGTTCACAGTAGTATGTGACACAGTAAAACTAACAGTGACTGTTTTAACATCGTTTTTGGGTTCTGGAAACAAAAAAATATTAATCAATATTTAGTGATTACATATGACTTTTGAACATACTAGTGAAATTTTGTTGAAATGAAAATGGAGAGCACACACTTACCATGTGTAACAGTAAGATCCACCCTCATAAGTGGATCTTTAAAAATTTTTTCCACTCCACAATAATATGTTCCAGAGTCTGATGTTTGGAGATCAGTGAAAGTCACCAACAAATCTTTACCTCTGTTAGTTAACTGTATTATGTTCTTATGTTTAGTGTTTCCAGCTGCTGCTTTGATGATGATGTGTCTGTTTTCTTTGCATGGACTTCTACATAAATACTTGACATTATCTACCACATTCCCAGCATCCCAGTCTGAACAAATGAATGACACACTTTTCCCAACGTGGCCATTTACGTTGATAATCTTCATCTCCACAATAGTCAGAGCTACAAGTGAAAATCAAAGAAGCATTTTTATGCAAACTGTTAGTGTGTAAATAACTTCAAATATGACTCAACATATATGACTCATGTAGCAACAACAAACAAGGAAACATTTCATCCAAAGCTACGTGATTAATACACCAGCTACATGAGAATATACAATAGTGAACAAATATAAACTCACCTGAGAGAAGACAACAGTAAATGTAGGTTTTTATCATAATGAAAATTATTAGCAAAGAGCAAAAGGACAAATGCACAGAGTTCAGTTGAACCACAGAAACACTTATGACTTCCCCTTCCTGTTACTCTCACTCTAAAAGAATCAAAGCAACTCCTCCTTTTGTTAAATGTGTGCACTGTCTCTCTCTCTCTGTCTCTCTCTCTCACACACACACACACGCACATGCACGCACGCACACACACCATACAGTGCTACTACATAAACTGTATTAACATGTGAACAACAACAATTGTACAAATAAAACAGAACATCAAACTTTTATTTATTCATGATTTTATATTTGACAGCTGACAACAACTATGACAGATATAAATTCAATTACATTTATAAGAAAATCAGATGAGATGGAAAACTCTTGACCACTCAGCATTTTAATTGATCAGTGACATTTGTGACATGGCTGTGTGAAGGTGGATGAGTGTGTGTGATAGTGCTGTAGACTTGGTCTTGATCTATTGTGGGTAAGTAGAGTGTCTGATAGACTCCATCAGCAGATGCATCCTGTAGGAACATACAATTGTCTGTATGTTACTAATATCAAATGAATTCTAATAGAGAAATATATTTAAAGGTGACAGAAAACGGTTGAACAGGGTTTTGATCCCTGTTCTGTGATGTGACATATACACAATAAAATTTTGGTTGGATCTGTAACGCCTCAGAAGCTCCATAAAAACCTCTTTCAGAAAGTTATTTTAGGGTGGGGTATTTTATACACCTGGTTTTGCACCTATTTGGCATCTTTTTGGGCTTAACTGGCAACCACATTATGCAAGTACTTGACACTGACTGGCTGCCTTCACTGTCACTCAAATGAATGTAACTTCACCAGCTTTGGAACACGGACAGACCATCTTTTTACAGCTATGGCCTATTCACTGAATCAGACTGGGGGAGTGGGTCCCAGTGAGATACATTTGATGTCACAAACAACCGTTTTTGAAATTCACCCATTTTCTAGCAGACGTTTCTAAAAGAGGAATTTCGATTAAAAGGAGATGTTATGAATTTCTAGCACTTTTCGCATGTTAATGCATGTCTGTGGACTACTGTTCTTCAGCACAGAAGAGGTAAAAATGTTTTTTGATTCTCTGTCACCTTTAACAGATAAAAACCTGTATGCATAAAGAGCCATATCAATTTGTAAAGTGAACCAAAACTGTATTTTAAGTTTTTAGTTGGAGGTAAGAATGAAAAAAATACAAAATTGAAGGCTATTTTCCATTTAGCATTTTGAAACAATATATTTGTATAAATGAGTACATATGATTGTTCGTGTTATAGTGATGTAACAGCCTGTGCTGCAGAGATCATTTAAAGTTGTAAAATTTAATTTAGAGTACCATACACTTCTGGTGGTGAGAGTGCTGTAGACTTCATCTCTGTTCAGTCTAGATGGGTGGAGTGATTGGTAAAGCTCATCAGAACCCACAATCTGTAGGAAAATAAAACACTGGGAATATTTTATCATAGTAATATCACATTTAACCAAGGAAAAAAGGGTGAAGTAAAAAAATGAGTAAAATTCACTAACGTGAGTGGTCAGTTGAGTCTGAGAGGTTTCTCAAAAGTAGTTTCTATGCTGTAGAATTTAGCAAATAAAACCAGTCATTCTGTTAGTTAACAGTATGTGATTAGCGTGTGTATCATATAACCAGCCGGTATTGGCTGCATAGTTCCTATTCACTATGCACCATGCATCTTATCATCATGAGACAGCGGTGCTAAGTGTTGAACCACATTATAACCACAGGACAGTGGAACTGTACAGCCATACCACATTCAGACTATAGTTGCACATAGAATTGGTTTCAAACTTGCAGTTGTTCAATTTTAAATCTGTGAGAGGAAGTTGGTTTAAGTAAACTTAGAATGGACACAACATTTTAAAGTGAATATTTTGCAAACTGGAAAGAGAAGACAGATTTAGAAAGTTTGACATCATCTGTTCCTTCAGTCATGGGTTTAATCCTCTAAAAAAAGAAACTGCTGTGTTAGAGTTTTACATTCTAGGAAACAAGAAGGAAGCTTGTGGGTACACTAGGGTATGATGGCTGTTTGGTAAAAAATAGTTGACACTGAAACGTTTGGTCTTAAGATGGCCATTTCTTACTTCAAAACAAACAAACAGACAAACAAAAACAAACAAACAGAAAGACATATCCCAGCTATAGTTAATCGAGATTCATGACAAAGGATGTCATGACAATGTTATGAGAAATTTTGTTGTGAGAATTAAAATGAAAAAAAAAAACAAAAACTCACCTCTGCTGTGTCTTTATGTGGGGAAGTCACGTGTTGAAAAACACACAAGACAACATCTGTTAGTTCGACTGAAAGAATAATGATCACTGAATGATTCCACACACAACATATAGAAGATGTTGTTGAGATGGTCTTACTCATGTTTTTCTTCAGTGTCTTCCAGATCAGCATCAGTAGAAATATCACTATAAGTATTATGACAACTAATCCTACAGTCAAATATGGTGCAGTTCCTGGCCACAGAGAGAAAAGTAAATCCACAAATCAATTACAATTTACATCCTTTTTTATAGAAATGAGTGTTTTTGGTCTTCATTAGCTGTTGCACATGACATGCATGCATTGCATTTCAATTACAATTGAAAAATGACTGCATTTATCAAATTGAAATGAGTGAACTTCATACCAGGTCCTGGTGAAGACATATTAGTAACAATGTCTGAGCTGCTTGAAGACAGAGTGATGGTGTTCACAGTAGTCCATAACACAGTAAAACCAACAGTGACTGTTTCAGTGGTTGTTTTGGGACCTAGAAAGAAAAATACTTTGAAAATATAGAAAGAAAAATGACCTTTGAACAAAGGGCTGATATTTTGTTGACATTAAAATGGAGAACACACACTTACCATATTTGACGTTAAGAATCACCTCTATATACTCATCTAGCAATGCATATCTGTCCACTCCACAATAATATGTTCCAGAGTCTGATGTTTGTAGATCAGTGATAGTCACCAACAAATCTTCACCTCTGTTAGTTAACTGTATTCTGTCCTTATGTTCAGTCTTTCCAGCTGCTGCTTTGATGATGATGTGTTCCTCCTTTGTGCATGGACTTCTACAAAAATACTTATTATCTTGCTCTATATCAGTCCAAACATCCCAGCCTGAGCAACTGAATGTCACACTTTTCCCAACATGACCACTTATGTTGAGAGTTTCCACAACAGTCAGAACTACAAGTGAAGATCAAGGAAATGTTTTTTAATTGGTCAGTGTCAAAATAACTTTAAATATGGATATTCCTTTTTATATCGACCCTGCACTTTAAAAAGTAAGAACTTTTACTTTTTAAAAAAGACTAATTAACAAAAAACAAGTAAGCATATTATTTAACAGTCATGTGAGAACACAGATATATACAAAAAACACATATAGAAACATTCTCTTTTTAGTCAGTATGTAATAGAACACATGCACACACAAGTTTAATTTGTACAAGTAGCCACTGCAAACCAATGAACCCGACAAGTGATATATTATGAGTTTAATAAACAATAGAAATAGTAAATAAAATATAGGCTGAATGAAAAAAATAACTCACCAGAAAAAAAGTGAAGATAAAAATAGGTGTAAATGTAGAGTTTTGTCATGATAGGAACTGGCAAGACGATCAACAACAAGTGGAGAGAATTCTGTTGATTTCCGTCCAGTCTGTGGTCTGTGTTGTTTTCTTCCCTTTTCTCTTGTAAACTTTAAACCACTTCCTCTTGGAGCTGAATGCGTGACATTTTAAAGGCACAAAGCTCATAACCCCGTGACAATTGTAAAGGATTGTTGGAGCACAGTCCTCCCACATCAACACATTTCCCTCACATTTAGTAAAACATTTTTCTGTTCTCTCTAATGTGTCTTAACATACATAAAGAAATTAGTCAAGTTAAGTCAAGTCACTTTATTCATATAGCACATTTAAAAAACAACAGCAGTTGACCCAAAGTGCTTCACCAGAAAGAAAACGAGAATGAATGTAAAAAAAAGAGACATAGCTTAGCTTTGCTAAGCTTGACATAGCTTAACAGAGAGAAATGAGAGAACATTATCTCAAACTTCTCATAGATTTGAGTGCCTGTTATTTAATTACATAATTTCTTGACATGCTGACAATAGTGACAATGTCACCAGGACCTCTTGCAAACAGGGGGCAAAAAATCAAGAGAGGATATCCTTTAGAATGGATACAGGGGCTATTTTGGATTTGCCTGCATGGATTTTAGAACTTGCCCTTACTTTCATTTTGGTCAGAATTCAAAGAGCTTCATTCTCAAGAGACCATCAGGGTACAACACACATCAGGTCAAATAAAATGCATCCACTACAATAAATAATGGCCTCCAAAATGAACTGTCAACAAGCATCCACTGAGGGAAAACTACACTGTTTATATCAATTTGCAGGGGTCATCTGTCATGAAAATGCATACTGCGATCCACTCAGAACCTTGCACTGAGGTCACACTAAACAGTGTGACAGCAAAATTCATCCTTGTGAGATGGGTGTTGCTAGAAGTTTTATCATAAACAGACAGGGTTAGCTGGCAAGCAAAATCAGCTTGTGACCTAACATAACACACTAAATTGCAGAAAATACGCTAGCCTTAATCAGCCACTATCATGTCAAAAATAGCTCTCTGGCTATAAATAGCTAAGGTTTAACTCTAACTCTAATCATCTTGGTGTAGACAACATTTTTAGTAAAGAGATTCATAAACAATGATAGCTTCCACCATATAAGACTCTTTGAGCTGTCTAGAATGTTTACTATTGGTCAGAGAACAGACTTCAACTTGTGTCCAAGTTCACTAAAGTAAAAATCTGGTGTCTTCATTATCAGTCTCGTCTTGTCTCATCTCTAGAGTACACTGATATGCACACAAACAGAATGCAGCCTTCATGGTCAGACTCTGAATCTTTTATCTACAATCCAAGTATCACTTCTTATTTCATCTACTTCTTCCTACTGTATTAAACATCCATTATAAAACACCTATTATATTGCAGCATTCACATGCTGCATTTCATATCTTGAGTACTGTAGGCCAGCAGCCCTCTGACAACAGTGTGATGCATCATTAGTTTGCAGGAATTGCCAGTAGTTAAACCATCATCAACAAGTCCATATCCTCTGCTTGCAAGTATAAGAAGGACCTAACAACAGCAGCTTATGAACAAAAAAAAGCAATAAACATGAAGGTTGGAACTTTCTGCAAAAGTCCAATATAGTATTATTATGGTATGTCTTTAGTTTTGTGCGAAATGGTTTATTATTTCAACTACCTCAGGGTTGATTGTGCAGTTTAAAAGTAAGAGAGAGGCTGCTATTCCCCTTTGCATTTTCCTCAAAATTATCAAGGATTGACCTGAAATGCAGCAGATCCTCTGCAAGAAATTCTACATCAATAAGATAAAAAACATAATGCTGACTTATGATTAGCTAGTCAGTTTAAACAAGTGTGAAAATGTCCTTGCTGCTTTGCATGTGCCTGTCATGCTCCTATTCATAAAATTTCATGACTAGCCTACACCTCTCACTTCCAAGATCATTTGGAGGCTGAACTTGTGGTCCCTTGATTGCCACATCTGATCCACCTTAAATGGATGAAAGTCATTATTTCATTCCTTCTTCCTCCCATAACCATTGAAAGGAATATGTCTTTGTTTCCGTTGGTAGAATTTCCCTTTTAACATTTAGCCAGTTTGGCTTTTGTGTTCATTTTAAATATAAGAAGAAGTGTCCCACACATTTTTTGTGCAACATGGAAACACAAGATGCATTACCCTGAAGCCGCCATCCTCATATGAGATGTCCATCTTCACTAGTTGTCTCAGATAGTCTAATTTTGCTTGTGTTGCTCGATCCCACTGGCAAGATATAAATGTGAAGATGACGTTGGCGGCTCTTCCTCTGTGAAACACTCAAGAGAATAGAGATTAGTGTAGGTGTGATGACAGGCTTGTATTTTTTTTACTGTAATCCACTAATTCAAGAAAATATAAAAGTATTTTCCTAGTGTCACTGTAAATGCAATGGAGTTTAGGGAAGGGTTGTGGGGGTTCCTGAGAGAGTAGGGCTTACTCTGAATGTCTGATGAACATGAATTAACAGCATGGCCTAGAAAATGAGAAATAATATTAACAAACTTACTCATTACCTCTTCACTACAGATCATCCTGCCACTCAATTAGCTTTTAAAAAAATCTTTTCTTCAACAGTGTAAGAGCCAAGTGACATGTTTACTGAGTCACAAAGGAAGTTGAGCCTCGTTTGTTTTTGACAGATGAGCTTGGTGGATTTTTGCAACAAAAACCGTTAAGATATTACACATGAATGCAGTGTAACTTACTTAATTTGCCATGTCACTGGTTTTACAATTTACAAAACTTAATGTGCAAATTAGAGTGTCCGTGGGCACAATTAGTGTTCTTCTTGTTCTTTACTGTTTCAAGTTTTAATTCTTGTCAACAGACAAAGCAATGGCTGTAGATATCTACAAATTTTGTCGGCCATTACATCATAACTGTTTTAACTGTTGCTGTACATTCTGCAATATGATGCTGAACTCTATATAAGTAACTCATTTGCACCTCAAAAGCAAGACAACACTTTTTTTTCTCCATGTCTTTGCGTTGTCTGTTCATTATTCTGTCTAACTCATTTTCACTTCAAGGTGTCATAAGATATCAATATAACAAAAATACCAATCTACTTAGACTGAAGGACAAAGTGATTATGTTTTGGTGGTCAACAGTTAAAGATCAACATGGCTCACAAAACATGTCCTTGACCTCTTAAATGTGATGTTCACTTGGACTTTAAATTAGGTAAAAAAAAAATATATATATAAGTTTTGGTGACTTCATAAATCAGGTTTTTGGCCATAATTCAAGAATTTGTTGACTCATTAAGTGAAACTGGACTATTTGACAGAGGCAAGAAAAAAACTAAATAAAACATACATATACACTATAAAGGCACTAAAGACAAAGACAATTCGCCTTTAGTGCTGCAGGAGTGTGGTAAAAACTGTCCATGAATTTTCAATGGTTGCTCCTGGAAATTAACTGGCAAAGTGTAAGAACTTGAAAAATAAGTTGAACCACTTAAATTTAAAATCATGTGAAATCAAATGAGGAGAGGTGACCACAGACAACGTCTGCAGTTAAGGGGAAGAGGACACTTTGCTTTTTCCAAAAGTTATCTCATTACTGTCAAGAAGCCTATGGATCAATGGAAGCATTTGAAATGATAACAAAATGAAGTGCTATCGTTTGAGTGCTCTGCAAAATCACACACACACATATTTGTATGTGTTTACTGGAATTCCTGTTATAAAGGGGTGAGAAGAAGAGTAGTAGGTGGTATGAATGTGAAATGGTAGTCAGAATGAAAGATATGGAGGAGCAAGGAAATAAAAAAGTCCAATGTGAAGAGTTTGGCTGAACATCCAAAGTTACGACACGAGAGAGACAGAGAGAAGGTAGGATGTTGTGTACCATGATGAATCATCACTGTGCTTTTTTCCCATCAGGTCAAGACTGCTGCAACTGAAAATAACAACATGCCCATTATTTGTACTGAGGTCTGTTATTAAGGATACCTTGATGAGAAAAAACATTCCTTTTAGGTAAAAAAAATTCTATAAGGCAGTTACATGATGCATGTATACTCCAGACAAAATCTCATTATATAAACATTTCGTTTGACTGCATTTTCTTTCTCCTTTTTAAATACTTGTATATAGTCATCTTTGCATGCCACCCACTTAGTGTGTATCAAATATGTTACCAGTTCCCATTACAAAAATAAAAGCAATCATTGCACATTTTACAACACTGAAGACACCATAGATTCTCTTTAAAAACAATATTATTTTATTTTGTATTTTATTGGTATTGTTATATACATGGCATAATTTGTGCTTTTTTATTATCAAGAATAAAACCATAAGGAAACACATCAGAAAATTAAACTTTAAACCAGGATTGAATTATTCTCTTTTTTTTAGCTGGATATACTGAGAGTTTTAAAAACCAGGTGAGAAGGGGAGGGAAAAAGACAGAAAATTAAATAGATAGATAGGTAGACTGATAAATATATAGTTTGTCCAGAGACACTTGCAGATGGTCCACTGAGGGTAGTGTGAACGGACTGTGATGTGCTTTTACCAACAGCAGCAAAGGCACCTGTGTATCGCTTCATTAAAAAAAAAAGTAAGTATGCCTCAGGGCCTTTTTCAAGCTCAGTCCATACACATAAAACCAAATCCATTCATGATTTCTTGTAAGGGGATTTTTGCCACAAAAAATTCCAGCTGGGCACTAGGTCAGCCCCTTGAGGTCATTCACACCAATTCCCCCATGTGAGACTTATTGAGATTTTTTAAATTTTATTTATATATAATGTAACTTAAAATTGCCACCTTAAGGGCCCATTTATGCTCCCTTTATGTACGGAAGGAGGTACATGGGTTCCTAACGTTGGATCATTCATACTCGCCCTGCGTGTTTTATGTTGGCATGGTTGTTAATAACACATCCACTGTGTGGGCAGTGGTGAGTTGCAGAATTCCGAACTCCAACGTAAGTTTCAAATAACAAACATGGTGACGGTGAAGGAGATCACAGCGCACATTCTAAGGAAGCGATAAAAAGAGGCAGCGCTGTAGACAGCGGTGGTTTGTGGCCAATAAATACGTTGCGGTCGGAGATTTCTGTTGACGTCTTCTTTGTTCCTCTTGCTGGTCGCACGTGAGCTATATTGCGCAACACTGACGGTTTCCGGTGGTATTACTCTGTTTGCTGCATACTGCTACGGATCAGTAAGCTCCCTGAACACGGACCAAATTATGCACGTAATGACAAACGAAAGGCTTCGTCCGTCTCCATATGCGTATCCTGCGTAGAGCATAAATGGGCCTTGATGGGGTGGAGGGATTGAGGGGGACTGTGAGTGTGAGCATGTGCATTTGTGTTTGGATGGGAAGGTGAAAGAGGGCTGGATTTTATCACTTTCTTCACACTTGTGACTTTTGGTAGATGTGAGGATACACATGTACCCACGGTGCACACCTGTAGTGGAGTTCTCTCAAAGAACGAGAAGGTTGCAATTGCAACTTGATGAGAAAAAAAAAATCCAGTGCACTGAATCGCTGTTCAGAGAATCTGCCTTCTTGAGTCTCTGGGTGGGGTTCTGGAAAACAAATCACCTGCAGATTCTACAGACCTCTTGGGGGTGATCCTTGTTGGTAATTGTGGAGAAACTTGGAGTGATTCTTTGTTAATGGACTTATCACTATTATGTTCCTATCATGGACAGGTCATTACAAACGCCACATTTGAACATAGGATGTTTCCTAAGTATAATTAATATGAGAACACCTTAATCCAAAGATCATTTATCTGCGTAGAGCTGACAACTAATGACCAATTGGTGGTGAGCTGTATTAGATGGTGTTGTGAGTGTAAGGTAGGAATACCTAGTTGAAGCACCTGTCAACAAGGTCTTCAATTCCATCATTGTTAGAACTAGTCTAAGCATCACCATGAACAATATAAACGATAATCTCCAGAATCCTACTTTGAACTTTGCAAGGGGCATTGTATAAGATGCAGCAACAATTTTCCTGATTTTTGAGGATTGTAGGATTGTAGAGACTGCAGAAAGAGGATACAAGTGGAAAGGGTTATGAGATGAAGAATAAGATAAGACAAAACTTATCTTAAAAAGAAAACAGAGTGGTGAGGAGGATGAGCAAGAAGAAATGGCTGGTAAAAAATACTGAAGACAAACTGAAGGAACAAAAAGGAGCTTGAAAGCACAAAACAGAAACATGTTTCAAGGATAGAAAAAAAGACTAAGGGAGAAGACCAACATTTGGCAAATCATGCAAAAGTAGTGAAAAAAAAGTCTGGCAGACAAGGAGAAGAGGATGTAGGATAATATTCCATAATGTGACCAAAACTGGTCTAGTCATGGCTGATTGCTGCTGCTGCCTGATTCAAGGGTTGGACCAACATCACAAGGTGGTCTGCCTGCCTTAGCACCCATCCAAGCCTTAACGTAAGATGCATAACTCACTTTCTTCTTTTTCCCATTTGTCCCTGTGCTGTGGGGAGCAAAAGATGTGGTAACAGACGGTGTGAGGGAAAAACCTGTACCTGGTACAGCTCTGATGATTTGTAAAAAATTTTTTAAGTAGTCCAGAAAGACCAATGTTTTTGTCCTGTCTAATCTCTGTCAATGTTTTTAACCAGACTGGTGGAAGAAAGTGGATAGGAATTACATTTTCCTTACCAGTCCAGTGCAAGTACGTGCATAGACAGAAAAAATAACTAGAGCATGGAAAAATGCTAAAGGGGAGCAACAGCAAAATGCATAAAGATAAAGAATTACAAAGATTTTTGGGGAAAAAAGAACAAGTAAAATATTTTTAACTGAAAGGAAGAGAACCAAAATAATATTAGATGTGAAAAGTAGATAACATATGGGGGGAAAGCTGGTGAATGCAAGGCTTTAGCACATTTATTTGCATTACTTATCCAATATAAATAATTGTGGGAGAACAAAGTTACTCTCAGGTGCAGACTGATGTTGAAGGGTCAAAACTTCAACTGTGAAGTTGAAAGATTAGAGGGGGAGGAGGGGGAAGGCCTTTCTGGTATAGATTGGTCCATTAGCTAGCCTTAGTTTCCCACTAGACTAAACCATTGTCTTATATTATTTCTTAGCTACCTGCAGGGCTAAACCAAAGTCCTCACTAATGTCTGTTAGCCAAATGATAGGTTAGCCCAGAGTCCTTGTCCATGTCCCTGTTGGTGAGTTTGCAGTCCATCACCATATGTGGAGCATGAGCAAAAGCAGGAGCATCTTTTCCAAGACATTTCAGTCAAACGACACGCACTGTTTACACCATGGACACTCTTGTAAGAGAGTTTGCCATTCTCAGGCAATCCCCAAAGAATATCCTTGTGTCTTTCAGAAATGGTCATGGCAGCGATTCAACAATGGCAAAGACAGCCAAGGAAAGTCCAAAAGTGAGATTGTCCATCCATAGCCATGACTGGTCTTAGAATCAAACCCACAAGCTAACTTTGTTGGCTTTTGCTTCCTGCCAAGTCATCCATCATCTTGCCTCACATTAGCTACTGACCATTCCATGTTACTTTGGTCAGTGAGTTGGCTTCTCACCAAGCCGTAGTCCATGCCATCCAGTCCCTTAGCTGGCATTATAGCTTCACACCAAGCCACAGTCCATGTTGATTTGGTCTGTTAGCAAGCACTTGTTTCCTATGAAGCTGTAATCCATGTTATTCAGTTGGTTAATGGACATGAACTTCTTGCCATGCTACAATCCATGTTGGTTCTGTCTGTTAGCTGGCATTAGCTTTCCACAAAGCCATAATCCACCATGATTTAGTCTGTTGGCTAGCATTAGCTTCAAACTCTAATAGTCCATGTGTCCTGGGTATTTGTCAACCTCCTACTTTCAGCTCCAGAGACAAAAGTTACTAGTGGTTTGGCAGGTAGAGCCTTTCTCAGCTGGGGACAGGTAGAGCTTGCCATTAGCACAGGCACACAGCTCATACACAGTCTGTTTAGTGTAGGTGGTACCTGCAGGTGCCCCCTCCAGGGGATCCACAGCACTGCCGAGGGGAATGTTGCCCAGCCTGATGGTGTTGGCATCTAGAAAGATCTGTGAGCATAAGAGAGAAATTATTTAGAAAATATGATTGTATAGATGAAGAGCAATTAAACAGCAGAAAAGGTCAAATTATATGTAAGACATGAAGATTGACAAAAGAAGTTGATGCAACATGTGTAGGGGGGGTAGTGAACAAAAAACAGGAGGGGAGAAAAAAAAAATGTGGCTGTACAGGCAGAAAAACACAGTTGTAGAAGAGTGTGACCATACTCTGGTCAACTGGGGCTGTCGATAAGAAAGATCTCCCGAGACAGAGGAGAAATTTCTATTTATAATGGATCTCCTCATACCAAGAGATTGTGTGAGAGTGCATATGACAGAGGGCAAGATATGTGAAGAGACAACTCAGGGAACCAATAGGGCAGAAAGGAAAACAACACCCAGGAAAACAAGTAAGCAAACACAGCCTTTTACCCCCAGTTAATCTGTCACCAAACCAGAGTCACTGATATTTTTTAGACAATTTACTTGAAGCAAGATGAAGACATAAGTCTCACAATAAGCTCAAGCAGCTTCTAAAGTTAAGATAAAACAGTATCAAAATAAAACACTTGATTTTAGAAGTTTATTACTTTATTACTTACTTAAAATGGATAACTGCAGTTTCACAGACTTGGTGTCAAATATTAAATAAAACTTGCAAATAGGTTTTCCTAAATTTTCTAATTTCCAAAGCAACTAAACCTGCAAGGTGCTTTAAGTATTTTTTTAGTTTTGGACCAATGAGTGTGTTTGGGTTTAGTTTTGTTATAGGCAAATGAATTTGCCAGATCATGGACTCACAAGTTTATTTCAAATTGCTGGAGGTAAATATTTGCAATATAAAAACAACCAAAGACAAAAAAGGCCACTGACTGAGGAATACATAGGGAGTTACAATCACTCTCTGTAAGAATGCAGAAGTACAGATTGAAGGACACATAGACAGATAACCAATAAGAGCAGAAAAAGTAGTGAACATGTAGTTTAAAATAGACAAACTAGAGTCCTAGGCCTTGACTGGGTCCTGAACCTTACAGTCAACCTTATCAGATGGTATCCATTCTTGAGGCACTTGTTGCGCAGCCAAAATGGCAGAATGTAGGCTATCTTAAGCATAGATGGTTAGATACACACAGGATTTGGGTACCACCATCAGCCTCCATCGCACCTGACCCTTTTTTCTCCCTGTCTTTCTTTAGCTCTGTCCTCTCATCTTCAGACTGATGCAAGCTGAATTTCAAAGGAGAGTCATTACACAATCTTGGTTTCTATTGACTGCTTTCTTGTTTCTTTATTTACTCTACAAGGTTTATGGAAACACTGCTCTCTTTTTCTCACTCTCTGATTCTTTCTCACATGCACTCACCCAAGGTTGGAGAATAATCATCTCAGCAGACATCCACATCTCTATTATTCATTTCCCTTATTTTACAAATGAGGAGAGGCAAGATGTAAATGCTTGGGGAAAATGTGTAGAAACATTAAGGGAAAATAGAGGAAAAAAAGAGAGGGAAAGAGAGAGAGGGGATAGATAAGAGAATGAGAGGGGAATGGGAAGTCATTTGAAAGATTGAGAGAAAGATAACAGAGAGAAAATGTCGAAATGGAAGTGATTGGAAGAATATGGAAGGACATAAAGAGTGGGAGATAAAAAAAATGGAAAGCAGAACAGAGCTTTGAGCGATTCAGACACCCCAACAACGAGGAACCAATTAGTATAACTAATGGTTTCACATTGGCTGATGGGGCACATCTCGATCTGTAAGAACAACACACAAACACACACACACACACACACACACACACACACACACACACACACACACACACACACATGCACGCACACATGCACACAGACACGATGGAGCATGATGGAGCAGAGCAGAGCTGTTGCTAATGCTCTTTTTACCTTTAAATATCCGTGTTGCTAAAAGCAGTACATCTATTAGCCATTAACCTGGAAACAGATAGGTAGGTAACTGGAGCCAGTAACATTAAAGACTGTGTCATCCATAATGGTCCAGAGGCCTTCACTTGGTGATACTCCTAACTTTTTGGGAACAAGGTCCTCTGCATTATTACTTTGAAGGGTTTTAAAAATATCAATGGTGTAACATTTAGTCCTATTGATACAAACAAACTAATTTAATAAGTTCAATCCACAATTGTCCTACCCTGTGGATTAAGTTATGTTGCTTTGTACTGTACAAGTGACGAGGTTGACACTGTGTGTGCCACTCCTATGGTCTGAATTTTGGCATCTAGATGTACTGCCCAGATGGGATTAACACAATCAAACAAAATTTATGTTGTTGTAATCACTAAACCTGGCTTTGAGAAATAAATTACATTCAAAGCTTTTGTCTTAAAAGGCTTGTTACATTTTTGTTGACGGTGAGGATTAAAGCCCTCATTTTGATCATATTTTTATCCAACAGACTGACAGAACCACTGGTGTATTTCAGTAAGACAGAGAAATTATTTGTATTAAATTAAGTTTTGTTTTAGAAAGCTTTAGGAAGCACATCTCATTTGTTTATTGCTGCACTGTATGTTGTTCTGTCGAGTTCACAGTTGAACATAAAATGTATCATCTACATAATAGTCCTGTTTCCACTCAAAATTTAGAAAAAGGTTTTGTTTTAGAACTTATTCATGCCACTTACCCACAAAAAAAAGGCAGTGTAGAGAGACTCTTCGAAAAAACAGCCATCTCATTAGCCTGCCATGCCCATTGGTTTTAATGAGACATAGTAACAATGACAATAAGACACTTTAGGAGCTAGTGAAAAACGAAGATGTGCACTTCTACCGCTGTGTGCTGGGCAAAGGAAAATATCACACTACATCTCTAAATGTCAAGGTATCCCTTTAACAGGTCCCTCATGCACACCTGTCATCTTCCCTTTGGCTCCCCAATAAAAACTTCCAGGGCTCAGCTATTGCCTAACAGAGTAAAGGACTCAGTCACGGTTGGCAACATAACCCAAATTTAATTCCAACAGCTTGCTTGTCATAACAACAAAAACTTAAAATGAACTTGGGCATGGCAATGGGATGAGAGATGTGTGTGTGTGTATATGTGGAAATGCCAACGAAATTATTGGTTTGTGTTCCACACACTGGAAACATCATGGTAGCAAACTGACGAAAGGTGAAAAGAGGAGGGTGCCTAGCTATGAAATGACGATGACAAAATACAGATTAGCGGGAAAATATTATATCTAAAAAGGAGGGGTGGAGTGAGGGTGAGATCGATAGAAATGAGGTGAGAGAATCAATATCAATAAAAGATCAATCAAAATGGATGGATGTAAGGTAGTAAGTAACAAGGAGGACAGTAGAGGACAGGTGGTGGATGGACAGATAGATGGATGGATGGAAAAGTGGGGAACGAAAGTAAAAGAAGGGGACTGGAACTCATTTGTTGTAGCTTAAGGTTGGATTAGCACTGACATTCATCCTAAATTAAAGTGTCTATAAGTATTAGGCTGACCTGTTGTTAGCAGCAAGTGAGGGTCTGTACATGTGAATGTGTGTTTTCAAGGACATGTCTGTAAATACCCACCCACACACCGCCACACCGCCACACCCACACACCCACACCCACACACACACACACACACACACACACACACACACACACCACACACCGCCACACCCACACCCACACCCACACACACACACACACACACCCACACAGAGGTGTGAAGACATGTTTTCATGAATGCATTGTATCGGTATGTCTGTGTATGTGTGTACATGTGCTTAGATGCTGTAAATGATACATCTATGCTTACAGGCTATTTTCAATGCCACAATTAAAAAAGGAAGAAAAGAGAAAAAGGCTCTATTGTTACACATTAGATCTCAGGAAACCTTGAAGGTGCTGCCAGTGGGAAGCAAAAGTACTCTGAATTTTCACGTAGGGTTTCCTGTTAGCAGGAATCCACTATCTACATGTGATGTGATGGGTTCTGCCTTCTTCAGTGTGTGTATGTCTGGTGTATGATATCCATGATTTTACTGAACTTATATCTGTGCTTCAGTCATCAATCAAATCCATAACAACATGTAATTAACAAATTGTTTGATTAATAAAGATAAACATAAACATATCAGACATTTTGGTTTTCAAAAGATCATGAATGAAGGATGACCCTTAACATCTGCGCATAGTGTTACTGTTGCCAATTATCTGACAGAAACAAGTTATTTTCTGATTACAGAACATCATTTTTTATGTAATGCAAAATCTGCTTACTTCTCTTTTTGTCCTGTAATATATGTGTAAGTGTATATAGTATATGTATAAGTACAACTGTGCATAAAATGAACAAACATTTTCTTTATGCACATTTACAAATCTACAAAGACTGGACAAAATAACATGAAAAAATTTGATTACATAAACACTAAACTTGTCTCACAAATAATTACAGAATAGAATACAACATGTCTGATGCAGTTTCAGTGCACTTTACTGTGGGGCGACTGCAGTACAGTTGTTAATGTTACTTCGTCCTCTACTTGCATACTTACAATGCATGACTGAGGTAAAGTGTCTTTCTATCTATGTCTCTCGTGCTTTTGCATAAATGTGCTGAATGTGTGGGTGGCTGGGTGTGTGTACACAGTATGAATGTATGTGTATCTAAGCTCATCTCTCTCTGACATGATTTTAGTAAGCATGTGGCACTGGCATCAAGGAGATGGGAAACATGCGGGAAGCGGCAATTACGGAGGGTCAAAACATTTTTCATGGATGATTTCCTTTGGCACAGCTGAGGAACAGGCGAAAGAGGGTGGGAGGCGAATGAGCTGTGAGAGTGGAGGGGAATACAGTACTGAAAGGGTGAGCTTTTCCTGGAATAAGAAAGGAGGAGGTGGAGGGATGGAAGACAGAAGAGGAGATAAGAGGTTTAAAGTGTCTTTGGGAGGAGATCAGGTGGAACAACAAGTGTTGACGTGTGCTGAAGGGTATTTTAGGGGAGAAGGAAGTCTATGAATGTGTGTAAGTGGAGTCTGAGAGAGGGACAAGAGAATGTGGGGAGTCTGGAAGGACAAGAGAAGAAGAGAGGTGAGCGTGAAGGATAAAAGTGGGCATCAGAAATACAGGTGAAAAAGTTAAGAGTATGCAAAGTTTGGCTTTATGTTGAAGTTCAATGTTTAGCAAGAAGTTGCTGTAACACAAGAAATTGTCAAAACATTCTTGTCTTATTTCTAGTTAAAAATACCATAAATATATAGTAAAGTTGAAGATTATTTTTCTATTTATCCATTCACAGTATATACTTTGTTGTACAGCATGATTAGCATGTTGTGCGTTAGTATGTGTCAAAATTGTGTTCCACTAATCCTTCCTATTGTACTACGGCAACCAAGTGCCGTAATGTGCGGAGGATAATTATCACTGACTCGATTTTGAGCAACACAGTCTCATCTATGTATGAGAAGCACTGTCCTCCTCTGCTGTTTGTTAACTTGTTCAACGTTTGAGCTGCTGTTTTCTACTGAGTCTCTGTATCACAGTCGCATCTCTCCAGGTCACTGGTGTGTGTGTATGTATATATATATATATATATATATATGGTAAACCATAGCTATATATCTATGGTTTAATATACTTCAGAATAAAGTTGCTCTTAGAAGTGTCACTTACATTTATTCTTTTGATATTCATGTTGAAGCAATAACTGACAGTGCATAAATACAGTGTGCATATAGAAACCTGAAATGATCTAAGGCTGTCTAACTAAGTGTTCCTTGCAAGAACAAAATGCTCTTAATGTGACCTTACAATCATGATGAAACTACATTTGGGTAAATTATATGACTGTGTGTGATCTGTTCTGTTCAGGTGATCAGATTTTATCCACAGAATAAACTTACAGAACATTAAATCTCACTGAATTTGAACCAAAGCAAACTACACAGTTTCAAGTTTAAAGTCTTGGAGTGAGACAGAGGCTAAAAGGACAACAGACGTACAATTTCACCAACACACTGATGCACACATACGATTCAGACAGACTGTGTTCACCCAGCCTCAGCTCACCTTGCATCTCCTTCCACTTTTCTTTCTCCATCTTTCCCTCGCTGCACTCATACACATGCCAACAACACAAATAGGTGGGAGGTTGTGAAGCTATCTGAGTGTATTACACAGACCATTAGGCTTGTTGAATGGACGGACGCTAGAATGGGAGCTGACAATAGACTAAATGACAGTGGCTAGAGAGGCACTCAGAGTATAGTAACTCTGACATAGCTGGGACATATCAGCCATATCAGTCTGCATTACTGCACCACACACACTCATGCATGCACGCATACACACATGCATGCCGCACACAGACAAATGTATTCACTCAAACAGAAAGGTAGATGGGACGGTAGGAGAAATGCACTTATACATAGACACACAGTCAACACACAGCCAGTGAAGCAGCCTCAGAATATCATGCCCATAAACAAATGATGTGACAGGCAGTAACACAAATAACACTGAGACAGGCAAAATTCCCAAATGTAGATTCATCAGACTGGCAATATCACTATCACACTCACACACACACACCACACACACACACACACACTCACACTCACACACACACACACACACACACACACACACACACACACACACACACACACACACACACACACACACACACACACACACACACACACACACACACACACACACACACACACACACACACACACACACACACACACACACACACACACACACACACACACACACACACACACACACACACTCACACACACACACACACACACACACACACACACACACACACACACACACACACACACACACACACACACACACACACACACACACACACACACACACACACACACACACACACACACACACACACACACACACACACACACACACACACACACACACACACACACACACACACACACACACACACACACACACACACACACACCACACACACACACACACTCACACTCACACACACACTCACACTCACACTCTCTCACACACACACACACACACACACACACCCCATACCGTTCACCTAAGGCAGTGTGAAGTCTAGGCTAATGAATTTTTCTGATGTTAATCACATTTTTAGAAAAACATCCACTCCTCCCAGCTATTGGCAGGTATCTGTTAATCTGTTATCTTTCTTTTATCAACACACATACACCCAACCACCCACCCACACAGACACACATGCAGATTTTCAAAGATTGGCGCTGGATGATCAAAAGTTTTGGAAGTAAACACAGAGACTCAAGAGACAGAGACTTGAGAGGAACAGATGTGACAGTGACAGTGACAGTGTGTGTGTGTGTTTAGATATACATACATGTGTTTTAATGTGCATCCTCATTGGGTGAAATTAGTATGTGGCTGGACGTGAGTATACAGTGTGTGTGCGTGTGTGTGGGTGAGAATGTGTATGTGAGGAGATGAATCTTTATTTTGTTCGCTGATATCAGTTTGTTTTTGTGGGTGCACATTTCATGTGTGCTTTTGTGCACACGTTTATGTATTTGTAACATCAGTGTGTGCGACAGGGAGTTACCCCCTGCCAGTATTCTAATTCACTCACCATTCTGCCTTACCCGCAGGTAAAACAACACGAAGCAAAAAAAAAAAAAAAAAAAAAAAAAAAAAAAAAGAAAGAAAAAAGAAGGAGAAAAGAAAGTAGTCCCAGTGAACCAGCCCAATAACACCTCCAGGCTACCACATCTTAATAAACTCCAGCATTGTATCAACAAACAATGAAACTCCATGGTAACTCAACTTTGTTGAAAGTTTCTATTAACCCAATTTCACCTCACTGCAGTGTTTGTGTATACCAAAAACATTAAAAGACTTCCACGACAGCGCCATTCTGTATATTTTCCCCTTCTTTTACAGAAAGCAAAGGTTTGAATTCCAGTTTGAATTTGGGTGTTTGACCCAATACTACTGGATGTAATGATGTTCTCATTCATAGGTCAGAATGTCACCATGATTAGAAGTTTTGTGCCTGGGATGATCCCATCACGAGATCATTTTCAGCTCTTTGTTCAGGCAGTTTTGCTTTTAATGACAGATACAAAGAAGAGAGACAGAAAATGGGGAGGATAGTGGGGAAATGAGGTGCAGGAAAGACTTGACTAGGTGACTTAACGCCTACACAGCATATACGTCAACATGGTGCACCATAACCACTTGGCTATAGAGGTGCCCTGTTTGCTTTGCTTTGGTTACAAATGAGATAGATTTCAGTCTAGCTATATTTTTCTATGCAGACCTATTTTAGCTTGTAACCTCATGAATGATACACAAAGTGGTGTTTTCTGACAGCTCAAAAAACTGCACCTCATTTTTGTCACGTGTGAGGCCATGAAATGTCTTGTTCCTGAGGGAAAAACCAAAACCAAAACCAAACAAAATAAAAAATAAAAAATAAATAAATTAATAAAATAAAATAAAAACTTCTCTAGCCCAAAACTAAAGAACTATTATTGACACAGACATTTTCTGGTAAGGTTTAGGTGGCGAGTCTAGTCCTGCAGGTGAGTAGTCAAGTATAATAAAACTCACAAAACACACTGAAAACCAGAGCAATAATCACTGATATTGCATGATATCGTGTTACTGAAGCTCTGCATCACAGGAAATGCTGCTTGAGAAGTGTCAATTGAATGTGACTTGGCTTGTGAATAAACAGGAAATGATCTCATACTATTTACGGGTATTTTGGCAGCCTTTTACATTTTCTTTTTCAAAAATTTGAAATAGTTCTCATTTTTTGTTAAGATTTTAGTTACTTACCAGAAAAACAAACAAACAAACTGCAGAGCAGGAAAAAAAAGAGCATGCACCATTTAGTCTGGATGCTACCCTATGGGGAACACGTCTAGAGGCCCCCACTTCTGCACTGTACAAGCTGTGAATTTCACCGTGAGATCATTTCCTCTTGTGCATTTTGCCACATTTCATAGTATTTACAAGAAACTATACACACAGGTAAGAAAAAAGGCTGGTAAAATCTGCAAACTTCTTTGTGAGTGACAATAATGTGTGAAATGTTATACTAACAATATTTGCAGTATGCATGTAAGCAGTGCTTACAAATTGCTTTTGTGAATAGGTCCCCTTGTTAAGTAGACCCAAATGAGCTGAGTCCTTAATAAAGCCTGAACTGAATTGAATTGGATAACACCCAGCCCCCATGGGGGCAAGTCACCATAAAACCTGCAAGTCTTGCATTTGGAGAGATGATGACATACAGCAAAAAATAAATAATGCCCTCTCAAGAAAAGCTTTTGACTGGACGTAGAGCTGTCAGCAGATGATTTCAAAACCATGCTTGCAGCAGAATGTCATCCAGTAGGTTCCTATGACTTACACTTACACGCAGAAGCTTCTCAATTTAACCACAAACCACTCCTGTAGAAACTTATGTGTCACACTTGAGGGCACTGAAACTGTGTTTACTGAGCATGTTACAGTATCAGTCTCTGAAGAGCTTGTGTGCTGTCTGACCCCCTAAAAACAACAACTAAACATCAAAACATGACCATTTTGCACATTAATTGGTGCTTTAACATATCCCACTGCAAATGCAGCCTTTCCGGCACTGTAATGTATCTAGGAAGAGAATAATTGATTTCTAACCTATGACAAGGATTCTGTTTTACATTTATTCTATAATTCAATAGATGCCAAGAGCCATAAGTAGAAAAAAAGTTGACTTAAAATAAAACTTAAGCCACATTAGTCAACCAACTTATGCACTCTTTAAAAACAATTTCTCTGAACTTCTGTGAATTATTTTCAGGTCCATTTTTTGGTTTGCAGGAAGGTCTATTCTCTGTAGAATTGTCAGTTAAAATAAATGGCAATTGAAGCGAAACAACTTCCTCCTTTAAAGAAAAGTGGATAAAAATAAGAGCTGCAGCACAGTAGTTGCTGAAAAGAGCTGTGGGTGCAGAAACTGCATATGATGAGGTGAGAAGAGGAAGAGATAGATTTATTAAAAGTTAAAGTACAAATAACCAACGAGTACAGTGGTGGTGAGAGAGTGAGTAAACATAGGGAGGGAGAGGGGTGAAAATGAATAAAGTAAGATAGAGCAAATGAATGTAGAATAGACAGATAGATGAAGTGAGACAGAATGGGAGAGGGAGAGTGAGTGAGCGGGAGTTGATAAAAAAGGCAGAAGGACTACAGGAGTCCTGAGAGGATCTGTCAACTCTTGTTGGCTTTGATTTTAATGGAAGCCAGTGTTCCCCCAGCTCTAACCCATTTGGCCCTAATTCCAACACTGCTTTCTAAACTTTTTAAACTTTAATGGCCCCTTCTTAAGTGCCAGCTGCTGACAACATTGATTTGGCTTTAAGCCTCGCTGTCCTGCACACCTTTATTTTCTACTGCAAAATCGACAGAAACATCTATTTTCTGCCATCCTCCTGCGCCTCTTCCTCATCCAATCCTCTTTCTATCCTCCCTTCATCTGCTCTCCTTTGTTCATTTGATGGTGTCAGTGGTCAAGGGAAGGTAGAGTGAATAAGAAAGAATGCTATTTAGATAAACTGTTCTTTTTAAAGAAGTACTGTGTGTAGGTATAACCATATTTTGCTGCTCAGACTATGTTGGTGTGGAAATTATGCTTTCGATGGTGTACAACACACAAATACAGTGGTATGGTATTGTTGTGTTACTGTCCACTGCAATACACCCCAACTATGTGTGTACCAGTGTAAATATTACACTTTTCTTGTTAGAAATAACATGTCAAATATATATTGGACACATAACAACATGTGGAAAGAAAACAGCAACATATTTCATCTTGGATAGCTGCGACATCTCTGGTCCTGAGATTTCTTTTCAAGGCATTACAAATGAGCCATGTGAGTATTGGGTGTCGTTTGTAAAGTGGCTCACACTAAAAAATAACAGCAACATTTTGTCCAGTCCGATCCATTTTATTTATAGAGCACAGTTTAAATAAACATGAAGCTTTCCAGTGCTGTACAGTAAAATAAACACAATAAAACATTATAAATGATTTTTGTCACATTTAGCTTTAGTGTTTAAAAAACTGGTGTGAATTTTTGAGTCACTTTTTTTTTTTTTTTTTTTTTGTACTTTTACAACAATATCTATCAACTTAGAGATATTTTAAATGGTTAATCCTAATATTAAATATGGCACCTAAATGTTACATGCTATATCTAAATGTTAAGTTTAAATTAAACCTAAATCCACATCTAAATCTAAATGCTAAATCTAAATGTTTTGGGTGAAACTAACTAAATATTTAACTAATATGCAAATTCAAAATGCCGGTAACCAGAAGTACCAAAACAAAAGCTTGAGGAGGTCAGAGTGTGTTTATATAATATAAATAAATAAAAACCAATAAAAACCAACTCATCCGGGGAAATGGACTCTTTGGGCATGGATTAGCATGATAATAACAACCTAAAATAACAAAAACGATTGGAGAAACTTTATTGGAAGAGTACTTTAAGTTTTTAGTGTCACTTTTATGAAGGGTGCAGGACTTATGACCTGTAGCCTTGCTTGAATAAAGGTCAGCAAGATCCTAACCCCGCCCGCCTCCACCCAGTACACACATCATGGTCGCTCTGCAAACATGTCTGGCAAATCAGTGTTGGGGAAATATTGGCAGAACCATTCTGGCTGCAATACAAAAAATTTCCACCGCGATGGCAACTGCCACAGGGCCACCATGGGCCACCTTGGTAAGTGTGTTTTCCAAATCACACTCAAGAGTTCGTCCCACTGCGTCACTTACCGGTGTGAGTTTTACTGTTTATAGAGACAAATGTGCTACACATAAAGTGCATTGGTGCTAGCAGCAAATCTCTAGCTAGTTTAGTTGTTAGCCTTGACAAGAATTCAATGCTATGTAATTTGGAAAACACACTTACTGAGGTGGCATGTGGTGGCCCTGTGGCAGTTGCTGTAGCAGTAGCAGTAGCTCTGCCGATATTCTCTGCTAATTCCGCTAAAGCTGATTTGCTGGACATATTTGCAGGGCGACCATGACCGGCAGTAGCATGTACTGGGTGGAGGTGGGCGGGGGGCAGGATCTTGCTGGCCTTTATGCAAGTAAATATCTTTTTTACCTTAACTTTTTGCAACAAAATACTATGCTGTTCTGCCTATGGTTGCTGTACAAGGCCTGGAGGCAGCAAACGCATATATTATTCCCCTCACGACCGTAAAAGAAGGAAATTGTGGAAGCAGAAGGTCAGAGGGAAGAACTGGATGGTGAATAATTACTTCTAAAAGGCTTACTTTTCCTGTCCTATCCAAAGATATTTATAAAATCTGTTAGCAATTGAATGTTTGGATTATGAATGTATTTTTTAATTTTATATATTATTTTCTTAATTAAATTTATGTATATATTTCTAATTATGACATAGATCATTTTGACATTATAAACAAATTCTGACCTCCTCGAGCTTCTATTTTGGTATTGTGGTTACCGGCAATTTTAATTTGCATATTAGTTAAATATCTAGTTTTTTTTAACAATGTTTGAAGCTAAATGTGACAAAGTGTTGCTGTTATTTTTAGCGTGAGCCACTTTACAAACAGCACCCCATATGTGAGCTGTTCAGGTAAGCAGGATGCTCTGGACTGTGGGCTAATCAATAGTTTTAATCATTTGATACACCAGCTGTATTAAATATACCATGAGTCTAGCAATGAATGTTAGAAGTGGTGCAAAATCTAAAATTACAAAATAAAAGGCTGATCATATCATCTTTAAAAAAAAATGAACATAGTTCTATTGTAGTAGTATAGTTCATCTGTTATTAAATTGTGAAGTGAGTGTGAAGTGCTTTGCAGCTCTTTACATTCTGCACTGTGCATGTGAGGTACACATATGGTATAATGCTGTACTGTGGGTTTGTAATTATTCTAAATGCAAATCTTTTTGTGTCACTGAGCTGGACGAGATTAACAGTGAGGATAACTACATGAGGTTATGTGACATGCAAAAGCTTTCTTGAACTGTCTGCCATTGACCGCTGACCTTTTCCACAAAGCAGTGAAAGGGTATCAAAATAACATTTAAAAAATTATGTGAAAATGGCCCAGATTGTGATCATTTTCAGAAATGTCAGAAAAATTACTGTGGAATTGTATCTGTCACTCCCATACCAATCACATTTTCTTGTGGATGACAAATGTCCTCAAATAAAATTGACCCTTATAAAATAGATTTTCTGATGAGAAGATTGTGCTGAACATTGTGTCATTGAGCACAATTGTCATGAAATGGTCTGGGCGTAAAGTGTGATCTTTAAACAAAAAGCCAGCATAGGGCTGGAAAATGTAATAAGATAGGAGGGAAAAAAGGAAGAAAAATTGTAGAAACAATGTCGCGCGTTAGTTTCTATTTGTTGGACTGATTTGTCAGTCTGATTCTCCTTCTGCCTTTTCATGACAGTTTGGATCAGCCTGTCTCTCTACTTGTCTTTTTCTGCCTCCCTGTCTCCAGATCTTCAAATATGTCAAAGATGACAATTATCATTTTTAAAGGCTGAACTGTATTCTGACAGGCAGAAGGCAACATGCAATGGGATTGTTGTCAGGATTATGATCAAGTGAAAATGGATTTTAAAGTAAAGTAAAAGAGAAGACATTGCAGGTAAATAAGATATTTTAATAGAGAGCTGCATGAGGTCTGACCTTAGATGTAACCATACATTATCAGGGCCTGAAATTCATTTACGTCCTTGTTCACACAAAGACGTAAAAGTTGAGTGAAAACACTGTAGTACATATCCCAGACCAGTTGGTGGCACAGTCAAGCTGCACAGTCATATATAAAAACAAAGAAGAAGGTGTCTATAGTAAACATAATATAATTATAAATAATATAATAATTATAAAATAGTGTAAGGTGATTAACAGCGAGAAAACGTCATTTTTTGTTATTATTAATTTTTTAATTAAATGACCAAACATTGGCAGGTTGTTATTTGTTTATTTATTTATTAAATGAGCAGGTGCATTACCACCACCTATGATGATTAGTGGAAGTGTGATCTGATGTCCAGCATTCAGCTCTGATGCAAACGTTCACTGAACATTATTACACATCGCTGTAATTGTATGTGGGAATTTCCCACATTATAAGAGCTAGATTTGTGGGAATTGGTGAAACAATGCGCGACACCCGCAGTCTCGCAGTGAATTTCAGGCCTTGATTATGTACAATTATATGTGATGCCAGACTAATTTAGTATATTCTTAATATATGGGATACCAAAAGGCTTGGTTGGTGAAGCAAGACAACATTTTTTAATTAATGTTACCAAAGTAGAAACAGTTTCTTTTGCTCTCCACAGAGAGGTCAGAGGTCAGATCACCTAAGACATGAATGAATACATATCAAAAAGGTAATATTGAATGATCAACTGTCAAAATATACATTTTGTTCAGTAATGTACTTCTTTGCCTTTTAATCAAAATGAAAAATTATTTGATAAATTTTAATACAATATATATATAGCGTTGGCTGCTGCGTTGGCTGCAAAACAAAAAGCATTGCTCAGCCCGGACATCAACAAACACAAGCTAATCGTGGACCAACCACATGCTGGGAAAGCAGCCTGGATATGATCGAATAACAATATTCGGACTGCAATGGGTTAGAGTAGTTTTGCAAACATACCACTCGTTATCGTGTTTTAACATACCCAAAGTTTATTTTAAATCAAAGTTCTCCTTTAAATTATGGCTGCTTCAAAAAAGGAAGTAGAGTAAATGTTAGTCTAATTCCGTTTGTGACAGATAAACTACATAAAATATAATTACAGTCTGGACCATAATCCCATCTTCTACATTCAATCATTTCCCTAAAGTTTATAGTGCAATGAGTGCATTCTATTTTCCTTCTTATTTTGCCTGTTTGAAAAGTATTAAGAAAACTATTGTACAAATGGAGTTTATCACATCAGTGTAACTCTCAATCTCAAACATTTCCTTCAGGACACTGTAATTACACTGGTCCCCATGAATGCATTTACACAGGCTGATGATAAAGCCTCTTATGGCATTTATAAAGCTGTACTTAGAGAAAAAAGCCTTTTTTCTGTTTATCTGGGGGTGCCAAAGTAGAGAATGACAAGGTTGAGAAGCAATGCACCACAAGTCCTTTATTTCTCAAGCCTTTCACTATATCAAGCCTTGTCAAAGGCCCACAGCACAATCATTGTTGCGCACAGCTAAATGCTATTGTTCACTATCAATAGAAAGTCATCTACTTATGCAGGGATGACAGAGAGAGAGAGAAATAAAAAGAGAGAGAGAGAGAGATAAAGATTGGACAAAAAGCATAAAGACAAACGAATATGTGAAACAGGGAGAGGGAGAAAGAGATGACAGAAAAGGGGTAAAAATTATAATCCCCCTTTCCCTCCCCTTTCCCTGTGAAGTGACAGCCACAGTGATGTATAACCCTGGCAGTGGAAAGTTAATTAGATAGGCTGGGTTACTTAGAGATGAAGGACTGAGAGGTTGAGCTGGAGAAGGGGGAGGAAGAGAGGGAGGTGAAGGAGAAGAAAGTAAAACAAAAACAAAGAAGGGAATAGAAAGGAGGATGGTGAAAGAAATGAAGAGTGTGAGTATGACAAGTCAGGGAGAAAAATATAAGACCAGACAAGAATGGAAAGATACAGAATAGATTGAAGAAGGAAATGAAAGAAGGGAGAAATGGGATGGTGTGTGTGTGTGGGTGGGTGTGTTGGGGGGGTTAATAAGTAAATAAGAAGTGGCATTATAAAATAATGTTTTGCCTCTACATTTTAATTATGATCTAATGAAAACTTTGATGATTATTAATTTTAAATTAAAAGTCTGTTTTGAAAATGAGAAGTATTTAAGACATGTGAATGGATTGGTTTTAATACATTGTCTGATTCAACTAGGTGCATCGGTGGATATATAGTGTAATTCCTGATTACTAAAACAGCCTCCTCTGCCATACAGAAGACAATTTAGCTACTTGACCTGTTGCGCTACCATTAAAGAGAAATACTTTGTCATTCAAACCTATATGTTTGTCTGAAGAGAGCAGAGCATTGGGAAAGGCTTTAATTTAGTTATGTTCCTCAACAAAATGATATATTCCCTTTGTTATTGTCCCTTTGACAGTCTTTAGTATGGACTAGTTGTATTTTGATCTGTAGCTACTGAGATACAAGGTCTTCCTTAGCCTTTTGGGGGTCTTTGGCATCCCTCAAAAATGTATTTTAAGGCCTAAGACATAGTTTTGCTGTAAAAACCTTGATACTAAAAATTCACCTTCAAGGTTTTGGAGTACCTCATGGTCATAGATGGATGTGAAAAAGTTCTCTTGCTCTTTTACCACAGGACTAAGGTCTGGCATTAACAATAAGAAAATGTTTTTGAAGCCTTTTACAAGCATTATGAGACTATTATTTACTCTTAACTCTTCACTTATTCATCGTGGTTTAATGTTACTCAAAACATACATATAATTCTGTAAATTAACAAATGCTATTTTTTTCACTTTTTCATTACTGTAACCTTCCAGTGATTCATTATTTTTTATATTCAATAAATTACTTCTCTGGATTAAACTTTTCTAGTTTTGATCCACCTTATGTTCATATACAAAAATGACACAGCTGTCCCAACATATTGATGACCTTAACATGCTTAATTTAATATTTAACCCCGTAGATAATGTTGTGTACTTTTCTAAAGTAAGGCCCAGAGGACAGACAGAAGAAAAAACAAACATAAAAAAGAGAACAGAAGAAATACAAAGCATGATAGAGGAAAGGAAATGAGAAATGAGTTTAGATGAGGAGCATCAAACTTTTACTGCTGTTTTCAGAGGCTTCTGTTATCTCTGTGTTTTTTGTGGGCTTTTTGTGTGTGTGTGTGTGTGTGTGTGTGTGTGTGTGTGTGTGTGTGACTGACAATGACAGCGAGTGCAACGAATGAGAGGGGCCCATTCTTCTGTTAATTACTGAGTTAATGACAAACTATGCTCCAGCGGACATGCAACATGGCAGGGTGATATGCACACACGCATGCGCGCGCACACAAACGCACTCATGAACATACACACACACCAACATACTCAAACACACAAGGATAATAGCTAAGTCTGCTTTGGTGCTCACGAAACATGGCAGACTGCTATGCAAAGAGCTTGACAGCGAGATAGCAGGCTAACAATGATATATATACACGCACACACACACACACGCACGCGCGCACACACACACACACACACACACACACACACACACACACACACACACACACACACACACACACACACACACAGCAGCAGCAGCAACTGACAGGGAACCTCATCAAACTAGCTTTAATGAAGTCACTTCTCCCAAATAGAAGAGGGAAAGAAAGGAGGGATGAGAGGAGGAGGGTAGAAAAGGAGGACAAGGTCGCCTGGATTGATGACGCTCATTAGCCTAATAAGATACTTTAATGAAGCGGGCCCAACACTATAGAGTTCCACAGATTCTAAGGACACACACACACACACACACATGCATGCACAAACACATAGCTCATTGGTTTTGATAGTTTGTCTTGTCCCTTGTATTTACAAATAAACATTGCTATTTTTGTTGGCTTCCCTCACAAGAAATACCTGCACACACCCAACAAGTTCACATAGATGCAGAAACACATGTACTGCTTTCACATATATACATTTCACATACAAGCAAACACAGCTACTGGAAAAACACACTCACCTCTCCTTCTGATGACTGCAAAAGGAGGTCTTTCCTACAGGATGCTGTGAAGTCTCCCACTCCAGCGTTGACCTCAACACCTCTGGGGGCCTCCAGGGTCAGGGTCCGAGTGGGGGACTCCAACCTAAGAAGCATAAATATTCCTTACTGTGGCTGGAAGCAGAGAAAACAGTATAAAAACACACTTGCACTCAGACAGTGGTATGAAAAGACAGGATTTCTTTAACCTCATGCTTCAGCCACCATTAGACTATTACTACAGGATCAATAATGAATTGACTCTGAACAAGGTTCTCAATCCCCCAGCTACTCAATCTGATGCAGCAGAAATCTACAGCTGCACTGGTAAAGCTAATATAACAAAGGAAAATTTACCACTAGCTATTTAATCTTGACTAAAGACCTCCATGGAGAAGAACTCCCTGGAATTACATGAAGTAAGACATTAAACAGCACGTTGTCTCTTGAATGCACAATTTGAAACTCAAGAGCAAGAGCTGCTTCTGTTACATAATACAATACCTTTACTTGGGTTTTTAAATACTGCTGGACTTCAGAGGTCAGAAGACAGTAAACCACTGTCATGTTGTGATATTGTAATATTTGATAATGTAATATTTCAGCATTTTGCTGAAATTGCTTTCGAGTATTCATAAATGGAACGTCCAATTGTCAGTGCAAAAACTCAGTAACTCAATGGGCATCTGTAGCAATTCTTTAAAAAAATGCTCCTTTATGTCTTCCTTGTCAATCAATACTTTTTTTTTTTTTTTTCCAATTTTACAAGTTTTACTGCTGGTATTTTTATTGTTTCATTGCTTATGTTTTATTCCTGTAAGTTTTGTATAAAGATCTGCATGGAGCAAGACAAAGCAAACTTTAAAGGATATGTTATGTTTATATGATACACTGGCACTGATGTATGATGTACTGGTCCATAGCAACAGCAGAGGACAATGAGGACAATGGCTGCAGAGAACTCTTCTTAAACTGTGTTTTTATATATTATATATATATATATATATATATATATATATATATATATATATATATATCACTGTAGTTACTGAGTGATGTATTTGTACAATAGAGGTTGAATTACACAGTGCTTACAATGACTAGCAGATATTTCAAAATTCTTTAGATGATTTCAATTGAACTTGAAAACTATTGTTTGGCTCAGATATGCCATCCAGCTTTGTAAATCAGCACTACCAACAGCACTATTATCTCACTCACTACAGAGATAATGATAACATGAGTATTGATCTACCGCATGTAGCCTTCTTTTGGAAATCTGCAATTAAATTAAATTTCTAAACACTTTATTGTGTAGTAATTGCTTCCTTTGTCTACAAGAGTAAATGTAACAAATCAAAACTTGTTATACTTCACTACTTAGAAAGGCTCTGGCCATAGTTGGTGTCACTTTCCTTTCAGCATGAAGGGTCTGTAAGTAAGATTGTGATTCAAAATTGAAAACAATATGAGATGATTAAACAGCTTGGTGGCGTAGCATAGCATAATGCCTCGCTCAGGGGCATGTTGGCAAGAGAAATTAAATAAAGTGCACTTTCGGTGAAGCAGACCCAATTACACTTAATGAAGTGTGAACATAACAAATGAAATAGCATAGTCACAAAAAAAGATCAAATAAGGACAATTTCTGGGATGTTCTTGCTGAAGGGCACTTGAGAAGGCAGGTCTCCCAATCCCCTCTGAGTGGTAGAAAACATAAGATATACAAGCCAAAAGGTAGATTAAGTGAACTCATGTGGGTCCAGACTATGGCCAAAAAACAGAAACATAAACAAACATTAGCGCTGTGACCTAAAGCACTTTGGCTGGGAGTGATTGTACCAAGCTTCCAATGTTAATGTTCCCAAGTCCCCAAGTTGGAGACAATGTATGTCCTCCTCACAGATATTTTGCACAGAAATAATAGTTTAGTTTAGTTCGGTTTCCATCAGAAGAACTAAACACTAGCAGATAGATAAAACACATATTTTTCCTGTGCAAGGTCTGTGAAGATATTTCTAGCTGAACATCACTTCTTTTGACCTCTTGATTGCTATCAGGTGTATTTTTCGGGTGTTTGTTTGATTGATTTATAATTCACCCATTTAACTACTAAAACTCATGAAAACAGCAACTGGACTGAGATGCTTCCATCAACTTTAATACAAATAAATTGTATTTTAGACTTTTCCTTTATTTAATAAAAATACAATGAGTGGAGTGCAGCAGTGTCAAAATATGTCCCTTGATTTAAGAAACATTTTGAAGTAGGTTTATTTGCATAAAATTTAAATCTTCTTACTCTACTTATTCACTCAGCTTATATTTAATAAGAATGAGCATCTGTGAGTCTGTACCAGACCAAATGTATGTTGTTTGGGTTAAGGGGTAAAACTACATTGAAAAAACCATATCAATATTTAAACAATGATTTCTTTGTTATTTTATTTCTACTAGTTTTTAAGAGCATGTGAAAAGTGGAATGATGTTCTGTTACACACAACCTCATTAGAATTGTTTAGTTCCTTCACTGTTTTTTGTCACTGAATAGTTTCTTAAAACTTTTAGAAATTAAACTTTATCTTCTGTCAATGTCCAAGTTTGCTGTTTGTCAGTTACTGGCTGTATTTGTTCATGGTTGAAAGTAAATGTATTGGGGGTGGGAGGAGTCATGAGGTGGATTAAAGGTGAGTGAAAGTTTGCTGCTGTGCAGTGCTGAGCATCCAAGTGATATAATAAGTGTTGGAAGCAGACACTTCAAATTGGGCCTGACTTATTGATCTGTAAAAAAACAGAGCATATGCTGCAGCATTCAGAGGTTAAGTAGAGGAGACACAACAGAGAGAGGCAGGGAGACAGGTAGACAGGAGATTATAAGAGAGTTGGGGGCATGAAAATAGAAAAAAAAAATCTACCCTATTAGTCATTACCCTATAGTTTTGCATGTGCAAAGAAAGGGATGGAGTGGGGCGTGCTTGTTGGCTTAGTCAGGAGCATTGAAGTGAGGGTCTTTGGCTCGTTTGACAGCTGAGGCAATTACAGTGACATTGCTGCTGACTGAAACCTCCTCTGATAGGCAGACACACGAATACATACTGACGATCTATCACTCTATGTCTCTCTGCCTCAGCCTCTTTTTCCAGCTCAGCATCAAAATCCCTGTTTATTTGTATCTGTCTTTTAAGGGACATGTCTGTTTGCTTCACAAACATGCCAACTATGGGTTTCTTTACTTTAGTTTCTCTTTATCTTTTAAAACTATGGCAGCTACTGAATAACTCAATTTGACGTCCTACAAGTTTTTTTTTTATTCTTCATTTAGCTACAAGTGGTGGAAAGTTTTTGACACATGAGAAAAACTGTACTGCAAGCAGTATGGAGGATTGGAGGAAAGGGAGAAGTAGCAGATGTTGTAACTTGTTTGATAATGTGCTCAATTCCTAAACCACAAGAACAAATCAATTCTGTCACTGTCAGTAGCTGCTAACACAGCCCCCACCAGAAAAATCTGCAGTGTGTAGTATTATCGTTAGTATGCCCGTGATGGATGGCCTTCATAATAAAATTGCCTTGAACATCGATTAACAGCTGAAAAAATGGGTTTGAGCTTTTTCAGGTTTTGAATGTGATTAACTTTGGATAATTTATGTATTAGAGGATAGTCTGGAGGCCAGTGTTAATGGTGTGTATTTTATTACTGTTCTCTGAATGATGATGTTCTTACAGTATGAATGTGTCTTTTGCTCAGGTACTTGAAGTATCAGCACTGCCATTTTGGCATTGAACTTGATAATAAGTTGTAAGTTTGTGGAAAATGCATGAAAAAAAAAAAAAAAAGGTTTCGACAAAGGAATAGATGGACATTAATTTTTTTTTTTTCCCTCAAATCTTTTCTCAAATCCATTTTTTCTCAGCCAAGATCTGTTATTTGAATCATCACTGAAACATTTTATCTTGGACTGATGAAATTTGGTACAAACATTCCTAGAGATCAACTTAGAGATCCCATATTGTCAGAATTGAGCTGACATTTTGTGTGAAATATCATGACATCTTGACAAATATATGTATGGACCGAGCACCGTGATTACTGGTACTGATGAGTAATAGCTGTGAAAATACCAATAAAACCCAATGACCTTCATATCAACTTTAGCTGGACTTCATTCTAACTATGTCAGTGTGGTGACACACAATTCTAAGTTAGTGAAACTAGTAAACATTATATATGCTCAACATAGGTATGTTATCATTGTAATGGTAAACATGCTGCAACGCTGATGCATTTATAGAACCTCAGGGCAGAGCTGGGCTGCTGACTGTCAGGCTGGGCCTCTTTTTTTTATATAATTCAACAATGGATAATATCTTTTGACCATCTTCAGGTTGAATCATCTGCACCAACTTTAATTTTAAATCTCCAAGTCACTTGATGCTCACCTATACAAATGTACACTATATACTACACACACACACCCTCACACTAACAGAGCCACATAAAGTTTCTGGTCAGGCCCCTGTGTGTTTGTGCTTTTTCATGGTGTAGATAGCAGGAGTCTATAGCCAAGCCGTTATCTTTGCAATTCATTATTATTAGAAAAGTGTCTCTCGTACCTCTCTGCTTCTGATTTTTACATTATTCCTGCCTTTCCCTCTGTCTCGAATACAACCCCCGGCCCCCTTCCTCTCTCATAGATCTCTTTTGACCTTCAGTCATGACAAGGCCATTTTATACAGCGTCCATATTTGTCCAACCTGACAAGATAAGCAGGACAGAAATATATCAAATGAAAAGGTTTTTATCTTAATTCATTTTGTGTGTATGTGTGTGTGTGGAGGGGGGGGATTCAAAAAGAATGACAAATAAGGAAAGAGAAGACTGTTTTTTTAAGTTCATATGTTATATGCTTGGTTGTGCATTACTTGTGCCTTGTAACTTTTTTTTAGGAATGTGCAATACAATCATATTTAGCAGCCCTGAAATGGAACCGAATCTCTGGTAAACCTATTTAAATGTTTGCAAGCACTACTGCCTCAGCAGCAGTAATACTTGTTAAATTTATATATGTATACATATAACCGAAATATCAGCTTGTGCCTTGTGGTATTACATGTGAGTATTTACAAACTGATGTTAGTGTACTGCTTTTCTGTAACAGCATTTCAATCCATTACTCATGTGTGATAATATGTGGTTAGTAACATTTTCTATTTATTTCAAATGTATCTACAGCTTGCCACTTGATGCTATTATCTGTCAGCATTGCAGTGACACCATGGATATTTTGCTTTAACTGAAACTGAAAAAAACAGCTCATTTGAGAAATGACTTGATCAACTTTCCCTTAAGATCATACATCTTACAACCTTGCTCCATGGATTAAAACTGCTATTTCAAGACGAATGACTTCATTTAGAGTGTTTTTTCGAAAGCAGTGTGTAAAGTTGCGCAGACAAACTTGCTGAAAATGTTACAATCTTGGCTTTTTAGTATGATTTATATTTCCTAGAGGACTTGCCTGACATTCATCCTGCCCTTTTCCTCTTCAGAACCACTGAAGGCCAAACCACCTTATCGCCACTGTGCCATTTAGGATGCAAACCTTTAACCTTTTCACGCTAAATGCACCTTCTTCTGCTCTGTGCCCTTGCTGCCACCATCCCACCCGGTCAAAGAAGCTTTTTAAAATCTATGTGCTGAGTAATGCATTGACTCAAGACTGAGGATAGGAAAAATAAGACAGCCTTTGACTTTTGGAGAGTTGGATTAATACAGAAATGTGGCATTTCCAAAGCCTCCTAACTTTTGCAGTAAGTCTATGTTTCCGTAAGTGAGGGTTGATGCAATGTGTTTAAATTGCCCCATGAATTCTGCAGGTGTAAAAAAAAAAAAAGAGTGAAAACAAAAGCCCTGGGCTGTTTTAAAAAGTTATAAAAGTCACTACTGAGTTACTGAGGAGGGACAAGAGAGAGACATGGTACATTAGAGATTTGTCTTTGTGGAAAAAATGTGTATGTGTATGTTTGTGTGCCAGAGTGTGCAAGTATTTGTGTGTGTGTGTGTGTGTAGGTGTCTGGTCTTGAAAAAGAAGGTGGAGACCACCGAAGAGTTCGTGATGTTTTACACCAAGTCTGGCTGCTTAAATTTGAAATTTGAAAGCATTTGTGCATGAACATGTTTTAGTCTGGATATGTGTGTGTGTGTGTGTGTGTGTGTGTGTGTGCATCATTGTGAGTGCCACATATTTTTTGTACAAAGATTTAGACTCACACTTTTTTCCATAGTAGTATGCTTATAAATAGATAGTATGCTCACAAACAGTCACAACGATTTTTTTGTTTTCATAGATGTCTTATGTGATGCGAGTTACATGACAGTCATTGACTTCTGTGTCCGTTCACATCTACACACTGCACTGCCTGACAAATCTGTGAGTTACCCTAGAATGACTTTCAGAGGGTCTCGCTGTCCTCCTCACTGTGAAATGTAGCCGAGGAAATGGCTAATGGCAGTGTGTGCAAGGAGGAAAAATGTCAAGCAATTTCATGCCTTTGTGCCTCCGATGGGGCACCAAGCTGATAATTTAATCAGTAGTGAAAGACTAGCTTCACTCCTACACAACTTCAGCCATTCCTTTCATTGCTCATTGCATTTTTTTTCTCGAGTAGAGTTAGAAAAATATGTAGAAAGAAAGGAGAGAGTAAGGAAAAGAAAGGTGAGTGGGAAGAGTTGGACATGATTGGACAAGTGAGTGGAGCATCTGGTCACAAAAGAGCCAACTCGTACGGTGATGTTTTGATTCACACAACAGTGACTTTCTTCCATTGTGATGGATGTGACCCGTATGAAATATTATCACAAAGTTCCTTCATTCAATCCAATTTAATTTCAAGGTCTGAGTTTTTTAGTTCTACATAGGCTTGTAATCTATTTATTAACTCCTTTTTTCCACTCAGATTATACTTCAAATGTTTGGAATGTAAGAAGTGAAAACAAACTCCTCCATATACATCCGTGTATGGTTTGTTCAATTATTATTCTGTTTCCAAAGCAAAACCGAAAAACAAAGAAATTACTTTTTTTAAGCTAAAATGAAAAAAAAAAAAAAAACTTGATTCAAGGGACCTGCATGTGTCGTGTGGACTCTGATCAGGGGCAGACTGGCCATAGGGAGGTTCAGGAGATTTCCTGAATGGCCGATCTGTTCCCGGCCCAACCAGCCGGTAGTCGGGATGTTTTGTTATCCCATAAAATGTAGCCACAGTTAAAGAGAACTTTGGTGTATGATTTTTTTGATATGTAAAACATGATAATGGGTTGTTATGTTTGCTGAGGAGAAAAACTACGCTAGCCCATTGCATTCTGAACATTGTTATTTTTATTGTTTTTGTCCAAAAGACTCACCATGCTAGTGATTGGGGCACTGAGGTAGCTTGAAGACATCGTTATTTTAAACCATTAAAAAAGCTCAAAGTAGCTCAAAGTCCTGACCACCGCCTGCTGCGACCGGGAACAAACTGTTCGGGAAATCTTTCGAACCTCCCTATGACCAGTCCGCCCCTGATCAGAGTTCACACGAAGCACACGCACACATTATATTGAATCAAGTTGTTTTTTTCTGGTTTTGATTTTTTTTTTTTTCTTTTAATTTTGGTTTTAAAAACAAAAATAACAAGCAATTTTTTTGTTTTTCGGGTTTTGTTTTGGAAACGGAATAATGAATGAACGGACCATACACGGATTCATATAACTCTTTTAATTAGTTAGCTAGTTAACTAATTAATTTCTAAATCTGAAGCAGAACTAGTTTCTACATCTTCTAAAACCCATAAATAAATGTACATCAGATGAGGAAAAAGGAGTTATGCTACTGAATTATTTCCGTGCCAAGATTCAGCATCACTTGCTGATGTTATCCACAATAGCAGAAAGTCAAAGAGACCAACAAGAAACAGGTCATGTTTTTCTGCACTCTTAAAAGACATGAACAAATGCAGACAAAAACAGAGGTATATATGTATAATGGTTCTGCTCCAACTTGTAGATATGAGGTCAGAAAAACAGTGGAGCATCGTATTCTTTGCTTCATTAGTAGCATCTCAGTATTCCAAACTACAGAGCCTGCCAGAGGAAAACAAAATCAGAGCAGAGAAACTAGAGAGCAATTAGACCTTCTGAACAGAGACAATGAAAAGCCTATACTGTGTTTAAACATTGTATTGCTTGCGTTTTCTGCAGTTCACAATTCTGGAAAGCAGCACAGTGTTTTTTTTAAGATTCAGATAACTCAGATGTACACCTCTGAATAGGCTGACTTACTTGCATAGCATCAACCACGTTGGTATACTTGGGCTCAGAGTGACAGAAGAATAAGACATCGTTTTAAGAGGCTGCTGCAGGCCCATGTTACATTAATGAAATCTTAAGCAATTGTATTGCAATTGTATTACTGGATGAAACTTTAATGATCCCTATGGAGAAGTTGGGTATTCACAGTAGAATAAAGAAGGATATAGATATAAAAGAACAAATTCAGAGCGCTACAGATAATTACAGAGAAGTAATTTCCACCACGGAAAATATCAGGATTAATGCAAGAGATAAAAAATAAGCAAAACACTGTGTCCTCACTGAGAAATTTACTGGTTATCTGCAAGTGTGCAAGTTTTAGCTATTCACATTATTGGTTCTACAGATGGAAGAACATATGTTGTGAAATGAGATTGTGAATGTCACTCTGTTGCCATAAAAACTGATAAAGTGCCCATGGGAAAGGCACCTAAAGCCACTTTTCCACTTTAATGTACAGAAACCACTGCCTCAATTTCATTTTGTGCTGATAATATAAAAAAAAAGCTTGTGACAGAAAGTGTATACTTTGCCATCTCATAAGATACACTATTCAGCTGTGGTAATGACGTACTGAAATCTTCTTCAAAATAAAATAAAACATTGATAACATTATTCAGTAAGATCAAGATGAAAAAGGCATGTACTTTTGTAATTTTGATTTCAGAATTATACAGTATTTTATTTATTTAATCTTCATTCATTTATTTATTTCTAAAGAAAATTTGCCAGACCATTTTGCCTTATCTGTAGCCAAAAAAATATATGAACTCTCATCTCCAGTCAATAACAATCTAAATTAAAATAAAAAGGGAGAAATTTTAACTTTTACAAACTTAACTTAACAAAGTTCTTGCCTTTTTCCTTATAAAGAAAAGTAAATAGCTCAATTGCTTAAAGTGCTCCCTAAGCACACACTATTGACCTGTGTAGTCAGCAAAAATGACACATGAATCCAGCCATGAACACCTCTACAACAGATGCAGACAGCATTACACAAACCTACCAAAAACAAGTTTCACGTGACTGGATTTTGTATCAGTATGGGTTGAGCGTGCCAGTGAATAAATCATTAAAATTGTAATGAGTATGTGTATTTAGTGAAAGTTAAACCTCATCCTTTATACTTTACAAACACGAGTACCTGCAGTTCATATGGATAAAATGATTAACCAAGATGTTAGGGTTTTGTGATATCATGTCAATGCATTAATGGAAAAAAAGACATTCCTACAACTTATAGACCTCTTAAGAAAAGGAGGAAATGATAATGACAGGTAGATGTTGTACATACAAAGGAAACAAAAGATTCTTCATACCCTCCCTCTAGTGGATGGAAATGGAGGAAATGAAACCAAGTTATGTGAAGAGACAGATAATGGTTCAGGAGAAAGAGTAGGGAGAAGAGAATGGAGTGGGGGATTGTTCTGAAAAGGAGAAAAGTGGAGACAAACACAATCATATGATAAACTCTTTGCTTTTCTCTGTCTCTCTGCCTCATTGCCTGCCCTCCTACAGTCATCCTACAGTCATTCCCTCGTTCCCTCTCCATGTTCCTCATCTTGTGGCTGGACTCTGGCTGTGCTCACTCTTTTTCTCTCAACTGAAAAGGTACAAATAGAGAAGTCTTGCTGTAAAAAAAAAAAAAAAAAAAAGTAATAGTAATTGTAGCACAATTGTAGCTTCCTCGTTTATTTTTTTTTTCCACCCCGTCTTTTTCCATTCTCTCTTCTCATTTACTCCCATAGGTGAAGTACTATTCAGTCTACTTCTCTTCATTTCACTCACTTAAGCCCTTTGCACCCACTTCCTCTGTCATATAATCACTAAAGAATCATTTATAAAGAACAGCAAGACAGAGTGTCCTTGCTGAAAGATTTACATGTGGCTTTAAAAAGGTTAGCTGAATATTGGATTATTAAAATATTTTAAATATATTCATATTTTCTCATATTCTAATAGAATGTAATAGAAATGAATTTTTTCAAAACTGAAACAGAACCTTTTTTTTTTTTTTTTTAACCAATCCTATTCTATTCTTTGGCGTTCATTACAATTACAATTTGACAAACCTTGGAAACTCAAATTATCAACATTTAAAATAAAAACTCAGCTCTAGTTATCCATCTTAACCTGTGATTCAACACAAACAGAGAAAGTTTGCAGACCTGTTTGTCGCATAAAGAGTAGGTCAAATATTAATCACTTTCAAAATAAGTAAAAATTTTGTTTGTGGACTGTATCTACATGTGTAAAAATGATCCAAATGGGAGATACAATGGCAGTGACATTTGTTTTTATAAGGTGTAATTGAATTATAACCACCCAGGTCAGGTAATCAACAAGTAAGAAAACACATTAAAATTTCATTTCTACAAACATTCAACTACCAGTCAGAGGAGATTTGTTTCCACATGTAGATAACAAAGCAATGATGATTTATTAGGCTGATCTTTGTCATAGTTTTTTTTACCTGCATTTTATGGATGTTTCTTTTTACTTTCTCACCTTTAATTCATCATCATGTATAATGTTTTATAATAGTTCTCACAGCACAATGCAGTTGGTTCTTGCATTGTTTGGATTAGATGCAAATATGTCTTGGTGAGTGGTAGTTTTTGTGAAGAACAAGGCGTACAGCAGAATCAGTACAGCTTTTTTTTAAAACATAATACCCCCCTTCGGCAGCATCCCTCCCTCCCCTCCCAGATCTCCCTTGGACCAGTCAGGCATCATCAAGTGTCAACAGTACATTATAATGAGTGAGTGGTGTTCCTCTGTTTACAACCCAAGAAGTCTATCCTTTATCTGCGCAGCCACGCCTGACCATGTGTCCAACGTGGAGGCTTTAGCCTTATTAATCTGTGCAGTAGACAACTCAAGTAACACTATATTGTGAAAATAACTCAACCATTTTCTAGTACTAAGATCATGAGGTGGTAGCCATCTTTGTACTAGGAGCTTTTTGGCATCTGTGAGGCTGTTCAGCAACAGTTTGCGCTGTTTTTTACTTATATGCATTTGAGAATCAGCATTAAGGAGAAGTGAGATTGGGTCGCATGTTATGACTATGAAGACTATGGACACCTGGCCCAAAAATGCCTGAACAGAGGGACATTCCCACATCATGTGTCTGTAACTTCCTATTGCATTAAACTGGCACATAGTACAGCTCGGACTTGGTATCAGTTTCATGTGAAACCTAGTGACAGGTGTATAATTGAGTCTGTGACATACTCTAAAATGAATAAGTTGGTGATTTGAATTCTTGGAAGGGAGAAAGATGTTCTCCCACACATTGTTCCAGAAAATGTCGTCATCTTTCAGATTAAAGTCTCTGCCATGCTTTGAGCATCGATAGTCTCTTGTTGTCCAGACAGTTTGAGAAGACCTTCGATACAAAGCCCCTGCAAGGGAGAGAGTTTATCCTGTTTATCAGAGGGTGCATGAGAAGCTTGGCTCTCAGTGGCACACCATGTGTTTTAAGTGCTGCTCTTATTTGCAAATAATAGAAAAAAGAAGAGTCCTGTAGATCAAAGCGGTCCTTTAAATCCTGGAGGCTAAGCATGCCCTTGCTATCATACAGGTCCCCTATAACATTAATACCTTTCAAAGACCATGGTTTGAAGACCAGTGGTTTCCAATCTGTACATTCATATTGTACCATAGGAGTGGTAGTTTTTGAATGTCAGTGAATGTGTCTTTATGTGTGTGCATGTAAGCGTGTACAGTGTTTTCTAATGTTATTTATCTGCTGTGATTTCAATGTCTAGGCAAAACAGCCTCTAGCCATTTGTAATAGTCTTTTTCCGCAGTAGAACATTTGGCTCTGTTGCAAAATGTGATATTAACAGCCGTCTATCTTTGCAATCCACAGACAGACACACAAAACAGCTCCCTCTCTCTCTCTCTCTCTCTCTCACACACACACACACACACACACGCGTGCATGCGCACACAGACACACAAACACACACACAAAAATCCACACTAGGAACAGATGTGTGGCAATATGGCAAGACTGTTGAATATTTACTGGGTGTTGTTTTCACATATTCCCCTCAAGATGTGTGCAATGGCATCCAATGACAAACAGAAATAGAACAATAACTAACAAAGATAAACAACAATCAACATAGTTAAGCGATCACAGAACAACACCATATTCTGTAATTAATAGGGAGCAATGACTTGTGGGAGTAGTTAGATAAACTGGAAAGGAGACATCACCATCTACAGCACCATCAGGCTTCAGGTTGTGCCCTTTCATCATGAGTCATGATGATAGAGAGAGAGATTTATCCTGATATCAACTGAGTTACGAAAATATATAGCAAATTTGAGCTATAATTATTGAAATATTAAGTTTTATATGCAGAACAGTTTCTAAGCATGAAGGTTATTACAAAGAACATTAAAAGAATTGTTAAAGAATATTTGCAAGTTTCAGTTAACTAGTTTGAATTGCATATGGTGAATTAATTCTTTTTAATCTAGGCTTTTGCAAAGATATCACAGAGGAGTTTAAATGTCATGGATATAGGTTATAATCTAAGTTTCTTGGCCAATTTCCAATATCTAACATCTAAATTTCATGACACCTCATGGGATTTCTGGCAATCTGATCTGATATTGAAGCTGAGCTCCTGGTCCTCATTTGATTGACATTTTTCACATGAAAAAATTAGCTACTCAGTTACAAGGAGTGATTGTTAAGTTCATAGCCTAAGGTAGAAGGAGATGAGTTATACCGCTCTCATTACATGCACATGCAGTTCAACTGTTTGAGTGATTATGCAGAAAGTTAATAACTTTTGTGGTTTTGAGTAATTTAAAATTAATTGTCAGCACTGTCTGTGAAAAAGGACAATGTCAGCCTCTACACAATCATTTCTTATCTTGGTCTTAAATGCTTATTACCAAAAAAGACATTGTGGCACTGGTGAAAGGTGTCTCATTGTGGTGGTGAAGCAGTGGGCTGCTGAATTCAAACATGGTAGCAAGAGCCTGGATTACACATGAGACCACTGTCAAGATCCATGACATGATCTTGACATATCAGCGAACAACAGAACAGCACATTGCTACATGATGCTGGGTATCCCCCAGCATCGTGTTTATTCACTACAACCTCCAAATAACTGAGGAGTCAGCTTAGGAAATGAGACATAAATTTACAAGCACAGACATATAATTTTTTTCACATACAAGAAAAACAAGGTGCATTGATCTAAATATCATGGAGCTGGTTGGGTTTACGTGAAGAAACAGATACAACCAACATCACCAGAAGAACTGTGGCAAATTCAATAAGGTGCTTCAACCTACCACCAAGTACTAGTAATATTACTACCACTTCTACGAATAATACTAATGTAGAAACACAGGTAAAATGAATTGAAAATGGAAGAGCAGCTTTAATGCTCTGCCTGCAGGATACATTCATGGATCATGGATTGACTGTGGGTCATGTATGGATTGGACTCATGGCAGTTACATTCATAAAAGCAAATTAAATAGACTTTAAGTGTAAACAGCTTTTTTTTCCAAAATGTCTTTAAATCTTGTACCTACCTCTACATTGTAAAAGGAGAGGATTTATAGTTAAATACATGGGGTAATAGTTGCAGTTCAGCTTGTCATCAGTGGTTGTTGAACCTATTTTGAACATTGATTGTTGGGCAGAATATACACTTAAATCAAGGGTATAAAAAACATAAATAAAATGTAAGAAAAAGGTGACATTAAAGCAATAAATAAGGCAATAAATCCATACTAGGATTACTAATATGGATACACTATGAGTATTGTGACCTATCAGGTCTAAAGGCTATATAAGGCGTCTCAGTATGTTTGTTAATGTAAAAAGGAAGCAAAATAAATAAACAAATGTACAGAAAATTAGCTGGAACTAAAATCATGATGTCTAAATGTCCTCTTTTGTCATTGTCAATAACAATATTTTGTCTTTTTTTCACAAGGGTCCACTATGCAAAATCAAGTTGCAGAAAGACAATTTTCAAGGTCACTACAGCTGGATTCAACCTTGTGACCTCTGGTCATTTGATAAATTGATCATTTGTTAAGTAATGTGTACAACTACCACGAATTTAGATAGTTAGTTAATCCATTGGCAGAGTATTGCCAGTATTGTATTTTATATTCTTTACACCAGGTGTGTACTCAGCTTACCACAAACCAACTGAAATAGGAAACCGAGAGCCAAGCACAGATAGATTATTTCAGCCAGGGAGTATTGGCTGGTCTCTGGATTTCTGGCTTATAATGCAGTTGTAATATGTTATGTGCTGTGTGGTCTGTACTCAGTGAGAATGTGCAGGTGACAGGCAACAATGTACAGAAGGTGGTAGCTCGGTGTAGGGAGCTAACAGAGCCCAAAGGCTATTTTTTTTTTTCACAAAAAGCTCCGTTTTGTACAGTCTGACAATGACAGTCACAATTTTTGGTGGTGATTTATGTGTTGTGTATCGCTACCTCCTGCTCAGTGACTCTGTATTTTTTTCATTTTTCATATTGTTTAATTTTGCTGTCGCAAAGGATTTTGATTTGCTAACTTTCTGAGTTTGTTGCCAAAACATTTTTCATTAAAAAAGGGTTAGATACGTAAGGTCTAAGGTATCAGTCTCATAATCAGTAACATTTTTCATACCCAAACTCTCCTAGACTCAACAGTGTCAGGCATCAGAGGCAGAATATGAAAGACATTAAGTGTGAATACCTGCAGGTGGATTCAGTTACAGATGTGCATGTGTAAAGGGCATTTTTGTGATCTTTCACTGCTGATCCACTGCTGTCAAGTGTCTACACGGTTAAAAGGACATGTTGCAAAATCCTGCTGAAGTTTAGAGTATAATGTACAGTATGGGCACTTCACATAGCTGCTGTGTGTGTGTGTCAACATCTTTGCTAAGGTATCATGTATTCTTTCAAGTCTATTAAGTCATTCCTCATTCTCTTATGAGCTTAACGTTCAGTGATGTTTCAGCAAAGAGGACATTAATAAATATTTTTTATATTTGAAACGCCACATACTGGATGATTAATTTTAAGTTTATGCACATTATCTCTTGTTTTTATAAATATGGTTTATTACCTTTTCCTTTTAACATTTTTAGAAATGCACAATTAAAATAACGCTCATAAATCCAGATGGCATCTATTTACCAATTCACACAGTAGCACAGCAACAGCCTATGCTTTATCCATGGTGTTGGGGGCCATATTTTTGCTTCTCTCAAGGACACATCAACCAAAAAACTTCAGTCCATACTGGTCTTACTTCGGTCCTTAATAATATATCCACCAAGTCTGAAGTTGATCAGATGAAAGGTTGCTGAAAAAATTGAAGACAGGCAGAGTTTGGGATTTATAGTAAGATGTTTTAGGGCAAAGAAATTACTAACTGACTGGTTGCATGGGTAGCGAGTTATGTTTTCCAATAGTGGAATAACCTTGGAAAGATACATAATTGGTAGGTCCTCTAAAAAATGTAACAATTTTGTACATTATTGCACCACCTAACATCTTGCACAAGGTAAAAACAAAAAAGACAAAAAACACAGCCACCTGTTCTAGATTGAGGAGTCTACAAAAATTAACAGTGCATTAAGAGAAGACATGATTACCAGAGGAATGGCTGTTTCATATTTGAAATTATATTTACTAAATCATTATGCAGCCGATGTGGGATGGAGTCTACTAAGCCTTCTTTAAATGTAAACAAGGCAAAATACATTGGAAATAAAACCACTTTACAACACATCACAAAGTGATTAAGATAATTAAACCTAATTAAATACTGTCAAACATGGGTTGTTATTCTTAATAGTCACAAGAGAGATGTACTGCAAAGTGATATTGGTGAGTGAAGTGAGGTATGTTGAGTCTAAAGTCAGAGTTTTCTGTCTCACAAAAATGTCTCTAGTTTAACCTCATCAGATCATCATGGTAACTAATGCTGCTGACTGACGGACCTGAGTAAGTTATGTTCTTAGTTTCAGCTTGTTCCTAAAAAGCATTCACTAATCATGTCATCTGGACATTGGTGCAAGAATTTTAAGAGACTGATTTGCAAGTGTAGTGATTTACTGACTTTAATGGACAATATTTGCTACCAGCATTATATTCAAAATCATTGAGCCATATATCAGTAATGAATGATCAAAAGAAACCACATGAATATGCTGTACCTGCATTCAGATGATGCAGATAGTCTGATACTGCAGCTGCTGACAAGGCTGTTGTTACACTTGTTGAAGTACTGTATAGGTTTGTAGTGTTTGCTAGTGCTTCAACGTATCATCCAAATTTGCAAGTTACTGCACTGCAAGTTAACTAAGTGGTAAATATATTAACTTATCAATTCATGCCATCAGCAATTTTCTGTTACCATTCTACTCATGTTTTATTTACAGCAACTGTGTTTTTGTTTTGTGCCATTATAACTGTTCTAAACTCTTTAAAACTTTACCTTATATGAACCTCTTATGCCAAGTATGTAGTGTACAATCTATGTATTTTATGCAGATGAAGCATCAAATGATTCTCCTTTTATGTGAAGGCACACAGTCTGAAGAAGGAAGAGCTCACAAAGTCAGTTGATAACCAGTTTTGTGACACAAGTTATCTCTGACTATGAGATGAAGCTCTGTCAAGTCAGCCCACACAATGCAAGTCCCGCTGTGTTGAGCCTGCTCCGTCTTGCTAGCCCTAAGGTCACTTTAAAGTCTGACAACTGCAATAAAGAGTAGACAAGCCTGACAACAACTATCTAATTCAAATCCCATCTGTTTATTTTACAAATATGGTGCAGTTGTAGGCAACATATTTGTAAAATATGTTCTCACAACACTACTTACTTGTGTAGTTATAATATTATACAGGAATTAATAAATAAAAGGATTAATTTAATACATAAGTCTGAGGGTAACTTTTGCTTTTCAAGACTTAAAAAGGTAATTTCATTTGAAGACTAGATCTTAATGTGAAGCCAGCCCTTATAGTAAACCTGCACCTTTCATTTACCCCCATGAGATAATAAGAGGAAAAATCACAAGACTGAAAGAACAGGCAGTGCAGCTGGATGAAACGAGAGCTCATTAGTGATGCATTTTGATTTAAAAAACATTTCTACCCAAAGTCTGATTATAACTGAAATAAAAAGTATTTCAAAGTAGTTTAAATAAATCACTTTCCACCACCAAATATTTGACTGTTAAACACGTTTGTTAAACAAGTCAAATACATGTTTATGTTTTTGTTTTGAATTTATCAACTTGCATCATAGAGATCAACTGATATATTTGTAATTTGATTGGAACATCCCCACCAGCTGTAGCATCATCACATTAGATTCCATCCATCCACTATTTATTCTGCTTTTAGACAATGTCAAGTAATCAGTTAACCTAACCTGCAAGTCTTTAGACTGTGGGAGGAAACTGGAGTACCCAAAGAAACCCATGCAGATATGAGGGAACTTGAAAACTCCACATAGAAAGACTTCACCCTGGTTTCGAACACAGGAACTTCTTGCTGTGAGGTGACAGTGTCAATCATTACATCAGCATGGCACTCATCACGCCAAATTGTCTCCTAGACTTTAGAACATACATAGCTATATGTCAACACATGAGAAAGTACTACAATAATTTCTAGGATGTGATGGTCTAACAAAAACACACACAGAAATTCAGACACATTATGGATTGTTCCCATAACTGTGCTCGCTTGTCCTTACTCTCTCTCTCTCTTTGTTCTCAATGATTTCCCTGCATGTCTAATCAATAAGAGACAAAATGGAGCAGGGCAGAGCAGATTGTCCTTGTTGTACCAATTGAAAAGAGGGTGTTAGATGCATCCAAATTCAATCCCAGGACAGAAAACTGTAGGTGATGTTTTTGAGAAGAGCAAATGCAGTTTTGGTTCACCTGATGGGTCACAACTCCAATGTTTGATTAATAATTTAAAACAGTTTTTAAAACTGAGACTTTATTGAGCAATAGTTACTTTTAAAAGTGAGAGGCTTTATAGCAGGTCAAGAATCCTGGAATATAATATGCTTCATAAGCTGTAATTTGTTTTCTGATTTGCTCTCTGATGTGTGGGGATCACTGCTGGAAGCATGAAGGGAATGAAGGGACAGAGAGAGACAATAAAGGATGAGAAAAAAGCTAGACTGCCAAACTTGCAATTGATCCCTGTATCACGTTGACCCTAACCACAAAAACAGGCATTGTTCAAAGCCATTTCGCCATCAAGTGAACTACTATTCTTTATGGGGAACTGTGGAACTGCAAAAAGAAGCTTTTCCCAAAGGCATAGTTCAAAGAGAATGTAGCTCATTCTAAATTTTAATGATTTCCAATTACTTTGACACAAACCCTGACTTTTTAATCAAAAAACAGCTAGGGGCGGGCTTACTTCTGAGTTTTTTAGAGCTAATTAGATGGTGTACTTTGCGATCCCTGCCATGCTTCTCCATCTGTCTGCTCACATGAAAACCTGGTTAAATCAACTCTGCTCTGAGACTCCTTGACAATGTATGTGGGAAGTGGGCCTAATTCAGTTCACAATGTTGTTTCTACTAGGCATTTGAGAATTTGAAACCTCAATTAAAACGTAAATGTGAAGTGTACTTTGCAAATGTTAAGGTTCAAGGCACTGTGAGTTATTTGTTAAACCTCTGACTCTTGTTCATTTCAATATTCTAGATAAGGAACATGCCACGTGGTTTGAATCCTAATCGTTTATTGCCTTGTCAGTATCAACTGGTTTTCAGTTCATACGAGCAGAAATCCTGTAAACATAGTTTTCATAAAAACATGAAAAATAAGTGACTTAAAATATTTTCTGACGTCAACATCTACTTTAGTTGTTTGGAAACTTATTCAGAGTTCAATGAACTGTTGGATGTGTGGGTGAGGGAGGGGAGGAAAATGAAGGCCACAGGGTGAATCATTTTCCAATTCTCTACTTCAAGGACTCGTAAAATTTTACAGTATGTAATTGAGTTAAATTGGAAGTACCCCCAAGGACCTAGGGCCATTAAGTCATATTAGTACTCTTGTCACTTTGGGACCTACTACAGAGAAACATGTATAATCACTTTTGAACCCAAATGCCAATCAGAAAGTTACAATTGTACAATTGTTACATGGGTAATGGAAGAAAGGAAGAAAATAAAGGAGAGTAAGAGGACAGTTCCCTGTACCTATAAAGGTCACTCTTTTACTTGCTAGGATGGAGGGATCGATGGCAGAATTAAGGGCAGAGAGGGATGCCCTTAGTTTTGTTTAAAGCAAATCTCTCTCTCTCGCTCTGTGTGTGTTCAGAGCCCTGCTGCCTATCATTCTTTCTATTTAATCAGGTGCTATTTTACACCTGGGACACCAGGTGAATGCAATCAACAGTATTCACCTGCCCACAAAGAAAAACCTCAGGACTCCTGAGGACCAGGACTGAAAATCACTGGATTACAGAGAACAAAGGAATGGGGACAAATCAACTGCCTCTGCCAAAACTACTGTCTGGGGTTGTGCTCATCATGGGATATGGTTTAATTTCCCTCTGGTTTAACACAGAGGAGTGGACACAACACCAGAGAACAACAATGTTTTACCCTGTAAACGTTTAGTCTTCCATGGTGTGGCTTCTTGCACATACATGGTGAATGTTGTGTTTGTTGAAGGGAAGGAGGGTCAAAAACTATTCTCAGACTTATAAACCTCTCATTGCTTTTGTGCTGTATGGGTTAGTGCCAAAGTCTGCAATTTTTCTACTTGGGAATGATTGGATAGATGAAGCAGTTGCCACTCCCCAGTTTTCCCTGGCCAGTTACAGGGGTTCGTCTAATAGCTTTTAAAGTAGGGTTTTGGGATCCTGTTGGAATTAATTACAACTAGTATTTGTAACCAAAACAAAAGGCACAAGAAACATACAGTCTGACAAGTCAAACAAGTTATTATCAAATCAAAGGCGAAGGTAAAAGTTGACTTTGCTGGATTCATGGGAATCCATTAAATATCTGAGAAGCCTCAGGGTCAAATCCATAAATCTCATGTAGGCACAATATTAAAAATGAGGACTTTGCTACTGTGAATATTGACTTTCTCTATCCTCCAAATCTTAGCATCGGAACAACTGTATCAAATGAGCAACACTTCCAAAGACCATCCAAAAGAAATACAATGGGTATTGTACTTACTAATTATCAGCCTTTGAAACTGGTGTGTATATTATTTGGTATACTTTTAAAAATCTGGCTCCATATATAAAGAACTTACTGTCCCAATCACACTTTTTAAAGAGTTACCCTGCAATATTTTATCCTTTTTAAATAAAATCCTTTCCCATGCCCCTGAGTCTGAGAGGGCTCTGCAGCCCTATTTATTCTTGGACAGATACATGGAAATAGACCGAGGGATAGAGGAAGGGGCACAGAGCACAAATCCTTCTCTGATGCCCTTGCCTGTGTTAGGGATAACTATCTCCAGGGAGCCTTCTCATGACCCCATGACTTGGATAGAGGAGGGGAAGGCACAGGGGGAAGGATAAGAGGATGAAAGAGTGGATAGAAATGAAGATATTGACTGTGCAGCAGCTTGTTTCTCTCTGCTGTGGAGCCAAGCATCAGATGAAGTTTGAGACCTGAAGTACCCCAATGTCTGCTAGCCTCAGCATGGTGATGTTGCTGTGTGAGACTTTTTTAGGTCAGTTAATTGTTGATTGATTTTTGTCTCTGTTAAGACAGCGCTTGCAGTTTTTGAGGTGGTGTTTCCCTTACAACACGGGTGAAGACTTAAGTCATCCCCTGAATTCATGTGTTATTGTTAAAATGCCTTTTGCATAAGGCTGAAGATTCCTTTTGAGTATTACATTTAGTTTCCCTTTTTATCCCACTTTATGAAGGTCTCTTTCAAATGCTACATTTTTGACTGCCCACTCAGCATTTTCTTTGTGGTTCTTCCAAAGATATGTAATCTCCCCTTTACTTAACATCTTCAGAAGTTTTTACTTGCCCTGTTGACTGATGTGTCTTATTATGCCAGAATTGTCATCACCCACTTCTTCTGTTAAACTTTTCTCTGTTTCTGCACTTTTGGCAGCCTAGGCGTACAATTAGATGAGATAGTCTGTATGAGATAGTCTGTAGTGATTTTCTATGTATTGGAATATATTAACTTTATTTTCTGTATTAGAGGATTTCATTGCTGCCCTCACTGTTTGATGGACAAGTGGTCAGTAGCAAATGCCAAAACACCAGTGGTTAAAACACTACAGATCAACCTTGAGGATGAGCACCTACTGTAGGCAGAGCTAAAATAGGATTTAAATTCAGAATATGAAGATTATGACAACATCAAGTCTGTCTGGCTGCCTGTCAGTCTAGCTTTCCAGCCCCTTATCCCTCTTTGCTTCAGTCTCTGTCTACTTGTTTGACAGTTTACTGTCATTGTTTACTGAGTGAATTCAGAACCCATGTCACTCATTTTTCCACAAACACTATTTGTACATTTTTAAACACCAACATATTCTCCTTATCTTATTTCATTGAAATATATTTCAATGTGACGCTCGATTTTGACCTCTCCATACACTGTCCCCTTCAAACAACAGTAACAGCAGTGAAAAAGATGAAATTACCTGCGCTGTAAAAAATAATCACATCTGTGTGAAATAGTATGGGCAAATCAAAAGATACCATACAAAAAGAGAGAGGCTGAAAGAAAATGGAACAACTGAAGTGAAATAATGATCATCATCAATCATCGATCAATCACACAACTTCAAACAAACACATCAGCGATACCTCTACTATCAACTTTTCTGTATCTACCTCATCATTTTCAGTTGATGCTGATGTTTGATGTTGTTATTGTTATTGGCTGCCTATGCATTGTCAGTCACCACTTCATTTTTCACGCTTATTTAGTCAGTCACTGTCATGAATCTAAAATGTTGAACTGTTCTGCTTACAAAGATGCCAGCAACAGCACTTTTTCCTAAGTGACTGTTTTTTGTCGGTCTCCCTGCTGTTCCCTGTAAACTTTAAAGCAGAGAAGCAGTTTGGGGAAAAAAGGGGGGAAAATAGTGTGAACATGGTTTACAGTGATTACACCAGAGGCTTTGAAAATGCATGGCATAGTGTCCTGAAGTGTTCTCTGGGAAGGAGGCTGCCGAGTATTTTATTTCTGTGCTAGTAGCATAACCCAGTTTTGGTACTGTTTGTTGAACACTCATGTCTCTATAACTTCAGTTGCAGCTGATAGAAACCATCAGAGAATTCAACTGTGGGCCATGTGAATAGCACAAACATGCCATGACCTAAAGCCTGACTGTAATTACTGCTGCTTTGACTCAGTCACACAAAGGGAAAAGAAACAATACCAATGCCTAAATGCTGGTTTTTATGGCTGTGCAAGTCCTCTAGTTCTTTAGCTTGTCAAGAACTTATTTGTCATATTCAACTTGCAATCAAATACATATTTACTCAAAAATAACTTATTGTTAAACATTTGCTCCAGTCTTCTACTCTTCCCAGTCTGTTGCAATAAAATAAAGATGTATTCATTTGCAGAAGTTACAAAACTTACGTTAAACTTATGTTGACTGGAGATTTTTTTTACCTGTACGTTATCCTGTAAAGTGTGTACCATCTATCTTTCGTTGTTTCCCTCTTTTATCGCCCCCCTTTTCAATGTTAAACTGTAAGATAGATCATTAGCTTTAAATGGACTTCAATCCGCTCATTACATGTCCCATTTACCTTCACTGCATAACGCTCTACTTTTCATAACGAGGCAGAAAAAAAGGAGGGGAGGAAGGAACGCACATGTGGAAAGATCTAGACAGAATGAGAACGAGAAAGTGGAGAGATGAGGACAAAGATAAAAGACAGATAGAAAGACAGAAAGAAAGTCTGAACCAGAGAGGGATTAAAAGCTTGGGTCAAAAAGTCCCTTTGAATCACAGGAGTGAAAGGAGAACAGAACCTGTACTTTCTTTTTTATTGATATCGCCTCTGCTAGTGGTGTGAAGGATGTCTTCATATTGAATATGCCTCAATTAAAACCTAAAGGAAAAAAAAACCCTCATGACAATGACCACGCTTCAGTCTATTTCTTTCCCTAACATTTAACAGCTAATGACTGACGACAGAGAGGAGGAAATATCTGAACCATGTAATCACCTTTTTATCAGTGTTATTTTTCTGTGCTTTTCATTAACCCTGCAGTAAGTGATTCAGTGGAGAGGTCAGTGCAGTGTGTGTATATATATGTGTGTGTGTGTGTGTGTAGGTATGTCACTTCCTGTTGCTGATGTTTCTATAATGTTGCACTTGGTAAAGACACTGATGATGACAAGGTCAATTCCAGCAAAACTGATGCATTAAGTGCTTTTTTAATAACAATAATTTGTTTGTGTCACTCCACAGAAATTTTAAGAGACGTTAAATCTTTTAAAACTGATACAACTGATACAACAACAAAACTGACGAACTGTTAAAAATCAAAACATCTAAAATGTTAGCTGTTGATGATGAATTAAAAAACACCAATCACTAAAGATTCCTTTTCTGTCCTCGTGTTATGATTTCATTTCCTTACTTATATGCACTGATTTGTCCATTAACCCAACATTCTCTCACCTCCTATCACTTTGTGTTTCCTTTCACTAAGCTGACTCCTCCTCTAGTTTATACTATCCACAAAATGTCTCTCTCTCTTCTCCTTTGATTCCACCACATACGTGAGGTCCTGTTTCCTCTATTATCAATTTAGCTTTGCTTTCAACCTGTCTCTATCTATCTATCCATACCTATGTCAAGTCATTTCAATTTATCTCTGTTCCTGAGCTCTATTCTAAGTCTGACACAATTTTCTTTGTTGCTTTTTTTTTCTTTTGAAGGTTAATGCTTGTAATTGTAGAATGAGAAGAAAAGGGGAATAAGTAGGAATGAGTCAGCTCAGGTACAGAACTGCAACACGTTCATGATACCAATTAAATTGCAATGTCATCAACCAATCAGCAGCTGAATGCCTGAAAACGTATTATGTTAAAGTGAAATATAAATAAGGCAACAACTGAGTTCAGATGCTGATGTTAGAAACATTAACACAGTCACTAACCTCTGAAATTGACAAGATCAAGGGGGTATGTACACCTTATTTAGCCTGTAATGTCAAATGAAAATATGACACCTGTTTCAGTGCATATTTTATACTTTAAAATGGAAATATCGTGTCATGATAATAATTCATTAGGTGCTCCCTCCAGCATTTAGTGCCCTGTGAACAGAGTGCAGGATGTGCATGGTGGGAGCGGAAGCTCTGCAAAGATTGTTTATTTGAAACTAAATTTACATAAATGAACCTAATTTAGCCACACATGATAAACAGGTATATCTTTAAGTCAAATCTAAAACTGCTTTTAGTGTATACAAATGAAAAGAAATAAAATGAAATTTCAACTGTAATGTGTGATGTAATTCTATTTTTGTTAAATATACTTTTAGCAAATTATACTTTTTATAAATAGTAATGAGAAAGAACAAGGACTTTTATTTTTTGGGCATTTTTTGCCGTTAATGACAGAGACAGTGTAGAGAGACAGGAAACGGGGAGGAAAGTGGGAGAAAGGCATGTAGTGAAGTTTGACTAGATTAGGTTTCGAATCATCGACGGCACACAGCTGCACGGCACATGTACACCAACACGACGCACCTTAAACATTCAGCTATCCAGATGCCCCAATATATGAGGACTTGTGAAAAACTTCCTCTCTGGATGACTGTACTTATTTAATACCCATACAAAATGACTGAAGTTAACATGAATACATACAATCTAAATAAATAGCACAAATGGAACAGTGCAACTTTCATTAAAACATTGTTAAAAAGGCTATCAACAATTTGAGTGAGTTAATATTCACCTTGACGGGCAATTTAGATGAAAGAAAAAAAATTAAATAAACAGAATTGTAGAATTATCAAAGGGTGACTGCATTTATAAATCACTTTCTAGTCTTTTGACCCTCAAAGTGCTGCACGATGTATGTTTCACTTACACACATTTACACATTTACACATTAATGGTGCAGCACCAACAACAGGTAGGTGGTTCTTAGTCTTGTTTCAAGGACACTTCGACTCACTCTCTAGAGGAGCCAGAGATCGAACCAAAAACCCTCTAAGTACTCGATCACCTGCTCGAATACTCAGAGGTGAAAGCATCTGTTGATGACACCACAGACAGCGCTGCTGCCGTGCTTGAGGCAAACTATTCAAATGTAGTATTGAATAAAGAAATGAAATGCTTTAGAGGAGCCACCAGTAATGTTGTGACAATTCCCCACTTAAAATGTCATGAACGGTGGCATGTAATTAGCCTACCAAAACACTGTTTCACCAAATTCACAGCTTATTTTCAAAGCTGGTCAGTCAAAGAGACAAATCTTGTGACTGCATGATCACTACGTCAGTGTTTTTAACTTTTTCTGTGTTTTGTGCTTGTTTCAAAAGAAAGGAACTCTTACCATTTTGCACACCCAGAATCCATTCGTATTTGTGTAGTGTCCCATTGTATGGTGCTGCTATGACTCAATTTCCCAGCAGGAGCTAGCTCGATTTACGTTATTCTTCCATGTACCACCTTTTCCCTCCTCCCTCTGACATCTCTTGGATGTCTTCTTTTTTACTCTATCTCTCGATTGTCCTCTTCATTACCCCTACTGCTGCCCTGCTTCCTGTTCTATTCTACCTGTTTAGTGTCTGATGTTAGTATGTCTTTTTTTTTATCTTCGTCCTCTCTTCAGTCAATTATATCTGCTCCTCCATTCTCTGTTTGTTTTCCTTGTACAGAAGATACACAGTATATTCTGGTTTCCAACCTGCCTCATCACTCCTTCACCTTCCGCTTTTTCTTTGTTTGTGGCTCTTTCCTTTCTTGCCACTCTGTTTGTGTTTCCCTCTCTGCCAAAGGCCACGTTGGCTTAATCCTGTCTGACAATACCCAAATGAGGTTGAGACATGAGTAATTAAAGAAGTTTTTATGCACCTGAAAGGAACCCAAAATACACTCCAGGAAAAGGCACAAGGAGAGGCTAAACATGGATGCAGGGGAAAAGGGTGACCAGCAGTTTGAGCTGCTGTTATTCAAAGCAGCATTTGATTAGTCTGAGCTGTATGAAGCGTGTTGCATAAGCATTATTAAGGAGCTGTCTGTAGCCATAAGCACCATTTCATCTGTTTGTAAAAAAGTAGACATGACCTTGATGATTGTTATTGACCTTTGTCAATAACAATCATCTTGAAAATGCCTGCATTTGTGTGCAACACCTTCTCTGATGCAAGTTGTGAATTCATAGAACTTAAGTAACAGCTTATAAAGGTGATAAATCTAATCCACCTGGTAATGGCCTGACCCTTGTACACTTTAGCCCAAAGGACTTTTTTTTCCTTTGTCAGACTGCCAATCACTAAGCACACCTCAGTCTGCAGTGCGCTGAACACACTGCCCCACAGGCACTGTGGTGCACCACCGATAACCAGGCTAACCCAGCAAGTTTTGAACATTTATTCAATAAATTAGTAGTTGTCAGGTAACACTCTTTGTAATTACTCATGAAACATATACACTTCATTAAAATTTTACCACAACTAAAATATTAACGACAAGAGGAATTTGTAAATTGAGGCAATGTGCCACACTGCTTGTTTCACACGCACATTCACATGCGTACTTTGAAAATGATTTACAACACTTACTTTAGGTCCTGGAAGGGTTCTGCCCTTACATGTGATGTCTCTACAGAATGGCTGAACACCACGCCTTCGTTCCCTGCAGGGTAAGACAGGATGAAAGGAAGGAGAATAAATCACGTATGTCTTTTGTGTGGAACCCTGCACAATATTGCATCATACCTCTATTCTTGAAGCAGCGGCAGACACTTAAAATGCAAGATGTAGTGCTCAGATCCTTTATGTCTCATATAAATTATTTTCAAATACAACAATGTTTCCAGTAGCAGTACATACTCATTTACTGGAATTATGTATCATTGGTGTAAATAGTACAGAAATGTATAGGATGGGGTACCCCAGTCTTTTTAGTTGTTCTGTTTTTCTGACATATTGATAAATGTCACCCAACTGACATTACATTTCCCCAAAAATATATATTTCTAATGCAAAATACTTGTCATGTCATGAACACAACTGTCAACAGTGTAATGTTATGTTTAACCCTGTATTGTGTCCAGCAGGCATGACATTGTTGGAGGCTGAAGAAGATATTGTTCAAAATGTTGTTTAAAACTGGAAACAAATGTTGTACGTTAAACACTTAAATTCAAAGATATTCAAGGAGGTTGGGGGTGGGTGGGGGTTCGGGACCACATCTCAAAAACAGTATGGCTGAACCCACAAAATGACTAAATATGTGTTTTTGAGTTGCTACTCTGTTTTCTGAGATTTATTGAAAAACTCACTGAATATTGCACAGTTGCTTATTTAACCGTCAAACAGAGGAAAGAAGAAAATATGTTCATTTTGTTAGAAATAGTAAACATGGCAAGTAAGGGTGAATCTCTTTGTGGATTGCAACTGTATATGTGATTGCTTGAAAATTGTGAGCCATGTTTGTTCTAGTATCTGACTGTGTTACTTTAGTTTCACTGCTGCTTGTGCAATAGTTTTTGACACTTGCTTGAGCTGTTTGCTGTGTACATGAAATGTAATAAGCTCTTCACAACCTGTTGGGTGGCACCTGTCCTGCATAGTACAGAAAGACAATGGAGTGTTTTCAAAGCAGAGGCAATATACCGGAACCAACACAATTCACTCTCAGTGTATATTTTCGTATATTTATGTCTTCCAAGAATGAGTCCACCAACTCTGCACACTGTGCCATTGCACAAGCTTGCATCAGTGTTCTATCAGTCAACCTTTTATATTGTCAACGAACTCTTTATTGCACCGCCTTTGCTACTGCAAAGGGCAGTCATTTTTTTGTAAATATCTATTGACAAATTAAGAGGGATGTACTCGATCCAAGAGTTTGGGCTTTTTGACGGGGTTCAGTTTTCTTGCCCATTCTTTTTTCAGTTAGAATTTAAAAAGGAAAAAATCTGTTGTTTACAGAATTAATGTGTTGTATATTGTATAATGGACTGATGAAGGGAGCAGGATTAAGTATTTGGTTTTGCATTTGACCAAATTTCAAACAGTGGATTCGGTATTTGTCAGAACTACAAAAATCAGGATTTTGTACATCCCTAAAAATTAAAAAAAAAAAAAACAAAACAAAGTAGGATAGCATGACCCAACTGAACCTCAGTGCCTGAGCTGAATGGATGAGTTTATATTTGCATTCTTTCCACTCATCAGTTGCTCTTCTCTCACCTCCATCAAACAGTAACTGACAGCTACAATCACCTCTAGACCTCCACCCCTTTAACCCCTCCTTCCTCTAGTTCTTCATTCCTTCAGTGCCCCTGATGGACAAATCTCCCCAATTACCCAGGCTGCTGTGTGTGTGTGTGTGTGTGTGTGTGTGTGTGTGTGTGTGTGTTTGTATTAGTGTAGTTTATCTTCAATGTTGAATTTGTGTTTGTGTAAATGCATGCATGCAAATTTAGCCCTTTTCTCCATGCCTGTCTCTTATTCTGGCCTCTTTTTCCATTTAGTGGAAAAAGTGTCTCTTCTTCATTTAACAGCTTGTAGTGTGTATATGTACCACTAGGTATGTGTGTCACAATCATTTTTTTTTCACAACAGAAAGGTGTTGTTAAATGCAGAAAATGAGGTTGGGAGTATACTACTGCTTTTTAAACTGTTTTTATCTATCTATCTATCTGTCTGTCTGTCTGTCTGTCTGTCTGTCTGTCTGTCTATTTATCTATCTACCACACGCACATGCTCACACAGTTACTTAATTTTTTATTTACAATTATTCTGCAGACAACAACCCATGGCGATGATGCCAAATGACAATTTCCTAAATTAATGACAGTTAATGTTAACCCAAATGATATTAAAAAAATAAGCAATGACAGTTGTCTTGTCTGTAATATGCCTTGCACTCATATGTGCTTCCCTACCTGTCACTCTGAGTTTCTCAGTACCAATGCTGATCTCCTCTTCATCTGCTGAGAAAAGGACTCTCTCTCCGTCTGCACTCCTCACCTCAAACCTCTGACACTGAGCCTCCACCATCTCTGAACCTGTGGAAGTGCAATAGGAGGGGGAGAGTAGAGGGAGAGGACAGGAGAAGAGAGGGGTGTTACAATTGGCAGAACATTCACAGCATATCAATGTACCATCTGGTAGATGTTTTTTTGATTTTTTTTTTTCCAAGGCTGCTTACAGAACTATTAGTATAAGAGAGTTTAACCTAAACAACCACAGTTAAATTTGAATTCTCAGCCCCAACAACTGCAAGATTTGTTTGCTGTGGTATCACTAAAATATCAAAAGAGATATAGGGAAATGTTTGCTTAAGTATAGTCTAGCAAATAGTATAATCCAAGATGCTCTAATATGTAATCAGTAGCAGGATATATGAAAAAGAAAGGCCCACTTCGACAAGGCAATCCAAAGAACATGCTGTGCTCAAATAATGTTTGTTGAAATTACTTTTTACTGAGGAAACAGTCAACATGAAAACTGTTGACACTGTGCTGTGTGGATTACTGAGTGAGGGGGTGTTTCTGGAAAAAGATATTGGTGTTCAAATTTCACTTTGACTAGATAAATGTGAGTTGGCCAAAAGCAAATAATTACACATGACTGCCCTGTGGTAAGACCTTGTAAAAGGATTTGGGGAAATTATAACTTTCCCTTTATGACTTTGCCCTCAGGAGAAAAACAGTACAATCTGAAGAGAAATAAAGGAGTTTGACACGTTTAGAATATGCTGAGGATAAATTTTCAAAAATAAATTTTGACTTCACATGTAAGTGTTCAGTATACCGGTTAGTTTACAGTTACCAAAATAAAGTGCCATTTAACACTAATAGTAGTTACATCAATAGTTACAGTAGTTACAGTTACATTACATTTTTAAACAGTGAACAGTGAAGGGTGTTTGTTCACAGAAATAAATACACAGACATTGAAGATGAAGTCAACAGTGTGAAAATGAAAACACTTTGTACGAAAGGAAAGAAACAAATCAGGGTTCAATGTTTTTTTTTCATAAAAGGAAATCCATTCATTTTTGATTTAAACTAAGTTAAAAAGTTAAAAAAGTTAGATTCTCAAAGTGTTGGCAAAAGTGTTAACAATCTTATACAGCATACATAGAGCAACAGTATCATTACTTTGAATATTGTCCTACACATCAAGAAACATATGTTTAGGCCACTTGTAGCTATGCCTTTTATGCACTTCTATCAAAAGTCTTACATCAACAAATTTTGTTAAGCAATGCACTTAAAGTATTTGTATGTTTCCCACCACTGCATTAAAATTGCTTTAAAAACTCAGTAGCTTGTAGCTCTTCAAAGAAGAAAGTCTCTAACAAGTTCATGAATACACTGACAAGCTGCCAATTTAAACACCGCAGTGGCAATGTATCTGTTGTCCATATAGTTTCCCTTCATTCATGTGGTTTAGACTGTGATATACTACTTTTCAAACTCTGCTGAGGTAAAAGAACAGTCTCTATCTGTCTCACCCACATCTCCTCACTTCACTGTTTTGGCTCTTGCACTATTACAAGTGTCAATTAGATACCCAGAATGCCTTGTCAGTCATAATCAAACTTTATTAGCAGCCATCAATCTGGGATTCAGCTCCTTCTCTCATCTGTCTCTGCCTTTATCTTGTCTGTCTCTGCCTCTCACTACACCAACCACCAACCTGTGTGAAAATGCAATTTGTGTGTGTGTGAGACAGAGAGACAGAGATAGAGAGAGATAGATAGATAGATAGAGATAGAGAGAGAGAGAGAGAGAGAGAGGTTTAAATTGGAGATGTGCTGTGTAAGTTGCTGTCTCAGACATCTTGCTAGTTCACTTTAGCTCCTCACCTCTTGTCCCATAACACAGATAATACAGCTCATAGTGCAGGTTTCCAACATGGGTGCAGGTCAGCACATTTTCATAGATTTGTGTTTTATTCACAGAAAATGTTCCTGTCTTGTCTGCATGGGTGTATAAAAGAAATGGTAGAAAAGTGTGCATGTACCTGACACATTCGCAGACATGGTGCGGTAACATCATACCAGAGGTTATAGAAAACAACAGGTAGGTATGACTTAATAATTTAAGACATATTTACAGATAGGAAGCAAATTCTGTACTTTAGTCAGGATAAGGCTTTCCTCAAAATTATATAAATGTATGACAGATTATCCTAAAATGATCTGGGCTTTAGCTACAACATTGTGACTTGTGAGTTGTACTGTGTTATGGCATTTATAGAATAAAGACAAAGAAATTCAGTGCTCTCCTTTATAGGTATTGACTGAAATGGGCAGTGACAACATGACACAAAATGTCCAACAGTTGTTAGCTTTGAATGATTGCTTATTAGCAGTGAAGCGACAGACAGTGGATATCAGCTGAGTAGTTTTACTTTATCGAAATCAACAGTAATGTGGTGCAGTGATGAGAAATTATACAGCAGATGTGTTCACTCTGTTTTTTTCCTGCTGTGAAACTTTTTGAGTTTAGTTCTAATTGATGTGTCAGTCAGTAATCTTCTAAACTGCGGAATGTAAAATAGGCTCATTATAGCCGTCGACACTCCTGAAGTATTTGTTCTGAACGTCACCAACAGCAATGAAAAGAACAAAGCATAAAAAAAACATGGAATACTTCTGAAATATTTGTTCTGAACGTCTGTTAACACCCACAAAAATGAAAAATAATGAAGCATAGAAAAAACATGGAATATCAAGGTGTTTAATGACTACTGTCATTGCTAACATTTTACATATTTAGTTGTCAATAACATGAGGAATTGTTTGTTTAGTAATATTTTTTTCTTTTTCATCATTCATCTTGTTAGCAGTATGCAGGTAACTAATGTTAATGTTGTGTAAATTAAATGTTTTTGGTCAATTAATTTGCACCTACAAATGTCTCTCCCACTGATAACACCAAAATAATTCTGCTGTCACCAATAACAACAGGAGTCCTCGTTAGGCAGACATGTTAATTGATGCACTGATTTAAATAATCACTTCCTGACAGGATCTCCTCTGCTATCACAAGAGCCTCCCTCAGCAGGATCCTTCAGTAATAATAAAGCTTTTAGAATATCTCACTGATGAAGACATGTGCAGGAAAGGAAATTGTGAAAACAGTGCAGCTGAGAGAGAACTCAGATATGAACTTTTTTATTATTATTATTATCTTGAGCTTGTGACAGTCTGCGGAGCCATTAAGGAACACTCCAGGGATCACAAGCATTTTAATGTTTTAACTGTGCTTCTACAAAACTGTGTTGGGTTTATTATCACTTTCAAACACTGCATTTATTTGGTTTAAAGACATGACACTCAACTTACTTTTACTTTGTTGACTTTCACTTCTAATCATATCTACAGTGTTTGCACTCATGAATCATTGTGACACTGACATGGTGAAATACATCTACTTTATCTCTGAAGTTAATGAAATGCAGTTATACCCTACACCTTTTATCTGAAATATGTATCAGACTGAAAATCAAATCTTTATGTACTTGCATTATCAAAGTTCTCATAATGTGCACTGTCTCCAAAACTTATTCTTCTTTGAACAGTTTTGAAATGGAATAAAATGTTTTTTTTTTACAATGAATTTTCATGACAGGTGTGATTTTCAAAATCCCCATCCATACTTCAGATTCATAAAGAACAAGATCAATAAAGCCAACAACAATGATCTTGTCTTACTTGTTGAAAAATATTACAGGTGTGTACTTTATGAAGTACAAAGTACGAGTACTACTGTATGAATACTGTATGACAACAGTGTAAAAAAAAATTCAAGTATAAGCTTTGCAAAATGGCAAAATCAGCAAGATGGGAGGAATATGCAAACATGTCCAGCTGGCAATTTACTACAGGGTGTAAATTGTGTGTGTACTACTGAGTCTCTGAATGCTCCACAATGACATTTGTCAATTCTTTGGTAAATTTATTTTACATTTTGAAACATGGAATCGGTTTAAAAGCTAAGACTGGATGAAATGCTTCACATAAATTCACATCTCCAGCTCAGTGCTGATCACTACTGATGGTTACTTATTATTAATAAGTTCCTTTAATCACAACTTTCAGTTAATGCTGTTTTTGTTTAAAGGGGTTCCTCTTTTTTTCTTGTAACTTAAAGGAAAACATCAGTGTAAAATGTTACAACATGATGAGTGGTAAGTTTGCTGAGGAGAAAAACTACGTTAGTTCCAAACATTGTTAGTTTTATTTTTGTCGAAACGACTCACCACGCAAGTGATCAAGTACTAAGGTAGCTTGAAGACATTGCTATTTTAAAGACATTGAGAACTTGTAAGTGTACAGATTGTTTATTAAAAAGACATTTTTTACAAGTAAAACCTAGCTGTAGTTTCCGGTCGCTGCCATGTTGAAAGTAAGTCCGACAAGTTGACGGACAAACACAAAGCAATGGGCAGAATAGGAGGAGAGATAGTACAAATAAATTCATTCCCTCGTAGACAATGACCAGATATTGTCACCAACAGATGAAATCCATGCATTTGCACAGAATTTGTACTATCTCTCTTCCTATTCTGCCCATTGGTTTGAAACTACTGCTAGGTCCTGCCTGCCCTACCTGTTCTGAATAGGGTAAAAACAACTAATCTATGAAACCTTTCATATATTTCAATGAAATTCTGAATTCTCCTATTTGTATTCTGTAATTAACGAATGGAGGATTTAAATGGTGCCCATGTAACTTTTATTACCCCTGCACATTAAAACATTGAGGCCATAATAAAGTTATATGGGTTTTCTATCCTGGGTTTTTAATTCAAGGCTTTAAATTAGGCCTTCGAGCAATGAAGGGACATGACGCAAGAGGACACTGTCAAAGGACTGGGTACAAAGAAGACCATGGCTAAGCTAAGTAAACATTGAATTGTTGATTTTCCCACACGAGTCATGATGATTTTTTTTTTTTTTTTAATTAAAACAAGCTTTAATGTGCTGTGTGATTATTCTTTTCAACAACTCTTACCTGCTTTTTCCTCAGTATCCTCCTCTCCTCCACACTCTTGGAGATGTGAGATTGTGTGGAGAATGGGAGAAACAGGGTGTGACACTCGTGTAAATATTTATTCTCCATGTATGCCTCTCGTCTGCCTACATCCCATGCCATGCATATTTGCATACATGAACGCTAATTTATTCTCCATCTCTTGACAGAAAAAAAAGCCACACATATTTTCTCATTTTAAATCACTATAGTTTTCCTAAGGTCAAATTTTTGGCAATATGTTAAATGCAGCATGGAGGCTTTTAAGCAAAGTATGAGGTTATAAAACTCAGAATTTAGTATCCTTGTGCTGGTTAAATGTGGATTTTATGGCTGTTTTTAAGATTTCTCTGGCCACTTTTAATGCTTGGCTGAGTCTGGCCATTGGCTAAATCACTTTTCATCTTTTATGAATTGGAGTACAGTCTGGGATCGCAAGGCAGTTCCCATTCAACAGATTCTTGGTCTAGACTAAAAGGTTTGCGGGACCTCAGGTCTTTAGTACAGGAACTCTACTTTGTGCAACTGTAGTCATACTGGGAATGTAGAAGGAATAGAAGACGTGAATGAATCAACATAGCTTTAAGTTTACATCCCTAAATGTACATGCTTGGTCTTATTCTGTACAATATATGTGATACAATCTATAAAGGTTGGCCATTCTTACTTTGTGTGTTATTCACAATCACAAACTTTATGTTGATTATTAGTCATCTATCTAATCTAATATTTACTTATTTAGAATAAATCAACAATGCTTCCATAAGTACAAGGTAAGTATAGGTTTTTGGATATTTTCATCAAAATTACATGCGTGTTGCTACATTTGAACTGAGCCAGATGATTATGCATTTTTATGTTGTGTATATATATATATATATATATATATATACACATACATATTGTACACATGCATGTACGTGCTATATAGAGTGGGGTTAACAGTTAACGTGTTGCGAGCCTTGTTTAACATATGGTACTCTACAGCTTACAGAGATCAAACCAAAAGTGCCCACACAAGCCCAAAAACACATTAAAAGATTTCTGAACTCTCCCTCTGACACACAGACATACAATTTTAAAAACTAAAATGTTTCCTGACACAAAATGCACTAATCAGTAGCTGACGTCAGGCAGGAACTGTCTACACTGATGTGTTCAACAACAAGCCCATACACAAGTATACATATTTACAAAAGGAACTCTACTTCTTGATGATGATGTGGAGCTCTTATTCATTCATTTATTCACACTATTAAATGCGCACATCTGTTTGTTTACAATCTTGCAAATAAGGAGCAATAAACAGAGCAGGCAAACGCAATATATCTACCACAATATACAACGGTTTGGGGATGGACAGCAAATATCCTTTTTTTAAATTTAAATTAATTTAGTACATTTAAAGAGTGACTTCATTGTTCAACAGATTGTAACTCATTTTTGGATGTCTACAGTTTAATTGTACAAGCAATGCAAAATTACTTTCTGTGTCAGGTAAATTAATTTTGGCTTTGACTGGATTTAAGTCACCAAACTTCCTAATTTGTTATTCAAACATGGCACGGCTTATCAGTGGATTAAGATGAGCATTCTGTTGAGTGAGTCAGGCTGATATGCTTGTCAGTTCCTCTCCTGTCTAGAATGTCAAACTTAATGAATATTCAAAAGCCAAGTGGGCGCTTTTGTGTGTTCTGTGATGGAAAATTATCCTAAAGGGGGATTTGTGCAAACTACCTTATGCAATGCACAACACGTGTGCAGAAATATTTAAATCAATTGTCAAGCAAATTGCCTCTCCATCTTATTTTTAGAAATAATAACGTGTTGCTCCATATGACTGTCTGCATTTGGCTCTATGTAAGTGAGACCTCATGGTTCTGAGCAGGAAGAGAACAAGCGATCTGCACTTGGAGCCAAATATTTAAAGTGAAATGTACAGAATTCAGTGTTTATTGTGAATTCAGAATTTATTATGAACATTAAATGAGACCTTTTCTGTTCTGTTTAATACATAAAGGTGCATATAGGTAAGAAGCTGCCTCTGACGTTGGAATTTAACAATACAGGAGCATTTCTGTTGCATTGTTTGCATGTAAACTTATAAAGTTACCAGGATGTCTCACCTAACCCTACCCCAACACATTTGTTTTGGAATAAATGAGCAAAGCAAACCTAAACAAACTAAACAATCTGTTATGATTGCTGGTATTTGCCGTGCTTTCCTCTGGGGCTTATTTTATACACCAACACGCACTTGATGAGGCATACTGTAGTTCCCTGAAAGTGTCTTTGCTGGCATTTTTTGTGTCACTTAAGTGCTATCTGATTGAACGTCACTGCAATTCAGCTGAGTATCACATTATCTTTTTTTTTCTTGAATGATACTGCAAATGTGCTGAAAATTGTCTGCTTTTCATTGCCTTAAAATTTAAGTTGACCTCTCTTTTATTTGACAATGCGTTACTTCCTCACCAAATTTGCTGAAATGTATATTTGAATAAGTTCTCATACTTTCTTTTACTAACAGGACCAACTTTGTCCTTGCACTCTTGGCTAAATTGATGCAATTACAGGGACCATGAAAAGTTTCAAATGAAAAGACATCAAACATACCAAAAAAAAAAAAAAAAAAAAAAAAAAAAGCTCAGCTATGCATCCAATCTGACTCATCACTCCCAACAGAGCAAGTTATAAGTCAAGTTGGTGCAGAATTAGTTGGTGCAGACTGGAGTTGAAAGTAAATCACTGTAGCTCTGAGAGATAAGCGTTGCATGACATTGTTTGAGGAACGACACAAAAAAAAGAGGAAAATAAAGGGGCAAAAAAGAGAGCAGCTGTATTATTTTGGCCCTCTGAAAGTAAACAGCATGCAACCCGACCATGATGCAACAGCAGGAAACAAGAGGGTCACCGCAGCATTTGAAGTGTTTCTACCAATCAAAGGCAGAGACAGGCCCTCTGCTTCGCTACACTGCACCTTCAATCTCTTCAAGGTGTTTCTCAGACACCTTTAAAGAAACAGACAAAGATAAATGAGGACAGAGATAAAAATAAAAAGAAGGGGAGAGGAACACCAAGGAGAAAGTAGGAAACTGCATGGCAAAGCACTTTTCAATTCAACTCTTGAATATGCCACAGGTGGGAGGGTGAGATTCATGCACTGAGGGACACAAATTATTTATTTAGAGTTGATTACAGTCATTAATATAGTAAGGGATGAGAGAAAGAGACAGAGGGAGAGATAAATGAGTGCTGTTTGTCACCTTCATTAATCAACCTGATCTCTGGAGTCAGAGCTGTGGGATGGGGAGAAGATGAAATGGTGGAAGTGCAGATGAAAAGACAGGCTAAGGCTGAGCCACACCTCTACATATGGAATGTAAACACAACCAAATACATATAGTGTCACAGGGTCCAAACTGTTAACACAGTTAACAACAAGATATGAAGAGAATTCTTGAAATTGTATGTTTTTATGTTTGCTTGTATGTATGTGAGCATCATATCAGGCAATAAATACTGTAGATCCAAGACAAAGCAAGTTTTGATATTCAACTAAATAACTAAAAAGTTAAGGTTAAAATTATAACTTTAACTTTAAAGTTTAATAAAACTGCAAATAAAGTATTTATTTAGAAGGTGCAGATCTAATGTGAAAAAGACTACAACAACATGAGCAGCATTCCCATTACAAGCAAAGTTACGAGGCATCAAACACAGATCTCATCAATTCACAATGAGGGCTGAGATGGGCGCAGCTGTATACTGCAGCAAGAAGAATGGAACATTAAACTAAAGAGCAGCAAAACATAAGCAAAGCCAAGGAGAAACTCTTTGGAAACCACCAGCGAACATACTGCACATTCAGGGAAACAGAGATGGCATCTGCTGAACTTCTCCTGTGAAATATAGTTGAGCTTTTCACAGAGCTGATCTTGAAATTGTGTCATCTTCAGTTACAATCCACAAAGTTAGTCAAGCACCCTTTAGCAAGAAAATTTATTTTCTAGTGCATTTGAATGTACTTGCCTGTGAATGACTGTGAACATACTGTACTTCAGTATTGGTGAACATCTGAATCTTGTATTTTATACAGATAATAACTGAAGCCTGTGTCAGATGGATAAATTTGACATGAGCTGTGGTTGTGTACTGCTCAGCCAGCAAAAGAAAGTCTTGCATTTTGCTGTTAGATTTGACCAGCTAAACTAAAAGTAAAGTTAAGCCTGAAAACCTGGCTAGGATCAGGCATGTCTGTAGGGATACTTTCATGTTAACTTAAGTTTGATTTATTAAACCTGCTTTATGTAACAGGCTTAAATAAGAAAAAAAAAAGTGAGGCTCACTGAAGTGTCAAACTTATGTCATAAAACACTATTCATTTCATGTTTCTAGTGCTGTCTGAACTGTTGACAGAGTGATCAGTCGCAACAATAAAGAAATCATTTGTTGAAAATATTGTGTGTTGGCCTGAAATGAGAGAAAAGGGAGTTATAAGACTTGTCATTATAGTCTTTCATTATTAGCAACAATGGAGAAAAACAAAATATGAATGGATAATGCTTTCTGACCTGGCAATGTTGAAAGGTGATGAGCTAAGTGATGCATATTACGACATGTAAAACTTGAGGCAGCGTGAGTCTCAATTAGATCAGATTGACAAATTAGCACAGGGAGACATGTTCCCTGCTCAGTGTCCTTGTCAGATTTTGTGCCTCTCAAAACTCTAGGCAAGTCCTAGTCTAAGACCTAATCAGCTACATCACACAACTTAGGAACAAGACATCACCAAACAGAACAAGGATAAAAAAGATGTTTCCTTTTTACTTGCACAGTAGACAATCTAGAGCTGTTTTGCTTTTTGTAAAAGTTGAAGAACCCAACCTGTGGCTGCGGGTATGTCTCCTCCTCAAGGCTGTTTAGTGACTTATTTTAAGTCACTGCAAATACAAGCTGCAGGTGATAATAAAGCTGCATTTAGATATGAGTAACTGACCCATTTTATTTATTGATCTTATACATTTGCAATAAAGGCTGAGTGCCTCCACCTGCTATAAGAAACCACAATACTCACATTAAATGATTTTTGCTGAGAATATACAATGGCTGACTTAGCTTTATACATGAATGTTCCTTCATCTCTTTTAATACTCTGCAGCTTGCAATTACAAAGATTTATAAATGTTAACATATTCTGCTATCTGCAGTTAGTGAAAGCCTCCCTTGATAACAGCATCAGTTTGGTGTCTAAAATGTAAACGCAATATGGCAAAATTGCCTCGGGGGATGTAGTGGTGTTCAAAATGAAGGCTCGTCTAGGAGGGAGCTTGGGCATTCTGCTTTTATTTAAAATGCACAAAGCTATAAATGTTTGCTTTACAAACATGCCTAAAGGAATACTGACTCATTGTTCTGACCTTGTGGCAAATTTTGCAACCATGGTGCACTTTGCATTATTCATATTTTTGACTCAGACACTGCAGGAAAAAAAAAAAGCATTAGCATGTTCAACAAAAATCTTGTTACATTGTATCTTTGTTGGTTGTAAACATCTTCAAACTTATGTTTTAGTTTTTAAATTGTTGGTGCAGTTAATGCAGTATAACTACATAAAGCAGTTATGTTCATATCTGGTGGAAAAGGGAAGAAGGAAGACATCTTTTATATTGAACAGCAGTAAATTCAAGGATGAAACAAAATGGTGTCAAAGAACAACTTCTCCCAGTTCCTGACTAAATGATTTTGTGCAGATGTAACATTGGGACATTTTCTGCTGTCCTTGCATTAAACATTCCAAGCTCATAAACACATAAAATATTTCTTATGGCCTGAAGGCGACAGTGTTCTTATTTGACTTACATCACCCAGCAGCAGTTTCTGATCATTTAATGTTCTTTTATTTAATAAAGAAATAAAACAACATGATGGTTATTGTTTATGACTGAATAACTCTTGTATAAACAATAAAATAATATTGTGGCTTTTACAATGTTCTGTTCAGGATAGACTTTATCAACAGTTAAATCTTTTTCCAATGCTCATAGTGCAATCAGTGGACAAAATAATGCAAACCGTGCAATCCAGTAAAACGACACCACAAACTATCAAATTAAAACACACACACGCACAAATAGACACTCTCTCTCACACACACAGACAACCACAGTCTAAAACAACAAGCCTTAGACTTTTAGTAAGAAAAGTTTTAAGATAAAGGACATTTGAGAGTATGTAAAATGAGTCTGTTGATTAACAAGCTGCTGCACCAAAATGCAAAAATGGAAATAGCCTCAGCCTTATTGTAATGAATTGCATCACAACATATTCAAAATCTCCTTTAGTAAAAAATCCCTGCAATGGCAGAGTCAAGTAAACTTGTTCTCATGCTTGAAATAACATATCGGTCACTTTATTACTGTGACCAACCACCAGGATATAGTATGAAGCCTGTAGCTCACTGGTGCACACGGGTGATTTTATATGGACCATTCAATCCGTTCCTAAGGGTGAAACATATCCACACATATTAACAACTAGTGAACACAATATTTGCCATCTTGCAGTCAAAACAGTATGCAGACAATTAGCCTTTGTGCAATTAAAATGCAATCATAAGGATAAATGACAACAATGGCAGTAAAACCATGCCTTTATTGAGTCTTTGATGGCCCCTTAAGTGTATTTCAGTTTGTTAATGCTCAGCTCTATGTATTTTTAATTACCTCATTAAAACCACTGATTTGATCATAGAGCAGCAGCATAAAATGAGGAAGACGTGCTGTCTGAACTTTGCTGATTGGATGAGGAGGAGACGCACAGACTCAGACTATTTAGTATCTCTGTGTTTCTCAGCCAGCCAAATCAAGCCAGCAAGATCTGACTATGGTTGAAAATGCGACCACTGCGAAATATGATTGTTATGTACATCATTTGTTTCTCAGAGGGGGATTTGCAAAGATGTAGATCCATAATTAGACTGTGTGCAATGGAACAATTGAATTTTATGCAAGATTGTGCAAGTGCCTGCACTGCACACTAATCACAAGAAACCCAATTTTAGCCAACAATCAACCTTGTGATGCCATGTATCTGATAATGGGTAAAAAGACAACATGATAAAATCCCTAAAGTTTTGCCAATCTCCAGCCCCAGATCAATAAATCCACTCATAAAGTCTTTACAACAATGACACGGGGAAGATTTTGACTTTGTCACAGGAAATCCACCTGACTTTTATCACTAATAATTACCCATCTATTACTCGTCATGGCTTTTGCCTTTCAGTCCCCTAATTTGGCTGCTCTGATAATCCATTTTTTGAGCTACATCAGCTGAATGCCAGAGAAAAGAGGTGAGCGATTCCACACAGATAAATGGGAGCATAATTAGTGTAAGAAGTTAAAGATAATGAAATGATAAATGTAAGCCTGAGTTTAGGAGAAGGTTAACAAGGTTAGGGATGCATTCATTGGTTCAATAAGAGATGAGGGCCACACATGATTAAAAAAAAAAAAAGGGGAGTAAGACAAGATGAGTGGAGGAAAAGAAAAAAAGAGAAGGAAAAGGGCAAGAGAAACATTGCATATGTGTGTTGAATGAAGGATGGAAAGGGAAAAGAGGAATGAGTTGGGCATTGAAAGTCACTTTTAAAAGTTGACCCTCTTGACAAAATCTGACTTTTGGTGAATGACACACACACACACACACACACACACACACACAATCTGACACACACACACACACACACACACACACATGCAGATACACACACACACACACACACACACACACACACACACACACACACACACACACACACAAACTTGTCCTTACTCTTCCCCATTTGGCTTCTGCAGCTACAATTTTTTTTCTCCTGCCCCAATAAAATGACACACACACAAGGGTAATGAGAGCTACCAATACCTCTCCCGCTTGGGGAGAAAGAGCATTCATTACCAGCACCATGCACTTAGAAAAATGAAAAGTCAATAAGACAACCAGAACATAAACACACACTCACACAGGCTGTAATGACTGTCAGCTTTGCCAAGAGACAGACACACAGGTGCAGAGTTGAGAATTGGGAAATAAACACTTAACAATAATTGAGCTGGCCAGTTAGTAAGCACTTGATAATACTATACTCAGTGGCATTGTAAGCATGCACATGCACTCATCTTTAAACTATTTTTTAACATAAACCTATCTTCACCTGCCATTGCTCTATTTCTGCTTTCTTTACTCTAATTGAAATCAGTAAATACCATGTGTTGGCAACATAATTTGAATGGATTGCTCACAAAAAGTGTTTCTAACATCAACAAAAAATATTAAGAAAATATTTTGTGTTCATATTGTCTACCTATTTGGGAAAACAGTTATTTTTCTATCAACACAAAACCTTTGCGGTAATTAAAATGTACCGTAAAATGCACCGTATTATTATTATTTGTTGGTTCAACTAGTTTTTGTATAAGGTATTCCAAAACATATATATATATATATATATATATATATAGTTGGAGAAAATGTTAGCCCGTAGGTGTGTGGACATGAGTGCAAATGGTTGTTTGTCTGTATATGTGAACCTATGTGTGAAAAGGAGTAGGGTTAAAGGGGTAGAAGATAGATGGATGGATGGATTTATATTTGATAGAGGAACCTGTAGTTGGTGATGATCTCACTGCATACTGACTTTTTTTTTTTTGCAGTGTATGCAATTTCAACAACACAGCACTGCCTCTGATGCTGGGATATCATCACGAAGACAGGTGAAAGGGTATGGCTTCAAAACTCCAAGTTCACTCATCATCTTTATAGTCAGGCATTCAGAAGACAAAGATGACAGGTTCTCACTCATATTAACGAGCTGACAGCGATGGAAAGGATGGTGAGGAGGAGATGGAATGGAGGGATGGAAGAAACAGGGAGAAAGAAAGAGACAGCAATAAAACTGAGATGAGAAGCCCAAGGCCACCTCATGATCTCATACCTTCTTTCTCGAAAGAAGGTATATGCCCTCAGGGGGACATGGGAAAGAAGAGTTTATGTGTTTGTAAGATTCAGACTAAGAGTAAAGCAAGATGTGAGCACTCCCTAAATTATCAACTTTTACCATCACAATTGAGGGCAAAAAAGATCCAAACACATTACACGTGTGGAAAATCTGCTATCTTTTTCTTATCTTTTGTTACTGTATCCTTTCCATGAACTCCACAGACTTGCCAGGTTGGAAAATGAGGGAATGCCTGGAGTATCAAAGTACTTTTTGATGCTGACGTGTAAAAGAAATGTCAAGCACCTCACAAAAGTCTGTTCAAAGAGCAATTAGAGCCAGTGTTCCCTGAAAGCTGATCTTTTGGTGGCCTACAGTGTGTCTAATAATTTATATTGATCAATAAATCATACTGACCTCATAAAAAAAAACTTGGGACTATCTTGAAAGTTGTTTCTTCATGTTGTCCCTAAAGGCAGTGATTCTATCACGGGACTGAAGTCTCTTGTTTCTCTCCTTCAGTTTTACCATCTGATGCGTAAGGAGGTGTCATTACACCTGTGTCTTGGCTTTCTATGTTGTACATGTAAATACATTTGTCTACACATTTGTGGACCTGTTACCTTTCCCTGTCACTGACATCAGTGATCCTTTACCTCTTGTACAAGCTGGAGAAATGTTTTTTTCTCCAGCTTGTAGCCCTAAGTTGTGGTGATGAATAGTAACGAGGACCTTACTGAGGTGGAACTTTCCTACTTCTGATGTCACAAGTATCTGGTGAGAAGAAATAACTGCCTTATTTTCAGAATTTGAGGATCCCTATGAGGATACCAAGAAAAAAAGGAAGTAGAGATAGTGTGTATTTTTTGTTTGTGTGCGTATTAAATGTGTTGCAGAGTCAGCACTGAGGTAACAGGAGGCGGTAGCAGGAAACCAAGGGATTTCCGAAGCCCAATAGAAGAAGCCTCCTCAGGGGGATTCATTCTGTCCCATTCCATCCCATCAGTCAGCCGCTGAGGTCTTTAGTGAGTACATGTGTGTATTTGTGCGTTTCTATGCCACATTGTTGTTATTGATGGAACTCCTACTTGCTTGGCAGGTTTCCTTGTGTCTGGGGACTGTTAGCCAAAAGTTGTAGTTGCTATATGAGTGTGTAAAAATGCAAGTGTGTAACAAAAAGTACTGGTTTGGACGTACTGCAAGTGTGACAAGGATAATATCAGTAAGACAGTGAAGCATTTATCTGTCAGTGTGAGTTCCACAAGTGTGCAGTCACTTCGTGCCTGACTCCATTTGTCCAGTTTGGAAACACAACTCTCATCATGTCATTCTGCAGTAGCCAGGCTGGCTGGCCACAGTGGACTGTTTACACCATGTAGTTTTAAAACAGACTGATTTTGCTGACTTCGAGATGGACATATGGACACATACACAGTAAGACACACACACACACACTTCGTGAGAAAAGCAGCTTTAGGGAGTTTTAACAGCAGGAGGTAAGCTGTCAGGGATTTCAAGCCTTCAAAGAGTCAGAGAGGGAAAGACTGTGTATGTGAAGAAAGTACTAGAAGAGTGCCTGGCCAGTACATGAGATGAACATCTATATACTGCATTCACATCAAACAAGCCTAGAGAGTGGAGAGGAGCCTTGTACCTGAAAATACCACTCACCCTACCTGTCTTGTAGTAAATGCTACTTGGCAATGATCTTCTATATCTGAAACACCAAACACATCAAGGCAGGCCTATAGAATGATGTGTTCATTTCCAAAAACCAAAAGAACAAATGAGTTTTTACATTCAGTTTAAGACAGCAGCCTATAAATTGCATGGTCTATACATGCAGCAAAGTTAAATATAACAATACACCAGGAATAATAACTCAACTATGATGGTGGTGTATTTTATGTTAGTTATGTTAGTTTTCAATTTGATGTGTGCAAATGTTTCCACTTAGAAAGTAGTGAAAGTAGTGGAATACACTGGGAGGGGTTTTGATGCATGCCATGTTTAATTTTCAAATGCAACTACATTTTTGCACTAACCAGACACACTGGCAGGATTTTGTAGCTCATCAAATCCCATAGCGTGTCTCCAAGCATTTGTGATGGCATCAATATGCAGCCAGCTACTACAGAGATGACAGTGACACAAAACATAATGAAAGTCTACAAATATCTCGTGACATGAAGCACGGGGTAGCTAAGCAGCAAGAATTCCAATCATGTCGAATTTGCCCTTTTTAAAATCTGCAGCAGCACAAACTTTGTGGTCAGTATTAGTGTCTGGTTTCCTTGAAGACATGGAGTCAACATAATCATCAGTGGCATTGAAATTTCAAAAAATGTCAATCATGATGTTTTGATGGTTTCCCAGTGGTTAAAAAAGACACAAAGGAAATTGTCACCAGTCTTGTTGTACAAACCACCAATTTCTAGATTAATAGTCCAGAATGAATGCCGTGACATTACATTATAAAGCCTTTGCTCTCTACACTGGCTGCCAACATTTTCCCGGAGGCTACGCATGTTACACTCACAAGCCGGTGCAGTTATTTTCTAAGGTTGCTTGGTCAAATTGCAGAATGGTAAATACTATAATCCCAATGTAATAAATGAGACCTAGTAATGGTTTGTTTTCCACTTTGTTTTCCTGCCCTGAGGAAAAGTGCAGACGGTTTTGTAGTGCTGACCGTTCAACTTTTATAATGACAAGACTAAAGAAAGAAAAATATTAAATCCCTACAAGACAGTAACAAAAGTTTACTGCTAAACCCTTGTTTCATCTAACCTAATTTGAACTTTAACCATAAGCCTAGCATCCGTGTCACTTTCTCTCTTCAACACCAACACAGTTATACCATCCTGTGTCAGTAAGTTATTTAAGTCACTTAATTAAGTAACTTAATTTCCAACAATGTCAAGTGTTTTCAATTACTTTTATTCAAATGATGTCATTTACATCAAAGTCCTTCTTCCTCTTATAACTGAGCTGGTTTTTACATGTGTTTTCTAGCTTTGTGAACTCTAGCATGGATTTCACCATTATTCTTTTTATGTTATTTGTACTGTCTATGCAAAGAACTTTCAGAGGCACAACATTTATAGGAGATCTTAATTTTCATTTTAATAATCTAGTAGTCTCTTATCAAGGCCTCTCAAGTTGATCATTAAATTTTCTTTAATGAGTTCATGACTTTGCCAAATGAATGGCTTTTCATTGTCATGGATTGAGCTTTTCAGGTCCACCATCTGTCTATGACCAGTCTATTATCGAGTTCCAGTCCCAGAGAAATTAGGACTCAGATTAGGTCTTTCTGATGACAGTTATGTAGCCAACAAATTAAAACCACCATCATCAACCCTGAACTACTGCAATTCAATCATTCCACTGTTACAGATTATACAGCCACCCTTGGCACTGATTTAATATTCTGTTCACAACAAATCTGTGCCATAGTTATCAAGGGCAGATGCACTAACAGTTAGTGCTACCATATCAATCAAGACTGGGTAACTTTCCTAAAATTTTCAACATTAATACCAAAAGTGATATCTTTATTTCCTTACTGGCTCTTAAACATGGTTTTTGTTTTTCAATATCTACTTTATGAAATCTGTTTAAACAGAAACAAAATCACATTGTTATAGTATTTTACAAATCTTTGGTGTTATTTTCAGAATGTTGGCATTTTTACATTCTCAAAGAAGTTTCATAACTTAAAGCATTCATCACTTGGGTAAATTAACTTTCAATTTATGTAAATTAAAATGCACAAATATTATCACAAACTTTTCTCCAGCAATCATTTCAGCTCAGCTGCTGCTAAGCAGCTAGCCCTAACTTATTCCATCTTGCGTTTCAGCGCCTGCAAGTTTTCAACATGAGAATGGCCTACAACTACACCATTTTGGATTACAGCTGACAGAGGTATTTCTTGTTCTGCTCAGGTGGAGAACTGGGACACATGCTGCTACATTGAGCTTGCTGAGACTACAGGATAAAAACAACAGTTTCCAGTTGCAGTTAGTGGGTTAATGGGAAGAACGGGCTGGTTAGCACCAACTGTACATGTGTTAATCAACAAAACATATGTATTATATAACATACATAACATATATTTATATGAGCTCCCTGTTCTTATTAGCATCAGAGGTTAGTAACTATGTTTATGTTTTCAATCTCAGTTTCCAAACTCATTTAATGCCGTACCAAGTTAATATTTAACTTTCACACACTATTTTTTCAAACACTATTGTTGATTGGTTTCCTGACAACAATGAAATTTAAGTGTTAAAATTTGGCACTGAATGGCAGGACATTTTTCTATAGTCCAAAGTATCTAAACAGTTTCTTTAGTGCCCTAAACATACAGTAGAGAGCTCTTCTGGGATGGCAACACTGTTAACACAGTAAAAAAGTTGAATCCACACTGACCACATTAAATCATAATTATTAAGTTGTTTTCTCATTTACTTAACAATAATAACAATATCAATTTACCCTTAAATTCTGTAATTTCTACATAGTGGAGTCTTTCTGAAGACTTGCTGCTTTTACTTTTTCTTTGTTTTAGTTTTTGGTTCAGAAACCATTCTCTGTTGAATGCCAAATGACAAGACTGTTATTGACTCAAAACTTTTTTACTTGACTCATACATCTCTTTTGTGTGAGTCAGTTGATCAGTTTCATTATTTGTTATCCAAAGTTCAGTGCTGTCATGGCTCCAGTCCTTCAACTACTTATTTGTGCACTTGTATGAGGTTTCTTTTGAGGCACATAACCTCTTTGTATTTATTTTGTTTTTTCCAAACTTTCAATAAAAACACTTGTACAACATTGTATTGTTCTAGGTACTGTTGGTTTCTCTATTAGAGAAGTTGGAGTACATTTATTACAGTCATGAAATAAATTCATTTCTTCAACATCATTCTGTCTTATTTTATTCAGTTGTATTTGTACAGAGCCAAGTCAGAAAATACATTTATCTCAGAATGTAAAGGCATTTTCTGAGTCACTGCATTACACTTTTTTTCTTTATGTAAACACTCATTTACTGGATGTTACAACTTGTTGACATTATCAGTAAATGCAGTGTTTATTTTGAAGTTTTAATAACAGTATGCAGTTCACAGAATGCAGCTGATATTAAAAACTTTCACACTTTACACTTTAACTGAGATGCCTGGTGTTGAATCTTAGAGATACTTTGATGATAATCCATCCATCAGGATTACAAAGTTGAAAATCCTGTCCTTGTTGTTCGAGTGTAATAATCTGCTCTATCATCAGTGTAGCTTTTTTTTTTTTTTTTTTAATTTCCATACTTTAATCAGGAGGTCAACTATTCTTTGTTTAGATTCCACATCATTTCCCATGGTATTTGGTTGATATAATTTTCACTCCTCCATTTAATTCTTCGTTAACCACACAATTCTCTGGTTCTTATAATCATTAGTCTAACAGACAATTTAACACATCTGATCTCTGAAGACTTACAGCCATACTGTACACAGGTATTTTCCTGTAAACAGGCAAACAAACTATTTTATTTTATTTTATTTATTTATTTATTTTTTGTAGTTTTTGAGCCCTCCAAGAGTACGTAATGTCATGTTGGTCATATGTCCTCTAAGTGTTCTGCAAGATTCTGTAAGACACTGAGCCATCACTAATCTAATAAGGCTTTGGAAAAATGATTTAGCTGAGATAGTAGCACGGCTGTCAGCCTCAGTGAGATACAGTAATGGAAATAGATAGCATTTAGTTTGGTAAACAGAAGGCAGTAAAATGCATGCATGAACTCAGGCACAAACAATCTAATATAACTGACTGTCTTGGAGAAATTATCTGGTTTGAAGGTTACTTCAGAAGAGGATGTTTAATGTGTGTATGTGTCTTTGGACAATGATGAAGATGTGTGTGTGTGTGTGTGTGTGTGTGTGTGTGTGTGCATGTCTTACCGACGGTTAGCTGGCCGGTCAGTTGTCCCTGATCATTCCTAGCGTTGACGGTCACATTTCTGTCTGACTGAAGGATCAGTGGACTGTCCTAAAGAGAGATGAGAGGAGAGGCAAATGACTGACAACAGTAAAGTCTATATTCTTACAGTCTCACAAGGAAATCCACATTTTTCATTAGACCATGACAATTTCCATACTCATACATGCTTTCCGATGATTGTGTCTTCTCTATAACCAGTGGCATCAACATTCAGTACTGCATTAACCTGTATAACCAGTAGTGCCTTAGCAGGTATCAGCCCTCACAGTTCACACTTGATTCCCTCTCCTGTGCCATCCCGATATACTCTGCATCACATTTGCATAATATATTCAGAACAGCATCCTGTCTGTGAATGTGTTTGCTTGTTTTCAATTGTCTATCTGTGTGTGAATGTCTCCAAAAAGGCAATTATTCTCAACCTAAACGAGCTAAATGCGACGTTGACCCTGACCTCTGCTCCCATCTTTAAAGGCTGATTGAGCCACACGCTGCCTACATTCATTTACATTCAGTGGCTGTGTGTTGCAATGAATGCAAACCTTGTCTTCCATTTTCATTAAGTTGCAAGCTCAATCTAACATCTCTCTGTTTCTCTGTTTCTTTTTCTCCCAGCCCCTTACCCCCCACCCCCACTACCTCTATTGTGTACATCAGTCTGCAAACTCGTCCTACTCTCATTCTTAGCCAACTTTTCCCTCTGTTCTTCTTTCATTGTGCCACAGAGTATGTAATTCTCATTGTCTCTCTCCCTCTCCAACTTTGTCTTTTAAATTGCTTATTTGTTTTGATGGCTTGAAATGAACAGCTCACAGGTGACCCAATTTCTTTATTGATTTCCTCAAATTAATATCTTGTTTCATTCTAGTCTGAATTCCAAATGACAGTTGTGTTAAAATTGGAACATCACTGATCTGTTGAAATGGAAAAATCCTCTTTTTCTTCTCTCCATCTCTTCCGCTCATTCATTTACTCTCCCAGTCCCTCCATCTCTCTGGTTTGCGATTTGTTATGGGTAGATATTTATTGTTCAGTGGTGTGCTTATGCGAGGCGAGACCAAATTTCTAATATGTCACACCTGTCTATGCTCTATTTTGGAGTATCCAGGGACTCCCAGGGCAGGCTAAACATGAACACAAGCATGAAGGACCAATACAAGTTTTGGACACACAGAAAACACACTCAAAAAATTCATATACAATACCAGCAGTGACACACAGGACCTGTGCGTGAGTATGTGTGGGTAACGTACACACCTACGCGCCTGCATGAAAACATATCCTAGATGAGAACGCAATAACATTCAAATTTGTGCTCAGGTTCAAGTTCATACACGAGCCTGCCTCCGTGCACAAACATACACCACCCACTCATACAGAGTCAGGTAACAAATTTGCCAAACAACAAATGAACGCTCCACACGGTTTATTGTGCATTGCTTCCCTCATCTGTTTCCTAATGCGTGTATGCTGGATTAATTATTTTCAACGGGGCGTGTGATAGGCTTCACTATATTATCTTTCCACTCTGTTTAAAGCGATGGGTGCTTTGTAAAGCATGACAGATGTAATGTGCTTTGCATCATTCCAGCTCAATGGGCAGTGTGCATGAACAGGCCTGATCCCATTCACTTAGTGTAGAATTCTGTCATTCAGAAGAGTGACCATAGATGGGGAGTCTTATTTGATTAAGTGCTCATATGCAAATACATGGAAATATGGGCAGTAAGTAATTGCTGCATATTAAGCAGTTCCTAATGTCTATTTATATAACAGCTGATTGAAGCTAAACAATGGAGCTTAGGTGGGACACAGGAACAGGTAACAATACTTTCTTGTCCATGATGAGAAATTGTTGGTCCAAGGGAAGGCTGTTCAATAATAATCACACTCTACACCATCGCTTTCAAGCTTTCACTTAAAAAATTCTGTTTTCAAAATTAACTGTACGTCATCGCAGCAATAGTGATGTGTTGTTCGTGAACGAGCCGCCTCTAAGAACCGATTCTTTGTTGCGAACGAGAAGAGCTGACTCCCGTCAGGGAGAGTCCAGTCCTCAGCCAACAGCTGCTCCTGCTCAGCTCTGCTCAGAATCCACGAAGGAAGGGGTGGGATTTTATTTCGATGGGTGCACCATGGGGCCAATCACATGCGAGAGCGACAGAGAGAAGGATGAGCCTGATTTAAATATGAGGACTTAAAATGTAAAATGAGCGAAAAACGAAAGAGAAGCAGCATCAACATTTTTTTAAAAACTAAAATGCATAAAAAATAGGCTTTTATGAAAATACTGAATGAAAAATTGCTTACCAACACACACAAAAAAATCATAATTGCTAAATTATACTAAAATAGAAGGCTCTACACCACTCTACTACACCACAACACTATTAAAAGATGGACAGATCCTGTTGGCACATGTTGAAATGATGAAATCCATTCAGACACACAGCCTATTGGTAACTCAAGTCATACTAGTCAAGTCAAGTTTGCAGTTTCCACATCACACAGTGATTTGTGATGTTGCCCAGTCCAAGTAAATTCCTTATGTTTATTTTGATATAAATGTGACAAACACAATATCAGTAAAGCACTGAAATAAAAGTGACCACCATATACTTCCATATAACGTGTGGTGAGAACCTATTCATTTTGATTTCTGTGACATTAAAGGTTCGTTTCTCTCCATGAAAGACTTTCTTCAAAGCTCTGATCTTCAGGGAAGTTTGCATGATGTTTGATAGTGGTTTGGTGTTCTCTCATTTTAATTCTAGTTTGATGTTGGTTGTGCTTTTGGAGTAATACTAAAAAGGATTCTGCACTGCAGGATGGTAATCGATTCATTTCTTAGATTTTAATGCATCAGGTGTTCATCATGGTTAATACTGTTTGATGTTGGTGTTTAAATTTTACCATAGTCCAGAAAGAGTGTGTGGATGTCTGTATGTATGGGCTGAGTTTGTACTGGGTCACTGGTTGTTATTCATATACAAATTGATACATATGATTGATATGACAATATGGCACTGCTGTTTCTTCATGCCTGTTGCAGACTACATCTGCTCTCGCATTCTTACTGCCAACAGATTTTGCTGTGGCCAGTTTAAAGCTGCATCACAATAATATCAGATGAATCCATGTCAGATCATCCAACACTACCTTCACACACAATAACTCTACATAAGCTCTGTGATCAAACACTACAACATGAAAGTGTCCCGCAGCAATACCATAAAAGCACATCACACTTGTACATCAGATTGTCTTATATTATAGGCTTTGCAGTAATATGTCCCAAATCTAAAGACAGAAATACACTGACCTACAAAAACATGCAGATTTTAAAATTCAAAGACCACAGTTGGAGTTATGATAAGTAACAAGAAACTGTATTCAAATCACATTCAAAACCATTTATTTTGGAAAATAAAGGGTCCTTTTGTTGAGATGAGATGAGAGGGGTATACTCAAAAAGAACTGGTTCATAGGATGTGAGGAGACAGAAGTGTTTATGGCTACAAAACACACACTCAAAGACAGAAAAACAAGCAGGCCTTCATAGATAAGAGTGAAACATAATGAAGCTTTTAAATATGGAGAAAAGTGAGAATACTTTTGAATAACCTTTTCCTCAATTTTACTGGTTCTTGCAATGCAGCAGCATTTGTATTGTAAAAACAAGGTTGAGAGAGAAGAAAGTTAGTTTCCCAACCAACATGTTGTTTGGATATATAAAATGTTTACCATATGATGCAGTGGATAACAACATGGATTGGTAATACTGACTTTTGTGTTTACTCTCTCTAATGTAAATCACTTCAACATGTAAAAAGTCCATGGAGGCACAAACAAGTAAACTGAAGGCAGAGACCTCTTGTGTGCTGACACCACAGAGCCATTAATTCAGTTAATAGTTTAATTTCACTTTGATTATAAATACTGGCACAGGCCTTCCAGCCTGAGGTAGCCAATGTAATTACTCAGGTAATAATAAGCTGTGAATTGGTGGATCATCATCATCACAGCCTCCAGCCACCAGTACAGATGGGTCCTAATAACAGCTTTCAACTTGGCTGTCTCACTGTCCATCTCACTGACTGTCTGTCTGACTATCAGTCTAAACAGGTCTGGACTGAAAGTTCAGAAATGATGTGATTGGTTATTTGTGTATAGTCATCACTCTAATAACAGCTTTCAGCTCTCCTGTCTGTGTCATAGTCTATCTCACTAGCTGTCGAACTTCATACAGTATACATCTCAAGAGCAGGGTACTTAAACCTCATACAAGACACATTTGGTTGATTTGTCTTTGCCATTAGCCTAATAACAATGTTTAGTTCTCCTGACTGTATCTCAGTGACTGGCTGTCTCACGGACTGTCTGTCTCTCTAGTTAAAGGCTGTGGGCATGTGCTCAACATGAACAAGAAATTCTTTAGGCCGTCAAGCTAATAAAAAGCTTTCAGCTCTCCTGTCACCAGTCTAATAAACCTACTGTCTCTCTGATTTTCCAAAAACCTGCCATTTCTTCATCCAGCCCACCTGTCTATCTGCCTCTTAATCTGAGTTTGGAGCTGCATTGTTATCTATCAAACTGGAGTCAGCATCTCAGTTAAGTTAGTTATACCAACTTTCCATATGGCTAGAAAACAAAATTAGCATTTTTCTGGTTGATATGAATTATATTCTTACTCTCATTTTGCTCACTTTTGGGTCTCCACCAACTCTTGAAATAGACATTAGAATTGTTATACTGCATACTTAGAAAACTGATGCGTTAACTTTAATAAAATGTCAATGTGGTGAGTCCAGACTGACATTTAAGCTAGACAATCCATGAGAAAAGTTAAGATTGGAATCTTATTATTAAATGGTCCTAAGATGATGATCTGAACAATTGTGAGACAGCAAGAGAAAGTGGGGAATGAGATAAAGAGTTGAGGAGCAGAGACAAGGAGTGTTGTTTAAATTTATTGGTAAAGACAAGTAGATGGTATATATGCAAACCTAAAACAGAATACCAATCAAACAGTGTGTGATAAAATGCCTGCGGTGTCCCGCCATTTCTCTCTTCACTTTAATTCAACTAATTAGCAAGGACTATTAAATAAGTGATGTGTTGGTTGGCGTATACTGCTAATTTGTTGTTTTTAGTCCCTGTGGCCATATAACAACAGAAAATAAACTGGTGTTGTTCCTGAGCTTGCTCTAAGGGTACTTGGATTTAATATATTCAAGTGTCTAAATGTGTTCAGAGGCCTCAACATCTATTTAGCATGTCATTGATGTCCTGTACAGACCCTGTGTAAACAGTTTTGAAATCACTTTAATCCGTTTTAATCTCCAAATGACAGCAGAGATGAAACTCAGATCACTGTGTGCCTGACAGAGGCAGCATGTTTTACCTAAATGGGAACAGAAAACCAGGAGACCACTACAATTGGGGTCTGACAGCATTTTGGGGACAAAAATATTAGACCTATGTTTAAACAGTTGTTTAAGCATATAACTGTGATAGTTGGGATAGGGCTTTCAGCTCTGTGTATTCATGTATACATAGATAGATATGTACTTTATTGATCCTGCCAGGGAAATTATTATCATTATTATTTTCAGTCAGATAAATTTCTATGTGTACGTGTGAATCTGTATGTGTTTATATGTGGGAGCATGTGTGGGTATGTGTGAAAGCCTGAGCAAAAAATTCAAGATCATTATATAACATTAAACACCTGCTCTATCTCTGCTTGATTGGAAGACAGTTTTAGAAAAAAAATAAAATTACTATTCCATTATCAAATTGTCTAGTATTACCAGGCCAGAACTATTACACTAAGCATTAAATTTTCCTCCAACTTTGAATAAATGAATACATTTGAGCAGCTACATTGGCTCTAACTGGGTGCTGCTAGAAACTGTGGCACAGCCCTGTAACCCACTTGGTCAGGGAGGTGGCTCACCCTGGCTGACTAACTGAGCTCAGAGTTGTTGAAGACTTGGCATACAGACTACTTGCTAAAAAAAAAATTATGAGCCAAGATTCTAATTCTAGGACCCTTGTACCTCAGAGGTTCTCCAGGACTGCAGTGTTACCAGTCTCGATTGCTATGCCACATTTCACTCACTTATTGCTTTAACATGCTTTTTATGATTCAGGAAGAGAGAACTGGCTTCTCGTCCTACTGCCTAATTATGTGTCTCTGTCATGTCAGTTTTCAGAGGTAGGAATAGCAACCCAAGGAAGACTTTCCTAACTGTCAAGTTGGGAATATAATTAACTACCTCAACAGCTACTTAACAGTTAATAAAATTAAGGTCAGGAGGTTTGTTATTTTAGTTGGAGCTCAAACCACTGCTGAGGACTGACGTTACACAAACGTTTATGGGAAACATAAAATATTACTACGTACACAAAAAGCACAGATGTCCCTAGGGCTGTAGTGTCCTCATTAACTATTTCTTTTGATGGCATCACTACTTGAGGTTCATTTTCTAAAATCACCAATATTGGCAGGTGCAATCTACTAAAGTGCTTTTTCAGCATCTTCAAGTATCCATTCATTAGCTTGTGTGTGTCCATGCATTGACTGCATTGTGCATTTCTGCCCACTTGTTCTCATGCTGTTTATATTTACAGCTCAGTAACAATAATAGGTGTGGGCTCTTTGCAAGTCTCCAGACATCAGCCTAACACGACTGAAACCATTAATCCAACTCTCTTGTTAGATGAAATATTATTTGCTGTCTTTTTTCATCTTCCAGGCCATCTCTTCATAATTGAACTTAAGATTCACATAGTATTGTAAAATCCTGCTGAAACTCAATATCTCAAAAGTTTTATTTTACTATAATGCAACATTATTTACAATGAAAGGAAGAAAACAAACCTCACGATTGTGCAGATAAAGCAAAAAAGATGAAAATAGATACAGAGAGATGGAAAGGTTGGGGGACACAGAAAGGTGGGGTGGAGAAGAAGTTGAGTGTGAGGAAAAATACAGGAAAAGGGGCTCAGGAAACAAGGAGAAGCAGGACTAAACACGGACCTCCCGGCTTCAGGCTTGCACAGCGATAAATCTTGAAAAGAGGAGGAAGAGCAAGATCGAGTTAGAAGGCAGAAGAGGGTAAACTGCAGAGCATTTGTTTTAGCGATAGACGCACCAAATAGATCTATACATAGAAGCCGCTACGTCAGCTCTCTACTCTCTGCTTCTCTTCGATAATGTATGGTGCTTAAAGGACCAGTAAACAAAGTCACACACCTCCAGAAAATATGTGTCAGCTAAGATAAAATACTGAAAAAGACAAGTGAGCCAACCGACCTGTGTGACATCACAAACTGAGGTTTGTTTATCTCAAATGTTTATTTGTGTCTAATTTGGGTTATCATGAGAAAAAGTAAAAACTAAAATACATGAAGAACATATTCATTGGTTTGGTTATGTACATCAGTCAGTTTATATAGTAAGAGCATTTGGTTTGTGCATAGGTGATCGAAGCATGCTCTCAGTACATGACGTAACTATTTTTCCATGGAATTCTTGGCATGTATTTGGGATTTTGGCGTGGCCCGTTGTGAGAAGAGTTTCTAACAATGGATTTCATATTACCGAGGGGAAAAAACTCAACTAAAAATCTTAAAATGGGTTTACAAATGATACCTTTCATCCCCAGGACTTTGAGATAAAATACATCCAAGAGAGTTTTACATAATATTTGAGATTAAAGCTCTGGAATACATTTTCATATCATAGTCTTCCACCCCAATCCAGGGATACTGTCAGTCCTGCTGTGGAATTAGTCAAGTATTTCTGTGCCTGAGCTGAACAAAACCTGTGAAGGAATGATAAGAGAAATAAGTTAACATGACTGTGTGCTGGAATTTCTTCTCTGACTCCCACTTGGTCCACATTGCTTTTTGTTTATTGTGCTGCAGTTCTCTGACTCATTTATTAATGTATGTTATATTGTACTAGTATTGGTGCTGTCCATATATATGGACAATATGGACCAATTTTTCTAATTTTCCACTAACTAATAAGCTTGTGAGAAGAAAAAATATTGCCTTTCTTTCTAGCAGTGATATAACAACAAACAATATAAGAGTGATCAAAGATTTTACGTCAACCTCCCAGGTCAGCTAATTTTAAATATGAGATAAGAGGTGTGGGTCTTCTACTTACATACTTACATTCACACTTATGGATAGTTTTTTATGGAGAGTCCCAGAAAAAAATCGAAAGAAAATCTGACAAAGACATGGAGCAGCACGAAAACTTCACATAACAAAACAAAGGATCAAATTGACAAGTGCTTTCTTACTGTGAATCAAAGGTTCAGTTCAGGTCAGTTTCACTGTTTGTCTCAGGGGACTTCACATTAACTGTGCACAGTATAAATGTACTCCTTGAACAGCATGTAGACGTGCTCTATATATAGATATGCAGTATCTGTTTGAAACTTGCACAGAGGCGAAATGAAATCAATTGTGTTGTTATGGCAATGAAGCAATGAGTCGTGATCCTGCACTGTGGGACTGTAGGGAGAAGCAGCAGGACTAATCCATCATGTAAAAGATACATGTAGGCCAACACACATGATACTCCTACACTCAACATCATTATACTTATACAACTTTGTTAATTATGCGGTGTGTGTTCAAACATTCACAAGCTTGATAACAGCTGGTTAAAGGAATCCCTCTCTCTCTCTGTCTCTCTCCCTCTCTCTCTCTCTCTCTCTCTCTCACACACACACACACACACACACACACACACACACCACTTACACAGTAATGTCTATGGCTACATCATGGTCATATTTGTGCCTAAAGAAGCAAATTTTCCCTCAAGTTCTGTTTCCTGTGGCACCGTTGAGTAAAGGAGAAGAGACAAGATAAGTGGAGAGGACGAAAGAGGAGAGGAACGCAGAGCAGATAAAGTTGCAATGCTCCATTTGCCAAGAAATATTCCCCTGTGGTGTAAATACTTGCGGTGAAAGACATATGTGTTAACTCTGGAGAAGTTTGTGCTTATATGAGAGAGGTATAGTTTGCATGAATGTGGAAGGAAAGTGCTTTGTGTCTGAGACGATATGTGTTTTTCATGTGAGTGTGCATTACGAATGTGACAATATGTGACTTTTTTCACCTGTTTGTATCCGAATGTATGTGCACTTGTGTGTGTTTGCATGGATTTATTCTTTCCTGGGCAGACATGTCTTGCCACTAATAGATTATTGATCAGTCAGTTTGTGAGACCTACAGGAGCACACACACACATAAACACCAGCTTGTCTCCTGAATTCTTCTTTTGTTTTTCTTTTATTTCTCATTCAGTCATGATTTGAATATGACAGGTGTTTTGCCGCTTATACTGGAGCACTAACTGTTAAGACAGGTTCTTGAAAGTCATGGGTTTGATGCAATCTTTTGATATGTTTTATTTCAAAATTCATTCAACATCTGATACTATCCTTATATATGTTTTATTGCTCTCATATAACTCTTTCTTCCTGTAGTTCTCTTGCTGTGTCTGTTCCATCCAATTCCCTGGGGGATCAAAACAGATCCTTTTTCATTTGTGGTGAACCCATGGGTATATGAGCACTTGTGTGTGTATGTGTGTGTTTAAAGCTCTTTTTTTCTTCTTTAATGGCTACAGAGATTCTTGTTTTTAACCTGGTCACCTCAACAAAGTCAGTACAATCCATTTCTTCAAAGTAAGATGGTATCAGATGGCTAGCAGAAATAAATAACATTTAAATTACCGGTCTTTTAATAACCTAAGGCCTGCTGGATTCAGCACTAATCTAGATTGAAGTCATCATTTCTAGGATAAACATAACACATAATATGGCTTATTGTTTAACTTTGTTATTGGATTCAAAGCTGATTCATGTTACAGACAGCACAACTGTAGTCTGAAATAAATTAAATACAGCACACTACAATGTCACAGTGAAGTTATCTTCTTTGGATAAAATGATATCACTTCCACAGACATTCTCTGTGGACGTTTGCCATAATCAGCAAACAAATTGATGACTCATGGCCATGGTGGGTTTTTTTGTCGCAGAACTTGACCTTGGTCACCAAACTGGTTAACTGGTTAATCCTTGAATCCATCATGGTTCTAAATCTATCGTGTTCACATGAATGGGACAGATGGAGGGACAATCCAATTAAAGGTTGTCACTGACATGCAGACATGAAACGTAGAAGAAAGCAGAACCAGAACTGACAAGGACCTGGAGTCTCATTTATAAAACTGTGCGTAAAATTCACGTCAGAAGGTGGCGTACGGACAAAACACAGAAAGTGCGGATTTATAAAACCTTTCATATGCACGTCTGATGCCAGTTTCCCTTTATAAATCAAAATCTGTTGGTGACACCTGTGCATAGGTCATGCCGCACTCACAATTTACTATAAATGGAGAGTGAAACGCCCAGAATTATTAATTGATAGAGAAACAAGCACAGGCATAAAAGCACAGGCACAAAGAAACACAAAGAAAAGGTTTGCCGATCAGACATGAAACAACAGGCAGGGGAGGTAACAGTACCCCTGCCTCATGGAAGGGGGCGTACTAGAGCACACGGGTTGGTAACAATAACCTCCACTAAGACTGATGTCTTCACACGCGGTATGCGATGTCATACTTTTATTCACTTTTTATCACTGAACTAATTTCAACTCGTTCTCCGCGTTTCCTTCTGTGGTCAGAATCCCAAAGTTTGCGCAGAAAGTGGTGTGTGCATACTTTTGTGCATACGCAACATTTACAAATTAGGTGTTACAAAGAAATGAACATGACATGTTGAGCACCTAAATGTAAAACAAAATGTTGTTTTCCTAAATAATAGACAGTTAATAGTTAATTTAGTCATTTGAAGCTTGAGATTGGTGGGGATTCAATCCCATTAAATGGTACCGAAAAAAAATGCTGTGCAATTCTTCTGTCTGCTTAGTAAGACTTTGAAGAGGGAAATAGGAAGAATTTGCAAGGTTTTTTCAAAATCTTTTCAGAGGGACTAAAACTTTCAGTTTGTCTTAGTGGATTCTTGGATTCCTAGATTTGTGTTATGCTAAAACCAATCAAGTGAAACAATTAGCTCTTTCTCTGTGAAATTATAAATCACTAAGCTTGTTTAGCCATACAAATTCTGTGAAATGTTATCAGTCTTTGCATGAATGCAATCAAGGGAGGAAAATAATATTTTTTTTTCAGATCTCATTTCTAACATTATTCAGTGGGGCAACCTTTGTATTTTCATTTTGTTTCCAGAAGGAGGCTTTAATCAAAGCTCCTCAGGGGGGTTTGGCACGTTTTCTAACAGCTCAGTATGTCTTGCGCTTTGTTATTGCTGTGACAGGGATTTCCTGATGTTGGCCTCTCTGCAGAGCTCTCAGCCATGTGATGAAATCCCCAGTCGAGTAGCTGCCTCCATAATTACTGGGAATGGTTTACAAGGGTGGGACATGAGAGAGATGAAGTGGATTCTCTTGATGGTGAAACACTGCATAAAATGGGACATGGGAATGGTTTACAAAGATGAGAAAAGAGCACAAGAGGGACAAGTGGGAATTGGTCTGAAGGAAAACACACAATGGAGATTTAAAATATGGTGCAGAGAATGTTCCAATCCACGGTGCTACAAGAACCTGTTGGATTTTCTTTCTAGAAAATGCAGTGAACACAAATTAATAATGTATACATAATGACAGGTTTGAGTTGTAATATGTGAAATACACTAAATGTCCAATGCATAGCATTTTGGCAGGAATTAATTAGAACACAGGGTCTCGTGCCTATTGCAGAACCCCCCGCGAGATCCTAACCCCCAACAAAGTACTAACCATATATTTATTTTATTGTTTTAAGCCTTAAAACCCTTATAAACCCTCCCCACACTCTTATAAACCTTTGCCAGGCTTGATATTAACAAATAATAAATAAAAATAATTAAAATCTAAAACACCTGTAAAAATACCTGTAGGCTGCAGAATCCCGCCATATGATGAAGACTCCTGCAATATAAATTTACATAAACCAGCCATAAAAAACTGCAATGTATCGAAGCCGCGAGAGGTGAAGTGCGATATGGAGAGGGATCACTGTATTCTTTTAATTGTGATTTCATGGGTGTGTAATCACCTAAAATGGAGAATTACAATAAATCTTTACTTTAAGATGAGCCCCTTACATCGTGAGTATGTTCTCTTCCATAGTCCATAGTCATAGCTCCAGTCAGCCATGTTGCACCACCATGTTTCTACAGTTGTCGAGAAAGACAAATTAAAGAGCGGTTAAGGCCTTTTCGTGTTTTTATGTTACCTACCAGGGACTCACAAATGTGCAATCCATAACTTCATGAATTTCATGAATGGCACTGAATCCTACACACTGACCCTTTAAAGGGATACAGTCAAATTGAATCTGAGTCTTCATTCACATAACCAATTTAACATGCTGTTTAAAGTCCTACTTCGCAAGATTTCCACTCTGAATGTAAAGATGAAAATTAATGTAAAGAGGAGAAGGCTTTATCTTAAGTAATGAATAGAGGACAATAATGGTTTATAAGAATGGGACAAGGGAAAGAGGACTGGAGATTAATGTAAAAGACACAGCAGGGGAGACAAAAGAGTAGGCTGGAACAAATTCTCGAGCACTAGGAAGAATACATCTTGGAAACTGTTTCCTATTGAAAATAAAAGACATGACCAAAATGACCAAAATGAACTGATGGTATTAGAAGTCGGAGCATCGGACAGAAGACCTGCATGAAATAAGCCATTTACTTATTGTTCCCCATCTTCTCTGAATGACAAATTGAAGTGTTATAAACACAGCACACATGACCTTGGAGATGCTGAACAAATAACTATAATGGCAAAATACAAAAACAAAAATGCAATGCATGTTATTTATTTATTAACTCAAACATATGTCACATTAGCTGTCACATATTCTACTGTAAAAGTAGCATGAAACCAGTGAATGACAGGGAATTCTAAAATCTAGAAATATCTAGAATCTATTCTACTGATATCAAGAGGCAAGTCTCAACAGACCTCCTGAGATATCAAAGTTATTTTAACACTTAGACCTGCAACACATTTTCTCAAAGGTAGGTGTTGAAGTTGAGGACATGTTAAAACAACTAATGACTAGCAACATTATAGTGGAGTGCTGAAATACCTGGAAGCACTTCCTAATTTTGGAAGTACAAAAAAAAAAAAAAAAAAAAAAAAAAAAAAAAAAGGCAAGGGATCCTAAACTAGAAAGATGACACAGGACAAACTGGTGAGTAGAAAAGTTACAGCTTTTCATGAAGTAATTCACTATTTCTGAATAAGTGAACAAGGAATGAAAATGTGGAATTTAAAATAAAATTGAGTATAAAACTTATTTTCTTTGATCTCTCTTTTTTGTCATTTTTTTGTGTTTTCCTTGAACTCTCTTTCAACCATCTTCTCTTCAATTAATCTTCTACTCTCAGTTGTCCAGGCAACTGAGCACCCCCACTTATTTACCTTCTTGTTATATCTCACTTTGATCTCCATCCAGTGCTTAGACCTTAATCTTATTTCCCTCCGTAGTGTTCCTTACTCTCTTGTCCTTTACCTTGACATATCTGTAATCCTTCTGAAAGATCTGCATTTATTTCCAGGCATCCAGTCATTTTTTATGGTCTGTTATCAGACAACTCAAATCAATGTCCTAGTATAAACAATAAAGGTGTCATATTTGCAGTGTAAACTCTGTTGTCATTCTTTGGGATATCTAGTAAGAGAAAATTCACGAGAACTCACAATAGTTGAAAGTACCAATAAGTTCAGCTCTGGGACTCCTTTGCAACACTTTACTTTAACTACAAAAAGCTGGACTGTCTGTTGTCTTGGGGTTTTGAGGCTTCTCTTCTTCTTGCTGCTTGTGTTTTTCAGGACTGCCTGTCAGTTTTGGTTCATGGTTTCTGACTATGTTTCATACAGTGTTCTTTGATCTGAATCGTCATCCTCCTGGAGACTCAGGCAAAGTTTGCTTTGTCTTTCCTCATAGCTGGTTTTGCATCATATGGTGTTAATGACAAACACTTGATCCTCAGCACCTGATCCCAGCACCCTGTGTCTCTTTCTTTGCCTTCTGTGTGTTTGTAAAACCAGGCTTTGCAGGCTGCTGTGGTTTGAATTTGGCTAAAATTGACATTGCTACCACACTGGTGGACTACTGGTACCTGCTGCCAATGCCCAAAATAACCATGGGACTTTCATCAACAAATGTTGTAGTAGTGAGAATTTGTAGTGAGATCACATATCCCTGGATTTATCTCTGGTTTTATATCCTCATTTCCAGTTATGTGTTCAGCGTCTTAAGGAACTATTTGCTGATTTCAACTCAGGCAGGGGTGCGTTAAATGGAGCTTTGCCAGTCATTACTTCTGGAGCTTGTTTTGGTATATTTGGCTCCAACATCTTAAGGCAAACGCAACACTTCAGATATCACCTCACCTGTTGACAGGTGAGGCTGACATTTGGATACAGCAAAGAGAATCTCTCAGTGGCACATCTATTACCATGTAAAAAGATAGAAAGGCTCTAAGTCCTTCATGATTTAACCAGGGAGAACATCATGTGACATCAAAGTGGAACCCCTGTCTGAAGAGTGATTTCAAAGTGCTGGCATTTTCCTCAAACAGCATCTCCTTACATTGAGTATTATACCTTGTCAACAACTGAGTCACCACTCTGCACCAAAAAAGAAAAAAAGAAAAATGTCTAAAATGTGTCTAGTGGATATACTGAGGGTAATATAATGACATTAATGATACTTTAGTAAGTGTTTATTAGAAAAAGAGTGAAACCTATTTACAAACCTTCACTGTGTTTTTACTGAAGGGAAGGAGCTTCTTAAATTCTTGTAAAAGCCTCAAGAAATTAATCCTGATCTGGAGCACTGGGGTTGACAGGGTGGAAGAGAAGCACTGTAGCCACTCCAGGGACTGGATGAGTCTTGCTCAGAAACAGATCTCAGCCTGGTCCCATCGCTGTCCTATCCATTCTCTCTCTCATATTTTTTTCATTTTTGGCACTGTCCCTACAGTTCTTCTTCATGTTTTTCATAGATGTGTCTGATAACAGCACTGACAAATTATGTCTCAATAAACACACTATACATAATATTTTGTGGACAAACATGGTTAAACAAGGACAAATATTTGTCCATCTATCCATCCATCCCACCAAGTCCAGGTTAGCTGCGCACGCACGCACACACACACACACACACACACACACACACACACACACACACACACACACACACACACACACACACACACACACACACACACACACACACACACACACACACACACACACACACACACACACACACACACACACACACACACTCACTGCTAGCAACACTGGCCAAATATTTGAGCAGAAAAATTGCTGCGAGCCAGTATTTCTAACTCAGCTGTGCCATACAGCATTTTAAATGTTTTGACAGGTTCAGTACAAAGAGACCACATATAAACCACCATCAGTGCGATAAAGTGTGCTACCTAATCAACAGATATGGACTTGTTTTCCTCAAATTATTTACCATGCATGAAACACTTAACTACTAAGTGTTGTCCTTTCAATTCACTTCACAAGTTGTGCTCCCAAATTATGAATGCAGAATATAAATGCATGACGATACACATCCTGAGGCTGTTTTTATCATAGCACAGCGACTGTGGCACTTTGCCACAACCATGTGTCTGTTCTCTGGCTTAACACAAGCTTCTACAGAATACAAACCGCAGCCTATTGCACATTGAATTGTTTATAATTCAAGTATGTAGTAAATAAATAAAGTAAGTAAGTAGATGATGAAAAATCAAATAAATAAATAAAACTGGATTTATATGCATTGGTTGTAGCAACTGTTGTGACAATACAAGTTGTTAAGTAGCTTGGTTCCAGAGATCTAAAGCACCGTAATATTGCTGATATTTTTCAGTGATTCTTTCATTCATTTATTCTTGTCAACAAGAGAAACGCTTGACTAATAAAGGCACCATGCATAAAAACAGGCTGTTCATTTTACTAAGGGATCTAGTTACTTTTTATGGGAAAACAAAATAATATAACCCCCTCTTTCACACAGAAATCAACTAATGCAGTACAATGATAAATGGTACTAAAATCTGATTAAAAAAAGTGTTTGTGGCATAACAGGTGAGCAACTATGGGCCACCAAAGTTGACTATTCTTTATGCATGTTTGATCACAGTTGCCACCAAGGCTGCATAATATATGGTTTATAATCATCACAATATTAACATATGTCATATCCAAATTGCTTAACTGTAAGAAATGGTGTATATCTATCGCATGTCTCTGCATATCAATACGTCTGTTCAATCAGATGGAGTCTTACTCCCCTATATACACAGCCCCATGTAGATGCTAATGTCTGAGGTCACAAAGCTACATGGAATGTCACAGTGATATGATCACTGAGTAGATACAGAGCAGCAAGATAAATGCAAACTCTACGTAGCTAAAAAGAACAGTTGGTACATGGGCATATTATGGATAGAAAAGACATGTTACAAAGGTTAATTTACAGGTACAGCTAGTAAATCACGACCACCATATACATACCTCGCTATTGCAATATTAAGCAATATTAATGCACATTGCAATTCCCCCCCTTTTTTTTTTGTAATATTATGCCTCCCTCTTTGCCATGTATCATAACTGGTGTGAATGCAAACTACTTGACTACAGCTGCTGTCCTTTGTGAAGCAGGAAACAATGCAGTTTCTAACACCACTTTCAAGCCTATAGTGCATGACTGTTTTACACTCAAAACACAGGTGTTTGGTACATTATTCCTTTAGGGAATTTGTAAGTTTCCATTGTTACAAGCTAAGTTAGCATAAGACATAAGAATCGCCATAGATGACATTGGAGTTAAACTGGAGCAGCAGAAAATGAAACCTCCTTACTCTGCAATCACATTCACACACACACATACAGACATGAACAGGAGCAGTGCAATATGTAATTAAGGATGAACCACATTGTACCAGTGCTCTACACACTGGTAATTAAATCTAATCTTTGTGTCTTGTCAGTGAGAGCATGTGTGTCTTTGCGTGAGTGTCTCCGTGTGTGTGTTTAATGTCATAAGGCCACAGCAGTGTAATGCCACACTCCCGTCCAGTTAATTAATTCAAATGCCGAACCTTAATTAATATCACACAGTGGATTGTGACCATTCCCCTGGAAACAACCTGTGAATACATAATACCTGTAGGGATAGGCCACATATTGAAATTTATACTGGTCACAACGTCAGAAGGTATATTTGTGTAATATACACAGGAAAAATACTGCTCTTGTCTTCATATAAAAAAGCTGTGGAAAGATACTTTTTGTAAAAAAATAAGTGATGTTCTTGAGGGTACATAAGCTTTCACATTTGAATTACTCAATCTAATCTGAGTTTTACATATGACATTTTGTTCTTCAAGCAAACTATTTCACTCTAATATGACTTTCCTCTTGAAATGCTATAACCGGTTTTTCTCATTTGGCACTTACATATTCTGTGAAGTAAACCAGTTGTTTGGTCTCTTAACTAGCTGATGTGTTAAGCAGATTAGATTAATCTCAATCAGACGACTTCAGGAGATAACTATATGATCAAACATGTTTCATTTCAGTGGAATACTGATGGAGATGAGACAGTAGGAGGGATATACACACATCAGAGTTAATGTTCGACCTGCCTCGGTTCTAAATGCCAATTTTTTTCAACCTATTCAATTTACTCATCATGCTGTGATTCATGTTAAGAATTTGAGTCAGTGTAGCTAACATAAATTCAATTCATGTTAACACATATGTTCTATGCACATAATTTGACATAGTGATTACACTGAACAAATGCACACTTCAGTGAAGGCACAGCTCTGACTGAAATGAAACATCTGTCTTTGAATGCCCTTTTACCTAATACAGGCCCTCATTTTCCCATTGATGCTATCACTGAAACTAGCTGTAGGCTAAAAAGATAAATGTGTCTGTACAAAGCTATCTGCTCGCCTGATCATCATGCTAATTACTGCATGGAAACTAGGACTGAGGGGAAACTTCTAAATACAAGGAAAACTAAGCTCTACGCACTTTAAAGTGAAGAATCACAATCCCTTTTGCTTTAAATAGTAGCCGTCATATCATAGTTGAAGTCATGGTTGTTACAGGAGACGAGGACGTACACAGTGCCATATAGAGCTAAATGTATAGCGTAACTTTAGATTTAGGTAATAAAGCCTAAAACAAAACTGCACTTAAGAAGAAACCCAGCCAACTATCAATGACCCTGAGTGTGTGTCGTTCACTAAATCAAATGTTAAATGGAGTGCTGGCACACAGCTGATGGCCTTGTGCTCAATGGTTACTACTGTCTTTATGCCAGTAATGCAGCATTTATGGATGTGGAGGGACATGCTGCCTAGAGCCAGGATTAGTTACGAGGAAGAGAAAGTGTTTGAGAGCAGACATTGGTTTTTTAAAATGAGTTTATTAAGGGAGGCATATCAAGTCACGGGGGTCCCTATGGGGTGGTGTAAGAAAAGAGAAGAAAAAATCTCAAAGACAAATGATTGTATCCTTTTTGTCTCAGTTTTAAATAATAGAATCCAGATAGCATGAAGTACTATACAGTGGTAAGTAATTTAATTTAGTTTTTTCTTTGATGTGCAATATATCATGACAGCTTCTGTGGTTGAGAAAACAGCCCAGGTATAAAATATTACTCCCTGGTGGAAAAGAGCACTGTGTGCTGCATAACAGAAGCTTCTTCACTATGTCATGTCTACAACATTCTGGCAAATGCTTGGACTTGAAAGGTTTTCTATTCAGTGCCTGAAAAAAATTAACGGTTAAGAGGTACAATTTGGCTTTACAAAGAAGTAGCAGGCACACTGTGATGGACTTTTGGGTGAAGCAATATCCATTTCAATGACAGCATTATCAAAATGCTCACATTTAACATGACATGGTGTGATGTGCCCCTTTTTCGCCAGTCAAGTTTTGTTATGAGGGGATCTGTTGTGGCTTTTGGATGGTATGACCTCTGAGACAGCAGCTGGGGGGAGGGATGGAATGATCTTTTGGAGCAAGGGATTAATATTCTTATTCATTTTGTCTCGTTTCCTCTCTCCCCTCAAGGGCCAATGTGACTTTCATTCTCCTGACATTCTGGAAAAAGCTGTTAAATGTTAATGGGGACTATTTTTACATGGGTCGCGACCACGTCTGGCACACACATACGTGGTGGACACTCGCACACAGCGACTGTTGCCCATGTGGTCAATAATGCAGACAGTCGCACGTACATACACACCCACATACTCAACGATATATGTTTCCAAGTCTATTCTTAAATAAAAAGTCTTCAATGTAAAATTCATGAAAGCATTCTTATTCTTACTTATGATCAAATAATATCCACCTCCCTTGGCCCCACTAACCTCTGCAAACCTCAAACTTTTCAATCTTCTTTTTTTCTATTATCGTCAATTTAACTTCAGTGGTGGTACTGACTTCTTATTTGATGTATTTTTTAATGTTTCAGGGGACACAGACAAAGTTTTGACATCTTACAAGTCCTCTACATGTGTCTGCTTGATGGAGCTCTCATCCTCTGACGCTGAAGCATATTATCACTGACAGCATTTCTAAGTCATTCCTTTCTGCAGGCTGAAGGCTGGAGAAATTCTCATGTACTGAGAGCCACCCGCTAATGGTGACATGCTGTTTCAATCAAATACACTTTACATTTGTTGTAGTTACAGGCACTGCATGTTGAGTTAAACTTTTTTGTGTAATAAAAAATGGGGAATAACAGCCCACTTTATGTCAAAGCATTCAAGCTGGTGAATAAAAGATGGGTGACATGTAATAAGTATCACAGGCCAAGGACAAGTTTGTGATGACAATGAGTAAACCTATTAATGTATTTTCACTTCACTTTTAAAGGTGCACTATTCAATATTTTTACATTAATTTACCAGCTTTGTAATCACTGTGATGGTTAAATGACTCCTTATTGAGTGAAGAGTCTCTCGGTTGCCGTCACAGTCTATTTGCCACCACAAAGAAAAAAATACACATTTGTAAGATCAGGGTCTATGACCTGGTGATGAAAGGCTTGTTCCACCACACAACGTTGTGCAATGATTTGCAACAGGCTATCGAGATAGTTTTCTCTAAACTACTAATTACTAATATCTATTGTTTATGTATACTACTAATACATCTTGAACTTGGCCTTACTACAAGACTGTGGGTGCTTCGTAAAAAGAACCGACCAGACTTGCAGAGTGTACCTTTAAAGCCTAAATCCTTAATTTCCACAAAATATATTCTAGCTTAGCAAACAACAATAAGAGGACAGCAGGCAGATGTGTCAAATATTGCCCATTGCCTGTAACACACCACATTACAATTGAAAGACCACAAGACACACGCACAAGAAAAGCAATAGACCCTGGAATTATAGCCCATATGAAGGTCTGCATCCGTTAAGTTACATTTACCCCAGATTGTTTACAATGCTGCAAAGTCAAAATCAATAGGGCCTGCCAAGACAGGAACAGCCTAATGTTCCATTAGAACTCTCTGCTATTCAATTACAGCTCCACAGTTGGAGAAGTTTCAGCTAGCTCAGGTCCCCAGAGGAGAAGCACAGAGAAAGTATGAGGCAAGAGAGGGAGTAATAAATCTAAAACTGACAAACAGCAAAAATAAAGTTATGGCATCCTCCCACCTTCACCCACCCCCGACATTTTCTCTCAGTCTTCCTTGAAGCTACAGTGCAGGATACGAGTTAGAGGAGTTTTTTAATTGCTGTTGGTTTTTACCTTTTCATTATGATTCATACATCCATGATTGGTTTTCAATCTTACCCATCTTTGTGGTGGTTTTAATTATTCTTTCATGAGGCTCCATCCTTGCACTAAGTCATACCTTCTTTTATGCCTTGCCTCACTCCCCATACATTCATGCTTCCACCCTATCATAACTCTGTGCACCATGGATATTGTTTTTCTCCCAAGGAAGTGAAGCCCTTATCCAGGCAGTCCGCTGCACATAACTAGGCCTCTCTCCGGGGAGCCTGTATCACTACAGGGGTGAGAGGAAAAGAACAAAAAAGACAGAAGGAAGGTGATACACAGAAGAAATGTCGTAGACAGGGGGTGGGGGAAGAAAAGGAATAATAAAAGGGAAAGGATTGACATGAAAAGAAAGACCAAATCAAAAAAGAGAGGGACGGCAAAAAAGCAGAATAAATGAAGTTTTCTTTGCGCCTCCTGCGGTGGTGATAGGCTGTCATGGATTCCCTATGGGGACAATTATAAGACCTAGTGGCAAGAGTTGCTGTTTGTGTGTGTGTATGTTGGTGTGTGCACTCATGCATGTGTGTCTCACTAAAGACGGGCATTTGCCGACTAAAGAAGAGATGGTGGGATACAGAGTGAACATTTTATTTATAATATACTTTCAAAATAAACCAACACACCATGAAATTCCTGACAAAAACCTGCTGCTCTAATGATAACCCCACTGTCTCTGCATTATAATGGAATCAGCTACCAGGCAAGTGCGTACTTCTACATGCAGTGCATACACTATGTATAACCCTTCCTATATAGAGAGTAAAAAAAGATAAGCATACAAAGATTCTGAAAGTTCCTAACGAAAGCCATACCTGTCCACAAGGAGGCAGTGAATTATCCGACTATATCAACAATTTATGTGTGGATTCTCCTCTCATATAATCTATGTTCCTTTGCTGCCAAAGGAGAATGAGAGCATCACACTTTCAAGAAACTGTCCCAAAGCAACATGATCTTATATTCAAATGACAAAGCCCACTAGTGGTTGTGTTACTTATTGTGGCAGCAAAAGAAGACGTCTATGACATCCTTGAAGATGTAAGGCAGACGTTGGGGTGTGTTTCTTTTGTTTTTTTCAGATCATGAACATGATCGTCTGAAGACTTTAACATCACCGAGATGATGAAGTCTCCTAACCTTGGTGCTTGGCATTTATTTTTACCTGGATGATAACATTTCCATAAAACTAACTTGAAAGGCACAGAATAATGATACTGTCTTGTCGAGGGGAGACATTTTGTCATTCAAGTTGGAGAATTTGTTGTGCCAAAGCGTTTCAGCCATTTCAGCTTAACTGCTATTGTACCATTAACCTTCTTGACAGCTGCTCTGGCTGCGGGTTGCTTATTCTGCTAGCTAAATCTGTTTGTTCACATGATTCTGACATTGCCTGCTGATCAACCAAGCTGTACCATCAGTTAAGTCAACATGTGCCTTGAATTTTTCATGGACAATATTGCTCATGTGGCTCTACATTTATTGTCGGAACACATGAAGTATACTGTGTCTGGTATTGCCCAGGTCCTGGCATGTGTTGATGCTCACAGGGATGACAGATATTTTGGCTGCGTTACAGCTTGTTCAATAGCAACAATCTTTCCTCCAGGTCCTTTCAGTCTTTCAGAGCTTCCCTGGAGCCTCCGAATGTCTGTTGAGTACTTTTCTATGCTTCTCTGGTGTCTTCCAGTTCCTGGCCAGTGCCTTGCAGTGCATCATTGCCAGATTATCTTCATCTATGTTGCCTCACTGCCAAATGCTCAAGCAACTCCTGCCTGCTACCTGTTATTATGTCTTTGCTTGATGAATGCCCGAAACAAGTCATCCCATTCAGTTCCTCAAGCTCTGCTTGTAAAACAAACTCTCTATTGCACTGTTGGTTGTTCTATTGATTATGGCCTGTAAGCACAGTCACAGTCAGTCTCACACACACACACACACGCACACGCACACGCACACACACACACACACACACACACACACACACACACACACACACACACACACACACACACACACACACACACACACACACATTAAATATTAAAATCAAAAACATCAAAAACAACCAGAAATGTAGATTTATTTGACTCTAGTTGCACAGTAATATTAATTTGTATGACAGGTAAAACACAACCATAATAACATCAGCATAATTGAACCATCTGATCCTTCCAGCAGGCACATTCATGACTCATAGAAAGAAATATTAAAGATTATTATAATTATAATTAAAATAAAGCTGTTAAAGAAAAGAAAAAATAACAAAAGGAAACAAATACTGGACTTATTAAACGGTCATTGTCTGGTATTACTCCTCTGTGACTCTGCTCTGTCCCTTGCCTCCTCTGTCTGTCATGTTTCCAGGGCGTAGCCTCCTGTTCATCTCCACCCACCTGTGTTCTCCTGCCACTGATCCTGCACAGCTGTATCCATCTGGATACAGTATCGGAGCCTTAAACCTGTCTTTCTCTCAGTTACTTTCTCAGTGTTCCTCTGTATTTGTTTCTCCTTTTCTTTTACACATTATTTTCCTCCCACCTCTTCAGCATTGATTGCTTTTCTCTGACTCCTTTATTTACTTCATACCCACTCTCCGTGTCTTTTTTGCCCCTTTCCCTTCCTTTCTACCGTTATCTTTCTCTCTCCTGCACCATGTCTATTTCCCTCCCACCCAGCCAATCTAATTTCTCAGTGTGTCAGGGTTGTTGTTGTTAGCTTGCGGTTTATATACAGTGTTCCGTATTTAGCTCATTCTGGGAGTCACAATGTTCCATTTACTTCTTTCACAATGTGCTGCTGGGGAATGGCCCAGATTATGCAAAGTGTGTGTGTGTGTATATATAATGTTTTTGAATGTGACATAATGCATATGTGAGGGTGGAGTGTCATGTTCTCCGTCTCTTACATCACTTTAGTTTCTAAAATGTATTTTCACAAAATTTTTATTTTGGAATCCTTTTTCTCTTATTTATGGGCTTGTTATTTAAAGTGCACTTAAACAACGTGGACACCAAAACATCATTCCCCCCAAAAATCAGAACCATGACAAAACTAAGCATGTGGTCAGATGGTGATGGAGTAAACATACCTAACCCAGGTGGTATTATAGTGACAGAAGTTTCCATGTGGAAAAAAAAAAAAATCCAGGTTTCTGTTATCACAATTACTACAATGCCAAATATTTAACACTGATTAGATGGCAGATGTTAAAATCCTGCCCTGGGATGTCTACCAGCTCTGATTGTTTCAAATATTAGAGGTACAGAAACAGAGGCAAAAAAACATTACAGGGCTCAAAGCAGATGGTTAAATGCATTTTTCAGCTGGTGATTATCAAACCTTTAGCCTTCTGTTTGACCTTCGGGGCAGCTCCAGTATCCTCATCCCTACAAGAATAAGAGTGGTACTCACTTTTTATGAGAACAAACTTTTTCCCCCCTACCAGTATTTTGGTTTACCAACTGTTTAACCTGCTTACTGAAAATTTAAATTATTATCAAAAACCAACAGTCTCCTCTTTACTGCATCAAGTATCAAAGCCCTAGCACTCATGTATAAACATACCCTGTCCTTTTCTCCTCTTTTATTCCTCTGTTCTCTCCTCTCTTCTTCATTTACTCCCCCGTTTATTGGTCAGCATATCTCCATTTCTCCACCACATCACCATGCTGAGGTTCATTTATCTACTGCATTTATGGATATCCAAGGCATTATCTTTAGTTAGCTGAGTGTGTGTCAGTGTTTCCAGCATTGCTTTTGCTAATAACACAGTCTCATCTCAGGGGGTACTGGATGTGTGTTAAATAAAACTATGTGTTTTAGTTTAGATAAAAGCCTATTGTCACCGCAGGACAGGACAGCTCAACCAAATCTCTTAGAACCGATGCAGCAAATGTTGCTTTTCAGTGTATCAGTGTAGGAATAATGTAGCTAGTCTTTGTAGTGTATTAACAAGTCAAGGTTACCATAAGAAATTAGTTTTTCCGTTTGCCTCTTGGTTTGTTTTGTGGAATGTATGGTTTAAGGAAAACATTAACTTGTGCTAATTTTAAAGGTAAATATCAGGTCAGAGGTCATATACCATGACCTGAGGAGCCTCGGTCCGGAAGAGGTGAGATTTTACAGATAAGAAAACGTATATAAAGAAAGTGTGTTGGGCTAACGGCGGGGAGATCCTACAATTGGCACCAGAGACTCCTTCAGATTTGGCTGAGTTTTTTGACACTTTTTTCTTGTAATAAAGTCTTTTTAAATATAAGTGAAGACGTGTCAGAGTTGGTCACTTTTTTTCCCATCAACACATCAATATACAACATCTTTATTTAATGTTTGTTTTGATTTACACTTATTTAATTGATTATGTCTAAATGGCTTTTTACTACTGTAATTCATGCTTTGGTTTTGGCATGATACCCTAAATTACTTATTAATATAACATATGACTGGTGATTTCAAGTACATGCCAAGTGTAAGCACCATGTAAAACACAATTTATACTGATGTGAATACAATGAAACACAAAAGTTAAATTTAAGATGACCCAAGACGCTGGTCCTGAACTGTCACCGAGAAGTTCACTTTCACCTCAGTGAGTTTGTAACCTTAGTCTGTATAGAACTTAATGAGCATAAAATGCCAGGCAAGCGTGCTTCACTCAAGTAGCCACTGGGAGCATGAAGCATTATATGACACTTCTGCATAAAGGCTTATTACAGCTATAAGTTTGGCCAGGTGCAGGGTTATTGCCTCTGTGTTGTTTTTATACTTATGAGAACTTATTGAGCACCGTATTGTTCCAAACTTACAGTGTGTTATGCATGTTTGCATCATTATCTCCCTAGAATCATCTAAAAGCAATTCATGATAGCTAAACCACTTTGATGTTTTATGTTTCATGCTGTTGCCTGAATTGTGATCTGAATACTATTAGTGTTGCAACCCATCAGATAGTAAGTGATGTTAGTTACACAGTTCAATAAAGTTACTGCACTTTATCACTGATAAATTTCTTCACCAGTAACTAGTTCACAAAAGTATTATCTTTTGTCTTTCATTTTTCTTCCTTTCTCTCTATGGTCTGCTAATTTTGTTTGTTGTGATACGACAATAAATTTCAATAAATAAAAAAAAAAAAACATGTTTCCATTTTTACATTATAGATTAATGAGTGAATAATAATGCCACTGTTCTGTTTTTTTTTTTTTTTTTTTTTTTTTTTTTTTGTTTTTTGTTTCTTTTTCTTTCACCGGTTACAATATTTTGGCTTTTATTTGTGATACAGCTTTACAGCAGATAAAAGAAAAAATAAATCATAAGTTGTGGGTCAAGTACTACTGTCTTACTGTCCACAGAAGATGGTTAGATGGAGATTATTCACACAAAGAAAGTTTCTGAAGAAAAGGTGGTGGTGTTCAGATGTGGCATATAAATTCTACTGATTTTTCAGATTCAGCGGTTAATAATTTAAAGGTTTAAAGTTAAGCAGTTGTATAATATTCACTGAGAGACATTCTAAGAGCAATGTAATGAGATGAAATTGACATTGATTGAATGTTTAATCATGTTGATGTAAATATGAATTGTGAACATACCATTAAGTCAGCTTTCCCAGGATAAATGGTGACATAAGGAAATGTTGACTGACTTTAATTTGTGGTTTAATGACATGTACTACTTTAGTTTTAAATTTCCAGCTGCAATATATTCATTTATGTTCTTTAAGATAATATACATATTCAAATGCACAGTTGGAAAATGGGCATGGTTAGAAATGTTTGGGAGGTTCATTATCAACATGTTTGATTCATTTTGTTTTTCTCACAGCTGAACTGTTATTTACCACTTTTCCTACAGGAATTTGACTCACATATCTTCAAAGATAAGAAAATGTAGAAGATGTGCCAAAAACAAATCACGGAATGGAGAAAAAAATACAACAGCCAAAGTAGTGAAAATTGGACTTATTCTGCACTTGAAGGAGAAGTAGTCTTTTCGATAGCTCTCTGGGTTATCTTGTCATGCATTTGCAATAATATTGGTACCTTTTTTTAGCATCTCAGCCTTTTTCAGTGCTCTACGCTGTCCAGTAAATAAGTATAAATTGTAAGCCACATTGCTGCGATCTGAGCTTGAAACAGTTTCCATAGATCTATTACACTCTGTCTCTGTTACTGTGTCTACGCAAGTGTTTCTTGGTACCCTTGTTATCTCCTCTTACAAGCTTCTTTCTTCTCTTCCATAATTACTTTTTTTTTCTCATCAACCTTCACTTGTTCCTCACTCATTCTACAACACCTCTCTTCCCACCTCATTGTCACTGCTGATCACCTTGTTCCACTCTTCTCCCTGTTTCTCTCATTATTTTTTTTCTGCTTACTTTCTCTGTTGTATCAACCCTCCTGTTATAAAAGGTAAGAAAATTGGGATAATAAACAGATGGACATGGTCAGCAAAAACATTCAATTGGGCTTTGGCAACCATCATTGAATGATATTGATACTGATATGTGTAGATACATGGCAGGTTGGGACCATAGATTAAGATTAACAAGTATACCAATAATATTACTATCAAAGCAGCCACATGACTGACTGATTAGATATTTGCATGAATAACCAGGCATGCAGGTGTTCATAATGGTGCTCAGTGAGTGTATCTCATATGAAATCATTTTAATTGTATTTAGAATTTTTTAATATACAATATCCTGAGAGAATTTTAAACAATTTGATGACATCACATGTCATATTTCTTGTGTTTCATGTTGTGATGTTAATTTTATTCCTTCAATACAAATATATCCTTTTTGTTGAGACATTTTCCAAAGTCTCTCAAAAAGAAGAACAGTATTTTCAAGCTCAGAGCACCAGCCCACTATGCTATGTGCATAATATCTTGCATTATGTGCCTGTGTGAACTGCACAGTGCAAATATACTTTACCTATGATTAAGCAATCAATCCCATACATCACACAGCATCAATCCAAAGACCAGTGGGACCATAAGAATAAGTATTTCCATTATTAAAGCAACAGAATCTTTCCCAGCAATTTCAGACATGTTGGTGTTATTGTCATTTATCATCTCACTTATTTTTCTTTTTTGTTTTATAGTATGGGAGAAAAAACAATACTAAAGCCATATGGAGTATTATAACTTTCATAAATTTTCTGTCTATCAATTGTCCCATATCTTTCTACCCTACTCCATCATACCATTAATCTCTTGCTGTGCAATTGAAATCCCACGCCGCCACACGCACACGCACACACACACACACACACACACACACACACACACACACACACACACACACACACACACACACACACACACACACACACACACACACACACACACACACACACACACACACACACACACACACACACACACACACAAACATGAAGGCTTACCCTACGAGACTGGATCTCTTTCACGTATAAAGGCAGTAAAAATTCAGAAACTCCCTCCAATCTGACTCCCTCCTTTGTCACCCGCAGATTCCCCATACCATCCTGAAAAGGAGACATAGAGAGAGAAATCAGATGTTATTCACAGGCAGAGTGAAAACAATCAAAAGTAATTCATACATAGTAATTTCCGTTTTATAATCAAATTTATACTACTGCCCCAGCCCCAGACATTATTTGTAGTAGCTAATACACACAGATAAGACAGAGTGCCAGGTTATCAGTTCAGTTCAGTTCATCTATGCAGTTGTTTATATCTTCATGTTTTAGGTGGCCTCATTTGAACACATTCAACTTTATTTGAGTCTGTTGGTTAAGTATTTAAAGTTAAAGCTACATCACATTTAATTGTGAAAGTGTCTTGATACTTCCTGAAGCCACTGCATGTGTGTATACAGATGTATCCATACACATGAATTTACTTTGTCCTTCAGATAAAAGTGTACTTGGCTGTAAGTTTTGTCATTGGCCAACAACTCAATGAACACAAACAAACAAGACACAAACAAGATACAAACAATAACGTGGCTGACAGGCCTTTAATATTCCATACATCACCAAATTGCTGAATCGTGTCATCATGGCTTTCAATGATTTCAGTGACTTTAACGAAATTAAAAATTAAATAGAAAGAAGACACAACATATAAATTCTCAACAACTTGAGTATTTACCCATTTGTGTCTTAGTGATAGCTGAAATTTGAGAAGTAGTTCTGCTTGTCCCATTTACACCTTAAATTCATATAAAAACATTTTATGGTTTTCAGGTTTTAGTTGCTTAACTTTCACATTAGCTTGACTAAATATTATTATGACTGTCAGTATTTAGGACATTTACACTTTTTATGGTTTTGGATTTAGACAAATTCAAATGAGCTTTTAGGAGTCTCTAGATACCCAGTAATACTTATTAACATTAGTCATTGATGAGCTGTGTAATATTGATGCGAGATGGGAATATTATATATTCACACAGGTCGACTTCATCATCATAGCCCAATCATGTTTTTCAGAGAACATTCTACAACACAGTCTACAAGAAATATATTTTTGATGCAAGCATGCTATTATTAATACCTTTATTTAACCTCAAAGGGAATCATACATAACTGTTGGGCCCCCAAAACAAAGGAAGGAAGAAAAGGTACAGTGCCAAAGGCTCATGAATGCTGTATTATAAAATGTTAACAAAATAGTTGTTTTATCTTTGTCAAAACAACACGGTGGTGAGATCAGATAAACATTTAGTTTACAATGCAGACACGAAAGCCGATGAGCACATTTTAGTTTGTCAGAAATACAGATAAAAAAGCCCCTGCTGAGAAAATAAGTCACAGATGTGAAATGAAGACAGGTTAGCTTCGGAAAGGACGGAAGGATTTTTTGCTGTCTATGGGGAGCCTCTTCAAACAAAGGTCAGGGCACAAAAATTATTACTGTTCAGGTAATAATCCTTCTACTGTGAGAAAAGGTTTAAATTTGGATATATTTATTTATTTTTTCACTGACTTATCTTCATGCAGTGACAGGACTACTACCAAATAACCTATGCGATTGTAATGGTGATGGCGTATGCTATTTGTGTTGTAATGTAAAATGAAAAAAAAAAAAAAAATGGCACCATGCTACTGTATGCTTACGCTGAACTACTTTGGCAAGAACTGTATGCACACCTGTTTCTATAAAACTTGAAGCTTTGTGAACTGTATCAACCCCAAAGCCGAGCCTAAAATTTCGGATGTGTGCACCAGTTACACCGTTTTAGATCAGCTCACCGGCTCCGTGTGATAAAAATGGCTTTGTGCTGGTTTACGATCAGTTGTGCAGCATTTTTCAGATTCCACATGAGTGAACGCTTGAAAAATTGTTGGATCAGACTTACATGGTAAGATTAAATTCTTTTCAAATAGCTATGCAGGGTATTAGGATAGTAGCGGCTTTTATGGAGCAAAAAAAGGCAGCTACTGCACAATGTCAAATCGATGCTTAGCAGAGTGACAGTGCAAAGAGCATAGCAAGGCAACAGCTGCTCTCACCGTGGGCTTGAAGTTTGGTGATGTGTTTGGATTTTGCAGCAGATGGAAAAAAAATCTTTAATCTACTGATGAGCGTCTCGTTTAAGTAATAAGAAATCAACTGCATTGACTAATGTGCACTTTGGTGGTTATCATTTTAAGGAAAAGTAGACAAAATAACAAAATATTAGGCCTGACTTCATGGCCCAGAAGTCACTAAACATCTGCTAGAAAATGCTAATAAGTGAAAAAAGTCAACACTTCACTGTTTCATATAATTGGTAAAATATCAATAAAGACAATAAATTTCTTCGTGGTTACCTCTGGTTAAACAATCTCAGGCTCATAAACCTATAAATAGCATGATATAAAGTGTATCAAGAGGAATAACTTGATGACAACAAATTAGTCTTGCTTTGCTGGCTCTCTGGTTCTTTTCATGTTCACAAACATTGATGAAACTATCCATTAAGATAAGTATTCTGCTTAGAGTGCTGCAGAGAATTATCATTAATTGTGAGGTGCAACAAACGGACAAAGCCTTTCAAACTGGAAATGTACCCAAGGCACAAGAGAGGAGACTGTGAAGGAGACAAATTGTGAATATGTTGCAAAGAGGATATGGAGGAGGAAGGAAACAACATTTAAATGGGAGACTCCAAAAATCAAAGAGCAATAGATCATGTAGATATAGAAGATAATGTCAACAAGTAAAAGAAAGAGTCCATTCATATTCTGACACACCTTTAGCACTGAGCAGTGGTTGCAGAGGCAGTGAAAATAAAGGAAAACTACATTTAAAACAATAACATATTTTATTACATATATGAATATGATTTTCACAAATTCACATCCACATACAGTCTAATCAAAATGCAGCAACAACAGTACTAATGAATACAGTTTAACTAAAAGTAAGATGTAATCCCAGAAGAAGAAAACATGAATACACTCGATACTGTAAAGATTCCATTCTATAAACTGTATGAAAGGAAAAAAATCATTGACGTTTGAATGTGAATAGTCTATATTTTCAGACAGCTATTATAAACTGGATGATTTGGAAAACAGACATAAATTCCTCACCCAATTTTATGCACTGCATGTGTTTATTGTTGATTGAATTGGTGGTTACAGCCTGTGACAACATCTTAAAGATGCATTCTGAACGGCCGTTATAAAGAAACGTACAATCTGATTCATGCAATAAAGAATACTAAAAGTATGTATACACATGTACACAAATACGTGCGCACACACACACACACACACACAGCTGGAGCATAGCAAAGTGATAAGAGTGTGTCAAATCAATACGTTAAACCAGCCAGAGGTTTGCAGTGTTGTTGTTAGATCTATAGTCATTACACTGAATATACAGTGGAGCGTGGAGCTTGTTCAATAAGCTATAACACAACCTGTGGACCCAGGGAGCAACAAACCTACTAAATCTTTACTTACACCAATGCACACAAGACTACAGTATATTCCTCTGTATATAGAAACATACACTTGCAGACACAGGGAGAAAGGCATAAATACAGAATTAGCTCAGCCCGAACACATCCACACTCACTACACGAGGCAACGCTTTCTAATCCCATCCTCTCTCCCTCTCATGCTCTCTGTCCAAAGACATGAAGACGGTAATGTTAAAATTAATCAGGTGGTTTTATTTCACCTCACAGCGCCACTGTCTGAACACTAGAGCCACAGTCTGATTGAACATGACAGCTCTTCCTCTTTCTCCTTATCTTACACACTCTGGTCCATTTGTTTCACTTTCAATCCAGTATGCATCCTTGGCATGAATGGTACACAAACAATATTGCCAAAGCCTAGAATACAATAGGAAATCATAAACAAACAGAAGAAAATGAGTAAATCTCTTCATTTATTCATTCATCTCTCATTGTTTAGTTCTTTCTCTCTTTCTCTCAATCTGTTTGTCAAAGCGTTTCTTTGTCCTACTTCTGTCCATTCTTTTCATCTATCTCTCTCTTTCTCAGTGTGAAATTAGCTTGGAAAACAGGTCAGATGCTATAATGTGCCTTCCAGCAGGGTTTGATTCTTTTTGAATTACAAGCAAACTCTGAAAAAACAAGTGGAAAAGCCCACCTGGGCTGATTGAGCAAGGGACAAAATAAAGACAACATTTATAAGTGTATTTCATGAAGATGTGTTTTTTTTTAATCTCCAAATGTGGTGTTGGGTTACATCTTTGTCAAACAATGCTTAAAGGCAGAATAGATGACAGTTGTTTCATTAAATCTAATTAATTTGAATGAATGCAGAGGCCTTGATAGTGTTTTTACTTTTGTCTGCCTTTCTTAAGATCTCACTAATATTGGTTTTAGCTCTTGAATCAGACTACTTCTCTGTCTCCATCTCATTAAAATGTCAGCACACATTTTATCTTGCTAAGCTCACTAGTGACTATTTTACCAACCCAGTAAACTGCCGCAGCCTGTATCATTCCAAATGAAAAGATGCACAAATGTCGACTGACCAGTAGGCTACTGGTCAGTCGACATCGACCGGTATCACTGTAAATGAACATGTCTTTGCTAAGTGTAGATACGGCAGGCTCCCACTAGTAGCCTACTGTTTGTTTTGCCACTGCATTTTAATAATGTAAATATCTATGGTTAATTTGTAGAGATAGCTACAGAGAGAGAGGAATTGCTAACAGGCCTAGACAGAAAGATGAAGACAGAGAAGTAAGTCTGAGAAACTACAGACAAAGATCGAGGGAGGACCCAGACAGGTACCAAGAATACTTAAGAAAGGAAAAAGAAAGAAATCAGAAATGCAAGAAGGGAAGCTGAAGAGGATCAAGGAATTACCATATTGACCTGAATATAAGACGACTCCTCTTTTTTAAGACCCATTTTTGGAAAAATTAGTGAGTGAGCACATGACCTATAGTAGCAAGCATGGATCATCTAGTGGGTTGGAGTGGGGTTTTTTTATGTATCGTTATTATTTGGGAATTTTTGCCTTTAATGATAGAGACAGTGTAGAGACACGAATGGAGAAGAGCACATGCAGGAAAGCTTGTCTGGGTCGGGATTAGAACTCACCAACAGGTGCACAGTATAGATACGCCAATGTGGTACTATGCTATAACCACTCAGTTATACTCAGCATTAGTATTAGCATTGTGACTAAAAACCACTTAGTAGCCATAGAAAGCATCTTGCATCCCTTCAAGGTCTGAACTATTGGCCAGCTCTTCAGTGTAATGTCAGGGCAAAGTGCTCTTATGTGGTGTTGATTTAGGTCCTGTTGGTGCTGTATGTGTTGGCTGCATAATGGCCATTTTTTTTTTTTTTTAATTCATTAATTTTTTTTACACAAAATGCAGACTCTAATGTAGTCGTCACTACCCAAAACATGACCGTAATGACCGAAACAAACAATATTTTGGTAAAAATAAAATATGCTTTACCATCTGTAAAGATGTCATGATTTCATTTAGTTAGATATGAATTTAAACTAAAGGATCCTTGAATTTGAAATCTGTATCAATGCATGTATGGCTTTTACAGAGAAATATTGTTTTCAAAATGCAATTAATCTGATGAACCACGCTAATTGTTTTGTTAAAATGATACTTTTAATCAATATAACCATGAAACTTTTTTTTAAAAATTAAACAAAAATATATTTAAAGGGTTAATTATTAAAAACCAAATGTTTATGTCAAAAGTTGTTGCTTTTCAGTAGTGACAAATTTTGGGATAGCTAAAACATTTTAAAAAACTGTATAAAAAGATGATACGAAACTAAGGTGTCCAATTAGTATAATAGTGTTCCTTAGATGTTCTACTGTGAGGGTTGTTCAAAAAGTTCTAAGCTTCACCCAGAAGGAGTTGGAGAAACAAGACAGTTTGTTACTCTTTTTTAATATAGTCTTCCGTGACATCAATGCACTTGGTTCAACGATGCTCAACCATTGCAATCCCATCACAGAAGAAGGTGGAATCCTGTTCATCCAAAAAATTCTCCACAGCACATATAACCTCATCATTGTTTCCAAAATGGCGACCACGCAGGTGGGATTTGAATTTAGGAAACAAGAAGAAGTCAGATGGAGCCAAGTCTAGTGAGTAAGGAGGATGTGGTAGCTATTCTAAGCCACATTTGGCTGCTTCAGCTACTGCAACCTGAGCAGTGTGAACAGGTGCATTATCCTGAAGTGAAAGCACACCTGCCCTCAGCTTCCCTCTGCGTTTGGACTTGATTGCTTCCTTCATTTGTCTTGATTGTGATGCATAATAATGTCCATTCATAGACTTGGCTATCTGGATGACAGTAAGATGCCTGTCATCCAAAACCATGCGGTGAATGGCATCAACTTTTTCATCAGTGGTTGAGGTTTTTGGACGACCTGACCGAGGGTCATTTTCTGTGGTGTCCCTGCTCCACTTGAATTCTGCAGCCCACTTCTTCACAGTTGAATTGGACGGGAAGTCCTCAGCAAGTGTCTGTATCATGTCCTCGTGAATTACTTTGGGTGTCATACCTTTATTTTTCAGATATTTTATACCTGCTCTGGCCTCTGTTGTGTCTATTTTTGGATTTTTCACACACCTCTCACATTTACATGTGCCTCACTTGCACAGAAATTAAGACAGAAATCTGAATTCGTTTTTCTAGCTTTTTAAGAAGTGGTAGTGTGTTCAGCTATGACTGTTTTTTCTGGGTGAGGCTTAGAACTTTTTGAACGACCCTCGTTTGTTTATGACTACAATGCTTGCAGGAAAAAAGACACTTTTTCCAAAAAGTTTTGAAGTGTGAATTTGCATCAATTCGGTGGAATCTCTCGCTGATGAAAATATTCATCAGGCAGAGTGCAGTGTGCAAAAGCTGACAGCATCACCAGTTTTCTGTCACTATCTATTAGCATGCATTTTTTAAACTAAGTCAACAGGTACTTGATTTATGCCGACAATGCATTTCTAACATTCTTTTGCCTTCCTGCCCCTACATGAATTCAGGTTCTCTCTTGACTTCTTCACTCTGAAGGGTGAAAGGCTGTTAAGTGAAATCTCAACTACAGCACTAATTTGCCTCCAGGCGTGCTGTTTTCTGCTCAGATAATGGTAGCTGCAGTTGGTGAAGTCATATAGCTCAGGGTATCTGGCAACAGCAACCACAACACCAGAATTTATCGATGGAGCAAATGGATAGAATTAAATTCGATTTTGACCCTGAAGTGAACTTTGTTTTCTAACTTGAGGCACTCAGAGAGCTCCTGCAGAAATTTAACACTCCAAACATCTGAAACACAAAGCACCCACAGTCTATAGCAAACAACTGGGATTTGAAAAGATGTCTTTCATTGCCAAAACTGTATCAAGTCTCATCAGGGTCTCTCTGTTTTTCCCGCTTTTTCAGTTTTGTTCTGTTAGCACTGGATCCTTCTTTTGGCAGTAAAGTAAAATCAACAAATAAAAATAATTAACATAATAGCAGGCAAGTCATTATTTTGGCAACAGTGACAACAGCTAATCAGAGAACAAACTATCCTGTGATTGGCTTTGTCTGTAAGTCTGTTTTTTATTCCTGCCATGCCAATTGAAATGGGATTCATTGGTATGAAATGTATAACTGTTTCTTTGCCAAAGAAAAATCAACAAATCCTAGAACAATGTTAATGACTGAGAACACCATGGTTTTATCATCATGCAATGAACAATACTCGCCTGCTTTCCTTACCTTTTATTATTTATATCAGCATATAAATTTAACTGCACCTGTGTGAATTGAGATTCAGTATAATCACTGATGCACATATAATATGAACAAACATCTTGAGTTGTGAAAACCGCCAACTTTTTTCTAAAGGAATAAATTGCAGGAAAGCTAAATTAGGTACTTTTTCTTTTTTCCTTTTCTTTTTTTTTTTTTTTTTCTATTTCTATCGCCTTTCTGTTTCCCCTAGTTTCATTCTACCTATCTCACATCTCGCAGTCCATATTGAAAAGCACTTTAGGGAGGTTTTAAGAATCGATAAGCCATCAAATACAAAAGACCGTAGGGTTAAGAACACCCTAGTACTTGTTACTTTAAGAGACGAGAGATAGACAACAATTACAAATTGTACAAATTACAAATAAATCCTACCACAGATGAAAACTCCTGATACATCACGTCTAACTCGTACATTTTCTTGATGTTACATTAGCAGTAGTCTAGAAAAAGAACATGTTTTCTCATGAAACAGTAACACTCAAGAATATCAGGTTCCCCTGTAGCAGCAACTCTGTTTTCACTGATTGAAAATGATGATTAGCCACTCATGAAAACACAGCACACAATGTCAATATGATAAAAAAAGATTTGAACATCGTGACCAGGAAATGAAATATGCTGCAAATTGCAGCATGGTGAGTGAAATACCACAGTATATCCACAGTAAATTTGTGTAGATAAATCACATCTAGAAAGTGTCAAGACCTGTGTGTGTGACAGTTTTGTGAATGCAAGGTCAAGGAGTGTGTGAACACCCCCTCCCATGTAGCAGCTGCAGAGATAATGATCGATCTCTCCATCATGATGAGGTTAACTGGCAAACTTAGATGAAATCATATCATATGCAAGGTTATACAAAGAGAACATACAGCTATCATGATACAAAGTACAAACATGTCCATGACTTCTAGGTGTCCACAAACACAAACACACACAAAGACACATGCACACATCACATATATACGATAGACCCATGTGTCCATGTGGTGATGGATAGGCTGGGAAAGTATTTTGCAGGCACTTCTAATATTCAGGACTGCTGTAATTTTTCACACAACCTTTTATGTCAGCCAACAGACCCAGAGAGAGAGAGAGAGAGAGAGAGAGAGAGAAAGCGGTGTCACCTTTGCCTGGGGAGAACAGCTGAGAAACTAGCTGAAGGGGTGCTCAAATTAGGAAACCCAGAAAATTCTTCGTCCTTTGCCATTTTGGCTATTCGGAGGTACAATAGGTGCTTCCTGACAGAGAAAACGACTTTGTGTTGCTTCATTTTTTGTAGCTTCACCAACTCAAAGTGGACCTCAAATAATTACATACTGAATGACTAGAAGATGAAATGCAACACAATAAACATATCATTGAGAATTATTTAGCAATTAAAGTCTCTTTGTAGCTTCACGAGCACACCTCACATCAGATACATGGTGGTTACATCATAATAGAAGGACACTGTTGGATGGTGAGTCTCTAGAATACATTCATCCTCATACTACAAGTCCCTGAAATCCTTTTTAGAGGCTACCACCTTATTGAAATTGTTGACAGCTTCACAGGAGGCAGTTTGCTCAGAGAGTCAAGCTTCCTTAACAGCTCCCCAGGGCTGTATGCCAACAGCCACTGCATGTATAGCATCTTTTTCTTTATCTTTCTCCTCTGTACCTCTCTCCCTGTTCCACTAACTTCTTATCTCTCTTCTTTGCCCTCTCCTAAAATTGCTAAAACTTCCTCGATCTCTCGGTGCCCTGGCACGTCACTAGCACTGCCAGTCGGATTAACTAAACTGTGTTGAAAAAGAAGCTGGCATGCTGGTATGACATGCTTTCTGGTCAAAGTCATTTCCGATAGCACACATTTTGAGTCAAAAAACAGGGGTTTTAAACTCAAACTAAAAGGTAAAGGTGCAATGCCATAAATTCTCTGCTGTTGTCAAGGTACAGAGACCTGTTACATGGTGGTATCTGTACCGCGAGGCAACACAGCAAATCTATTAAATCATCACTAAATGTCTGATAAGTGCTCAATGAAAAATGTATGTTTCCAAAGACAATGAATAATCATGTTAAATCGTCATTTCATTTTGACCAAAATAATTGTGATTATCATTTTTACCATAATCTAGCAGCCCTAGTTGATTTGCTCCCAAATGTTGTGTTAATCTGTTGTTGCTGCAATTTGCTGTTAATGAAAACTCAGCTCTCCCTCCATCTGTTTCACATTAAAACATTTAAAGCTGTTCAAGGGGTAAAATTCTGTTATATTCCCATGAAGGCCTTTTTGTGAACCATCAACAGAAAGATTTCAGTCATATTAATGTCAGCTTTACACTGCCATACAAACAGTGTTTTGAATGTATTAAACAGAGACAGAAACCAATGTAAATGATAAAGAGAAAACCAGCACAGATGGATTTAATGCCGGATTTTCCTTGACGTAGTAAGGTTTAAGTTGAATTAACATGAAGTGTCATGATGCCATGTCATTTCAGCAATATATATCGGAATGAATAGAAAAACAAAAGTTCGAGTTAGAGCACTAGATGAAAACAAAACATGGAGAAGTATCTGACAGCTGGTGCTTAGAGGAATATTTCTGAAGCCTGTTCCAGGTCTGGTAAAAGGATCATCAACAAGAAACGCAATACTACAAGTAGTCACAACACTGCTCAAAATTTGCTTGTTCCACTATGACATGTTGGGTATCACTGGTAGCAAATATAGCATTGTCTGAGCAAAACAGCTCATGTTAAATTTACGTGTTTTATGTCTCAATATTCCATCAAAAGCAACTAATATTGTTTATTTAAGCTCTCATGATCATTTTGAGAGTAGATGGATTTAGCATTGGATCCATCTAGTAGTGTACATCCATACATGCACATCCATGATATGAATCTCCAATTTAATGTGGTTGCTTTTGTGAGCTGTCTGATGAATATCTGATATCACATTCACAGCCCATCCCTCTCCTGGTGTTGTGTTCTGTTGTGATCTGTTCAACAGCCTGCAGTGGCTGTCTGCTCTGTTTGGGTATCTTAACTACCAACAGGAGGAGACAGAGTCTTCAATACTGGTTAAGAAGGCCAGTTCTTTTTTGGGATGCCCCCTCAACCCGGTGCAGGTGGTAGAAGAGAGATTCCTGCTGCTCTGTTTGGTCATTTGTAGTGCTATGTATCTATGTACTGTGGTGTTTGCATTTACTTATGATGTGCTTCAGTTTAAATGGTCAGTTGGTATTGCAGGCTTTCCTGCCTGCAGGCAGTTTTCTTGCTCTGTGAAGGGACTACAATGCCACCATCTTGGACAACAGCTGGTGAAAGTAGATCTCATTCTAGCACAAATACTTGTGTGATGTCACTCTAACCAAGAGCACAAAGCGGAGAAATTGTTGCTGGCTGTAGTTGGTGGTCTAGCTCTATAAAAGCTAACAACAAGCTAGTTAGAAGAATTAAACATTTAACATTAAACATCTAAATTTCATACCATTTAATGGTGCAGTCTAGACAATAAGACTTGGTGTCAAGGATGAAATTATACTTTAAGTTTGCGAGAAAAAGAAGTGTGAGATGGAGTACAAGTGATGCCCCATGCTGAGCAGACAAGAGAGTGTGGGCAGGACATGCTTAGAGCTAAAGGTTAGAGCTGAACAGAAAATGTAGTTGAAATTGATACTTAACACAGGCAAAACTGATCTTCCACCTACATATCACATGGAAAAGGCAGTTCTGAATCATAGCTCAAGGCACCAAATCAACACTAGGAAATAAAATAGATAAACAAAAATATGAAGTGGTTGTTAAGTCATGAAGAGCCATGGAAAAAGCCTGCAAATTTAATAAAAATACATGTGACTGCATCACAGGGTATACTAAAATTTCTGCTAAAAGGCCAAGACAAGATTTTCACAGTGATGTCTCCCTTTGTGAGTAAGGTTTTAGTGAAAGTGATGTAGCTGCTGTGGAGAGACAACATGATGTGTCAGCTTTCCCAAGAGGAAGGATATTAACCTTTCTAAAGTTCCGGGTTGTGCTTTGTGTTTGACCGTGGCTATACATGAACAGAAATCCCTTAGTGTCCACAAACTGAACACTCACTTGTCTCCGCTGTGCGAGCCAGCACCTGTGTCCCAAATCACCTCTGACTGATAAATGACAACGGAGAGTTTCCTGTTGCTTCACTCACTCCACACAGTTCACTCATCCACTGAAATCGCAGACAAAATCACAAAGGAACAGGTTGACAAGTGCAGTTAACATCACCCTGCTTTCAACAACAGCTGTGTCCCACTTCACCTCTGCAGCCTGCGAGACAGTAGGAGTGACAAATGACAGCAAAGGTCTAATTCGCCTTCAGACTTATGTTTGTCTCCTTGCTTCACTGCTGTCACCTCACTCTGTCTTTACATCAACACTCTGTGTTGATGTAAAAAAAAAAAAAAATTATAATAATAATATCAGGTCAAAGGACAAAATATAGAAGCACTACTGTGCGACCCAGTGATTCGATGACTGCTTTACAAACTCAAATCGTATCATATTATCATATAAATCATATGATTTTATAATCATATATATATATATATATATGTGTGTGTGTGTGTGTGTGTGTGTGTGTGTGTGATTATAAAATCATTGAAATGTTCAAAGACTTTCAACATGTTGACAGGAAATATTCAAGCATTTAAAACTCAAACCTGTCCTAGAAATGCCGAGAATGTATTGTTTTGTTGTTTACTGTACATTGGTACATGGGGCAACATTTATTGTTGATTTAATTCTTTACAGAGATGGTGAAAGAATGACTGTAGGAGTGACAAAGCCAGTAACAGGAAACAGTGACAGGTTTTCTGTCAGTATCTCTCCTGCTGACCTCAGTGTTTGAAAACAGTTGCAAAACATTCTCACAGACACAATCAGACACAGGCTGAAACACTGATATCAGAAAGAGAAACAAAACAGTTTCATGTCTGTCCGATCAAACTTTCATTCTGATATTAATATTGTAGAAGAGTTGATTCTGGGGATTAACTTTTTTAAGGTTAGGTGAGTTTATGGTTTGGTGACTAATCAGTCCCACTTCAAATATTTGAAACAACAGTAACTATAGATAATTTAATTGGCTAAAAGAAGTGGCAACAGAGATTCCCTGTCAAACTGCCAAAACAAACGACTTTTAGCATGTTGGCAGTCATATTAACATCCTCTTGTCTGCTGATTTTCAGTCAGTTTTATTTCCACAGTGACAACAGAATTGTCACAGTGAGCCCAATAGATTATGTGTGAATGTGAATTTATCTATTCAATTAAATGGCAAAACATACTGTTTCATACTGATTCTGAACTAACTCAACAGATTCAAAGGTGTATTTTATGAAAGCAACACACAAATTCCACCAGCAAGTCAGCCCACTCATTCATGTTCAGCATTAGCTAGAGAGCACTAATATTGACTTGCTGATATTCAGTGTGGCTGCAGTCATTTATTTGTCTTCCTAACATATGGATCACATTTAATAGTGCGTCCGTGTTTCTGCAGCACCAGCGTATTAATAATCAACTCACATCAAACATTGTCAAGGTGTTACAATATCAAATCGGTCAAACAAGTTCACCTCAAAAACACCATTCAAGAAGCAAACATTGCGTTGCAGTTTCTGAATCCAAGTCAAATGCATATGTCTACATTACATCAATGCATCAGCAAGTCAAAGTAACAGTAATATATTTTCTTTGAAAAAAACTTCAAACTTCTTTTGAAGGGTAATATAAGTAATTACTATAATCCACCGCTCAGACAGATATCTTTTTATTCAACTATTTCAGTCAGCTAAATTGTTACAGTTATAGGTTTCATGCACTGATGATACATTGATACTTGAAGCATTTTCAACCTTAGCGTAGTGAGCAAAGGCCTTTATTGCTTTTTTTCTTGCTTTCTCTTTTCCTTCTTTAAACCAATTGACTGGATACTGCACTCCTCTTAGTCTTAGGCAAGAGAATGATGAGGGCAAACTGAAGCAATGCTTGCCATGACCTCAATCCCTCTCCACCACCACCTGTGGAGACTAATAGTGTTTTCAAGCAGAGTTCCCTTGAGAGAAGATGCTTGGTGGACAGGGATTTCTTAAACTCCAAAAATGAACAGCATGAGAACAGAATAGCAAGACTTGTGATTTGAACACATGAACCCACATTTTAGGGCCTGTCACCAGGTGAGCAAAACGTCATGCAAGTCTTCACTTAAAGGGCAGTGGTGGCCTGGTGGGTCCGGAAGGTCCCAGGTTCAAAACTACCGGATCCCACTGAGGTACCCCTGAGCAAGGTACCGTCCCCACACACGCTCCCCAGGCACCGTCCAGGCTGCCCCCCTGCTCACTTAGGCGATGGGTAAAATGCAGAGGTTAATTTAATTGTGTGCATGGTGTCCTGTGTGCTCAATGACGTAATAGTAATTACTTTCACTTTCACTTACATGAGTGTTTGTGATGTTAACCATTACCAAAACTTTCACAGATGAGAAAAGCCTGCTACTAGATCAAACAAAATAAAACGAACCATGTGCACACACAGCAAGAAAAATATGAGTAATGAAGCTAAAACTATCATCAGGTCTTAGTTGCACCCATCATCCACTGGCCTCCAGCCATTTCGTCATGCATTAGCAAAATCTTTACATTTCCCTTTGAATGACAGTGACAGTGAATTCAAGTCATAAAGTCACAGCTGACTAGGTAGTGATTCACTGCCTGATGGGCTAACATCATTGTTGATGCACATGGTGTGTGATGCTGCATGTCATGCATTAGATCAGAAAAGCTGTATCCATATCCCGAGACTCCATGTTCAATCACATCTCTCATCTGATATCTCTTTCGAAGAAAGAATACAGGACCAAAAACTACTTTGTAATCTGCTTTGCAGCTTACAAGTGATTCTTTTCAGGCTTCATGTGACCAGAGGCATTACTGACACCACTGATCAGATGGTAACGTGACAAAAATGTGTACTTAACATCACAACAAAACTTTCAACATTTCAACCACATTTTAGTGTTGGTATTACAATAACAACTACAGCATTATTTCTGCATATACACAGTGACTGCATCACCAACTGAAATGTCATGATATGTGACTTAATGTGTCCAGAGCCACAGTATCTGTCTGTATCACTCATGCACAGACTGGAAAAATAAACCAGGTGACCCAGCATCCATCCCATCCGTGCCACCAGATATGTGACTGGTTTAATGAGATGAGGGTGACACATCGTCACTGCTGGATCCTGTGGCCACCAGCTCCCCTGTCTGCCAATCATCTCCCTCCAAAGAGCACCCACACGGAGAGTGTGTCTTCTTCCACTTTTGGAATTGTTTCTGGGTGACAGGCATAGCAAAAATACATCTGCTTTCATCTGTAGGCTTTATATTGATCCATTGCTGGCAAAGAGGCAGAAAATAGAAGAACAAAGTTAACTATTTTAGTATCTGGGATGCTTCAAATGTGTGAGTGACACACTGAGTTACAAGTGACAGAACATGTCTGGATTCATCCATCATCCATTCATTTCTCTCCTCCATTTATACCCACAGTTTGGGACTGTTTCTTGTTTGTTGTATTCTATCTGTACCTTTCTGACAAGTTCCTGTGGTTCTGTGATGCTTTATAAGTATTAAACAATGGAAAATAAAACAGAAGATTCTGTTGTATTGTATTAATATCTATGTGAATAATATTTAGTATTAAAACATTTAGTGTAAATACAAGCATGTTACATACATGCTAAAGACAGGTAATTCTTGCTATTATTCCACATAACAAAATAACATAACAAAGATAACATATGACACAGGGTTCCTTGAGTGACAAGTGAATACTTATGTGTTTTAAATGCCATCCCCAGGTACATGGTCACTAGTCTGACTGGAACTGACATGGCCTGAATACCAAACAGAGTGGAAAACACCATGACAGGCTACACAGCTGACTGACATGTTTGGGTAGATGTTCGTGTGTGCCTGTCCATGTCAAGACAAAAAAATTTTCCAACCACATGTCTGTCACCCTGTATTATGATCAGATAAGAACCTGAAACTAAACTGGGAACATTGCGTGAATATGTGCTTCACGTTGAGGATATAGATTTTCTCCAGACAGCAATGAACATTTCAAGATGCATTTCACTGCAGTAAATATTTATAACATCTATCCAAAACAGGTTAAATAAAAGGCCCCTATAAGTTAAGCTTTTTCATAGTGGTGATAGTGAGATACCAATTGAGATATCAATTTGATTCCGGGAAAGAAATGAATCTTTTGCAAGTTTGTTATAACAACAAAATCAAATAACTCACATTTGTGACTATGTGGTAAGATGAAAATATCAACTACTATAACCTGTAAGCCAGATATGCCTTAGACAAGATCAGTAGAGCTGTATACAAACAGTTAATAAGAGCAGACAAGCAGTCGAATTGGAAATCCTCTACAAATAGAGTAAGTGTGTGTGTGTGTGTGTGTGTGTGTGTGTGTGTGTGTGTGTAAAACCTTGACTGGTGAGCACTGACTGACAGTGGCTGAGAAGGTTATCAGATCCATTTCTATCCATCAGCACAACTGTATGTGGAAGTGCTATGTGCAGACGGGGGAAAGCGTGTGAGTGCATGTGTGTACTTTACCATGGTGAGTGCGTTTGTGTGTGTGTGTGTGTGTGTGTCTCCTGCCAATCCATCATTGCAGAGTGTACACGGCAGCACATAGACAGGTTGGGAAATGTATGTGTGTGTGGTGAACGTCTGTGAGTGATCAGTCTTTTTTTTTCAGTGCACAGGACTGATGTGCCAGCATATTTGAAAATTTCCTATACGACTTGTATAATCATCTTTGTAAGTGAGACTAAGTGAGTTTTTGTATTTGTGGCTGTGTGTGTACGCCTCTAGCGTACAACCCAAGAGTCTTGTTTGTATGCTGTCAGTCACTGCAGACTGCCATTGGCTAAACAATGTGAGAAAGAGAGAGGAATTGCAAGAAATGTAGAAGAAGTGGAAGGAAGGAAGAAGAGATAAAAGAAAATGGGGAAATATACACATGGGAGAAAATAGGAAGAAAAGAGTGGGACAAAGGAAGCTGGAGACAGATGAAGAGATCTGCAGGGGAAAGAGAGAGGGAGAGAATGAAAGGGCAACAATGGCAGATCAAGCAAGAGCAGACAAGTGGGGGAGTCCTCCAGGATCCACACTCTACATCATGAAGGATGAGTCATGAGTACTGAAGACACATGAACACATGGACGCACATACAAGGCGACTTGGCTCTGTAGCACTTCTGTTCACAGTTGACTTGTTGCCAGTTTCAGTGAATTTGAAGTGAATGTCATCTGTGTGTGTGCACATACACACACACACACACACACACACACACACACATATATATAAAAAACACTCAATCAACACATTTTTTAGTGCAGTTCAATATGTTTTATAGATGACTAGAAAGTTGGTAAGAAAGTTCAAATGGAAACAGTTTTAAAAAGTAAATGTGTGAGACTAAAAAATTATAAATAAGAAAGGGAAAACAGTTAAATATAAAACTTTTATATAAAAAAGATAAATAATACTAAAATGAAAAAAATAAAATAGAACTAAATGGCAAAAATAAATCAATGAAATAGAGTGGAAATAACATTAAAAAAAACCTTTTGATAAGTTAAAAACGAATAATAATGACCATAAAGCATTCTAATCAAAAGCCAGGCTAAAGAGATTCATATTTTCATCTATTCTGAGTTCCTTGCAGAATAGAACATTAAAAAAAATGTTTTCCTGGATTTTAGAACAATTACAAATTAAGTACCAGTGATCTTAATAACCGTCCTGGCACATACACTGTCAGTGTGTCACAGAAATAGACTGGTGCATCAGTGCTTTAAAGTCAAGTAAAAAATAATTAAAAAACCTAGAAAGAAACTGACAGTCCAACTGATGAACAGAGTTTAAGAGCTGCGGGTGTTCTTCCGTGGGCCTAGTCAGGACTCAGGCAGTAATTATAATTCAATAATTCAATGTAATTCATTTCTAAGTTTCTTGGTAAGAATGGACAGGAAAGAATCGCAATAGCCTAAATGTGCATTATTCTTATTGTGTTGCTTAAACAGAAGAAAAATGGCCACAATTTAATAATAATAGTAGTAGTAATTAGTAATAATTTAATCTAAAGTTTAAATCCTAGAACCAAAACTTAAGTTTTATCCTAACTGAGCTGTATAAGATTTTGTGACATCAAGGCCAAAATGCCTTTAAAAACTCCACTTGCTATATCTGCTAGATATGTACATGTGACTTGAACTCTTTTGAGCTCAATGAAAGGTCTGGACAAAAATGAATTTGCATATGCAATGGTAAAACTATAGCATTGTAATAACATTTGTAATTACAGAAAATAAATGAGATTACAAGCTTCAGGCTTTATCTCAGGGAGCCTGTATTTTTCAGCAAATTTCCTGGAAACTTAACGTGTATTCATTGCCTAAAATGGAGGCACCATTTAACCATTATTACTAAAACATTTCCCAGTATTGTCTATGCAGACTGGTTCTAATTAAAAGGGAAATGAAGAAAGTGTTATCACTATTATAAAGCGTCCTATTGTTTGGGTTTCTGGGACAGACTACCAAAACTTCCCAACTTGGATTTTCTGGTAATTATACATATTTTATTTCTTACTGCTGCATGTTGGTTTAATAGGATGCTTACCTGTAGTTCTCGGCTGCAGGGGAAATTCCTTAGTTTTGTGTTTCCAACTGCAATAATGATTAAATCAAACACAATCCATTCTAAAAAATTTCACCGACTCAGCAGTCATACTAACAAACATAATCCTGTAAGCATTTCACAGGCACAAAAGTCGGACTATCAACACACTGATGCCAAGCTGTTATTTACCTCAACTGAAACATTCAATCTAGACAAATAACAACTTAAGATAATAGGTTTATTTAAACCCAAGTTCTTAAAAAATCTCAGTGTCATCACAGCAACACTTCTCATCTCCTTTTTACAAATTGTCCACTTGCTGACGACAAAAATCAATTACAGGACTCATGACAGTGAAAATAAAACTCATCTTTTCTTCCCCCGTTAGGCATAGAAAGCAAAAACACAAACAAACAAATTCTGTAGAACAAGTAAATATATTGGAACATACAGTTTTGTGGACATTAAAAAGAGATTTCACTGACAAATGGAAAACAATTGGAGGATGTTATTAAATTTCTAGCTGTATCTATTTTGTCCCTCAGTGTGATTGTGAAACAAAACAGCGCCGGCACGCAATTTTGCTCTTGGAGGCGGTGGGTGGTGTAATCCAGCCTCAAGTCAGTTCCAGTGACAATGAACCAACGGAACAACAAGAAAGACCTTTACAGCAATAATGAGAAGGTTGTTCATAGAGAAGGCAGGAGATGTCACATCCCGTCTTCCTCTATATTGTTCTCCATTACACACTCCAAACACATACTCAGACACACACACTCTTAGAACAATCTTAGATACGCAGATTGAGCAATGACTGCTATCCACATAATATGAGCCTAAGTATTAGCTTCATCTGACCTTAACATGTCCAATTAATCTGGAGCAATCCCCCTAGATTGATGAAACTGACTGAAGTCTGATTGATTTTTTTCTGTAAATGGGGGGATTACCCCATAGACATAAACAAACAGCAGTGTATTTGTATGAAAAAGTTGATTCATAGTGACCTGTGACTGTCAGAGGAAAAAAATACACAGGCTGAAAAATGAATATTTACTCCTCATGGACAGGAACTTCATCTGCACCTCACCAGCATCATAATTATGATATAATTAGATCTCCACACCAGCTCTAATAAAGCTATAATATAAAGGGATGGCAATCAGTGATGTGACATGTTTTCAGTGACTAGAAAGCACAGCACAGGAAAAGTCATCAGACTCTAACACAGTTTTGTGCACTACTTCATTAACTAACCACTGAATTTTCTTTTTCTTCTTCTTTTTGGACTAAAACATTAGCAGACAATGAAAGCTTTACTTTGATTGTTAGATGGCAAACTGACTAGATGTTAAAGGAGCAGTTTCAACAGTAAAATATAGATGTTATGTGGCCATTCTCAGATTTACCAACTATTTAAATGTTTTAAATGCAGATCCAACATAATATTCTTGTAAGTTCCAGATTAGTTGGATGATTGCAAACATTCTCAAGAAATAAAAAAATAATAAAACACTGAATGGTTACAATGCTGGTTAAAGTAGCTGAGTAAAAATGTGTAGCCTTGCAGGCTTAGCACATTGTGCTGCCAGACTGAGCAGGATAGCATTTTTGTTCAATTCTGCTGTTGTGACGTCCCTAAAAGGCACATAATACAGATTGATGACACCAAAGTTTATAAAGCAGTTCAGGACTTCTGCAGCGTAACATCCCTCTTTTTCCACTTTTCCTGTCACTCTTCACTGGCTACTGAAGAATGGCTGTGAAAATAAAATGATACCAAGAAGATTCATATTCAAAACCTACTCAGGAAACTTTGCAACCAAGAGAGACATCTAGTTTCTCCTCTTGTGGGCCAAAAATGACTTTTAACTTTTTTCTCCATGGGAATTCATTCCATTTGTATTTAAATGAAAATCTAAAAGTTTTTATTGTTTTCAGTAGGGATTCTCTCCAAGGAACTAATGGTATTCATCTTTGATGCCACTGGCATAGGCAAACAACAGGTGTCTTACATAAATACCAAAGGTGTTGGTGATGCCGGTGTTCAAAACACCAGCTACTGCCAAGGGACACAGACTGTTTCAGTATGCCATATTGGATCACACCTGGATACACATATAGTGTTCCAAAATCACAACTAATTTTACCTTGCTCATTTTCTAAAAACTTTTTTCTTTCTTTTTCTTTCTTTTTTTCCCTAAATTAGTAAGTAATCATGTGGTATTCATTGTAGCTACACAACCACTGACATGATGTGACCCATCTCATTTTAAAGTAACTATGAAAAAACTCAAAATAATGTCTTATACTGCAAGAACAGTAGTAATTGTTCACAGTTGTTGAAGATATTGTACTATATTCAAAATTGGCTCCGTCACTCTGAAACTCTAGACACTAGAATGTTTTTTGATTAAAAAAAAAAAAAAAAACCCAAAACATTATGCATTTATCATCTATCGATATTCCTCTGACACAAAGAAAAATATCTCTCTCCCACTTTCTCTCTGAAATGTTAAAAAAAATTGGATGGCAAGTTACTCCCTGGGGTGTCCGAGGTGAGTCTTTTTTATAATCTGTATCTGTCATGTGAAAATGCCTGGTCTCCATGGTCCTTTCAAAACTGTGAATGTGCTGTTTGCCCTATGCTATACTGTTTTGCAGCAAAGTCAAACCAGGAGAGGCCATGTTAGAAACAGGGGCACCTTAAACATTAGAGTATCTTGTTTCAGTAAGTCTGAATAACAGTCTGAAACTACTCAACCACTACTCAAGATTTATGGTAGTACTTTGACATTAACTAAGTTTTCAAATGCAGGACTAAGTTGTTATGAGACAGGATATGGACATATTGCATATGAGGAAAGTGTTGCACATTGGGATTAAACAGGGATAAATCTTTGCCTGGTTTCCAGACAACATAACTAGTCTTGTCACCATCATGTAAGCAAGGTTTCGGTCTCGTATATAAGATCAAAAATAAAGACTACTTATTGGACTTGTTTACATTTTCCATTAAAAAAGGTCATTTGCTTTTGATATTTGAAAAACTTTTGAGAAAAAAAAAGTAAGTTTGCATTGCAAAGGTTAGAGCAATTTTCTCTTTGAAATTTACCATCCGGCCTCAGTGGCAGTGTGAAAATAAGATAAATTACAATAGAAAATGAATGGAAGATGAATGTGTTCTGGTTTTTCAATGGATTATGCCCCTGCTGTCCAATGTGAAGTGATGAAAACACTGAATGAAGGCAGCAAAGAAATGAAGAGAATCCCCGACGGACAGTGACATGCAATAACTGCCATTATACTCTTCCAGACAAAGACAGAGAGAGCAGGATTCCCCTGTTGATGACACAAGCAGCTCCTCTCTAAACAGTCATTTTTCAACTTAACTTCCTGCATTCAGCATCACTTAACAAAATGTTTGGTCACAGATTTATGAACACACGTTTAAGTTTTTGCACAAGAAGTCGTCTGATTGGCGATAACGTTCCAATGACTAATAATTTGTGGTTTATTCTGTTTATCTTGTCCAGTGATCAATCATATTGTCTTGAGATTTGTTACTTATGGGACATTTCCACTGCAGGTAATATTATGGGAACCTGGCTGTTGGCACGTCTCCACCAAAGGAAGAGTTCCTGTGAGGCAAAACTCAGGAACCTTTACGGGGCCGGAAAAAAAAAATCCCTGCCCAGGAGCAGGTACTCCGTTCAGCCCCGAGTAATCTCTTAGGTGGGACTTTAGGTTCACTTGGGTGGTGATTTGTTGTAACTCAAGACAGTAGAAGAAGTGGGATTTTTTAAACCCAGTAGCAGTGGTGTATCAATAAATAGTTTCTATAAATATAATCGAAGTAGTGAATGAAGCAACACAGTCAAAACCGTCGCAAAACGATCACGGGGTTTCACATATAATGATCAACAAAAAAATCAGCAATTAATTGATTTATGTTTTAAAAAATGAAACAAACGTTAAAAACAAACGGGCAGTTCTGTTCTCTCCTTCTCTCGCTCTTGCATACACACACATACATACAGGTCTGTAGCGTGTAGTGAATTAATAATAAAGTGATGAAGCAGTCGCAGAGAAGATGATTGGCAAAGTCTGTCCCACCCCCACCTCTCGTCACTCATCGGGGTCTTACCCTCGGTGGAGACACAGGCACTACAAGGACCAAGTGAGAAGTTCCCTGCACCTAAACGTTACCTGGAACTTCCTGGAAACACACAGCTGGAACACGGCTATAGACAAACATATTTGCGTTAAATCATGTGTGTTATATTGTTACGTTGCAATACATTTAAACAACTACAATTCAGACACCAAGAACAGCAAAAGTAAGATCTTTGTGACTCAGAAGTCCTCTGGTTATGTGAGGATAGTGTCCTACCACATCACAAAATTGAAATATGTAGGACTGGACTGGAGACAGTGCATTACCTGATATAGAATGAATCATATAAAGACTGGGAAATTAATGTTTTCAAAGGTCCATGGGGCATAACCTCCCTTCTCTTTGTCATAGCTACTGTGATTGAGTACAGCTTCCCGACAAATGAAGGTAATCCCCATTAGACAGCAATAGACAATAAATGTCAATCTATCCTTCAATACAATAAGACAAAGGAAGAATAGGAATTACCCATGACAACACAGTTACTCATTTCTTCATACCATCTATCATCAGCATGAAGAAATCCCATAGCTTCTGCAATTAGAGAGTTTTTCCCTTTTTCTGTCATGCTAGTGAAAAAATGTAAAGTGCAACTGACCTCAGTCTCTGAAACGTCAGATTTGTGAAACCTGACACACTTGAAAAAAACAGGAAACAAAACAGAGCATCAAAAATGTTACAAAAAATGAAAAGCTTTGTGCTTTTCAGGTTAGCAAGAATTTTAGTCATTACACTGAGGAGCAACATTATGAACACGCACACTAGGTAGTTGAAGTGATTTAGCTCAAAATTAATATAATACGCTGGACAAAAGAGAAGAAAAGAACTATTATTTGAGAAGAGTTAAGGTATAAATGCCATAATCCAATCCTCAGTCTGTCCCAAACTAGAAAAAAAAATAGAAAAATGTTCATCCAGTGATATATCTATATGACGGATTGAATGGAAGGAGAAAAACCTAGTCAGTTTTAAAGCAAGACTTTTCTGGGCAAACATTTCTGCACAGTACCTCTCCATCCCTCTCTTTAAAATCTCTACTCATCCCTCTCTATTCATGCCATCTCTCATCTCTGGCTCTACTGCTGTGGATGTAGCCAACTGTCAAAACTAGAGAAAAGGTAAACAGTGGGGTGAATCAAAAATAATGAAAATTAAATATTAAAGTGCCAACATTTGAGGAGAAGGTCAGTGTACGCTTTGTGCATGGTGAATGTCCATTATTCATATGGAAATTTTCAAAGGTGCCTTGGCTTGTTCCCTAGTGTAGTTCTCATGTTTTGATTAAATTGTTGTTGCAGGCACATACAGTTAATATGCTTATACACATAGAAACAAGATTATAATCACAACACTGCCGTTTTATTAGAATAAGCCGAATATCAAGAGAAGGCTGTTTTTTCCTTTTAATAGCTTTGGCTTCTCTCCACTTTGAGCAAAATTGCCATGTTAAAAGGGGCTCAGTGCCGAGATCAATTCCTTATTGGATTTACACAGTGGCTAATACAGGACTTCCCTTTTAAAAATTAACGTCACACGATGTGGGAAACATAATAATGGCAATAATAGGCTGCTGATCAGCAATAATGTACCTGGGGATCTGTGTGTGTGTGTGTGTGTGTCTTGTGAGCAGGACAAAGAAAACGTAGAGGAAACTGGCTATAGAATAAATGAAATGTTTCGCAATTGTCTCAGCGGATTTATTCCATCAATACAATAGATGCAATCAGATCACGACTTCTGTGACTTTTCCCTTCTTCCTCTTTTGACTGTATCTTATACTCTTCATCTTCTCCTTTCTCCCTCATCTCCCCATCCTCCAATTATCATTTATTCTCTTCACTTCTGCCATTCTCCTATTTTATGTCATCTTCTGCTTTTGTATAGTTTGTCTTCCTGTCGTTCTCATTTCACCAATCATACTGTCACTTCCTGGCTTCCCGTTGTCTCTTTTTTTTTTCCACCCCGACCCACAAAACATCCTCTTGTTCCACAAACCTGCTTCTTTCCATTTTCCTTCTTGTTTTGTTTTCATATCATTTCCCCCCATCTTTCAGTCTTCCTATGCACCAGAAGAGGGCATCATGAGGAAAAGACACACACCTCTCTCAACCTTCTCATCCTTGTAGAATACAAGGGAGGACCGGGAAATCAACCTGATCTATTTTGATATGTTCTGTTTTCCTACAAGATACAGAAATACACACACTTTCTTCATAGTCTGGGTAGACACTGCAGCCTCTAAAGACATGTCAAGAGGAGAAAAAGCACACGAGTGAGGGATAAAAGACAGGAGAAGATTAGGAAAGGAAGAGGATGGGGATCTGCCACAGGGGCCCTGCAAGGAAAAAGGAAGAAGAAGAGGAGGAAAAGGAAGAAGGAGAGAAGGGGGAAAGAGGTGACAAAAACAGGGTGAGATGAGGTGGTTGGGGCGTGGGGGTGGGTTGGGGTGTTGCTGGGTGCAAGAGGACACGTGGGGAATGCAATAGGAAGATAAAATAGACAACAACAGTAATTTATACACATACATGATATACAATTAAACTCAATATAAAATGATCAGAACTGCAGCAGATGAAAAAAACATATTTGTGTTTTTTTCTATATTCTTTTATGTAAATATAAATGGAACTGCAGTTGTTATCCCATGCATGGCAATGGCACTTTTTTTCATTGTGACATACCAAAAGCAACAACGTCAAGGCAGTCTCATTTGTTCAGAGTTAGAATACCCATTGTGTGCTCTGTGTTTAAAATCAGCACCATGCATCTTTAAAAGCAAGTCACCCACTTAGCCACGCTTCTAATTATATTTTGTCAACCAGGGCTTTTGTAAAATAGAAAGGTTTTTGTGAGGAGCAGGACACAGACTCTCTTCAGTGTTGTTGACTTCACAATAACTGTTTTTTCCCCTATTATTCTATTTTGCTTCATCCTAAATGTCTGAACTGCTACACAATAATGACCATGTCTTTTATCACCTTATGTCTGTTTATTGTCCCTCTTAAATAATGGTTTGTATAACTCTTAAAGTAAAACTACACACTGAATTTAGTTAACTGCATCTTTCTCTTAGTTAGTGAAGTTTCATAATGTTTAATGAACTTCAAACATCAAGGTAGCACAGAGAGCACGGGAGAGTATGCAGAGAATAGAGCTGCAACTACTTTTGTTAATAATAAATTGGCTGATTGACGCACATCACATTTTTTCTCACAGGTCAAGATAAGGTTGCATTTCCCTTTGTTTGCTTTGATAGATGAAATCCAAAACTGGTGTTATGAATTTGTGTTTAACACATTATTTAAAATGACATAATTATTAAGAATGTCTCTGATACTGATTTTTCATCACTTTTGTTATTGCTTTTCTACTGACTGAGTGTTTTTTTAAAACTAGTATCATTTAAAAAAGGAAACCAATAGATGTGATATTGGATCTTGGCAGAATACAAGCTGTCAAAGATCATTCTATGGGGGAGTACAGTGCATTTTTTATCTTAAGACCTTTGCTTAGTAATGATTTTTGGAGAATGCAATCACCTACCACAAAGAAATATTGGAAAATGAACATCAGGTAATATTTTTCAACAATGGTTACACAGCATTTTGGATGAAACTCTTCAATTACTTCTGGCATAAAGATTGCTGTACTCAGGACAATGTCTCACACACACACACACACACACACACAGAAAGAGAAAGAGAATACAAACACACATATATGGTACACACATATAGGTAAGGGGTGTAACATTCCATCAATCTAGATTGATTTATCAATTTCAGTGACTAATGATCCAATATCACTAACACAAACTGAAAATATTGATCATATCGTCATCTTTAAGTCACTTAATATGAGTGAAGATTTACAACAATCCTGTCTTAATGTGTATAAAAGAAAACTTGAAGCTCTTTCAGTCCTGTTTTAAAGAATATGGATTTTAAACTCAACATCTCTGCTTCTTTATGTTTTGTGTTGTGTTAATAATCATTTAGTTTAACTTATATATATTCATATAGATTTCTGGGAAATCTTAGTATTAGAATTCTTGAATCATATATTAGTTGCTTTTTCTGATGTCTTAAACGGAGATATGATATCATTTCTTATTGACTGCAGGACCCTGAATCGAATCAAATCGCATTATGACAGACTTTGTGATACTGGCAAATCATAATGATGTCCAAAGAATTAATACATATCATGAAGAAACTTGATTTACACCTCTTAAACACATTAATTATTACATTTTACAACAATGTCTAGTGTGTGCACTCAACACCCACCAATCCACTGTCCTCCATTCAGAGCCGTGGGGTGTGAATCAACAGCAGTTTAGATCATCAGGTCTGAGATTGAACTGGGCCAACAGGCCGTCACTTAGAGTGACCTCTGGGTGTGTTTATGTGTTTGTGTGTGACTGTGATTATAAGTGTTTTGTGGGTATATATATATATGTATTTGTCTTATAATCACTAGAGTGCACATTTGCTGGCTTTATGAGTGTGTGTGTGCCATGTGTATGTGGGTGGTCCTCATTAGTCATCTTATTGTAAGAGTGTAAGGGGACCACTTATGACTTCAGAACCTCCTCAGGCAGTAAATCACGTATAGAATACAGTCAGTAACTTAAAGGAGAATATTTTTTACACTTAATTATATTCCCTCTCACACACACACATCAAAGCAGGGGATACAGTGTAAAAAGTGCTCGCTTAATGACAACAACAACATTAACAAAATAAAATAGTTTCCCAGAACCCTTCAGAGTAGTCATTGTCATTTCAACATGTAAAATATCATAATAACTTGCATATTAGTTCACAACAGACACTATTGAATATTGAATAATATATGATATATTGTTCATGCTGAATTTAAACATGTCATTTCACTCAAGTTCAGAGATGGATTCAGAATGGTTTCTGTGGTAGAGCATTAAAAACATTAGGAAACAATGTGATTACCACATATCATTGTTGTCTTGTTAAAAATACATCTAGCAGATTACTAGCAGATTATGATATTTAAGCCAGAAGTGATGTTGCTGCAACTACTTCAGTTTCTCAGGTAAACACTGGGCAATAAATGATATTTCTGCCAACTACCTGTAACTGTATCACACTTATGTGTTTGTAGATATTCAGTTGGACGTGAAGAAAAGGGGTGATGGATATGAATCTATAAGAAAATCAAAGTGCTTAATTTCTTTATGTTAATTTACTTGGGGGACAAATTATTGGGTGTTAAATGGTTGGACGGCAGGAATGCTTTTATAAGCTCCAAACTCATAGACTTTTTTTTTTTATGGACTAAAATTTTAACAGAATCCTTTCAAATAGAAGTGTCTTTTAATATACAGCAGAGGCATCTCTGAGGTACAATATTATTAACAAATTACACTACTGGGTCTATTTGGTAACCTGGTCTCACACATTTTGTAAGGATGGCCTTCATGTGTCAAAGCTTTCCAACACCATCCAAGGTAAAACAGAACCGGACCTCTTACTTTCCTCAAAGAAAACCAAAAGCAATTTTAAAAAGGATGACATGACATTATAAACTTGTAATGAATACAAACTTTTTTCAAGGATTATTCTATTAAGTTCCCGTACTACATAAGAGTAAAAAGCAAATCAAAGGACATCATGATGAAAGAAACCACACTGGATGATGCTGTGGAAGAAATATTACAGTATAAAATCTGCAAGTGTTATAACTCGTGCATTGATTTTAGTAGTCCCCGAGTCCCACTGCTGTATCGGTAGCAACACCACAGAGAGTACAAATGCAGAAATGATTGTCATCAGCTGAGAGTGGATCACATTACATTTCAAAGTTTAAACTAGTTTTTCAGACTTTCAGCACTAGAGAATAACAATAATTTATGATATTATTGATTATAATGTACTTTTGAAACAATACATTGTTTTCATTTATTGTTTTTATAGGCTTCAGGTCACCATATAATGAATACTATCACAACTCAATTTTTAGTAACAAGGTTTTAACGCCACAGGTAAAAAGTATTAACAAAATAAGAACACAACACAATGGTTAGATATGCAATGCTGGGACAGCGTAAAGTAAAAACAGGTGACATGACTTGACATGACTCGCTGAATATTCAGCAAAAGAATAGTCCCTTCAAAAATGATTAAGGTCGGGTCATATTTTCTGTACTGTATGGACCTGCCTTCAGAAATTACATGTCGATGACACACAGTGTGAAATACAAGAAAATTTGCCATGTTTATGTATGACCAATGATGCAGATTAAAAAAAACACTCACCTACTCTTGGAAAAGAAACAAGAGCCACTGTTTCTGCTGTGACAGGTTTCATTACAGTATGTGCATAGCTGACTAAGTACAGTATCCAAAACTTCACCTCAGGGCCCATACACTAGCCTTACACCACCAATAAACAATGATTTTTTCCCCCCACTTTCTTTAACTTTGCAAGAAATGAACTGGATGAAGGCTATTTCCTTGGGGAAACAGTAATTTGTAATATTAAAGCTAGCTCCATTACAGTTTTGGAATTCTTTCATTCCTTCAGCTAATGCTGATTCATAAATGCTATGTTACTATAACTATAGTAAAAGTCATATACAGTATAATTATACATGACTGCACCAAATATTCTGTAGTCTTGTAATTGTCTGCTTTGTTATGTTTGCCATCACCTCATTTGCTCTATCCTTATTTATAACCTGGTCTTTCCCTTTGCTGTATCTTATTTGCTGCTGCAAGGATCCAATTTCCCCATGGGGGTCATTAAAGTTTCATCTCCTCCAGAAATCATTTAATGCACAAATGAACAGAGAATGCATCTTTTAATTCTCTGTGGAATCTGATCTGTAAAGGCTATCCAAACAATAAAAGGACTTGAGTTCATCAGAGGGTTCACATAGTTCTTTTTAAAGCTTGTGGTCGGCTTAAAGTAATTCCTTAAGGAAAGAAGAAATTTGTTGCAAGGGGGTCTCCTGACATTAAAAAAGAACAATGGGTCATCATGAGCCGCATGCACAGACGACCAATGAATATATGCCAGTTTTGGAAAAAAATAAAAATAAAATAAGCGTGGGCTTCATTTCCCTATTCCTTCAAGGAGGAAAAAATAAAACACAACTTAAATGGCAAGTGACCCAAAAAGGTTAAATCTCTACATAAACCTTCATGTTTTGACAATCAACCAACTGTAGAAAACAATTTTAAGAAGACATGGGTTGAAGCTTTTCTCTTTCGCTTTATAACCCTCAAAATTAAACATTTAAGACAAATCCTTCTATGACTGACTCATGAACTCAGGCCTTTTAACTCAGCATGCAGAATTAGAGCCACAGACGCTTCCTAGTTAGGGTCATGAATATCTAGCGATTTAACAGTAAGTATACGGTAGCGTCTCTCTGTGTAACTTCAGTGAGGAAACCAACATACAGCTTAATACTGTATCTGTGTGCTCACATATGCCTGGCCTCAAAGCAATCATTATTTATATTAGAGTGACTGTAGAGAAAGTGTTTGTACGAGGGAGAAATCCAACACATGATCATCTCATTCACTTTTCTACTCTTATGCGTGACCGCCCTTTGCTCGTTTTGTTTGCTCTGCTTTCTGCTTCAAAAGTGGCAAGCAAACAGGGAACGTGTTAAATGCATAATGAACAGAAAATTATGCAAAAAATGTAAATATGCACTTTAAATGTGAGTAACCATGCACATAAGGTGCCCACACAGCAGGGGTTCGTGTTGGGAGGCAATTTAAGTTTCTATAGGCCACCATGTCCCCAGGAACACAGAAAAAAAAAAAAACCTTATTACCTCTGTGCACAAGCAGGCACATACCACACAAACATACACACAGGTTCCATTATGATGAGTGTGTGTTGTTCATTATTTATCATTGTTTATGTCTTTGATAGAGCGCCAGGGGAGATAACAAAGCTAAAACTGCTGACTGATGGATATTTTGTCTTCATGTATATACAGTCCAGACACACTTACACACTAGATGGCACATCCCCCGCTATGCATGCACATATAAACATGAACACACACACACACACACACACACACACAGACACGTTGAGCTAATAAAGTTGTACAAACAAGCATGGGATCAGCTGTTTGTGTGTTTCTGTGTGTGTGTGTGTGTGTGTGTGTGTGTGTGTGTGTGCACATGAATTCTTTATTTATCATTGTTTGACATACTGTATTACCACTGGAAATAATAGAGCTAAAGTGCTGACAGATTCAGATTTAGGTGTCACATACAGGCTCAGACACTACTGGTATATGCATGAAAAAACAAAAAAACAAAACAACAACAAAAAAAAAAAAACAAAAAAAAAAAAAACACATCAAAGTGATTTAACGTTTAACTTCCTTCCTGTCTCAGTGAGTTTAAGCTGAAAATGTCGCTGACAATATAAAAAGACATCTTTGCTTTTTTGGCAGAGATGTATTATAAAGTATTAATCACAGAGAGTAGATTCCTTTATTATTTATTATTTATTTTCATTTTATTTTTTTTACATCATTTCTCTTTGGTGACAAACATTCAGTCATCAGTCGGCCACAGCGACTATCGCAGCTCATGTAATCTCATCATTTGTGTTTTAAGCTTAAGGACTCTGAAGATGTTCAAGATTTAACAGGAAAATAAGTGTGACAAGAATTCAGACCTAGAAATTCTTGATGACTGATGAAATGTTTGCACTACAATTTCCCAATGAATAACAGAGACAAGCTCATTAAAATGTTTCTCTTTAGCTCCACACATGGTCAAAAACACATCTTCATATCAGTCATATTGGCTTAAGAGTACACTGTCGTTATCATAGTACAATACATCTGTTCTTACAACTTAAATACTATTAAAGGGGTGATGGTGATTAGATCAATGTAAGGGTCCGTGTCAGTTACAGAAGTAACAGAAAAAAATTAAACCTGAGAAACAAATTACATCTCGTGAGGCAAATTCTGCTGAAATTAAGTAAAAAATTCAATGACTCAAGTGGCTTCATGTGTGGCAAAGGTGACATTAAAGAACATAAGGTGAAAATTTAATGCTCCCTGGAGTGTCAGGAAGCCTACATTCTTATTGAAATGTAATCATTTACATTATGAGAATGAGAAAGATGCATTCAGTAATTTGGTATTGATCTACTTCCAGAAATAGTCTTACACATAACTCAGATGATGTGCTTCAACCAGCAATTAACGCAGTTAAATCCTGTATATTTTCCTGATACAGACCTGCTTCCAAGATGTGTTGCATGTTGAATTTGACTAACTACCCTTATCATCCCATCATACCCATCAAGGTACGATTAAGTCAGCAACTTATTAAGCATAGTCTGGTGTCTGTCATATTATCCAGTTCGAAAATAATGAGGAAATTAAGCAGGTACATAAATGGGGCAGAGATCAACTCAATGAAACACAATCTTCATTCTACACACAATGTATCGCTCAAAAGCAAGTCTGTGTTTGTGTTTGTGTGTGTGTGTGTGTGTGTGTGTGTGTGTGTGTGTGTGCGCGCACCAATTCAAGCGATTAACATCAGGTGTGTCAGCACTCTAAGTCTGATGGATACATCACATTAACCCCTCTCCAGTGCACCTTTCTGTGTGTGCGTGTGTGTGTATTTGAGACATAGGAGAACAAAGTATTTCACGCTGGACTCTCCCATTACCTGAGGTCAGCACAGTTACTGACAAAGTGAGAAAAATGTGTGTGTGTGTGTGTGTGTGTGTGTGTGTGTGTGTGTGTGTGTGCGTGCGTGCCCATGTGCAATAAAATACACAGTGCAGGTGTGAACAGCCATAATGACGGTGGCTGGTCTAGACGAGGAGCTGAGTACAGCAGGTTTGGGAGAACATAATGCCTTCAACAGCATATTTTAACAACTCGCACACACATATACAAACTGATGCACTACAACATACACAAATACACACAAAGAAACAAGAACATCATGACTATGACCCATCACATTATAGAAGTCATGCCCTTTAACCTAATGTATGTGGCGGTTGGTTTTAAAATATATGTAATTTTGGGCACACACATAATATAGTCACAGGAATATTCACTTATTTTTAGCACTAATGCGCTTTACTTTAAAATTAATGACTGATTTCACACTGTGTATATTTAAATACAGTGATTCACCCACAGCAGATGATTGCTTATGAGGCACAAAATCTTTTGTTTTATGATGAATTATGAATATAGTTTAATATTTTAACAACATGGGTAAATTAGTCTCCTTATTTTTGATTTAATGTAACTTTAGAGTCTGAGACATAGTTCAGAAGTTACCAAAACCAACTTGGCTTATTCTTGAAAACAAAAAATGCCTGCGCGATTTGATAATTTAAAACAACTAAGATTGCATATGAAATAGCTCTCAAGAACCATAAGTTTGAATTAGCCCTAAAGAAGAAGGTGGTGAAGGTGACTGTACATTAATGAAGACTGTAACACTCACAAGGCCACCCATCACACTCCACACTCAGCCCGTCTCTGCCAGCCGATCATCCACTCACTTCCACTCCATGAGGCAGTGAAACAGACACCTCTCCAAGTCCCCAAGGACCCCAGAGGCAGAGGACAGGAGGGAGAAGCTGAGCGTGGATGATGGGATGCTCTATTTAAAACACACACTTTCTTACACACACACACACACACACACACACTCACAACTTGCACCTATCACCCATTCCTATCTGTCCTCTTCTCTGCATCATTCACCATCCTCCCTGTTCCCTCCAAACTGTTTTTATTTCTCATTTCACATTGACCACTGAGATTAGTTTATTTGAAAAGAAACTTAAAGCAACATTCTGCAAGGCTTTTTTATGAAAAAATGTGCACCTCTTTGACATAAATCACAAGTGCAGCTGTGACAGCGAAGAGCACCTCATCCACTAATTGAGATCATGTACCTATTGCCCTATTTGCCTGAAGGAAATGACACATTCAAATCGTCTGCTAAACAGCAGTGAGTAAATGTTCTATATGCAGAAAGCTGAATCTTTCTTCTCACTCTGTTCACTTTAATCTCCTTTGGCAATAAATGGGATGACATCTGTTTTGTTTTTTTTCTTCTCTGCAACAAAATGGTAAAGTGAGAAATGATTTCAATGACTTCAATTACCTTAATTTGCCACAGAGTTTTACATGCAAATTAACTAAATTGATCTTTAAATGTTGATAATAAACTTTACAATGTTGGAAACATGTTGACTCTATACAGCACCTTGCTTGGTGCTGATTTAAAAATATTTTCATGGTGTTTAAATATAGTGGAAATCAAATGGAATTTAACAACTGAAAAAAAAAAAACAAAGCAAATTAGGAGCCGCATGTGGAGGAAAACACCCAGATGGTGCAAAAGCTTTGTCACTTGATTACTGGAAGAAAAAAAAAAAAAAAAGGAAATTATGGTTATAGGATCCAAGCATCAACCACGCTAAATGGTTCAGCTGGTTTCACGATGTAAATGTAAAATTTAAAAAAAATATCATGTGCCTTTAGTTTTTGCCACAGCAAGCAAGTACATTTACTGCCTCTGTTTGTGAAATGTTTCAATACATTGATCAAACAATGCATGTGGGTTTTGACTACTATAAATCAGTTTAGATGTGGTGGAATGCTGATAAAAACTTCAGTCAATTTATATATGTGACTTAAAATTCAAAAGTGGATTGAAGAAATATTCTTCATAGTCTCTCCAGATCATGTCCGATCTGGAGACACTTTGCCATAACGCTCAACACTGCCCGTCTCTCTCGTGCCGCAGTTTTATGAGCAGCTCATGGGCCTGATTTGTTTTTTCTCTTTTATTCTTGTTGTATTTCTCGGTTGCAACTCTATTTTATGCAGCCATAACCCAATTGGTAATTAATGTTGGTCATTTTTATTGGATTTCCCATTGTTGTTTTATCGTCTTTATAGCACCCTGTAACTCTGATCTAGCAAGTACCACAAGAATAAAGTTTTATTTTATGTGCCCACTGATTGGCAGCCAATCAGGATTTAAAAAATAAAAAAGCACACGACCAGTAAAAAGTTTAAAATTGTCACCTGTGTTTAAAAATGCTGAAACAAACTACAGACCACTAACAGTTTTATTGTTATTCTTCCACCGTTTATCACTTTAATGAGAAATTTATCAGTTTGATGTGCTTTTGGATTAAAAGTAAACAGTGAACAAAGTTGCTGCACAAAGTTAAACACAGAACTCTTTTACAACGGAGTTTAGTTGTTGTTAGACAACTATTGCAATTTTATCATAAACACTGAGGAAAGCTTGAAACCAATACCACATTAGTGGAGGCACAATTCATTGGAGTGTAAATGCAATTCTGAATGTTGATAAATCGCATGTGGCTCATGACTAGTGTGAAAGAGGAGCACTTTAAAAAATGTATGTACATATCGTAAGAGGTCATTATGGCAGCATGCAGAACAGCACACTACAAACTGTGTTATGAAGAAACAAACACTGTGGATTGAGGGTGTATTGAGATGACAGATGCACACTGCACATATTGTGCATTCTAATACATGGTGGAAACATGGTCTAGTCCAGACCAGGAATTAGGCAGATTGATTGGCGAGTGACAACTGAAATTGAATTTCTCTGCAGTGAAAGCCCACAGGACTTGGGGAAGGACACACACAAATGCAAATGTAGGTGTATATACACACAAACATGAAAAGGTGCAAGCACACACAAATACACACATATATATTTACATGCACACGTTAATCAGCATCGACAATTGCTGAATAATTGCTGGCACAAACGCATACATGTATATCTCGTTCTCTCGCTCTCACACACACCCACACAAACCCACAAAAACTCCCATCCCCACAAGTCCCTCCTCTCCAATTTACTGCCAAACCTGTCTCTTCAAAAGCAAATCGCTTTTTCTCCCCACCCCATCACAATGAGTATCGCATCTGGCAACTCCAGACAAAAGAAAAAGTTTGAGAAAAGCCGTCATTATGCAGCAGCGTGGCATAATGACGGCCTTTCTCAGACGTGGTTTGAATGGAGACGATTGAAATGACTGTCATGGAGCCACAGAAGCAGCCACTTCCTACTGCCAGATACAGAATGAGAGTGACAAAATGAGAAAGTTACATTGATAATAATAACAAGCTTCGTCAAGTGTTTAGACCAACAACTGCACAGTGATGTGCAGCAGCTGGATATTTGTGATGGAGACACACTACACACACTGGTCTGTGAATCAGAGATGTGAAGGAGCAAAGCAGCAACAAGCAGCACAAGAAGAGTACAATGAAAAATTTTCAGTTTATGTAAATGTCCAATGGAGGACAATAACACATTAGATCAAAAAATTTGCACTTGAACTGATTGCACAGCCTCCTTCTTTGGATCCATATGTGAATGCTTAATTATGTTATTCAAAATAAAATGACAGACAAATATGTCTTCATCAGTGGGTTCTCTATCCTGTACATTATAAGTGCTTGAGTCACACTATGTACATTTTCTTCTAATTCTTTAAAACAATGTTTGCATTTTTTTCTACAATTTTGTACATTACATCTCATTTAGTTACATGTCCACTGTAAAAAACTTTTAGGCTTTTTAAGCATGTTTAAACATAACATGCTCATGAATAAATGTTTTCTGTAAATTTCACAGATGCTATAATACATTAATACTGAAGTAGATGTTGATGTCATCAAACAATGCTAATTCATGTATCAAATCTGGAATTTGCAACATTTGGCCCATAAGATACAAGCTCCATGTTGATTTTCCAGGCTGAGCTCGACCAGCCCCCATTGCTAAAGGCCCTGTCACCCTAAACTATGGTCATGAGATGTGAGTAATGACAGAGAGGTTGTGCATACAAGGGTGAAAATTGAGTTACCACCATGACGTGGCTGAGATCAGCCTCAGACACAGGGTGAGGAGCTCGGACTTCCCTTCCATTAGAGATTTTGTGGACACATCTATCTGAGGGGATACCTCAGGGTAGACCCCGGACATGCTGGAGGGATTGTATATCCCATATGGCCTGGAAGCACCTTGTGATCCCTAGGAAGAGCTAAAAGGTGTTGCTGAGGCGAGGGACACCTGGGCTGCTTTGTTTGACCTGTTGCCTGGCAACCCAAGGGTGCATAAACAATTGAAAAGAAAAACTTAAAGTTAGTGGACCATCTTCATTCCATTTTTTTTTTTAAATCTCCACCTTCTAATTATGCTACTTGCAGATTGATTACAGACACTTCTGCCCTTATGCATGTCCCGCTGGTGGAAACAGCAGTGTTTAAGTGAACACCATTAATCTAACTCTAGTGATCTTTATGCCACTTTTTATTTCCCAAGTCGTTTTTTACAGCTTAATGCAGTCAAACACAGCTGCAAACATTCTTTGAAATGCTAATACAGCTGTTATATGACAGTTTTGGTGAGGCTCCTCATAAATGGCATGTGTGTGTGTACAGGGAATGTATGCTCCTTTAACAAGCACAGCAACCAGCGTTGGATCATATATTCCTTTGAGTTGTCAATACGTGTTTGCTTGTGATGACTTTAATCTAAAATGTTGTCACATGGCATGTAGAAAATGTAAAGGCCTTTTCCACTTCTACATTCATTTTTGGGAATTTGTGAAAGTTACTCAAAGAAGAGACAGTGTTTCTCTGTGTGCTATTTCATGCTGCCTACAAAGCACTGTGTATATGCTTTAATAAATATCAAGCACACTTGAATTTTTCAGCACACATTTGATCCTGTTTGCCATTGTCTATTAATAAGAGCATATAAATGTTAAGTACACCTTTATGTGTTATTCATCCCAACAGATCTATAAAATTAGAATGAAGAATTCCAAATGCTGATGATTAGAACCTCCTTAAGGAATACAGACAGAACCTGTCACTTATTTAAAATTCTTAGATATGAAGTTCTCTCTTTTTATGAAAGTATGTGGTGTTCTTATGCCAAGATTTAAAAAGCTCTCTTAAGCCTTCAGACAAAAAGGGAGTGGAGGCCTATGTGTCTGGCTAAAGATTTAAATACATGTGCACATTATCTGAAATAACCCATTCCACTATAAGGAAATCATCTAAAAGCATTGTGGATTTCGAATAACTACCAAGAACTGCCAAAACTTGCCACTAAGATTGAGCAGATGATCATCAATAGACATTGGCCGACAGTCATCATGATGTTGTGTTCACCAATGTGATCATTACAGTCCATTGTCAAGGCAACTAGACATAACGGTCAGTCTGGGAAAAGTTTCCTGCATCACTTATGAACACAACTTAGAAAAAGTATTCAAATGAAGAATTTATCAAGCTTTACAGAGACTTTTATTCCACAATGAATGAAGTAAAACAGGATGATATAGTGTTGTCTTGTTTATCGCGTCACTTAAATGCAGAAGACCTATAGTGGTTGAGGCAACAATACACAAAACAGGGGATCTGAATGTCTGCAAAACATCATTATGAGCTTCTGTGTGACTGTGTTTACTTAGTATTTGCTAAATTCTATGATTAAGTTGAGGATCATTCTTGTCATTATCTCTGCTCTGAAAAGATGAATAAAATATAGAGTTGTTTGGCCATAGTAACAGTGGTACTTGGTGCAGACTGAAGGCAGCTTTCAGGAAAAGAATCTTATGGGGATGTTTTACTGTCTCAGGGATTGCACAGCTTGTAGTCATTGCTTTGCCTTTTATTCTGCATCATGTCAATGAGTGCCTGAACATAATGGGAGACCATCTGTCCAAAAGTTTGAACTTAAAGTGAACCTTTCAGAAAGATAATATAAAATGGAATAGAACTTATGGAACAGAAGACTATTACATTCATTGTGGTATTTGTTGAGTAAATGACAACAAATGAAAAAAGTCAATAATTTTCAATTACATGGGGTGTATTTGCTGTATTTTTTCAAATAAATATATTCTGAGGTTAAGCAGTAACTAATAAGGCTTGAACTTTTAGGTGAGTTTAAGTATAGTTTGAATGGTTGTTGTGAGGTCTCATTTAACCATTTATGGAACCATTTATGGTTCCTCATTCATATTAAATTTCTCACATGTAAACTTGTACTTTATACTCCTGTGTGGCTTTCAGTGTCTGAACTTTGACCACAGGAATTTTAACAATTAAATACACAGACCTCATCAGTAAAAATAGCTCATTTCTCACTTCTAGTAGATGTATGCTGATGAACCCTCACACATGACACACATTGCTACACATCAAACTCCAGACCGTGGACTCCTGTCCATGGCGTCTCATCATCCACCAAATTCACTGCCACAGGGCAGTAAAAATAGACACTTCCTAATGAAGGTGCCAGAGGCAGAGGTTAGGAAAGAGAAGCTAAATGTGAATGTTTAGACATTGTATTTAAACCACATGTAGAAACATTGCTTATTCAACCATATCAACCCTTTTCCTTTTTTTTCTAAATGCATCACTCTCTTCTTCCACCCATAATCCCCATCTCATGTCCCTCCTCGCTCCAGGCTGCCATAACAATCCAATCTTCTCAGTATTTTTTCGACAGTCTTACCATTCTTATTTGTTTCCTTTGTTTTGCTTTCCCCCTTTTTTGTGTCACATAAAAGCCACTTCACTATACACCACTGCTGGAGACTGGAGTTATAGATCAGCAGCCGTAGTGACACACACAGGATATTAATCTGTACAATATTAAGTCTAAAGTCTGACAGCTGACAGAGAGTCCAGGAGAGAGGTCAAGTGCATTTTTTGTGTTTTTCAGCTTTATTTTATCTTCAACAATATTGCTCATCGTCACTACTTGGCATGACATAGGTCCATTTTTGCTCCTGCAGATTTTAATTTTTTTGCTTATGTGTTTCTCTCTTACATCACTATATCCATTTAATGGTGACTAAAATAAATACAAATAGGTACCAAATGACATAAAAATGATGATGTGAATAATGTGCCATGGCCTTTGAAGTCACCAGATCTCAACCTAACTGAAGGCCTGTGGTTGATTTTGGATTGATATGAGTGGCTGAATGGTTTTCATTCTTCGTGTAGTTTTGGATGTTTCAGACTTGTAGAGTCTACGTCATGTGTCACTGAAGATTAAGTTGCCCTGGAGACTTCTGGTGGCTCAACACATCACTGAGACACTTAAAGTTGTTTTTCCTTTCAGCCATCACCCATCTGTACGTCTATCTGCAACATTTCTGCAGCAGAAACAACAGACCTCATTTATCCGAGTCGATAGGAGATAAATGTGTCGGTACCTGTGCTTTTTTGTTCCCAGGAATTATCAAAGTCCACTTTTAATTGCTCAATTCCTGGAGCTTTCTACAACTTCATTCAAACAAAGCAACATTGCTCTGTGGGAATTAAAATAAAAACTGAATAATGGCACTGTTTTGAGGTATTTTAGAACTTGAAGTGTCTAAATGAGTCATTGTTTTGTAACAAGGTCTCAGTTGCTGTCACTTTTCACTTTTCATTTTAATTTTGTTTCTTGGAAAATCCTATGTAATAGAATTTATATATGATTTGTAGTTGACTATGAAACCTGCATGTATTTTGTATTGTTTTATGTATCAAACTGAATTATTTATAATAATCAAAACACATTTGCTATTTCTACAGCCTTCAACAATCTGTGCACTTTTAGCTTTTTTTCCTCTGTCCCAGCCTTTAATATTCCTTCTATCTCTTGATCTCTAATACTGTCTGTTTTTCACACAACAGTATATAGCCTATGAAATATCTCCACTCTTTTATGCTTTGTGCTGCCTGGCTTCCCTCAGGCACCTTCTTTAGCTGTCTTTTTCCCCCATTCCCCCCCACCTTTCTTATATTCTGAAGTTTCTTACTGAAACATAAGTCACAGCGAGGGAAGGGCAGCTTTATCAGGTGTTTGCTGGGGTCACATTCTACCTCATTTGAATACATACTATCACAGTGCAGTTCCTTAAGCTACAGGGCATTGTGGGATACTGGATGTATGGTTGCTGCAACCCCTGACAGACTGGATTGAAAAGAGACTTACAAACACACAGCAAGACAAGCAGTAAGTAGAGAAAAAAATATACAAGAGTGTCACATGATGATCTTGAACACTAGCACATTTTGTGCTAGTGTTCAAGATCATCATTTTAAAAAAAAACTTTTGCAGATCATATACTTATTATTTCTACAGTGGACATTAATGTTCCACCAATGGTTCTTCTTCCCAATGAGTCACCTGAAATATACTTATTTGGCATTTTAAATGCACAAAACCATTTGTCTCAAAGTGCTTTCAAAAAAGGTGCTTACAAAGCAAAGCAGTGGAGCTTGGACATCAACAGCAATAACAAAACATAATGACAGAATCACAATATAAAAGCAATAGAGCATGAAAAAAAGAATGCCAGCTACATAAAAAGTCAATGAATAAAAACTGGTTTTGAGATATGAGTTTTGAATATTTGGACTGATTCAGCCGGTTTCGGCTTTACAGAGACATTGAGGTTCAACAAAGTGTCAGTGCAGCCACTGCAAAAGTCTTCTCAGTCTTAACCAAGAGTGTCAATGAATCTATTGCTCTTCTTTGTTTACTGTTTCTGTTTATATTACATAATTTTGATCAGACTCACAATACATTTTGTTTTGTTAGCATTTGAAATATCCAGGAAACTTGAATAGGTACACAAAACCAGCATTTGGATCAAAACTAAATGGCACTCAATGATTTGTATCTCCATTTCAATCTAAATGCTAATTATACAGTGTGAATTCATATTCAAAATGAGTGGACAAAACTAATTGAATATATTTACAGTCCTATGCAAAAGTCATAGGCGACCAACAGCTCTGTTGTTTTAGCAAAGTTTTAACCATTATCTATATTTATTTTTCAGTCTCTCTATTAAGATATAAACATAAAGATAGATAAGATAAGATACAAAAAACATTGTTTAGCGTGACCTCGCTTTACACTAGACACATCATGAACTCTTGAGGGAAAATAAGAGGCCTGAAGTTTTCTGAAGTACTGTTCTGGTATATTCTACCAGGTTTCTTTTAGCATTTCCCATAGTTCCTCTTCATTTTTTTTATGTCTCAGACAAGGTGATCTGCTTGTACAATAGTCAGGCCTGGACTCTCTGTAGGCCAGTCCATGACTATCATTGTCAGATGGAATTGCAAGATAAATTAAAACCCGTTTGTACTTTTCAGCCTTTATGATCATCAATTTAGACACCACAAGCAGAAATGCAGCCCTAAACCAGGATAGATGCTCCACCATATTTCACAGAAGGCTGCAGGTACTTATTCTAGAAACTGCTCTTCTTTTCACATATTGTTGACAATTGACAAACTCTGGATAATACACTTTTCTATGTTTTCTACTGATTCTCATTCCAATCTTTGTAAGCTTTAGCATATTTCAGTCTTTTCACCTTGTTTCCCTTCTAAAAGAGTAGTGGCTGCTACCTTTCAAAGCTGCTCAGTCAGGTTCTTTTTTTTTTTTTTTTTTAACAACATCTGAAGAAGGAAACTTTTTAATTACATTTTGAAAATTTTCTTGGACTTGCAGTCTTTTTTTGTCATTGACAAAACTGATTGTTAAAATGTCATTGACAGCTTGAATACCGCATCTTGCATAGTCAGTTTGTCTGCTGATTTCCCTTTGAGAGTGACCTTGCTGATGCAAAATTATATTTATTTGTGCATGTAATGCTCAAGCATGTCTTGCAGAAACTTGCTGTATGAGACCAAACAGTTATTATTTGTTCATCACAGCATTGTTATATCGGTGTAACAGTAGAACACTCATACGCACGCTACTGTTGATTTTATCATCACTCTCATGTTATACTGCATTACAGCATGCTTTTTAAAACAACCCCTTATAGGGTTCTCAAATAAACAATGATGTAAAACAACAGCCATAAAACATCCTGGCATTTTAATGCTATGCATTTTAATGGCGCCTCTTACCGGAGTGAAGTTCATGACTTTGAGGATCCAGATGGTCAGTGCCAAGTTGACAATCATGGTGACAAGAAGGAGAAGGATGAAGAAGTACAAGCATCTCTTCCTCCAGCCATAGATTCCCACTGCTGGGTAAACCTGGGCACCGCACACCGACGCTCCGCGTTGGTGGAGCGGATTGGGTTGCGCTGCAAGGATATACTGTTCCTGGGTCATCTGAAAAAATATGGAAAATATAATCACTCTTATGGTTGATAAGATCATAGATCCTAACCTTTGGGTTGTTGAATTCATCTCCATAGCCCTATTCAGAGGGCTATGGAGATGTACTGTATATGAAAACCGTACATGAAATGTGCACCTTATGAATCCAGCGCCTGAAAAAGTGTCACTATTTGAAGTTTCAGATTTTAGAGTGAAAATCTCTACTATTTTCAGCTCTGTGCAGATGACAGACAAGCATAAAAGGACCTCTTAAGGACACAACACAGAGGTGGCATGTTTTCACTCCCTTTTTTCATCCATGCAGTGCAAAGATAAGGCAGAAGAGAGGAAAGGGTGAACTTTTGGGTTTTTGGTCATGGTAGAGGGAATGAACACCAATAAACAGCTGATGATAAAAAGGAGAAACAGATCAAGATAGCAATGGAGAGAGAGAGCGACAGAGAAGAAGCATGAGAGATCGAAGGAGAGTAAAAAGTGTGAGAGCAGAGGCGAGGATGCAAGAGAAAGACCAAAGCATGATGAAAATAAGATAGAGGCGGAGCAGTGAAGTGGAGAGATAGCTCAGCATCAAGTGGTAAGAGATCGAAAGGGAGGACGGAGCGAAAGAGAGAAAGAGCGAGAGAGGACAGATAAGACAGCATAGGAGGACAGAGTCCATTAGTTGTAGTGCAGCAGGAGGAGTCATTGGTGGCAAGAGATATGGACATTGGCTGCAAGGCACTACTATCTCTACTATCTGACTCTAACTCCACCATACTCTCTTTGCCTTCCTTTCTTCACCTCAAATTCACTCTCGCCCTCTGCCTAATTCACTTCCTATCACTTCAGCCCTGCTCTCTCTCTTTATCAGTCTCTCCCTCACACACATTATGTCTTTATTTGCTGAGACTGCATGACCTTAACACCTCAGTGACTGTTGTTTTTTCCCCCACCCTGCAATACTTTTTTTCTCCATATAGTCTAACATGATGATACCAACAGGACTTGATGAAAAACAAAAATGCTGACTCTTGCTTTGCCTGCAGGAAAAAAAATGAAAGAAAATGCAGACTTGGGCTGTTCTCAGAAACACACAGTCTCAAAAAACAAACATCAACCTGTTATCTGTCTCTCCACAGGCATCCTGTTTCTTCTGTACAATAAGCGAGGTGCTACTGAGCTACTGATGTTATGACAATGGAAAGCGACCTTTGAAACATTGTAGCAAAAGCGTACTTTTGTCAGTGTACTCTTTTCTTTTTTTAATGGTGGTAATATACAATATAATCTTGCAGCATATATTGTCGGACTTACACAACTTTGTTATTCCCCCATATAAAGTAACATAAAAATCAGAGTGATTTTAATGTCTTTGATGATTGTGGCATCATATGAGCACAAAAGCATGGTTACCCTTCTCTTTCCTACCCTACTTTCTTGTGAAAATCTAGAATAATCAGCTATAATCTTATACCAGCTTGTCTAGTACTGCAGTGTGATGATGCGTGTTACAGAAACTAACACAGTGGTGTGTTTTCCTTTACACTCCTGCAACCATTTTCCACCTGAATTAACAGAGTTACTGGGTGACTGAACTGTGATAAAGTGAAGTGGAAACACAACAAATCCATGTAGAAATGCGCCCAATATGCAATGAATATGCAGTCAGGCAAATCATCTCAAGAATTACACAGAAGTATGTTTGCTGCATTAAATGTTAAGCGTGAATTCAATGACTGTGTGTAATAATTAGATTTCACAAATATATCAAAAATAGGTAACAGGAACAGTACAGGAAAGTAATATATTACATCAATAGCATAGCATAATATATATATATAGTAATATCAGATGTGAACTATGTGATTAAGAGATATAAAATTCTTGCAATGTATTTTTTATTTTTTTTTTTGGCAACAGAAAGATAAAGCTACTTTTAATGTGATGTACAAAATATGCAATCAATATTTTGATCTAAATGCAGTCCAACTAATCTATATTTAGGCACAGCCTGGATATGAGACACATATTAATGCTGAGTGGAAAGAGGGCTTAATGTTTGTCAAGTGGGCTAATGGTTTAATGATGTTTTGCCTTTTTGCAGTGAAGAAATTTTCCTGCAGTGTTTTTAGCTGGTTGATCAGTTTCAGCTTTTGCGTTCATCTGTTCAGTGTGTGTGGACACAATGCACATGAATCAATAGCAGAGTTTTACTGTGGAACAGGGTTTTGGATCATTTTGTGTCTTCAGCACCCACACTGAATCAGCAGTTGAAAGTGTATATCTGTGGTTTATTAACAGTTTTGTGTGTGTGTGTGTGTGTGTGTGTGTGTGTGTGTATTAGAGATTTTGGTGTGCCCGCAAATGCTATTCATTATCTTCACGCATGTATCAACCATCAGTTCTTGCATGAATGTTTCTCAAGGGAAAGAATATGAGTCAGCCAAATAATCGACATGTGAAAACCAAACATTTTTCTTCTTTTTTTTCTCCCAGTCAACATGTGATATTGATTTATATGATTATGAGTTGCTGCTGGATTGTGTGTGGCCAATTGTGACTTTTTATGATTATTCAATCAGTCATACCATGTAATGTATGCACACTGTGCATACAGTGCCACTAAAACTGAGTCACTAACAGAGCATCCTCTCTTGAGGTTTGCTGTTGATTCAGTCATAGGAAGTGTTTTTGCATCACATTTCTCTCAGAGCCTTACGTTATTATTACCCATACAACCTTGATGAAATATTATTTCCCACTCCTCCATAGTTCTCCAATTTTATATATTATTTTTCATATATTTACACAGCCTTTTTGACACAGAAAATCCCTTATTTCCTGCCCCTTTTCACCCCCTTTTCCTTGCATTCAATTCTAATTCCTTTATTTGTCGCACAGTGGGGAACATCACACATCTAAAAATACATCTCACTATTTCTCTTGGCTCTATCCTTGTTTTCTTCTCTCCAGATCATTGCCCGATCCCTTCCACCTTTCTTTACCATTGACATTGACATTCCTTAACTTTCAAGTTTGTATGTTCTTCTTCTCTTAATTCATATCCAAAGCACCTTTCTGTCCCTGGTCTCACACTCTCCCTCACCCGTCAGCCACTCATCCTTCCTCATCCTGACTTCATACTTACTATACTTCTCCTCATCTTTTTCTAACTAACTTTATTGCGCTCTTCCTCTGCATCTCTTCTCTTTTCCTTCCCACTTTCTTCTACACGCCACTCATCCTTTTCTCTCTTTTGTTTCTTTGATTGAAATGACCACAAAGTAATCAATCAATCCCATGGTGCACCACAGCCTGGAGGCCCTGCGTAGCGTGAGCTAACTTTATTAACATCATAATGTCTTAGACAGCCATAACAACAATATATCTAGTAGAGCCACATTACCATGGTTACCATTGCCGCATACTGTCAACTGTGATCTAACAATGATCTCTGCAGAGCCAACAGTCATTTATTCATAGAGCCTGCTTAGATTATACTTCATATAGTGCAGGATTTTTCAACTGTGGTGATGTGGTAGCTCATGTAGAGGGAACATGAGAAAACATGAAAAGTGTGGTTGATGGTTGATTCACCACATAATCGTTCACAGTTACCAGAAACACACACAATGACTAAATTGAATCAGATGTCAATATTTGTAAAGTGGTTGATGAGGTCGACAATACCATGAACCAAATCCAAACACGTATATGACAAACACACTCAGACAAAAAAAAAAACAAGATCACAATTCATACGTGTGTCTTTGCCACCTGATGTATTTCATCCTTCAAGCAGCCTAATTTCCCATTAAAAAAAAACAAAAAAAAAACTCCATTAACAGAGAATTTACCCTCACACAGCAAGTCACAGTGGTTCTTCTAATGGTATTGTCCAGCCTGGAAGCCACATGACTCAGGGCATCATTGTAATGAAGGCAAATGTATAACTGTCAATGTAAAAACTGATTAAATCTGATTTCAGCTGCCTGCTGTGCGGTTCTGTAGGCATGTTCTTTCTTGGGGTAAAATGAAAAACCAGAGTATGTCCACTAAAAATCATTTCAGTGGAATTAGACACTGATACACAATGTCATCCTTGCTCATTATGCAACTAAATGCATGTTAATGCATGTGGGATGTGCCAAGACATATTCAGTTTGGTGGACGTTGCAAATAATGGCAGAGAGTTGGAACAGATGCACACATGTGCTGCCTGATAATGTAAGTGAAAGCTCGACAAATTAACAGACAGATGAATATGGACAGATTTGATGAGCTGGGCAGATAATAACTACAGGGATGGATGGACGGACTAGTAGATGGAAAAAAAATCAGACAGCTTAAGATTTTGTTGCATAACTGAAGTCTGTATTAAAGTGTTAATTAGTATGCACACTTGGCGGATTGGTGCTGCCGCTATATGTGAAGTGCTGGGGGCAATTCAATATATCTGTCAGCCAGCATCACACAGCATTACACAGCCTCTCCTCACATCGACTTATACTCAATCAATACCACCGCTCCAGCATTGCTCCACTTCTGATGGCCTTGACATTCTCTCTCTCTGTTTCTCTCCTAAGGAGAAGAGCTTACATGAATAGGTGAATGGTGAAAATGTTGATTGTAAACTAAATATTTTGACATTTGACCTTTTGTGCATATTATAGAAAGCATGTGTGTTAATACATTTTTTTAATTTGAATATAATCATTATAAATATGTGGATGTTATCAGATCAGAGTCTGACTATCAGTGCATTTTGATCATTATCAGAAACTGCTTCATGTTCTCGCTACTATTCACTTTTATGTTTAATATGGTTGGGAGGGTTGGAGTGTTTTTCCAAGCCACTTTACAGTGGCTGACAAAAATCATAATCTTTCTTATCTACATTATTTGCCAGCTGCTGTGTTCAAAATAAAGTCTTTTTTTTCTACTACTCAATGGGCACTTTCCAGTTTCTGCCTTTTTTTTTTTAACTTTCTTTTGCTTAAACTGATAAAGCTGACAACTTCAAATATGACCTCACCACAAAACACTTTTGACTTTTGACTTTTTCACTTTTGACAAAGATTTTGACTGATTTAGTGAAGCTGCAGTAAAATAGTTTAAACTCTAAACTTAACAGAGCCCAGGATGTACAAGACTGCATGTATGTGTGCGTGTGTGTGTTTTGTATAATTTTTTTCTGTTCATCTCATCTATACAATTGCTCGACAAAAGAAACAATATTCTTTATTACATAGTCTTATTTAATAATTCTTTCCATTTCCTGTTTGTGAGGGACATTATAATAATATTTCACATTGATCAGTGCATCTATGGTCAAGTCTACAGTAAAACATACAAATCAAAACAGCTGTAACACTGCAGGGTGGTCATGTATGCATGATACTTGCAGGGGATACAGCAAGGGATTTCATGTCAAATACTTATACAAGCAACAAAATGTTTTCATGCATGAATTTGTTTTCATGTGTGTTTGTGTGTTTGATGAACCACTAAGCCACGAGAACTGGGAGCACTCTGTGTTGGCTGTAGGTTGTTGGTTTGGACAGTCAGCAATCCCTCTCTGTCCCTGTGACTACTCAGGTGTTCAGCCAGTGGACAGATTTCTCACACGTACATATGCACTACGTGGTACTCATAGACAAACAAAATCCACACAAACAAGATAAACACACATGTGGACAAACACAAAAATCACACTGCAGCTACATGCACCAGCAAACACACCAGACCATCGGCAAACATTAACAGTGCGTCCGCACAGACGCGCGTACACGTAAACAGGGCTCCTGTGCAGTGAGGCGTTCACTATTCCAACAGATTTACGAGGCTCTGCTGCAGGCCCAGTGTAAAAAGAGAAGACTTTAAAGGACAAGTCTTGCTTTCTTTCACTCTCTCTCTCTCTTACACACACAAACACAGACAACTTTGTACTGCTGTCTTTGTGAGGACACTCACGGACATAATGCATCCTCTGGCCCTTCACCCTAATCTCAACAATTACAACTCAATGCCTGATTCCAAACCTTACCTTGACTCAATTCTACGCGTAATGCTGAAACCAAGTCTTAATGCTACAACAGCTCTTGGAAAATGTGTGACAGAGTCACAGACCTGCCAAAAAAAAACTCTTGTTTGTCCAATAATGGCCTCACCACACACCATCTCCTCACAAAGATAGCTATGCAAGGACACATACACACGCCAACGTACCTAAGCCAAAAGCACAACAGCTGCTGCCGTATAAACAACCTGCGACAGGCAAGGAGAGGATGCAGGGAGAGCAGCATTAGAGAGGACAGGAACTAAACTAAAATGGTGCTCATTAGAGTGGGCATGTCCACCAAGGCCAATCAACCTACACATCTGTCAGATCCATTTATATCTGGATGTGCACCAAATTCTACAAAGGTATCGATGAACACCATAAATATGTATAATATGTCTGACATCAAGATCCGCAGATTATTTCCTGAAAAATGGACAAAAATGTCAAAGAATCTTTAATCATAAGAAAAGTTATGTAATTTGAAGGTAGTATGGTAATATGAGCGACCTCACAACAATGAAGCCTCAGTTTAATGTATATAATCATATTTAATACTAGCAAATCCCAAAAAATTCTAGAAAATAACAGCAAAACTTTTCAATAGTAAATATTTTACACATCACATCACCTATTTTGCTGACCACTCGTCTGTATCAACACAAAAAAAGGAGGGAACAGGAAAATTTAGCTCATGTTAAAGAAGCCTAATGCTTAAGATCAGGTATTGCTTTTATGCTTAAAAGAAATCAAGTTGACTGTTGGTTGAAAGCAGGAGGTAAACCTTGGACTGCTCCAGTTTTGAAGTTGAAGGCTGTGTGCACTCACGCATCCACCAAGACTTCCACACTCTTTTGGGTTCCCACTTTGGATTAGGGGTAAACTGTTTTGTTTTTTTTTCAAGCTGTTTAAGCAAACAAGTCATGCTGTGGTGTTTCTGAAGAATTCAACCTCCTTCATCAGTGTTTCCCAATTCATTTGATGTTGGTATTTGCTGAAACTCTGCTTTGGTTCTTATGGGGATGCTTTCTACTCCTATCTCTATTTATAGAGGCTCCAGAGTGAAAACTTGTTCTCATTTGTCTCTGTCTAGACTTATCTCCGTCCAATGATGTCTTTCGTTTTTCAGGACCCCCGAGACTAATTAGTGGATGATGGAAATGAGGAACGAAATGAGAGAGGCCAAGTAAGAGGAAAATACAGTATAAAAAGGGGCAGAGCAAGTAAAGCAAACTATATTCTGATGGTGCTTTTTGATTGGCAATTTCACTCCCTGCTGGACAATGGGGAAATTCCTCCTTTACTGACCAGCTGTCATCTCATGGCATTAACCAGTCACATGTTGTTGTAAAGGGTGTTTGCCTTAGTAAGTAGTTGAAGGATGAGTGGGTTTTAAAACTGCATGGTTGCACAAAATTGGTTGAATATTGATGCTTGAAAACTGCTGTCGTTTGCCACTTTCCCACAGTTGATGAAAGTGAAAGTACCTCTTGGCAAATACATGCATCTGCTTACTATTGGAAGAAACAGTGAGCAACACAAAAAGGTGGACAATAGAGCAGTGTTTCACAGGCAATGGTAATGTCAGAGGTTGAGCTAAGCAAGAAAAAAATGTACCCATTCCATCTCATAAGCTTGAGTTACAGGGTTCTTAAAATACCTGCAAACTCATCATCTTAATAAAAGTGCACTTTCATCTTGAATAGCTAAGAATATATAAAGCACAGTGTGTTTCTTTGCTTGCACTGTTTATTCTGCAGTATCTGCTTATATCTGCCTGTCAATTATTAAGAAATGACAGGTTTTTAGTACTAAAGAGTAAAGAGGCACTCTCTCGAGGCTTATCCATCATGACCCAGCAACCTATTTCTATTGTTGAGCATAACACTTCTCAAAACTTACTTACATTTATTTTAAATGTGTTGGCAAGTATCACTCTAGCACTTGTTGAAGTGCCACATTGTGTCATGATGATGAATCCTGCGTAACAAAAACAGTGCTGATTCAAAAAGTATTTCAGCACCATGGACAGCTCTCTAGTCTGCACAGTGGACAACAAGGAGCTCTCCATAGTGCTGAAACAGCACCAACAGTTCCAATAGTGCAAGTATCTGGTTGTTAAGACTTTTCCACTTCTTTACAAAGTGACAGATCTGTACTACAAAACTTGTTTGTGTACTTCTTAGATGCTCAGTACTGTATTGCAGTCAATCTTGTTAGGAAGTTTTCCATGGCCACACAGTTTTATTCCTCTAGTGCACACTTCAAATCATACACACATCAACACAATGGTAGATTTGTACTATCACGGTATCCACACTCACATGTGCTCATACACATATACATGCATACATACCTGTACTGTTAGGGCTAAAACAGTAGTGTGGCATTGAATTGGCTTGTTATTGCATGTGTGCAAAGTAACACTGTTGTTCACTGCTGTCTCAGACATGTCAAACCTATCAGAGTTGGCATTTTCTCCGTCTCTCCTCTCTCTCTCTGTCTGTCATTATGTTTGTCTGTCTCCCTCTGAATTCTGTTTCATCCCCATTCTTGTTCTTCCAATATCGTTGATTTCTTTTTTTCAGCCCCCCACCCTCTCCTTTCCTTCTCTCTGGCATGCTGCCTCCCACTGAGTCAGTATCTGTCAATCAAACAGCCACCACTGTTAAATACTGCCAACAACAACAGGCTTAAACTTGGGTTTTTCCTGCTCCTGGAGAGTTACTGTAGATGAAAAGTGTGATGGAAAAAGACTTTGAGGGCAATGCAGTTTGGTTTTTTTTTTTCCTCACAGTTCTTTGAAACTCACAACAAAAGCTAATAAGTGAGTATGATGTCATCAACTGACATCAAATGCAAATCATGTAATATTAAGGTGAACATTCTCTAGATGCTACAAAATCTGCGCAACAATTATTTGAAATTTGCACAGTTTTGCAACTAAACATTTGTGGTTTCATTACACAGCCAGAACTGTACATTTTTAACTGTGTGCATATGGTGAAGCCGTGATTATTGTAAATACGAGGCGTTTTCACATCATTATCGCTGTAGGACCTCAGTTATCATTTATTAACATAATGGTACCACCTATGAAATGCCCCAGGCAATGTATAATTCTGCAATAACACAATGTCCCTGGCAAAAAAAAAGCCTTATGAATGACTAAAAGTTTAGGGGGTAAAAATGTCATATGTTGCTCGTCAGTGCCTGCCACCATCTCAGTTATCATCCATTCAAGACACATGACCTCCTTGGAAGTTTCCTTGAAAAATGCTCCAAATACAGGCTTTTCTTATCTTAGTTACACAACCCATTGTCAAACACCAAAAAAAAAAAAAAAACATTTCAACTCACATCTCCACTGTCACACACAGTCAACTCTTGTATTGAAAACCTATTACAAAATGTTTGGCGCTCCAAAGAAGTCGTCACTAGGCTAAATCAATGTGTAAATAAACTTGGTGATGTGGTGACAGTATTTCAACGAGGGGCATCATACTCCCGGGAACACAATGAGTGGCAGAGAAAATGGAAATGAAAAAGAGAGCAGAAGTTATACTGAGGAGTTTATGTGTGTGGCGTGTTACAGTAGAGAATACAAGAGCAGTGACTTTGAGAAAAGGACAAGAAAATAACAGTTTCTCTCTCCTCCTGTGTCATTTCTTCGGGGCGGTACAACAATGGTATAGACGGCTACGGTGGTATGTGTGTGTGTGAGATAACGACACTTAAGAGGGAAATACGAGGAGGGGGGCGGAAGACTATTTCCAAGGGCAGACATGCTGTGAGAGATGTGATGGACACCTCCTGTAAGTGCATCGGATGCTTGTGTGTGTGAATGTGTATGTGAGTAAATTTTTCCCGGTGACAGAATCAGCACACAGGCTTTATGACCCTGCTCAGTGAGCTGGTCTCCTCCATCATCACCAAACCCCCCAGCACACATTAATACACACGCACACACACACGCACACACATGCACACAAGCACACGCACACACACACACACAATGCATGTGCTTCATTTTTTTCCTGTCTCCATGCTGTACATCTCTCTATGTCTTTCTCACTGTTTCAAGCAAACTCATGCACACACACAACTACTACTACTGGCTTCTAATGTTCTCAAACCAAACAGAACACAGAAAATAATATAAAAAAAAAAAAAAAACATACATCTTCAGTTTGAACAAATCATGTCTGTATATGTAATGTCACCAAATATAAAATTAAAAATGTGCTAAAAGTAATCTTACAAAAAGCAGTGTACAAAGCAAAAATGCAGATACTTGTAGAAACACATTTAAGGGAACATGCTGCAAATCATTAGTCAACATGACACATATGAGCACATGACATTTAAATTTGAATATACACTACGGGGTTAATGTCTTTATACCAACTACAAATATAACTTCAAATGTCAGTGCAAATACATGGGAGGATAACTTGGATACTTGAGTTAACATGGAGACCACAATGTTCAACCTACTGTGCCAAATTGTCAGCGTATTACTTGACAGTGTATCACCCATCCACCTTTGTGCTTCTACATCTTTCTCTTCCTCTCACTGCTTCCGTTTCTGTTGCCATCACTCACTCCAGTTGCATTTCTCTCTGACTTCTATCCTAATTGAGTTGTGTGTTGTCAGACCAACACCCCTGCTCAAACCACCTTTTCATAGCTTTGACCAAAGTGTGTATGTGTGAGTGATGTGTGTAACGTACGTCTAAGCAGTCATTCATGTCCAAGTCCCTCTATGGAGCACTCATATATCAACCTCTGAGCTCTGCACAATATTATAGAATGAGGAGAGACTGGCTGTCAAAAATGGGGGGTGGGTGAAAAACAGAAAGGGAAAAGTGGTGAGAGATAAGGAAATTAGTAACAAGGAGACAGCCAGCTGACTGCATGCAATTTGGGGTATTCATGTCTCCTTCTCTGTCACGTCTTTATCTTTCTGCCATTGTAACCTTCCACATTCCATCCAAAAAGCATCCCTCAAGCTCCTATTTGAAATGTTTTTGTTTTAAAATTACCACTCCAATCACTTCTGCCATTACTCTACTCTTCACAACTCTCCGAACTACTTTTGCCTCTTTAATTTCCGAAGAGTGAAAAACCATACCCTGTCAGTAATGTTCTCAGTCTAATGTGATTCTAGTCATCATGAAAACTCCTCTAATTTTTCCTCTTCCATATTCATTCACATACACAATAAAGTTCATCAGTCTGACTTTGTCATGTGGCTTTTTCAGAGAGAATATTCACACATAAACCTATACCTCTGTGTGAATGAGCTATAGTCTTAAAACTTGAACATTTATAGTAAATACCCTTTATTGCCTGAATTTAATTGGTGCTCATTCAGACATGGTCTCCTCTTTGTTATTTTAACTATGGCTGAACTGCAAAACTTGATTTTATTCTTCACTTTCCATCCTGCATTCTCTCCATCGCTTCTTTTTGAAATTTTCTTTCTTCTTTTCTTCTTTTTTTCCAGATCAGATTAAATGCAAGTTCAGATAAAAATTAATGAGCAGTTCACCTCTAAATGTAGCCTAAAACCAAACACAGTAGTAATGTATGTAGGTTTTGAAAATTGAAATATTTCCCTCCCGGGGACTAATGTACCAAGCAAATTCAAAATACTTAGATGTTGTGAAATGCAACATTTAACAACACATAAAAAAAATCTAATTTGCAGGACAGGATGTCCCACATCCAAACCATCAACAGCACAGACGTATGAGAAGTCTATTTCCCAAAGCAAAGACTTTGATATATGGAATGTACGGTAAATATAAATGATTTATGTCTGAGGAGATGCAAAGAAAATCAAAGTGATAATCAAAACGAAGGATTAAAATACATCTTTTGGAATTCAAAGCAAAGCCCATTTTTGTTGGACACATTCCTTCCACATCTTTTCCATCTGTTGAGCTGGAGCTGTCAAGCTGTGAAAAAAACAGAGCTTGTGGGTGGTCAAAAGTTGTTCCCTGCAGTTATCAGTCCCCCTCCCCTTCGTGTCCGATATCATTACTTTTGCTACATTTGTTCCTTCTATCCGTATTACTTTTGCTCCGTCTTACTTGGTTTACACATTTAACTTTGTGCAGATGATGTGCAGGTTTGACGATGTATCTCATCAATGTGTCAACACTGGTACCCCCTTACAAACATTTTGCGTGTCCTAATTCAAATCTAATTGGCTTTTAGCCAGTCTGACTTTTTCTGTTCCACTGGATACTGTGTACTGACAGCGTACACGAACAGGACATCAGGCAAGATGGACATAAACATCAAACACACAGACTCCCTCACAAACTCTCTCTGTCTCACACACACATACACACAGATGAATGACTGCTGAAAACTCATTTGCTGCATGTACACATTACATGGGTTGCTAGTGCGTGTTCGTGTCAGCAAAGCAGTCAGAGCTGAGTTGCTGGTTTAAAAGCTGACGTGGGGATCTGGCCAGATGGACGGAAATAAATTAGCTAAAACAGAGGTCAGGAGAAACCAAGTGTATAGAATATGTGCAGAAATTGATGCCATCACTTTGAAATATAAAGTTATACTTTGACCAGCATATAGTAAGATTGTCTATGATGCACACCATTCTTAATTAAATGATTATATTAATTAATTCAGTGAGTAAATACACTAAAATGAGGTAGTAGGGCACTATTCAATATACAGTACTTGAGTACTAATTTATCAGTTATTGCAACTCAATATCATTCTTTGCTGAGATTGAACTGCAGCACTCTTCTGATGCTATGGAACAAACACCTTATGCAAGAGACAGGTCATGGTCATACGTAATTGATGTTATGTGGGACACACACACACACACACACACACACACTGTACTACAGAGTTGTCATGAACATTCTACTATCACATAGCAAATGTACTTGAAATAAATTTATTATAAGAACTTTGCAGGTGCTGTTAAAGAGGAGCCAATAATAAAACATATGAACATTTGTTTCTACAGAATATTTTGCTGATTTACTTTTAATGCCAGAAATCTTCCAGATATTAAGTATTTAAATTACCTGAATTAGATACACACACATCACTCATCAACATGGACAACATAAACACACAGTACACAAATACACCTGTTTCTAAAAACTGCAAACAGATGCCTCATTCCAGCATGCAGTATTGACCTATGCCTGCTGTTAACGTGGTGATATGATTTATTAATTAGTCTGCTGTTTGATTGGCTTGTTAAAGGACAAATCTAATGAGGTAATGTAAATGAGAGATGTGGTGGTGTGGAAGGAGGAGGTGGAGGTGATTTATCACTCATGTCAATCACTCTTTTCTTTGCATATTAGATCGAGTCACTAGTGTCCACTGACATACACACACACACACACGCAACGTAATTTACCTTCCCACTCTCACAGCATTGACCCTGAACATGGCCAAGGTGTTCCTGTGTCAGCTGTGGGGTCACACCAGGTTCCCCAAGTGTTTCTACAACATGATCCGGCCAACAGTGTTGTATTAATTAAACAGCAACAGCTGAGTGAATGGTACTGTGGGAGATCTGGTACAGAGAAAAAAAATACAGGTTTGTCCAATTAAAATGTTTCGATAATCCAGTGGGTTTCTGATGGTTTATGTTGCTGGAGTCTGATACATTATCAAAATCTATAAATTAGTAGATTGTTGATTGCAGTAACACTGTGGACCTAACATACTGTATACATGCAACAAGGTATGGCTGTTATTTCTGAAATTAAAAATTATATTATTCTTATCATAATTATATGTTATATTATATTATAACTTATTTGTTTCAATTAGTTTCCAGCAAGACTTTGAAATCTAACGCGATGCACTGAGTGTGAATTGACAGTAGAATCTTACATATAAAAATATAGAAGCATAATAATCATGTATTTTGTCAAAAGCTCAAACAGGTTAATATGTTATGACTTGTTTGATAAAACAGTTTGCTTGCATGTGAAATTGTATAGATGGATAGATAAAAGGTGTCTTACGTGTCTCTGTTTTCTTTATGTTTGAGCACAATGTGTTCGAACATAAAGGAAGGTGAAGGTCAGGATAAATCGGCTTTACAGCGAAAGCCTAACGACTTTCTTCCTATTTCTTACTTATCATCCATCCCTTTCTTCCTCTTCGACCTCCACAGAAAGCAGAAATCCCTCTCTACATTACACGTTCTCTTCCATCTCATTCATACATAAACAGAGAAAAATATCCCTTCCACCTCACATGCATGCATGATACTCACACAAGTATTACATATATATTACACAGTATTATATACACATTGAGTGAATGGCTGTTGAATATATAATAGAAGTTTTTTTTTTAGCTTTTTTTTACTTTTCTTTTTTCTCTTGGAGACACACATTGGGGTTTGGTGAATATAATAAATTAATAAAACAACCTCTGACATGGTTTTGTTTTCTCTCAGAATCCCACTGTGGGAATGTGTGCTTTATGTGTAGGCTGGTGTGACTATACTTTATGCGTGCCAGCCACTGTACAGACTTGGTGTAAGGGTACACAAATAAAGATGTGTATATGTGAATTTCCATACATATCAAGTATACATGTGTGTCTCCTTCTAGGGGCTGAGGTGGTGTCTATGTCAAGCATCATAAAAGCTTATTTTGAGTTATTTTAATGAAACCCGTAACCAACCAACCAACTGAGAAGAAAATGGAGGAAGAGGAAGAAAACAGAAGAGGCGAGGAGAGGGAAGAGAGCTAAAGAAAGTGCAGGAATGTGATAGAAAAAAGAAGAGTATAAGGAGATATGTGGCAGGTAAGGCATGAACTAACAATATGAGGTCAGAGTCAGCGATATGAGAACATATAACCAAGCTAAAGAGCTAGACGAGAAAACAAATAGTGGGCATGAGGATACAAAATCAGACTGTGAGATGAAAGATGAGTTCTAACTTCAGCTCTACTCTAAGACCGTCAGGGGAGAAAACGTGTGCATGTGTGTGCGTGGCAGCCATGTGATCTAAGGTCTTCAGTGTCACTACACTGCCTGTGCTGTGATAGGAACCCATTCATCATCTGAGCATCTGGTGCCCTTGCAACAATACACACATGCATGCGCACATTTGCGTGCATGCACATACACATACAGACTGGGTGCTGGATTTGTTTTCTTTGCCTCCCTACTAGCTTTGTGTCCTCCACTCCCCCGACCTATCTTGTTTGATCATTCACTTTTTTTTTTTTTTTTTTTTTTGCTGTTGCTTCAATCCTGTTTCAGGGCTCTTCAGTCAAATTTTACCCCACCAAGCTCAGTCCAGTCATAAATCCACTTCTGGTCTCTCTCTTTCTCCATCTCACCCTCCTGCTTCTACCCATGTCTTGATCAGTAATCTCATGATAGAACAGTTTGTATTACAGCAAATTAATTGACATCAATTCAATCAATTGGCACAACGCAAAAGACATGTTCCTGACTGGGCATGAAAACAGCAAAATTGTAATATTTCAGTTATAAATAAATAACATAACAATGTGGAAAGTGTGTTGGTCACATGGATTAATAGAAAATAATTGCTGTTACATGTATTTTTGTTTCTACTTTGTGTGTGAAAGCAAGTTTGAAAGCCTGCATCATTTTAGCCAAAACTGCTAAATTATGTGATATTATTATTTGGGCACATAGATGCAGTTACATCCATGAGTTTGCAAAGGAATACTATGTACAAACCTCTGTCTGGGGGGGGGGGTCATAAAAAGGTGTGAACACAGCATACGGAATTGCATAGAGGTATGACTCAAGACCACTGCTTAATAAGATTAATGGTGCAGCGCTAACAGGTTCTGCACAAATCACATTCACATGTTTGATAAATAGATTTCACTAAAGTACTGTACAGTGTCTTACAGCAAAAGCAATGCTGTTTTTTTTCCTCTGCACAGGCTTTATACTGGAAGCAAATGTACTCGGCACATTGTTTAAAATACACCCAATGCACCGTGAGGGATGAAGAGAGTAAACACTATGTTGTTTGTTTACCAGAAAACTCCACAAAGTGCTTCTGTGGAAAGAGCGTGTTGAGCAGAAAAGAAAGAACTCTGCTCTAGTCAGAGGTTTTGAAAGAAAGATCTGAAGAGCTGCTAAAAGTAGAAAAGAGAAGATTCCTGTTCAGCTTTGGCTTGATTCAATTGGGGTCATCAAATCCCTTATCTTTAGGAGAAAAGGCCTTAAAGGACAGTGAGCACATCTGAAAATTCAAATTTATGGTTGTGGTATTTTGTGTCTGAAAGAATGGCAGTCAGCAGCAGTGTCTTAAGAAAGACTTCTAGGTTAAAAGTGAGACTTAAGGTGGAATGCAAAATCTGTTGATGTGTGTCACCATGGGTGGAACATAGAGCGCAACTGCAACCAACACTAGTTTAAAAAGAAACCATTACACAAAAAGAGCAAGACCAGTTGGCAGAGACATGAAGAAATTGATCTCAGTGCATAAGAAGCAGAACTTCCACTGGGATTGGACTGTTTGCTCTACTGAGAAACCTAATGAAAGTAACAATCAGGGAACTTAGTGTCAACTCTCAGAAGGAATAGCTGTACCAACCTCCATGGCCTAATTCCGCTGGGAGGGTCCAGACAAGAATGAAAATCTTTAGCTGCAGTTTCCTGGGATTAAATGGCAGAATACCAGAGTCAATACTAAACCAGTCAAATAAAACCAAAATAATGTAATCCTTTGTAAAAAGTCACTCTCCACAGCAATTGCTAGAATAATACACATACTTTACAGTGAGTGGTGCTGTGGTCTTGTATGTGTAAGAAGGTAGAAGCTAAATGTGCATCAATAACTGTTCTGTTTGATTGGGTTTTAAGTATAGTCTGTACATCAGAGTATGTGTGCATACTCTGACAAGATAAAGACAAGAGACATGAAACATATTTACTAATCTAATCATCCAATTATTTTGTAATTAAGTGCGTAACAAAACAAAAGAAAACAACAAAATTGCATAAGAAACTAAGGATCCCTGTCCCCTTTTCTGTGTTAAAAACAGACTCAACTGTTAGTAATTAAGATTTTTACCTGTACAGGTCATCTTGCAGAATGAATGCAGGTAATAGTTTGAAGCATCTTCAAAAACTCAGGTAATATTTTTTTTTTTAATTAAAAAAACCTGAGACAATCTTAAAAGGTGACAAAGGATCAAAAAATGTTTTTACCTCATCTTTGTTGAAGAACGGTAGTCCACCCACATGGTAACCATTTGTTAATCACACAAATATTTTTGAGAACAATATTAACTGCAACAGCAGTTTTAAGAGTGTTGAACTAATATGAGGCCATTAAATACAATTGATGCATTTTGTCAAAAGAGTTTTGTGAATCGTGGTTGGTCTCCAAATTGTACTTCATATATGAACATAAGTTATTTTTGAGATCTTTGCTGAAAGGTAGAGCTCTTAAATATCACCTGGGATTTCTAAATATTTCAATTCAAATCAAATCAAATATCAGCAGATGAAGTGCACGTTGTTGGCAAAAGACAGAGAGCACAATGACACCAAAGTAAAAGAGGCCCATACAGCAGCAACATTTTTACTATCATGAGTCAAAATTCATCAGAAGTTTGATACCGATGTGTTTGTTTGTTTGTTTGTTTGTTTGTTTGTTTGTTTGTTTGTTTGTTTTATAGGGAGCCTAAGTCACAACCCTTCCGGTGGACCTACTGATTCCTTACAAAAAAATTACATTGCAGCAAATGAAGAGGTAAAAAATTATTTTCTGATACACTTTGACTTCTACCCTGAATCACACACAACATATGTTGTATCTTGATTTAAATTATAACTATTAGTGTGAGTCAAGGCTATGTTGTGGTATATGCTTCTTTCCCCCACACTTCATGGCTGAAGAGAGAACAAGGAGTAGGTGGATAACACTCACCAGGTCAGATATTTTTCTAGGTTGTGTAGCTAGCTGTTAACCTAACGTTAGCTATCAGAGTTTGACGGTGACGTAAACGTAGCAAGACGAGCGTTGTAGTCCGCTACGTGGTCTCACACAAAACCTAAAACAACGTTTGCTGCCTGTCACAAAACAGTCCCATTTCGATGTCAAAAATTATCTTTAAAATTCACAAACATCATATGTGAAAACCATGACACAATTCAAACGGGACCAGAAGATATTTTTTTCTCTCCATAGATGCTAGTTCATAATTTTTGCAACTAGATTTCCGGTGGTATAACTCCGTTTGCTGTGCACTACTACAGATCAGTGAGCTCCCTGAAAACTCACCAAATTACACACGCAAAAATGGATGGAAGGTTCAGTCCGTCTCTATGTATATCCTGCGTAGAGCATAAATGCACAGCATTTATGCACAGTGACCCTACTAAATATGCCGGCTAATGTCAGCAAATTTGTTAAAAAAACGTCACATATCGGTCAATATGACCAGTAAAAAAGATGGTTTTAATTTTGAGCTGAGAACTGAACAGATCCAACCTGTGATATTAATGAATCCTTACTTTAATTCGTTGGAGTTCTACTATTATTAAGTATAAGGAGTTCATAACATGAAAATGTAAAACATGAGAATAAAAGTCAACAGAAAAAAATTTCTGCTGCCTTGCTTTAGTGTGCATCTGTTACAATTGCATTCAGTGTGAGTCTCTCATATTCATGTTATTTTAATGAAAACAAATACGCATCCATTGGCATGCTTCCATTATTCAGTACATTTTCATAACCTCATTTTTTTCGCCACCGCACCAAAAATTATGTAAATATAACCAACCTTGAAAGTTTGCCAAAAAAAAAAAAAAAAAAGAAAACTTAGAAAACTCAGGGCGAACTGGTAAAGACCCAACAGTCACTCACACACACACACACACACACACACACACACACACACACACACACACACACACACACACACACACACACACACACACACACACACACACACACACACACACACACACACACACACACACACACACACACACACACACACAGAGCAGTGATTGAGCATTGAGAGAGTTACTGGCACAACACCAGAGACAACAGAACGACAGAGAGACCAACAGGAGATAGGGTGATTTGCTGCCCTTAAAGGGGACATTTATCACACAACTTCCATATGCACATAAACACAAAACAAAATAAAATACCAACAGACTCTTATATTACTTACATTACACATCTATAATGGAGGAGAATTTAATTACGACATAATAACTGAAACCATACAACTCAGGCAACGCTGCAATCAAAAAACAAAACAATAAAATAAATAAAGTGAAAGAATTGAAGAAAGACAACAACATCCTCAAAGACGTATTAAAAAAATAACCTGTCCCTTTAAGTGTCATGCCTGTGAAGGGTTCAGGCCAATGTATGTGTTTGACTGACAGCTGAGCCAGCGGGGCACTCAGATACAACATAAAGAGACTCGCTCTAGTAACTCTGCTTTACAAGACATGGAACACACAGTGCAATGTTAACACTACTCCAGAAAAGACCTCACCACCTTACAGTAAAACTGTCCAACTCTTAACACCTGCAGGTAAGTCAAGCTCTGCACTGCAACATACTACTGAATTTTTAAATTACATCATTTATTTAACCCTTAAAATATGCCTTTGCCTGCACTTTTATACATGTTCAGACACAGGGTTTGCATAGATGTTTCCATACATATTGTGACCCTTTAACATTACAATCACGGTTTGTTGTCAGTCAGCTCCACTGTCATGCTGAAGATAAATCAGCTTCAGTTGTAGCGTAGTTTTGCTCCTCAGCAAACATAACAATTCATTATCATGTTTTACATATCCAAAAATTATTTTACACCAGAGTTGTCCTTTAAGGCAGCAGGGAACAACATGTCATGCCCTCAGTTATTAGTGATGTTGTTGATGTGTTTGTCATTGAGTGTTACATAAACTCAGCCCCACAATAATCACTAATGTATGTAATGATGAGGTATGTTGGCCAAATGTAGCATGACAGGCTCCATGAGATACAGGAACAGGTTTACTTGTCATATCATACACGTCTCAGCAGCCCGCAGCCACTAGGCCATAATCAGCCAAATTATTGGCTTAATTAACATGGGTGAGATGGCTGTAATGAAAATAATTTTCTCTGCCAGTCCCTGGGATTACTGAAGTGGTGAACCAATTCTGAAAAGCATCTGAGCATGCAAAGCAACACCAAACATTTAGCTTTCATTGTATGAATCTTCATCATCAGTCACTGTCAACAGAGTATCTCTCCTCTGGTGATTAAAGTCCTTGATTTGTATTTTATTGTCCTGGAAGAGAGGGTTTCATAATCCTCCATATTAATAAACATGCTCCCACAAACAAGATTCTGCTTTAGCAATCTGAAGCTGAATTTCATTAAAATGTGCAGTTTTTCTGTAAAAAAAAAAAATAAATAAATAAAATAAAATAAAAATAATACTAACACTAACTACTACTGGGTTGTGGTGCTATCACTGTGGACCAGCTTTGCTTGGAGACACCTGACTAAACAGAAATACCCTCATATCATTACTCACAGAAAAGCTTTCTTGGCCGTGAATAACAAAGATAATGTCCAGTCCCACTGCCCAAGTGCCCTGCTCCATATAAACATTGTAATTAATGAGGCTAAACACAGCACTATTGTCTTAGTGGCATTTTGCCTATAAAAAAAAACCCCCTTCAAACACCCTCTCTAACTCAAAATGAATTATTGGTTTAGATACAAAATGGCTGTTTTCTGAAGAAAGTGGCATGCTGGAGGACAGTGTAAGCCAATTAAAGCTGGTCTCTGTCTTGTCAGATTCAAGCATGGTAAAGAGATGGCTGCACTACAAGACATGGATATTTCTTGCAGTTCAAAACAAAGAGATCTGCTTTGAAAGATGTGAGAATATTAAATGAAGACAGGGAGGGGTGGGATGAGGGCTGGATCTACACAGAGATGTAGAAAGCATGGCACTGACACACGTTGGTCTTACTATAGCACTGAGAACACTCTTTGACAATGTATTCCCTCCCCTCTTACCACAACCCTAACCGATCCGAGAACAGACAATTTCCCCTTGCTATACCCTTCCCATACCCGTTGGTAATTCTTACAGTGCTGAAATGAGTTCATAAAACTGATTCTGAACTCAAATTTGTCTGTATAACAACAAAAAGACATGTACACACTCATACAGACACAGTAGTCCAATGTTCCAGCTCATTTCAGCATAACATCATCTGACAACAGAGAAGCGTCTGAAGTGTCTGATCTCACACAGCTTTCACAGCCATGGGAAGCAAAATCAAAAAGCCAATTTTCTTGCAACTCTGGCCCAAAACATAAACTTTTCTCTGTGTGTGAGGGAGAAAAAGAGACAGTCGGTCCATAATCAAAGCAATGACCTCTTCCCAAGTCAGAGAAGACATGCATGCTCAAACAGCTCTAGTCTTGTGTGCAGAAAGTCTTGTCCCCAGGACTTTCTGCACACAATTTAGCATCTGTGATTTTATGGATGTTTTATTTTCAGCAAAGGTGGCTCCAGCCCTGCCAGTGCTGTGCCATTTTGGTTGCAGGGTGTGTTTACTTGCTAATCTTTTTTGTGTTTTCAGGACCAACACCAACATGTTTTGGCCTCGTATCAGTTGTAGTTATATAATGGGCTAAAAACACAAAGTAATAGTTTTGTATGAATGTCACCGATGTTCAAAAAAAGTGTTTTTATTGCTGTTAATTCATTGTTGTTGCAAATTTAGATGATTTTTGTTTAACAAATCAGCTTCACTCATCAAAAACTATCCCATAAAAGGTGCAAACAAAATCCTCAGTGTAATCAAAGTGAATTGAGAAAAGACATAATCCTACTGTTAAACATACGAGAAAGTTAAAATTTACTTACACATCCCTGCTGGACCATGGACAAAAGAAATGCATCACATATACTCAGTAGCGGCTCATGAGCATACATATTAGTGGGGCAGACCCTGGGTCTGATGTCTTAATCCCCTTTGGGCATGCTTAAAATATTATCATTAATAATAACAATAATAATAAATATATATTTGTTTGTGATTGATATTATCTATATATTCTATATATTATGCTTCAATTTCTCTCAGGGAATCTTCCTCATTCATTCATATATATAGCATAAAAGTCTAACAGTACAAGAACTGTATGGGAACACGATTTTTTTTTGATTTTTCTGCCCATATGAACCAGCTACGCCTGCATATACTAATTTGGTAGTTTGGTAAAGTAGCGTGAAATCTCTGTGAAACTTTTAGCTTTAAAGGTTAAAACAGGTTAAATACAGTTAAACTGCTGCAACAACACACTGTGATTTTTTTTCAGCAGTCTTGGGTTTTTTTTTTTTCTTTTTGCTTGAATTTTAATGTCAGTAATTGTGCATATTCCATGCCTGTGAGTGCAGCCTCCTGCTGCGACCATCTCAGTGAGCACAGAAACACCGCACTGTTTTGATGAAAATAAATGCTTTCTATGGTTTGTGCAGTGAGTAATTTGTAACTTGTACACCCAACAGACAAACTATTTTGTAGCCTGTTGTATATAAATGACAAATTACAAAGATAAAGTGGAACATCGCATATTTCAAAAATAAATTTTAAATCCTGATATTTCCCTGCTTATTTCCTTATCCTAGGAAACAACTTACAGTCAGCATCAGGAAAGTAACGCACTATGCCATCTCCTTGTCTCTTTTCAAAGTATTAATAAATGAAATTTTTTTTACCAATATCTGTCTTTGTCATGTCTTTCTCTCCCCTGCATCCTAATTGCTAACGTGAAGAAAACAGTGCAAAGAAAACAACTCTAGGCACTGAAATCATCATTCCAAAGATACACAACTGCACTACTCCTCCTTCCCTCCAGTGTTAATTCTTAAGATTTTTTTTTTTTACAAACGTTTGGTGTTGCCAAATGGAAATGTAATCTGTGATTCATTTGCTTTCCCTTTTCAGACATCCCTCTCTTTCTCTCTCCCGTTTCCATCGCTCATTAGAAAAAGAAAAACCCCAAAGCTTGGCATAGAGGAGAGGAGGTAGGGCTGCAGGGGTCGCAGCTGGTAGCCTGGATGAGAACCTGGCACAAAACAAAAAAAAAAGAGCCGAGAAAAGAGGAGATTGAGAACGAATAGAAAATAGGAGATGGACAGATGGGGCAAATGAAATGGAGGGCTGGAGGGACGAAAGGGAGGGAGAGAAAGGGATAATGATGATGAGACTTCAACTGGGCAGAATAGAGCTACTGGCTGGATATAAGTGAAACTGATTGGGCTGAGAGAATTATGGAGAGTGAAGAGAAGGAGAAAGAAAAAGAGATAGAGAGGGTGGCCAGCAGATGGGTACACCCCTGTTAGTTTCTGATGACCAGTCATTTGTCATCAAAGAGGGATTCTTAGTCACAGAAGAAGGGTAGAGGAATGGATAAAGGAAGGCAGCATGATGTACCACCTTTTTTTATTTTTCTGTTTTTCTGATTTTGTAGGAACCATTTGGAGCAGCCACCTCCTTCCATCTGTCGACACCTCTGCTGGCCTTCATTCTCCTCATCTGAAAAATGTGGTGGCAATTTTGAGGATTTTTCCTCTGATTAGACTGCTGTCTGTGTTGCATTTAACTAATCATTATTTAAACCAGCATCAACTGATTTGTTCTGTTATTTGGAAGCAGAAAACAAGATGTATAATTTTAATATTATCACCCTGTGTTTCAGAGTTGTGTTACTGGTTACCAGGTGAATACAGTCCTCCGTTTTGGTCGTGTCCAGCTGTTGAACACTACAGCTTATGTTTTACCTGTTCAATAACCCACCATGTTCACCAGCTAGTCATGGACTGTGTCTGCTGTGTAGGCTGGGAGAGCACTTTTTGTCTCCTTCACACCCATCATCAAATGTCAAACACACACACAAGTACACGTACTCCTTTTAGATAAATGTAGTTGGCAGTCGGCCTGGACATCTGTCTTTCTGCGGTCAAAATGTGCCAGACTGGACCAGCTCAGCCCAACCCAGGGTCAGCAACATATAATACATCACAAACCTCTCTCAATCTCTCGCTTTCTCTCTCTCTCTCTGTGCTTCATCAGCCCTAACTCTCCCTCCATCTGTCTTTTCCGGCTGTGGTCTCCTCCTCTCTGGATGTGTGATTACAAATGCAGCCTAGCTTAGGGTCAGCTGCATGCTCTACATAGCATCATTTCCTCCCTACATCTGCCTCTGTGACTCACCTCTCTTATACTCTTGTTTTGTGTTCCTTTTCTTAATTTCTACCACCACCCCTTTCATTCCTCTCTTCTTGTTCCCGTTTTTACTCTACTTTTTCTGGCTTCCCTCTCGTTTTCTTTTGCGTTACTCTGTCTCTCTCTCCCTCTCCTTCTGTTCTGTCTACTTGCCAGAAGAGCCCCAGGGTTAAAACATGCTGGCATCCACTAGTCTGGCAGGTGCTCGTGTGTTTGTGTGTGTGCAGGTGCACGTAGAGTGGAGGGGGTTGCTTCATTACACCATCAACATCTGTAGTATATGTGTATGTAATTTAAGTCCTGGGTTCATATAAATTGTCACATAACTTCTAAAAGATGGCAGTTAACCAGCTGTAGTGTGTACATTGAAAGTACATCACTGTAAGAAATCAAATTGTACTCTGGTGTTATGTGTATAATCAAAATTGTGCACAGGTGCTTCCCTGTGGCGGATTTAGCTTTCGGTGGAGGTACAGACCAATGTTTTTAGGAGCGAATGCTTGTTTTGTTTGTATCTTATTCATGCACATGGAGGTGAGTGATGGTTTCTTGGGATTTCCCTGATCAACAGATGGAGGAACTGACATGCCAAGAAATGCAGGCATGCAACAGCAAAGAAAAACGACTTCTATCCACAGAAACATGGATATAAAGAATCCACTTTCATAGTTATTTTAAGAATTGGCTCTGCAAATACTTCACTGGGTGAAGAAGAATATGCATTCAATGCATTTATTAGACCTAAAAGTTAAACAACGTGTTTGGCTGAGAAACAGCAAAAGTAAACATCTGTCTAGAAAAACACTGCAAGGTTCCTTTAATGAGCAGCCGCTCCACTACACTACCAGAAGGTTTTGTTACTTTATCTGAGCCAGCATCTGTTTTAGTCCTAAAACATCATTTTCAGCTTGTATATATTGTTTCAAGCAAAGTTTGACAATGTTATCTACCATGAGTATGATCAAAAGTATTTAAATAAAATACATGCACCAGTATTTTATTAATTTCAGGCTTGTGCATTAAAAGACGGGCTTTTAAAGAAGTTGTGTCAGAAGTGTCAGTTTGTCCAGTTTCTTTCTCTGGACATTTCATAAATACAAAATACTTTCTGTGACTTTGCCATTAAAGTAACTTTGGTAAAACATTTGACTCACCACCTCTGTGTGTTAGCAAGTTCACTAGCTAAGCAGCTGTGAGCTCACTGTATGTAAGCACTCAGTGTGTGGGTAGATGAATGGTTCAGTGTGTTTATTGATCATCAATGGCCCATTTGTGCGACATTCATCTGATATAGAGTTATAGGATTTGCTTATTCGTCCAGGTCTTTCATGCTGGTTGCTGTTATTCCAGCCATGACAATCATAACCAACCAGACATGCACTCACAGTTCAGGCTCAAACAAACACATTAAACTGTTGAGCGGTTATGTGAGTCGAAATCGAATAATACAGCTGTTAATGTTGTTACCAACAATATAGTTGTTAGTTTACAACTAGAACTGCTTGCCTTTGTTTTTTTACATATTGGTGGAAAAAAGTATACACACATGCCACCACGTATAACCTAAAACTAAAAAAGCACATCTGTAACTTTTGTAACTGTCACTCAGCTTCATTGGTGCCATTAAAGGTGAAAAGGGATTCTGTTATGTTGCACATTGAAACCTCATAAAACCAAGTCCTAACACATAAACACATGCATCTAATTAGAGTGTGCACTCAGGTAGACAGACACACACACAGTCACAAAGATGCTTCAGGCACACGTGCAAACACACACACCATGATTAAAGACCAAGGCCATCTGTCGCTGTAAAGAAAGTGAGGGGCAAAGCACCCTCATGGATGCTGATGCAAGCCTTGAGACATGTCCCTTATATCTTCCTTTCCTTCCTTCCTTAGTTCTCCGCTTCCTGTTTGCACACTAACATCCTCCATTCTTCGTCTCCTTCCTCTCTCTGTATCTTCCTCCCTTTGCCATGTCTTCCCTGATTAAACACCACATTAAAACCAAATGATCCATATTTCCTCATGTTTTGGAATAAATATGGGAGATAACCTGTGTACCCACCAGGTACCTCTTTTCAGCCAACAGCACTAAACAGATGCTCATGAAGACTGCTCGTAGTAGCTCCTGCTGTTGCCACGAGACTAATGAAAATGTGTGTGAAGCACAGCATCCTTTCACTAAAACTTGGAATATTATTCATACTAACCACTGGTGGGATTTTAAATTTGAAACAACAGGAAGAAGGAAGGTGAAGTCACTTCTGAAAAGAGAGGGTCCCAGAAGGAAGCTCAACTTGCAAAGGTGTGTAAGCATAAGTCTTTATAAACAGGCTTCCCCAGTATAATGTGTTACAATTATTATTTATTTATTTTTTTTCCTAAGGACATCAATTCAATAAACCCCAAGGAATGAAACAGTTCTTCCACTTTATTTTACTGGGAGCAATTTTTAAAAGGTCTCTCAACAGCTTTTTGTTTTTCACTGCAAAAAAAAAACTACACTTTCAACTTTGGACCTTTTGTGTTCTATGAGAAAAATCAATGACTGGATGTGCCAAAATATATCTCCCTTTATTTAACAAAGACCACGCTCATGTTTCATGTTTTTGTTAGCAATGAGGAAGAGATGAGAAGAGGCTGTCAGTGTTCAGCTTCGCTCCCCAAGGCTGAAACTTGAGATAAAAACTTACAATTTCAGTGTCAACTGTGAAACCAGACATGAGTTTTGACAGTTGGATTAAAATACAAAAATCAGTCTGTTGCCACACTAAAATAATTGAAGAAAAAAAAAAAAGAAAAATATTGGCGATTTTGCCTTTTCAAACATGAAAAAGCAAAATAGATGTATTTATTCACTAAAGTAAAGCAAAACTCAGACCTCTAAAGAATGATGTGCAGCGAGCTCCATACCATTCAGAAAGCTACGTCTTCAGTGAGGAATGTGAGGAAGCTGATTATTTCAGTCCTCAAATGTCTGCACTCACCACCACTCTATCACAGGATTTATAAAAATAAAGATGTATAACACAACCTAATGTTTGTACAATAAATCTGTGGTTAAGGTCTTTGCAGTTTATTATAGGTTTAATAGGACGGAACAGAAAAACATTGTGAGAATGATTAGATATACTCAATTTCCCGGGAAATAATGTATGAATCTTCAAGTTAAAAACAAAACAAAACAAAAACATCAAACACATTAATTGTGTTGAGGTACATTATTTTGTGTTTTTCAGTGTAGATCCAGAATACTATGAATCTGACAAATATAGGTACAATAGTTTGGCTTCTTCTGAGGTATAGAATAGAATAGAATATTTTTATTTGCCCCACAAAGGGGGAAATTTTTCTGTTTGACAGCATAAACAAATCAAACAAAAATAAATAAATAGTTGAGGAGGATGGTTTGTGGGTGCAATGTTTTCAGCTGGGACGTGACCTGGACTTCACTGATAGCCGTAGCGTCAGCCGATAATGAGTTATCGAGTAATGACATGCGAGAACTCCTCTGCATGTAGTACGGCCAAACACCAACAACAAACGGCTCAATGTCCTGTGAGCAGCGCTGCTCAGTGACACTGATGTGCTCCGGTTTACTCCATCTCTCCTTAATAAACATCGCAATTCCCACGTCCTTCCTCTTGCCGGTCTCATTAGCTCTGCTGTCCACTGACAGGTCTCAGTGAGACACATGATGCTGCTGTCCTGGTAGCTACTCTCTCTGTAGACTGGTCAGTGCCATGAGTTCTTCACCTTATGGGGAGAGATCATACATTCCCCATAGTCACAGACAGCGTTAATAGTTTGTGCCGTCTTTTCGTCTCACGGCACTGAACTCCTACTCTGCATCCCCTTCTCCTCCACCGGGCTCTGGGGTCCTTTGTTGGGTCGTATCATTGAGCAGCACAGTACCATCAGCTGATCACTGGAGTGACAATCGGGCAACGGATCTCTGGTTGTCATAGTCAAAAACAAAAAACAGGCGACAAAAACAACGAGAGTAAAACTAAAAAAAAGAAAAGAAAAAACGGTTTTAGTTTAAATTTTTAAAAGTTTAGGTAAGAACACGAAAAAGAGGAAAAAAGGAAGAAAAATCAGATGCTGCTGTTAAACAGACTGTCACTCACGCGGCGCCATGGCAACAACATATAACGTATACTCTATATATACATACACATACAACAAGTATATGCTCCACTGAGTGCCCTTCTGCAACAGTATATGGTTGTTGCTTGCAAAAGTGATATTTACATGAAGACCTGCCAAGTATTATGGCTGTGGGTAGGGCAGGCTGTCGCACAAAGCATCAAATCCATGAATAGAAAATCAAAATGGCCAAACACCTAAGGATTTAGCTTTATCCTGTCCCCCATAGAAGAGACACGGGCATTGCTCCCAAATGTGCACTTAACAGAGAAGGGACAGAGGATGGGAATAATTTATTTTCCAAAATGACAAAAAGTGACAACAAATGTGGTGAAATGTGAATCACTGACTGTGTCATACCACACAGAGCAGAGGATGTAAATAACTGAAAAGCTGAATGCTATACCATACAACAGCAAATCAACTTTAGTTGAAAAGCCAAGGCTCATTAAAAATAGAAGTGTTATGGGATTCCTTGGACTGGTAAATTTTGATCAAAGTATTTGAAGCATATAGTAGATGTCAAGTTGAAAAAAAAAAAGGAAAGAACATATTTTTTCTCATGATGTGCTCTGACACTGTCAACATTATTGTGGTAGTTTTATTCACCGCAAAGCAAAAATAAAAGTGATTTGAACTATGGTCACCACCTTGGAAACAGTTTTGATAGCTACAGACTAGAATGAGTCTGACCTTTACGTCAAAATGTGCAAAATCTTGATTTTGACTGTAATTCATTGACTGTAATTTTGATAAGTCTAGGAAATGATCAGGGTTATAAAAAATGTACTTTGTGTAGTCTCACTGCTTAGTTTTCTAAACGCAACCTTTTCCTCTCCTGTCCACTTATATATTTATACTCATGGTAGTCATACATTTCCCCCCTTGAGGCAAAAATACAATTGCGCAGTTACACCAACCTATACTTGACTAATCTGGGGAACAATGTATTTTAATATGCTGAACTATATGCTAATCACCAGGAACGTGATGCTGAACACCTACTTAAATGCAAACATAGAAACCTCTATCTGTCCCTGGGGCAAGAGAGAAGGAGGTAATTTACATGATTAATTACCTATACATAACAAGCACTTGTGGTGTTCGGGGCTCCAGCGGTTCCTCACAAGGCATGTTGATGCACGTGTGACTGTGTGTTCCCCATTCCAGACTTCATAGTCTAGTCAAGTAATGATCTGTAATTAATGGCACCATCTAATTTTGCAGTCTTAACATTTTATTAGTTATAGGGAAGGGAAGTTCAACATTTTAACACATGCCAAGGCAAGTGTAAATAAGGTTACAGTGAGTGTGGAATAGAACAGCAGGCTCCACTGTATATATTATGAATTTTATAATGCATTATTGTCAGTGATGTAGCTGTACAGGGAGAATATGTGGTTGATTTTCTGAAAACAGTTTTTGTATGTGGATAGTGATTCAATTCAGACACTGGTAAAAGCAATTAAAACACCATTTACACTAGACCATTACAACACTGACATTGGCCAAATGTTACAATGGCTAGTGTATATGATTTCTGGATTTAAAGAACGGGTCAAGTCACAGTCACCGGGGCAACCCTTTGAAAGTTTTAAAAATAGGAAATTTTGACATATTGCAGACAGCCTAATAAGGAATTGCACGTTATCCTTCAATGTTTGAATCTGCTGTGTAGGGAAAAATAAAGTAAAAAAAAAAAAAAAAAAGAAAGGGTAAAATACTAAAGTAGAGAGAGTGGGCTGTACGGTACAGTAGAGCTGCACTAATGCTGCAGTGTACAGTGGCCTGCTCTCTCCAACTCTCTCACTTTCAAACTGACTGTAGACATATGGGCTGATTCATTACCTATAATATGGTATAATAGCAATTCCACATGAGGCATATGTGTGTGGGCAAGTGTGTCTGTGTCTAAGTGCATGCAGCTCCAAGTGTGTGTATATAGCAGTGATCAGACCTTAACAAGCTTTAGACAACACGCATACACACACTCCCCTGGGGAGCAGAGTGTTATACATCCTCACGGAGATGGAATAACGTGTGCACATGTGCAGCGGATTAAGTTTCAGCTTCTGTAAAATAATGTCCGTCTGCAAAGACACCATAGTCATATAAACACAATGGCACGTAGGGAACAAAACAGCAATGCCTAATCCCATCAGTGCTGAATACTTGTCAGATTATTAGTATATACCCACAAGGGAAATATCACAAATATTTACCTTCATGTTGGATCTATAACCCGATCTTATCTTAAAAGTTAGTTTTAAAGGCATTAGATGTATTTTTTACTCTTTGTGGAATAATTTATCGAGACCCTTAAAAGAAGTTTTCATTTAAATTAATCCATCTTTTTCATGTTCAGCCCTGTGATTCCCCATGTTCTCTCAGAACTAAACCAGTAGAGACATATGGCTGCTCACCCTGAGCCTGGTTCTGCTCGATATTTGTTCCCATTAAAAAGGAGTTGTTTTTTTTTTCCCTCACCACTGTCGCCAAGTGCTTGCTCATGGGGGAATGTAAATGTCTGTAAATATAACTATGAATAGCATAACAGTACAGCTTAAAGCTGCTCTATATAAAAAGTGTCTTGTGATGACTTCTGTTACAGTTTGGTGATATTGACTTGACTCATACCACAACTTCACAAGACACCAAAAGTACAAATATACAATACATAATGTGCAATATGTAATCAACAGACCCACACTGAATCCACTAAGTACACTTTGTGTATTTGAAAATACTATAGATGTTGTTTCAAAAGAATTTCATTCTCCAAACTGCCTTTATCTACCACACACAAGTGTTTGTGTAAGTCCTCAAATAATATAAGGCCTCATTATCCAACCTGCTTCCGCTGTGGCTAAAGATGTGAAAAAAATTAAAATACATTTATTATAATGTAAACAGCTTCAAAATAAGTCACAAATGGCATCTGCTCTATTGGATGGTATTTTAAAAAAAAGCCTGGCTCTCCAGGCTGTATACAATAAAGCACTGAATTCTCATTACTAAAAGGTCACTCTTCTTATTCAGCGTATGCTTCACCATCAATGACTGATTTGAACTATTTTAGTTACTGTCCATTACATAACCAATGAGACACTCACCCCAAAACACAGTACACGACCAACTGAAGACATCCTCGCACTCCGACTGACAGATAGCAATTTAACCTCTTAGTCATTGTGCCAAGCATAATAATCACTCAAGGGTGAAACAGCGGATACAGTGAACTGTTGTCCAGCCACCTTTACAGCTTCCGCCATGCTTCTTTTCTCTGAATGAATCATACTTGACTGATACGATAATCAAGCCATCTTTCATTGTTTCACTACAATAAAATGGCAGAGGGAGACGGAGAGAATAAATAGGAGTCTCAAGTTGCTGTGTGGGAGTGTGTGAGAAGAGATTGGACCCATACATCATAGAAAATGCACAGGTAAGACAAACTTAATGCTGTCCCAATGCTACAAGGAGATTTATAGTCATTCCCTCTCATCTTGATCTAACAAAATAAATAAACAGGAACATGAAACAGTATTTTGAGTGTGTGAAAATATGAGATTAAAAGTCTGAACAGAGGAGGAGGAGTTGTTTTAATAATGAAATTAAAACAACTCCTCAAATGAAATTTTAGCAGTAATAAAGAAAAAAATGGCATCATTAGAAAGTGCAGTCACGCTACAAAGTCTTATATAAAATTCCGAAATCAGCTCCTTCTAACAGAGCCTTTGCCGACCCGAGCAGAGTGTGTGGGCACAACTCTGGCAGTGCACATTTTAGAGCATGTACTTACAAGTAGGCGGATTTGTGCATGAGAGTGTGTGTGTTTTAGAAATGTGGCAAGCTGTCGTGCATCAATGAGCATGTGTAAATCAGTTTGTATGTGTGTTTTTTAAGAGCATGGTGAGTGTTTGGTACAGGTTTCTTAAGCCCTGCCAACTGTTAAACCTTGTTTTTCTGCCAGTGCCTGCTGTCAGCTCCACCTGTGCCATGAAAAGACACACAGCTTTGCAGCTGTCTCACCTCAGTGCGAATACCAGGGGAAAGGACACAATTCAGGTGAATGAGGTTTATTACATTTATATTGTTATGTTGTTTTATTTATTTATATATATATCTTGTTAAGTACCATTTAATGTGCTTATGCTGCTGTGTGGTACTTCAGTTATTCTTGCATTCTGACAAAAAAGGTTTTGTTTGTTACACACATATTGGCAGTGTCACCAAATGGATAACATCAAATATTACCCAATGCTCACGATGCCACTATAGATAATGTCATATCCAGACTGCAAGACCAATATCTGAGACCAGTGTCACTAAATCATTGTAAGTAAATGTTCTCAATCCAGTCTTGTGTATTTGCTGTCTGGAAGACACTCCTATGAACAAATGATTTGAAATATCCACTCCGTGAACATATCCCTGTAGGTTTGCTGACTGAACGCTGAACTGAACCGACTTACAACTGATAATTATCAGGAAGTAATTAAGTTAAGTTCATTCACCCAAAAGAATTTGCTCGTACTCGCTCCAACTGTCCGTCATTTTCTTCCTGCATTATTCTATTGCTCTTGCCTTGTAAGGCACCCAGATATGCAGATATGTTAAAGTTACTGTGAAACTGCAGCAAAAAATAATTTAAAAAATTTACAGGTCTGAACATTTTTCAGCACTATCTCTCCCTACTTACTGACTTTCTGTCTCATCCCCTGCATCACCATCTCTCTTGTACCCACAACAGCCCTTCACTATTCTCCCCTAAATATTCTATCTCTTTATATCATGGAGCTATGAATGAGGGTGAGCTGGCACTGCATAAAAATATCCAACAGAACAAGTTAACCTTGCACTGAATCTTACAAAAGGTTTTCTTTTTACCTTTTGAAATAAATCAGCTGTATTTTGTCGTGTCACAATTTATTTCTTGTGTCTGTAGTAAGTGAACCATATTAACCTATGTTGTATGACGGCATGGATTCGTCTTAAAGTGAATCTGAGTTGTGCTTTGTTTTGTTACCTAGAGTTTCAGATCAAAAGTGGTTCACCTCACTGCCCTGCTACCAGACCAATAAAAAGTTACTTTGCACACCTGTTTGCACAACTTAGCCATAGTAACGGGGTACATGGAATGTAACTTGTCCCAGACAACCCAGGTTTCCAAGCTAAGGACACAGTTGTGGCCCAGCTAAGTATTTCAACACAGCAATTGACTTCAGATGCTCTTAGATATTATTTAAAAGGCCTCTTCCCACCACTTGTACAAAGCTCTGACCACAGTAAGAGGCCCCACAACCTGCAGGAAGAGAAATTAAAACTACTTTGTACAGAGAGGGACTATGAATTTTTTATGAATGGTCTTGGAAACCACTTAGTCTTTAGGATTGTGTGAATGTGTGTTGGTGAATTGGTGAATGTGTGTGTGTGTGTGTAAACTAGCAAGGATTTGGAGGACACTTGGTGCATGACAGTAACATTCTCCGTGAAAATGACTTACTTATCTTGGACAAGTGTCGATCACACACTACAATTTACCAAATGACTGTGCGCATATGTATGAAATTGTGCATAGTCGTAGTATTATTGAAGGTTTCTGGTGCAGCAGGGAATAAAATGAAGAAAGGCAGAGTGATGAGGCAGAGACGGGGAGACGATAGAACAGGGAAAATTACAGTGTAGAAGCTTAAGTTATGACAAAAGGGATAATGAGAAGAACAAGCAAAAAGAAGACAAGCAGTCAAATCAACACAAAAGGAATCATGAACAAAGCCAAAAGGAAATTGTCAACCATATAATTCCAGATACAATTTCTAATCAATACATTAATGTTACATACAATTTGTACAGTAAATTTTGTCTCACACCATCATTGTGTGAGAAAAAATGTTCATTCAGTGTATGTTCGATATTAATACTACAATAAATGCTGTGGTGTTTAAGTTCTACAATGCTTCCTGTTTGATTCTATGTGCTATATGTACTGGAAATCTGTAGCAATCATAAGATCATATCAATTAAAGATCAAGCAGTACACAACGTACTTGAAGCAGTAACAATGCAATGAATCATATCACTGTGTATTGTGGTTACGGTCATAATCAAAAAAAAAAAAATCACCTTGGTAACAGCAAATTCTTTGCATTTTCCAAGGCAACAGGAATAAAAAAAAAAAAAAAATAGGTGATCACTGCTCACTGCAGAAGAGAACAGAGTTAAAAAGTCATGTTGCCAAGATTTCTTGGCAACAAAATGCCATTAAATGATGATGACTGGGAACATCTTTGACTACTAGGAAATTATGAGTTTCATTATAAGTTTCTTCCAATTAACATTTCATGTTAGTCTTGTGTGTTGTACATCGTGGAGAGGAAGCCAGCCAGGAAATGTGTATGGATCAAGCCAAGTCTAAAGGTGACTGCTAATGTGAAAAACTGCCTCTTGTCCTCTAGTTTGCCACATATCACGTCTCAACATGAAAGTTGCATCAAGGTTAGAACATAAAGAAAAAATGGCTGGAGTTGGTTAGAAAATAGTTGAAAATGGCCTAAACCTAGTCAGTAGCCCAGGAAGGAAGGTGAAGAAGGAACAGGAAAAGAAGGATTAGCAATTAAACCTCAAAAAAGGTAGCTGGTATCTAGATCCCGTCGTCAAAATTATGAAGATCTAGGCAAACGCTTTATGTAGCAACATGAAGTAAACAAATTACAAAGAATAACAACAAATTAGAAAAAAGTTCAGAACTTTAAGTCAGGAGTTGCTTTTCACAAATTATGGACCCATCTTTCCATTAACAAGAAGAGGAATTCTCTGAAATAGAAGTTTCTTCTTTCTGGAGATACTCCCACTGAAGATTGCTTTCAACACACTCAAAGTTTAAATCCAAGTATTTTTTTCTTCATTTTTGCTTTTTTGATGCCTTTTGAAGAGGAGCATTTTAGGGTATTTAGGGGAAAAGTCACTAGACCACAAAGCAAGCAGACATTGTAATATTCTCTCTGAGGTTTTCTCTGAGGTACATCATGTGTTCATGTTATCCTGCTTTCTTCATAGCAACAGTGTGGATATATTTATATATGGTGTACTGATGTAAACACAACAACATCAAACCAGGCAACCACATCCCAAGTGGCCAGTGCATGCTGGTAATCAGTCTGCCCAGAAGATGTGACTAACAAATAGAATAGATAGACTGCAGCAGGTAATACACCAACAGGTGAAGGCAGCAGTGAAGACAACTTTAGCTTAACAACAAACAAACAGTGTGACAAACTAAAAATGAAAAATTCCCATTATATGGGTGATGTGTGGAATGAGAGACAGCTGAACAGGTCAGGTAATTTCCAAAGAACATTCACAGAGCTCAGCATAATGACAAATGAGTGTTACAGAGAATAAGAAATTACTGAAGACAAATCATGTATAGTGTAAAGGATTCAGACCCAGCTTTGTCAATGTGTTAAATGAAAGAACAGAAATATTTTCAATGAACTAAAAGGAATCATTGCAGTAAAATGAAGGAATCTGAATACATTTTTATAATAGGATACAGTGGACTTAAAGACACTTACAATGTGTGCTAACTTGGTGAGAAAGGGGGGAAAATCTTACTCTTATCACCATGGTAACAGCCAGCTGCTGTAGTTACTATCTCCTTCCTCTCCTTGCTAACTTTAGAAAACACACTCAACATTCATTAGGGCCTTCCATTTTTAACCACATGCATTTTTACCTTAACCTTCATCCTGTACTTGCATCTTTTCACATTGTGCTCCAAGTCTTTGCAGCAAATATATCCCCTTCTCTTGGGAATGGGACAGTGACATTTTCACTGCCATGAACTGAAGTGCTGTAAATTTAAAGTAAAGTTAAACTTTGGTGAGGTGTATGAACAGTAGTTGGAAAGGAGAAAAAATCTCCACATAGGTTTTTACAGGAGAAAGGTCAAAATATTTCATCTATACTACATCAGGTAGAATACTACACTGTGCTGTTTGCAGCTCCCTAACATTACAATCAATGCATCATCTCACGCTGCCATATACTGTTATCAGTTTGCAGAACCTAATAATGTGACTTTAATGCTAGACCAATTGGTGAGAGAGACAGCAGCTATTCTTTGCAGCATTTCCCCTGAATGCCTCCAGTTTTTAAGATACATATATTGTTAAGAGTGTCTTCTGCTTTGTCAGAAAATTATCTAAATACCCAAGGCTTGTTCTCTATCTAATCCACTAAAGTAGAGGAATAAAACGAATGCATCTACACAGACATTGTCTTTTGTACTCTTGTCTGTAAAATCTCATGGCATTAAAATGTCCTATTAATCTGAAGCGCTCCCCCTCTCTCTTATTATCTATGGCCGTCCTCACTGATGCCAGATGATTTTTCTCTCCTCTCCAAAGCGCTGATTACAGTCAGGCACATCACAGGACACCTCATCATCCATAAATGGAGGACCTATTTTTAGGCCCAATACTTGCTTTTTTGTAGACTTTTTTTTTTTTTTAAATTTCATTGTCGCTCTTTTGTTCAGACAGTGTCTGACAAAAGCAGCTCCGATTCGGGTGATGGAGAATTACGGAGGAGGACGACAAAAACAGCGGGGTAGAAACAGATTAGCAAGTCGGAACGAAAATATTCAGAGTTGAGTAGAAGATTACAAAAAATCAAAATGTAGTAAAATTTCAACATTAAGAATAATTATCTGGAGAGAACCAAAAATTCAGGGCTACACATGTACCAAGGTAATGCATAAAAACACACCCATGGCTGTGACTCATGACCACCACACCTTTTAGTTTGAAGATTACTGAAGCTCCCTTGGTGAGAGTTAATCTGGTCAGAGAGAGAGGAAGGGCCATAGAGAGACACAAAACAAAGATTAATGGAAACTTCCTGTTGCTAACTTGTTCTTTATCTCCTTTCACTGTTGCTTTGAGGGGAACTAAAAGCACATAGACACATTCTACACTAACACACATCCATTCATACACACACCTGTCAACAGAGACCACTGAGGATGGTAAGTGAGTGGGCTTCTGCCAAAATGGCTGCCTTTTGTTTACAAATCTCATTATCCTCTTCAGTTCACGGTGAGCATGATGAGTAATTACTCCAACAGTATACAAGTCACATGGCTGGTAAAAAATTCACACTCTAGTAAGATACATAATAACTCTTGGTAAATACAAGCCACTTTACTTGATGACCAGGCCATCACTCACTATGGAGAGTAATAAGGCTGTAAGGATCCATAATAGGAAAATATATGCTGAATGTGAGCACCACCACTTTGTGATAAACTTTATACAACAACTCAGTACCAGAAATAATAAGGCATCTAATGTATGTAAATTTAATCTAGAGAGATTCAACAATGCCAGCTTTTATAGGGGACAACTGCCTCTTATTCACACATACACACATTTACAATAGGAATTCAGTAAAAACTCCTCTACACTTGGGTTTCACTGTCAATACCTGAAATATTCTGGGATGGAAAACTGATACTCATTCCTTTTCCCCATAACTATACTATATATAACTATGAACTGGCAACTCCATTCATTTACTGGCCATTTGTATTCAAATATAGTCTGTATCTCAATATGGGCGGCCATATTGAAACTGAACTCACTTTACTCTGACCTAGATAGTTACTCAGAGAATAGAAAATGGGATGCATTCACACTTGTTCATCACCTGTTTGGAAAGTAATGACTCATGATGCTATTGAGTGGATGAGGAGGTCTCGGTAAACAGACACCAACTGGTGAGACTCTACCTTTGACATTAATCTTTGGGCCCACAGATCCAGATTATAGCAAAAAGTAACAAAGCGTGTGTAGTCAGTTACACATTATCTGACAATGTAGCAGTGAATTTATCAGCAGAAAAAAATATCTCTGTAAATCACAGCAGTGTCATGAGCAATAACTGAAGGCATGTGTCAGTGTGATGAAAATCGTGGAAAAGAATGACTACCTAATGTATGAAAACAGGGAGTCACAACTTGTGTGTTGTGCATATCTGTAGCAACAGCTTATGTACAGAATAAAGGTATTGAAACCATGTGTATGTGTGCGCCATTAGATAAAACAACCATATCAGCAGTTCGAATAATGTTTACAGGACCGCCAGCTCATCTTTACACTCCAGAGGAGGCATAAAAGGATTTCCCTCTAATGGTGTTTCACAGTGTAATGTGATGCCTCTCTTGCAGCCTGAAACTCATAAGGCACAGTATTTTATTCTGAGGATTAACAGTTTATAACTTTGTCTTCCTACTGTGTGACTTACAGTGAGAAAAGTTGTTTCAAGCTTTGACAACATCAAAACATTTGTTTTGTCAGCGAAACAATGCTCAAGTTTTGACATTTCAACTGTGCTCACGGAGCTTTGCAGACCTTTATATGATATAAAAGACCTTGGAATCCAAAGCAAATCACTCATTATTATTTCCCTGCAATGCTGTGGAGTGAACATACCTAAATAAATGGATCTGTGTACTTTAGTTCCATCACTGCCTTGACAGAGACATAACTTCTGCAATTCTGGCACTGAGTTTAGAGATACTATGACTCAAAGCATGCAAAACAATTTTTATCTTCTGGTGGTTGGAGGAAAAGTGAAATGACTGAACAGAAATGACTGACAGAATAAACGGGTCTTACTGGATTTCAATTCAGGACAAATTTTCTCTTCTATTTTAAGAGGAACTACGAACAACTCTTATCTCTATTTAACTTGCACAGTACGTTTGAAATTGGGTGGTCTTGTAGAAATCTGAGGAATCTTGAGAAATCTGGTTTATACACAGAAATGTACACAAGAAATTAGTTTAACTGTAGGAGCACTTCCATTTTGTGTGATCTAAAAATTGCAAACAGAATATAAATACAATTTCATCCACACTTACAGATGGTAGTAGTGATGACAGTGTGACTTAGTGTTAGTCAGTGTCAGTCTGTTAGTCAGGCATTGTGCCATTTTGGTCCAGACTGAAATATCTCAATGACTATGGGATAATAATTATCAAAATAATATAAAGATGTCTTTAAGTCAGAAAATTATTGACAGCTACAGTAACATTTAAAATGACAGTGCACAGATGCAAAATTATAGAAATACAAGACAAAGAATTGATAAAGAAAAAAAAACAAAAATATGAATACAGTTGGTGAATAATGCAACTAAAAATAATCTAAAAACAAGTACAAGAGGTTGAAGGTTTGGGATTTTGTTTTTGAAATGACCAAGAGTTACCAAAGAAATTAATTTTGTGCTTTGTAGTGAATTCCAGGTGGATGGTGTAAAGAAGCCAAAAGGAGATCTTCAGCTTCACTTTAAACTCAAGGGGCATGAAGCATTGACTTAATGTGGTCCAATGGACCAAATTAGCATGGTAATAATAAATGAATGATGAACTGCCATGAAATTTTGTAGAGATATTCATGTGGCCAGAGGACTAATGACATTCCTACCGACCTCAGCTAGTACTAGTGGTTAAACATTGTTAAATATCATGTGTTATTGTTTACACTGAAATTGTGGGCTCCTTGTTTTGGTGCGAACACGGCAGAGATGTGTCTGAGGCCTATTTTTCATGCAGGACGTTATGTTTTGTTTAATTGTCTTGCTAGACAATTGCTTTTCGGTATGATCTCACTCAGCCAAGCAGTCTAAACAACATAAACAAACATCACATAGCAGCTTTGTGGTTACAGCTTTTCACTTTTTGGACTGCTTGTCAACAACTGATGATCATTATCATCATCAATAATATTATTATTAATATTATTGTTATTATTATCATCATTACTATTGTTGGCCATTAACTGTAGTCAATTCAATGAGAAAAGCAGCAGCAGACACAAGGGCAGTGTGGACACGCATGAATGCGAGCCACAACGGTTCAGTGCAGTAGCTGTGATAGGGATGACACAAGAAGTGTATCACAAGTGTAAGAGAGAGGCGACTGACAAAATGTACATGTCTTATTGTCAAACTGTCAGGGGAAGTAATTAAAAAAAGTAGCTGCAATTGATTTGTCAATGAGGGCAACGAGGGAGAAAAAAGGAGAAAGGAAAGAGTGAAAGTCTGTGTGGAATACCAAACTGATCACATGCTTATGTGTATTTAAAACACACATTAATGCATATCACATACTAAAAGCATGTGTCTTTTAATCTAATTGTACCAATCGAAGTTTATCCATCCGGATAGGGGTATTGAGACATGGCTTTTGGATATCGGCTGATATTGAGCACAGATCCAATGACAGTGTTTAATTAAAACTCGTGACTCACTGTGGGGATCAAGTTACATGTCACATAAGAAAACAAAGTACTCAAAGTTTCATTGTAAATGTTTAGTTCTTGCACTATTGTATGTTAGCCCCTCTTTCTTGTGAATTGTACAGATTTATCAATGCACATCGAGCACACACATGTAGACATAATGATAGGTCAGCGACATACATTGGGACTATTGTTTCCAATACCTGATCTGGCTTATTACAAGTTATATTCAAGCATCTATTTAAAAATAAAGTGAGAAGGTGCTTCATGACAAAAAGAGATAACAAATAAGCAAACCTATACCCACATCAGTGATATCCAGTGTCATCATGGGATCAGTGCATTCCGACACTGCATGTGTGCCTTATTTACCCTTCTTGTTTGTATCGTATGACGCCTCTTTGTGTTTCTGTGTGTGTGCATGTGTATGTGTGTGCGCGTGTGCCTGTGTGTTCCCCATGAGTGCATTCACCAACTCCTAATACTGGGTTGCATTACTGTATTGATTAATTGTCATTGATAACTGATGGCTGCAATGACTTGTTTTCTTGTTCTGTGTAGCGAGTGGAGATCTACTAGAAAATGAAATATGCCTTCAGTAATTGGTTTTAAATGGAAACGCTGACTTGGGTGGTTTGAGAAGTTTACTGCATTAGTGCGGACGCCATTGCATGTGTGTGTGTGTGTGTGTGTGTGTGATTGTTTGTATGGGTGTGTGTATGTTGTGTCTCTTGTATGTTTCCATCTTAGGTGGAGTTAAGACACTCATTAATTGCCTGAGGACTCCATTAGCCAAGCTGATTACCTCTGCATCAAACTGACAGGTTACGAGCAAACACACACGAACATGCGCGCACACACACACACACACCTGTGATAATTCTCTGGACAAAAATAACATTGCACAATAGAGCCAAACAAAATACACCGGGATTCAACCATATGCACAGCACCTGGTTGCAAAAAGCAAAAGTGCCTCTGTTCATACTCGACATTGGCAGTGGTCACTTGAGACACACAAACATTAAAATGACAGGTACAAGCGAACACACTTAGTTATTGAATGAATCCAACACATGTTTGTACCAAACATGAATAGGACCACTTTGGTCTGTGTGAATGGATCCTCAACATGTTTTGGGTGCATTCACATCTGTACTTAGAGCTGCGCAATTATGATTAAAAGTCCCAAGATACTATTTAGTACCAGGTGTGAACAGGGCCTTAGTTTTGGGAGCTGCCAGAATTTGATGGAACACAAAATTAAGCTTTTCCCACAAACAACCATGAGAAGCTGAGAATATCATTAATATCATTAATGTGTATATGAAAAGTCATGGTAGCTGTAGCTTGCATGACAAACAATGACATGAGGAAGAATCAATTCAGCACTAAAGAAACTCTCAGAAAGTTTCCCAGTTGTTTCTCACCATATTTTAGGACTTGCTGGGTCTTCATTTCTTTTTCTCTCATCTGTATGTTTCTTCACCTCCCACCTTCCCATCCTCTATCCCCTGGCAGCTAAATTTCAGGAGTTCCCTTTCTCTCCTGCACTTTTCTCACCTTAAAGATGACACATTTCTATTCACAAAAAGATACAAAGGCGGTTGGGGTTTGAAAGACCAAGAGAGATTGGTAGAATGTGGCAGAAAGTGATGAGGAGAGACACCCAGGAGCATGGAAGGATGGAGGCAGTAAAAAGAGTGTTGAGGAAAGAAGAGGACAGAGAGCGATAAATGTAGAGACAAAGACAGAGAGAGTTCTGCCAGCAAGATAAAAGGATTGTCAAGGCTTTACTTTTTGTGGGGAATCGCAGCAATTTTATGTGTCAGTGATCCAGTCAGAGGATCTTTTGCTAGACCAAAATGAAGCACATCTTGGTTGACTGTTATTTTCTTAATCACTATGTCTGCAAGGCCTGACCTCTCGATTTCTCTCGCCTTTCTTTCTTGCTCTGTCCTTATTCTTTTATTCTTCATTATTGCCACACTGTTCACTCTTTCACCTTAACAGTTTCTTTTATGTATACTGTAAAGCCCAGTCCACTCAGCTGTCGGAGACACCTATTATTCTATACACAGCCATAATTCTACGATAACTGGAAGGATTTTATAGTCCACAGGTGCCTTTTTCAAAATGTTTTTAGAGCACTCGTCATGCTACCACTATACTTTCATTTGTCAGGACAGTCACCTGAACGCTCAAAGGATAAATTTGGGATTTCTTTGAGCCTCAGCTTCACTTTCCCATGTGTATATGATTTATTGGGACAAAACAAGCTGCAATCACTACTGAGCAAGAAGAGTGTATCTGGCAACTATGAAACAGCTGCTGCAATGTAATGATATTAACCTCGCCACTATCCATGTAAAACTACATGTTGTTAGAAGACTAACAGCATTATGGACAGGATTCCTACTGAGACAGACCTTTTTATTCAAACCGGAAATAAATGTTATATCACTTCCAAATTCAGTTGACAAAAACTGGAACTTAATATTGCAATTTTTTTCCAAAGCCTCAATGTCTTAAGTTTGTTTGTAGTTTCGCTTTGGTAAATTATCTGAATACTTCTCCCGTCACTGACAGTCATGCATTAGCAGTTTAACTATTTTTCCATTTCATATCTAACTGTGTTCGGTTTCTCTAGGGTCTATTGTAGTCTACTGTGTTTATGATGAATAAACATAGTGTAGCTGATGAAAAGTGGTGTGCTCATATATTCCTTTTGTATTAAGTCAAAGTTCACTTAACAGTGCGACTGCTGCCATTAAAAACAAGATATAGATCGCTACAGATGCTACTTTAGGGAGGCAGGTTGTTTCAATGGTCAAATGCATGTGGGACACATAAAACAACAACTGACAAACTTCCTGTTTACACTCAACAGTATGCACAGATCTAACAAAGGGTAGCCTGTCTGCCTGCATACAGCAACCCAACTGCTTTCTTTTTTGTGTTGACAAAAAGAAATGCAACATAAGCAATTCAGACTTGAAAAGTATATTGCCAAAACAAATCCAGGCAAAACATCTCTCCCAGCACTACCTGTCTATCTATTCATCTCTCTGTCTTTAAAGTAAAGAGTACTGTGAGCAGCTGCAATTTCTATCTACCCATCTGTTTCTAAACAAAAGCCGATATAAGTGGAAGTCTTAGTTAGCTTCCTGACCGCCTTCTGCCCTCTGGAGGAAGCCCTCCCTCAATCATCTCCAGAGGAGTGAAGAAGAAGGAGAGCTGGAGATCATTAACTGCTTGCTAATTAGCTGTTAGATACAGGCTGAGAAATGACTGTCAATCACCCTGAAACCACAGCTGTCTGAGTGTGTATATGTATAACTGCAGAGGCAGATGATGAATGAATGACTGAATGTGCTTGTGTATCTGTAATTGTGAGGGTGTGTGTGTGTGTGTGTGTGTGTGTAAGCCACCAGCTATGTATGGCCCATTATGGATCAGCATCAATCATGCAGATACAGAAGTGGCCTCACTCTCTCCCTCTGTGTGTGTCTCACTCTTCCCCTCTGACTCTTAACTTTTGCCGCACTGTGCCACCCTCTCTTTCTCTCTCACCACAGGAGTTCAACACCAGCAAATGGCTAGTGTTAGTACGGCTGCCAGAATGAGTGTGTGTGCCTGGTGGCACTGACCAAAGAGACCGAGCTCACCTACGGAGCCATTAAGCTCGTGTTTGTGTGTGTTTGTGTGTGTGTGTGTGTGTGTACCATACAACATGCATTTGTGGTAAAATAAGTAACTGATTTTCAAGGCCATTCAATTGTGCTTCATAACAGAAGCTGTCTTTATGGCAGATGACAGATGATAACAGACAAATAAAACATTTAAAACACAAATATAGGACAATGTAAATGCAAGTCATGGTACAGGAAAAAACCCTCAAAACACAGAGAAGACAACATGTTTTCACCAGATTTTAGAGACATGGAGGGTGGAGAAGGTGATGAGGAAAGGTTTCTCCACAGGGCAGTTTCTCCTTTCATTAAAAATGTAAAAGTGCAAATGGAAGTGCAGAATCTCACACATATAAATGGGGACATTTGAAGGTTCAGGGAGAGGGAATCTACAGGAAAAAAAAAAAAAAAAAAAATCAGCCAGGATTATTCACCAGCTATTATTGAACTGAGTGTAAAATTCACTAATGTGCAGACTTACTATTTTCAAAAGTGTCTTTACTGGACCTTACTAAGTACAGTCATGATCAAATGAGAACACAAAGCAGAGGCGGACACTTATGTTGATTTCTGATGACCAACAGCACTGAAATATTTGTTGCCTTCAATTGTCTTCTTTCTTTATAATTCATACCTTAGTTATATATATATATATATATATATATATATATATATATATATATATATATATATATATATATATATTCTCTTCAAAACCAAATCAAAGAACCACAAAAGAATTCTTCTAAATCCTACTATAATAATCACTCATAGCAGCACCTCCTTATTGATTTGTTGGGGCTAATTTAACTCGAGAGATGATCGTAAGGAGAATAACAACATTCCAATAGTGAGGACTCAAATCCACTGCCATAGTCGCTCCTTGATCCTCGCTCAATCATCACATCCCAGGAAACTGCAAAGGCAATCAAAACATGCTCTGACTCAGAATGCAAGAGTGGATAGATTGCACTGAGATCATTTAAGCCACCCCACAGCTGCTGTAAACGCAGCCTCGGACTGCTGATTTGTTGCAGCAACACAAGTGCTCTTTCGATTTTATTATCTCTGGGCCACGGCCACTCTTTGCCTCTGGACTGACACAGTGCTAAAAGTAGGTGAGATGAAGACTGGTTTTGCTATGGCAAGGTTCTTTAATAAGATAAGTCACTGTTACCAAACAAGATGATATGAAGAGCAGCATTTACTTAAATCACTCCCCTCAAAAGTAAACAGGCTCTGTTCCACCTCTGTTTATCCAGTGTTGGTAAGAGAAATACAATTTGCAACAGTGAATTTTGTAGACAACAGAAATGTTCAGTGAAGCCATTGTGCATTGAAGAACCGAGTCAGTGTATGTGATGGATACAAAAAAAAAAAAAAAAAAATGTAGAGGCAAGATCAAAAGACAGGCAGCAAGGACAGAAAAAAAATTCCACACAGATGTAAAGGGGTAGAAAGAGCAATTTTAAGTGCTGCCTCAAGGCAAGGCCGCAATTAGCAGGTTAAGCTTTTTAATTTTTCAAATCTAAGGCGTCTCCGTAAACACCACACTTTCAAACAAATTCATTCTCACTTAGCCATTCTGTTGTCTTTTTAAAAGTCTCTTTAACTACTATATATGCTGATCTAGCTAACTACCATGAGAGCGTAATTGATGGATTAATGTTTTATTAATCTGTGTGTGTGTGTGTGTGTGTGTGTGTGTGTGTGCTGTCTAGTGTGTCTGAGTGTGGCAACATGTGTTATGTTTTATTCATCGATGTACAAGAGGTGCTAATATGCTGAAGAGCAGTGACATTCCCTCATTTCACCAGTCACTGCAATCTAACAACCATCTACATGTGCCAGCATGAATTACCAGTGCATGTAATGAGTATTATGTATGTGGGTGTAAATGTTTGTGCTTTTGCACATGTAGAGAATTACCTTTTTTTTTTTTTTTTTTTTTTTAAGTGAAAGTGCTTTACAGTTGCAATAATGTAAAATGTATTTAATAATTCAAATCAACATAAGAGCATTATTCCCACTTTAATAGCTGCATGTACATGCATATATACATGGATTTGTAGTGCCGACTGTGAGGCCCTTTTTAATCTTTGCATTTTAAACGTAAAATTTTCAATGAACACAAGCACCAAAGTTTCAAAGTTTTGTACATTAGGTTTTAATTTCAGAAGCTTCAAATGTGTCAGAACATTTTTTGCCTTAGCATAATGTTTTTAGATTATTTCTAATAATTCAAAGGACAGAACATGAGCCACTATTCTCTTCAGCAGCTGTAGTGAGGTGGGAGGTGGCACCCATGGCCCTTCTCTTCAATGGTCAGCAGTCAACTACAAATTGGCTTGACTTCACTTACATTTATTTCCCCCAATACATTTTTAGCACTAAAATCGTGCGTAAATGTCAACTGTGGTGATTAAAACAACTGAACTCTTTATCACTGCTACTTTCAGTGTGTCACAGAATAAGCTAATTTGTGAAATAACTGTGAATGGACAATGTATATTAAAATTTAGTATGTACTTGAGTGTTAAATTGTTTATCTTTTAATGGGAAAAATTAAGTGGGTATACAAATAAGTGTGTGTGCGGTCATGCATTATGTATACGTGCAAACCCAAGCACTGTTCCACACATGACTGTGTCTGACTGAGTATTCTGGGACGATGCAAAAATCATTAAAAGGGAGCCATTCCTCTGAGAAATCCTTCTCTTCAATTTTGTACCCCAGCCAAATCCCCGAAATACTTCAAACATTCATTCGCTCTTTCTCTCGTTCTTTATTGGCGCCGTGTCAGGCAATAGAGAAAATGTTTTGGAATATATTTATGCTAATTTTCCACAGCTGGAGTCACAGGCATTATGATCAATAGGAATATGTAACAAACCTGATGGAGAACAAGTGGCCTCATCCTGATTTAGGCATCACTGCCAACTGTCTTGCTAAAGGATTGGACTGACACAGCACGGTGTCGAAGGGTCAGAGAAGGAAGGTTAACTGAGTAGATCCATATGAGGACTGGTCAGGGGGTGATTTGTTCAAGTTTAACTACTACAAAACTGTCCTTTGGTTTAAAGGGAAGACCCGATGCTTTCTAAATGAGACACACATACATAATACAGGTTAGACACTGTTTGCATTGGTTTTCCAAAGAGATTCAGTTTTTCAACCATATGATGTTTCTTGCCCTGGCAAACTGTTTCCACACAGAAACTATAATGTTCCACTGACAACCACATTCAGATAGTCATGGTAACATACAGGGGTGTTCCATTTTATTTTGCTACGGTGCACTTCTAATATGGCACAGGATTATGCTAGAAAAAAATGCTAGAAAAATGAGTGGATAATTACTGGTACTTTAGTTTAGTTTTTGTTTGATTCACACATTCGTAGACCCACATGTACTAAATAAAGCAAAGATATAGAAATACATCCAAACTGTTTACGTTTGAATATATTAACAGGATTTTTTTTTTTTATGGAAAAAACATAACACCTAGATGTGTAATTCTGTGTTTAGTTTTTTTTGTTTTTTAACTTGAGGTGTTAATAGGTGTAATTAACGCCAAAAGAGGAATAGAGTAGCTCCATGTGGTGTGATCTGTGGTAGTTTATTTACTTAAGCAGACTGCAACAAGCTCTCTTCTTTGAGATCCTATTTTTATTACTACTGCTTTAGTCTGCCAACAGCCTTTGGATTGGTTTGGTAGCTGATGCCTCCTCTACTTGCCTAACAGGACTGTTCACTCATACCATCTTCCATCCTTCCTGTGAGTGAGATTGAACTGCTTCTGAAAATAATACAAAACTCACAATTTAAATAGGCACCATGGTACTGCAGATTGGTATGGTAAATATTTCCAGATCCTGGAAATGTTTACCCTCTAACAAGAGTGACAGCCACCACAGCCAAATGTTGTTGTGAGTTGCCTGGTAAATTTGTTTTCTCTCACCACTAATTAAGAAAAGCAGCTGCTGTTTTGTAGGTGATGTTTTGGTTTTACCAATCATGGTGTTCACTTGCAGAGATAAACAAAAAACAAAGAGTTACTCTGCCCCACAAGTTTTAGATTGATTAAGAAGCAGGTTCAGACAAAAAAAAGACTAATTGCTTATCTGGTTCTCAGAGTACTGATGGTTTACTAATGGCTTGGAGAAACTGCCAGAGAAGTGAAGGATGCCAGCTAGGACAGCTGGTAATGAAGACCAGTGTATTTTCTATGGTTTAAACGGCTTCACAGTATGAACTTTAGAAATAAGGCTAATATGTTATATTTTGGGACTATTTCTACTGCTTCCTCTTTCAGCAGTGGCATACAGCCTGACGTGTGTGTGTGTGTGTGTGTGTGTATGAAAGAGCTTGTCCAATTGGCAATTACTTTTGTTGTCATATAAACATCTAAGGCTACATTCCAGGCGCATGTATGTCAGTAAAAATACAGCATAGGAGATTTGACTGAGCTGTATCTACTGATGTAAAGGTTACCAAGGTAGACAAAGATAAACGGGGACCATGGATTGTTAGGCGGCACTCACTGAAAGTCATATTACCCATCTATTAATGGGACATGCTTTGTACAATCCCTTAGCCTTGGTTTAGCATCAGTGGCACTGATTTTAATGCATTAACTGAATGTCAAAGCCTGTTTAAGTGCATTGGAATGCATGAACTATGTAAATGCATACAACTACTCAACTGCTCCAAGTATATACAGTATCTTGAAAATATCACGGGGCATCTTTAAGCAGAATATAAAAACAAAGGGTTGTACACAAAAGAATAAAGGCGCAGCAGCTGCAAAATACACACAAGGGAAAAAAGAGAATGGAAGAGAACAAAAAAGAGAGGATGTATAAACATGCTTTTATGTGTATTACAAAGTCCTCTTTTTAGCTTTCTGTCTAAGAAATAATTTAATGGTTTATGCTATACGTTTTCATTTTTTATCTGATGAATCTGGAAGCCTTTCCCTTTTCAGAGGTGAAGTACTGAAGCAAGCAAAAAGTAAATAAATGTATTCTTTAAGAGCTGACATGGATTTTTACAATAGCTTATAAATATAATATATGGTACTGTAATACTGAATCCACTACATAGATTAATATGTCACATATATTTATGCATAACTCTAATTCAGTAGTGTGTGTGAGCATACAGATATCTAAGCATGTCATCAAGACTTTCACAGTCATACTGAATAATCCCATTAACATCACACAACACCATTTTTCACTCTTTCACAGAGTGAACAACCATTTACTATGTGTGAATCATTTACCAAAGCATCTTGGTTGGTTCACAACTTTGTTGGTGTTGAATCTCACCCGGAATGATGGTAAACCTATAATATTTCCATTTTGACATCATTATGTGCCATTATTCCCACTCAGCCAATATTAACAAGTGACTGCTTCACACTAGACTAAATTGTAATGGGTTTTGCAACTATACTTGGTCATGCAGAATATTAAATTCGGTGCTGTTCTGTGCTCTAAAATTTTGTGTCACAGAATGTACACTGCCCCAAACAAATTGTACCAACAATGCACATAGAGCATGTTTATTGATGAAAATACAAGTTTGTTGCGTCTTACCCTGCTATTGAGTATAATTCTAGGTTAAAAGGATAACTGGCCTTTCTTATTGTAGTAGCGATACTGTCGAGGATCTCATCTTCAGTTCTAAATGAAGGAACACACACATTGACTAACACACATGCCTCTTGCAGTAGTCAACTAATCAAGGTGCAGGGATGAAGATGAACACTCTCTCTTAATCTCCTCACACTCAAATTAATACCTTTTGATGTCTGTGTAACTGACAGGGCAATTTAGGGAGCACATAGCATCTCAAATATTTACACATCTGTCTGTTTGCCCCTCCCTGTCATTCTCCTACTTTCTCCATCAGCACCTTATCAATTGTAAAATCAATAATGTAGAGAGGGGGAGCATAGCTCTGCTTGTTTTTAAACCCATGACAGATATGTTTAGAGGTGAACTAAAACATGTGTTCACTTTGTTCACTTACAGTTTGGCAGTTAGCTTTAAATTCTGTAGTCTTTACAGGAAAACACACAAAAGCATACACACACAGAAAATGAACAACACTTTGTGGTAATTCTTTTGGAAGTTAAGGTGGGAGAAGTCATGTTTCTTGCTGGTTAGCATATAAATTGGCTGTTTGTGTGTGTGTGTGTGTGTGTGTGTGCACCTCACATCACTAGGTATACAGCCCTGAGCAATGGCATTGATACATTTATCTTTTGTGCACTGTCCACACATGAATTGATTGTAAAACTCAATCAATGTCTCACCTAAATGATTTAGGCATTCGTGAGTGTTGCCGTGTGTCCAATGCACCTGTTGTAGCTCCGGGCAAAGCATGATGCCTAACCAATTTAAAATCCACTCGTAGTTTCCAATTTATCCGACAACATGATCAAACTTATCGCCGTCGGCTGAGGGCATATTTGTTGTTGTTTGTTGGTATCTGTAGGATTCTTCAGTGTTTATTTCATAATTTTTATCATGTTTCTTTATGATTGAACAGTCTTCAACTACTGCAACAACAGTAAGCCTAACAGCCTCGTCTAACAGTCTAACAGCAATCTGCAAACTGCATTTTTGTCCTCTAATAAATGTAACGCAGAACGAATACAAAACAAAAACAAGAGCTTAAGTGAAGAGAGCTAGAGATTGGAACACACCATCACACCAACTGTAACACCTGACAACATGCTGACATTCCTACAAATGAATACTCCGTGGTCACAAATACATTAGCATTACAGTACTCAGAACTCATGGTTTGGACTGACAAGAGGACCATCATTTTGATGTCAGCTCCACACCTGTAAAATTTTGTGACAGCATCTTGCACAGTTGTGAAACTGCTGCGCTGTCGTGGCTAATAAATGATGCAATGTAATATAACAACAGTGGAAATCAGCCACTTCAAAAATGACTAAGAAGCTGAGCTGAATCAATTCCTCTACATTTACATTGCCTCTACTACTGGAGAGTGTAAACAAAGAATGTTATTTTGTCCAACACCTGTAAATGAATACAACCGGTAGCGCCGCTAAGTATCGTCCTCACTGCATCCACTGAGACCAACTGCTGCTTCTGTCTCCGGCTCATGTTAACCCAGACACAGACACAGTTCAGCGTCACTGCATCACATCATGTCAACGCTTTGATAACAAAGTCATCCTTGTTTTGACATTGCCATCCCACTGTGCAGCTGCGCCTGTTTAGGCGGGACAAATTACACTGTGAATGTCTGCGGCATTTTTGCTCATAAAGGAGGCAGTTTAACAAACAACTCACCATGTTCCCAGCTTCCTTTTCGATAATAATCCCTTTCTGTCCACCATCTGCAACTTTCTCCAATGTTGTTATGTTTCATATCTTCAGTCAAATCATACCCACTGCAGGCTGCAGTCCCTCCATTTGTTTGGACTATAGGTCACACCTACACTTTTGGTGTAGTTCAAAGATAATTCTGGTGATTTGCCCTGTGTGCTCTGCTTTGTTTAGGGTGTTAGCTGCAGGATTACATTTTGTGGCTTTTTGACACACAAGGCTAATTTAGACAAACGGTGGCTGATTCATCAGCTGATAGTGGAAAATGTCAAGGCAGCGATGTGTCTTGACTGACTGTCTAGTTATCCAAGATATATATATATGGTAGCCATGAAAATACAGCAGGGTTGGAGCAGTTTTTCATCAATTTTTTTCTTTGGAATATCTCAAGTGCTCCTCTCTAAATAATTAATTCAAACCACAGGATCATTATTTTGTTCCAATTTGTTCAAACATCTTTTAAGCACAGTGTATCATAATTTCTCTGCATGTTTCAGGGAGAAAAACTTGGACACACCAGCTTACTAAAGGACACTGACATCATGCTGTATCAGTTTGATTTGATGAACAATGCAGTGACTGCTGTCTACTCAAACAGACACATTTTACGACATCTCAGCATATTCTCATATACTCTCATGCTCAACACTCATCCCATATTCACTGTGCATATCCAGCGACTTAATAATGTATGCTCTGTCTCTGGCAGCCACTGCTGTAGCTTTCATGCATGAATTGATTTTAAATGTACAGAACATTAAATAGTAAAAAGATCTACTGTACTGATGTCCATGGAGTTTTGTCAGAGTTTGCCCCAGATGGTCTCAAATGATGTGATTCTAGATCAAAATCACTTAACAAACATAAAACTAGAAATACATTTTTTTTTCAGAATACTGACAATACAAAAGGAATAAGCTGTCACAACATTCAACCATTAGTCACAAATCATATACTGAGCTGTTAAGAAAGAGGCAGTTTAATATTTGATCAGTTATTGTCGTTTAGTTTATCACTTTGTAGTGACTTAAAAAAACTTGCTCAGTGACATTTCAGTGTGTTGGCACATCACTTCATATTACTGTTGCTATAAAGAAAACCCTCAACACGGACCTGTGGCTCCGCAGATCTGTCTATCAGCATGACTATCTGTCCTGTTCAAACAGACAACACATCCAGACGAATAGTTCAATATTTTATCACACCACTGTCACCGTCAAGTATGCACTGTTTCGGTGCAGAACTCGGTGCATAAAAAATGCCAGGATCTGCCCATACTTGTCAGAGTTCATGAAAAATTGATTTCGGCATTTCATTATTGTGTGGTTCTCTACATAATAGATGGATATACATCTTAAGTCTCTACAGCGACATCCTTAATACAACACGTGTAGGATTTTATTTTCCTGAGAGATATACAGTAACAATCTATAATCTGTCATTGTTTAATGTCTTTGTGTAAGGGCTTTTGTATTACATCAATATTTTATATTCCTGCATCGTTTCATTTACAAAAAAAAAAAAAAAAACACCACTTCACTTTTATCATTTCCTTTCTGCACATAAAAATATTAATATAAACACATAATAAAATCATCACATAAAAGTCTGCAAAACTACTGTGAAAGCCTTTATATAAATTACATTATAAGTTAGATATCAGACTTTCTGATAACACCTCAAAGTGCCTAATTCACTGATGCAGAACCAGAAAACCACAGACAGAAACAAACAAACAAACAAAAAAAAACAGTTTGGCAAAGACTGCATTTCTGGACATCAACTGGAATTGATGTGACATGCTGTTAAAATTCTAAACTTTTTTAAGCTGCATCAGAAGTTGTTTGTATGTAAGGTATGAAGAATATATTCATGTGAAGGGCACAGCCAGGGTCAGTGTATGAATAAAGAGCATTTTCTTATAGTGATATTATCATACACCTGAAATGAAGTTGAACAAATAGAGAGAAACAAATGGGTCTAGTGAACAAAAGTAGACCAATGGGATGACTAGGATGGGACTGTTTGTTATCTAGACTGAGAAGAAGTACATTTTATTGTGAACTTCTTACGATATAGCAGAACTGGAGTATCAAAGATTCATGGCTATGTGAAGGCTTTGCAGGATTGTGGTGGATAGACTGCATCTTTATTTGTCAGGTATCTGCCAAAAAACAAAGCACCAAGCACTAATATAATTTATGTATCAGAAGTGTTACAGAAAGACAAATGTGGTAAGACATGTGAAACAAAGACAGAGGCACACAGACAAGCAGAGACTCAGAGGCAGAGACATTCCTCATTAAAATTATGTGGCAGAAGCAAAAAATTAAATGAGAATAGAGAAACAAAACAGTGCCCTTCAGAAATCAAACGATAACCATGATCATTTTTTGTCTTTATATCCAGTTCTAAGAATCATTAACGCATCTCGTTAATTGGGCTGTTCATCTTACATTGTCTTTTGAGCTCATGTGTTGTGTAATCTTGTGTCATTTGGGTGTGGTTTTGTTTTGCGTTTGTTTTTTTTTAAGATGAAAAACAAGAAAAAAAGAATGTGGCACCAACACACACTGTGCCTCCCACACAAACTGCAACTCCAGTTTCTTTTATTTGAAAGCCTGCTTTTTTGTAGGATGAAGCATTTATATAATTTATGTGACAGTCAAACTTGTGTTTTCCTCAATCAGAACTTATTTGCTGACACAAGGTCACAGTGAACATGACCTCTGACTACTTTGTTGTGCTCATTCACATTAAATATGGAGAAATTCATTCCAGAAGTTCCTGAGAGATTATGTTCAAGAAAGAAGAACAAATAGACATTATGTGCATGTGAATGGACAGACAACTAGAAGACATGATGCCTGCTGTCATAACTACTCTTGGCACATAGGTATTAAAAAAATGCAGAGTTAGACATCTGTTCATTTCACTGACTTTCCTTAGATAAACTGAAAGTTTAACCTGCATCACCTATTTCTGCCACACAGGAATCTTCCAAAAACCTAGATTTTGCATAATCTTGCACAAACAAAAAGGTTCCAAGACAAACCCAGTGAAGACCAGCGATGGATTCAGTACTCCAGCTGTATCATTAAAGCTCTCAGACCTCGTACCGCACCCTCATAAAGTATCCCGGGCAATTACGGGGAGCTATTATTTCTCTCCTATGCAGTGTAAAGTGGCAAGCGCTTCATCTAGACTTTTGGGCCCCCCTCCAGCTTTTCATTTCAGCCTCTCTAGCCGCTAATGGCTACCCTGGGAGCATTTCCCAACCGCAGTCAAAAGTTAAAGAATTAGGACAGGAAGCTCAACTTAGTTTCTCTAGTTGAGCACACTCAAGCGTGAGATCGTGGGTGATTTATTGTGATCCATGTTGAGCTACGTTAAATATTCATCCTGACAAAGAACATAAGCTTCAGGTAAGTAATCCCACAAATGTTCTAAATTGCAAATACACAAACATCTGCTGGAGTGAGATTGGAAATGCAATGTAATGTATATGATTTAAAATGACAAAAGGGAAAAACTTCTACTGCAACCGATGCAGTTTGTATCAATTTCAAGGTTACCAGCTGGGTCAGAAATGATGCCCACCATCATACATATAAAAGCACGGACACACACATACACATGGGTTGTTCTCTGAATGTGAAGATAAAAGAAAGGGCCATGAGAAACATATTTAAGCGTGCACGCACACTCACACACATGCGCACAAAGTATTTTCTACTTATCTTTTCAGTGATTAATTAGTGCATGAATGAAACACGAGGAAATTTCATTATCTACACTCCGCTATTGTCATCACAGTTGCTTTAGGAATTGTCTTTACCCTGACACATCCGCATACACATACTAATTCACAGATGCCTATATCCCCTTGAAACGCCTACACGTTATGCATATCAATCCAGACAAACTTAGAAAATGCAGCAGTAACACAAACATTTAAAGGCATATTTGTAATTCCAGAATATAAGACTGTAAAATGGCAAAATAAACCATGTTAAGTAATTATAAAAAAGTCAATCTTGGAAACAAAGTGCAAGAACTTTACAAGTGTCTGTTAATCTCGGATACTCTCTTGTCAATACTGTGACGAGGTTTGAATAAACAACCACTGTTAACCACAATACCACTTGTTTGTACAGCAATTGTTAAAGCAAAATGGGGGTATTTTGAGGAATTAAAAATATTATGACCATTTTTATTCCATGGATATTCTTGTGTTTTTCAAAATATAGGCTTGATTGAAGAATGAGTTATTTATTTAGTTAGCGTGCTATGATGAGGTCTCATAAATTTAATTTGTGGAAGATCCTTTAAGAGTTGAATGAAAACATGTCCTCAATAGGTGCACTCAAACTTTGGACTGGTAGTGAGTGGTGTGTGTGTGTGTGTGTGTGTGTGTGTGTGTGTGTGTGTGTGTGTGTGTGTGTGGGTATATGCACATACATGTGCTTAAGCGTGAGCATGAGTCCTAATCAGTGTAGCCCCATAAAGCTCTCAGTATCTCTGCGGGTATATTCTAACACCAGATGTGCTTCCCTGTTTCATATCCCATCAACCATTCTGTCCCTCCCCCAGTGAACTCTGGGATATCACGCATAGATGCTTTGTTGACAGGAGGGCAGAAAGGAGGCTAATTATCATTTCTTAACACATTTTGGTTTAAAACTTTTAGATTTAACAAGAGGCCACATCTTATATGTAGGAACATGTTTTGGTCCTTACTTTGAAATTGTCATTCAGTATTTCAAAAACTCTTAAGCATGAAAGGGCAATTACAAATGCTCACACTATACAGCAAAAGCAAACATCTTGACTGCCTTTCAGTATTTATACATTGCACAATGTTCTCACCTTAGAGCTGCTGATAAAAAGTCCTGCCTACCTGACTAGATCTCTAAATCTCTTTTGGAGGGGCATGTTAGACCTTCCTATGTACCACATCAAAACAAGAATGGTGGTCTATGTTTCCTATCCCTGTGGAGATAGATACTATAAATATATCCCAAATTAGAGAGCATACACTGAAGGCAAATAGCATGAATCCCCTACCCTCCATTATCTGAGTCTCTCTTCTCTCTCCGTTTGTGGCAGTAGCTTCTGTCCATTCCCTCCATGCACTAACACAAAAAATATCCAAGCAAAGCCATGGTTATTTCCTTCTTGGTGCGTGACAGTTGGGCTTTAATGCTGAATCTACGACTAGCAGCTGTTGCATCTCTTTATTATTTGGTTAGATTGGCTGAGAATACTGAGAAACTTTAGACTGCATTTTTGCAAGTCCTGGATTTTCTTAGACACTTAGATTTAATAAAACTAAAAATAGCAAATTAATGAATAGATAACAAAAGGGAGAAAAAAAAGTAATGTATCGGCCCCATCACAGCCAACACAAAGGAACACAGTAGCATGGAGTCACATTTCTGAGCAATTATTTCTCTGCAATCTACCTCCTTGTATATCTTCGTTCTACAAGAGAAGTCTGAATCATCCAGAGGAAATTCACAAAAACGAGAAAAATATCAATCATCAGTGAACCTTAGTTCTTGTAGATTTACTGGGAAGTAAGTCACAAGAGCCAAATGATTGCTAAAAAGCCAAATGTCCGAATTAGCAATGACACAGTCAGTTAAGTTTCCTAAAGTTTCCAAACAGCCAAGTGTTTTATTAAATAGGTATCGGAATGCACATACAGACTGCAAACAGATGGCAGAAACAACATGCAAATTAGATTCACATCACTGGATTACTGGACTACAAGGACATGTGATACTGTACATTGGCCAGGGCTGGGCCAACACGGAGCCATATGTATATGCACAGATGAGATGATGGCAGAAAACACCACTCTGTCACTGTTCGGACACTTTTTCATCCCTCACTGCTGTCATCTTCTTCTTGCTCCTTTAACCACTAGTGATGAAGAGGATAAAGTCATCAGAGCAGACAGGAGAGGTGCGTGTCTATACAGTTAGTCCCAAAGCCTGGTCCCTTTTCTCTGTTTAAACATTAAATGCACACTGGAGTCCATTTATACTAATGGAAACCATGGAGTAGGGGCATATACTGAGACTATAAAACAGCGCCTGTGTATGTTTATGCATCTGTATGTTTGTATCACTGAAAATATGTTAATGAACTTTACTTTGTGTACTAGTAATTGTGTGTTTCTATGCTTTATCATCTCTAGTAAGTGTCCCCTGTGCTGCTCTGTGCCCAGTGAAAACCAAATATATTGCATTATTGTACTGCCATCAAATGGGCCTGAGTGTATGTTGAGTCATGTGTGCACAATATGCCTACACATATAACTGGTGTGTGTGTGTGTGTGTGTGTGTGTACACCATATATGTGCTTAAGCGTGAGCATGAGTCCTAATCAGTGTAGCCCCATAAAGCTCTCAGTATCTCTGCGGGTATATTCTAACACCAGATGTGCTTCCCTGTTTCATATCCCATCAACCATTCTGTCCCTCCCCCAGTGAACTCTGGGATATCACGCATAGATGCTTTGTTGAAATTTAATAAGGAGGACAAAAAGGAGGCTAATTATCATTTCTTAATACATTTTGGTTTAAAACTTTTAGATTTAACAAGAGGCCACATCTTATATGTAGGAACATGTTTTGGTCCTTACTTTGAAATTGTCATTCAGTATTTCAAAAAACTCTTAAGCATGAAAAGGCACTTACAAATGCTCACACTATACAGCAAAAGCAAACATCTTGACTGCCTTTCAGTATTTATATATTACACAATGTTCCCACCTTAGAGCTGCTGATAAAAAGTCCTGCCTACCTGACTAGATCTCTAAATCTCTTGGGAGCTTTTGAAGGGCATGTTAGACCTTCCTATGTACCACATCAAAACAAGAATGGTGGTCTATGTTTCCAGATTAACTGGGACATAAACATCCATTGAACTGGAAAGCAGACTAGAATACACTGTTGTGAGTAATAGGGAGACCACTGAAACAGCTTGTGGACATGTGGTCAAACACAGATGCACACAAACTTAACAATGAACATAAGACTTGTGTACATAAGGAAAAGAAGAAATCTTACCAGTCAGTAAACAAGCAAACGGCGAAGGACAACTTTTCACACTGACATATGCTTTCTTGAGTAAGCCTATATGTAAACACATACGTACACAACAGGGCTCACATATGTCTCACTTTCTAATACACAAAAGCTTGTACATGCGCACACACACACACCATCTGCGTTCAGCCCCTAACCAGCTCTTAAGTATCCGTGTCTTTCTAGGAACACAAGCCATTAGTTTCCAGAGAGACACAGCTTCAGTGTGTAAAAATGTTGGTGTGTGCGTGTTGTGAGAGAGAACAAGCAATAGAGAGCATTAGCACTGTGTTACAGTGATAATGACATTGTGTTAAGGCCATAACAGCGTCTCAGTTGCATACCCAGTCATGCTATGTGCCAGCCGCTGTTGGAAACTGTACTTAGTTCTGGGACACGGGGAGAAGCCATTACCGAGTCCCTTCAGTCAAATATGGACAAGAAGCAGCACGGCAGAATGGCAGAAAATATCCCCAAGACTCAAATTATTAACTAAGACACATTGAGGAATCAGTCAAAAATAAGTTGAAGCTTAAAATATAAGCTAGCCCAGAGAAACTGAAAGAAATACAGCAAGTCTGTATATTTAAGAATGTGCCTTGTGGTTTTGGATTAAAATGTTTATGCAAGTGTAGAAATGGATTGCAATGATTTCAGGCTTGGAGCTGCAAAGGCTCTTGGTGCCAAACTCAAAAGTGGCAATGTTCTAGTGGCTGTTATACTTTTATTTTGTTTTCAGTCAAAGCACCTTTAGCACCTTTTCAAACATCAATCAAATTAAGTAGTTGGTGGTGTCAAATAGTGTCCTCTGGGGATAAAAAGGGTTCACAAACCAGGTCATCCAGCAAACATAATAAACCTCTTTCAACCTGTGCTGCACTCAAACTGGACCCTCCTATGTCTTTCTTTATGTTATCTGAAGCCTGACTTCATGTTTGGACAAAAACATCAGAACAACTGCTTTCTGTCAAGATTCTGAGTAGGAAGCTCAATGCTTGTTCGTGAGTTTTAGAAACATATCTAAGGTTAAGTGTTTTCTAATTTTGTGCCATTTTTTAAGTACATGAAATCTGACTGTCAGCGGGACCCTCTGTTTGCCTTCTGCCTCATCTGTCACTCACCCTTTTCTGCAATGAACAATTAGAAGAACTCTGTCTGTGTCAAATGCCACCACCCATGGATCTGTTAACAAATGTCATTCTGTTTTGAGCTCACACTTCATTTGGCCTCAGAGATGCTGGTTAATCCTCCCAACTTCCCAAATGTCTCCCTGTCTAACTCTTTGTCAGTGTATCCACCTTTCTCTACATACACAAACACACACACAAACTTTTCCTATTGATGTAATAGAAAATGTCTAAAAGTGACTTTTATTTCCATTGTGCTGACACCTAGACCTCAGAGAACAGACACATATGAAACCAGACTCCACATTTCACCTCACAAGCTGTTTTTTGGGATTTGTAGACATTCGGAGAAGCAGGAAAGGAGAAATATGATATTGTTTGAGGTAACAGATGACAAATGTGTCCCAAGACTGGACCCAGGGCACAACATATACTGACTGCACGAAGAATGGGGACCACAAAGCCAATATTTCTTACTCACTGTTGCTGCTTTGTCTGTTTTTTGTTGTTTCTTTTTTTCATTCAAGTCTGGGGCTGTGATGATAGTACAGAAACAAACCACGATAGAATGAAAATATGTATTATGTACAACAGGTAACACTCACTTCCCAACCATTTATCGTATTGTGTTTTGAGTAATGGAGAAGATGCTTTGTCCTAATCAGAATCAGTTAACTTAGCAGTCATGAGCAGGAAAAAAAAAATATGCTCCCAGTTGTTGACAATATTAAAATCCTTATCTTATCATCAATAATTTGGTCTTTAAACTGGTAACATTAGCTGGGACACACAGCTATGCACAAATCCACAGATGCAAACATGTTCTGTTCCCATGTTAACAACCTTGGTTTTCACATTTAAATGGTTCAAAATGTGGAAATTACTCAAGGTTTTTAAGCAAAACTGTGCTGCTGCAGGATCTCTGATCTCTTCAATCACTGATAGATATGAAGGACGGCTTGTCATTTTCTCTCTCTTTCTGATTGTTTCACCTTTTTCTTCATTGTCTTCATCCATTCTCTGTTTACGCAGGTCTGATGTGACATGTTCAATCAAGTAGAGCAGATTTGGATAGTGTGTGTGTGTGTGTGTAAGTGGGAGGGGAGACTTGGTTCTGTATCGTAGGGGAAACTTCAGTCTGATTCCACACTAACCCAAGGGGATTAATATTACCATTAGTATTACCATATGCATTGTGCTTTTTAAGTATTGCAATTCTGCAAGTTACGATTAGATTTAATATATTGCAACAATAGACGACTGGAGAATGTTGACTGATACATTTATGGCATTAATGGTTTCAGTATCATGAAGTCTAATTCTGTTTTAAGGTCATATTAATGAAAAATCATTCATTTTAGTATGATCATTTAACAGGGCAGTATAGGTTAATATAAGTTAGTTAAATTAAGTGCAGTAACAGTAGAACTGATGTAATCAATGTAATGTAATTAAACAAAGTTAAATAATTTACTGTTGCAGTAAACTTAAATGAAGTTAAACAAAGTACTGCTGTAATCATGTATTTGTGTCTGGGCCAGAAATGTTGATAAAGTTGGTGTGAATTTGAAGTTTCCTCTGAACAGATGGCCGGACAACAACAGTCAGCAGTTTTCTGTTAGGAATTAACAGAAGGTTGAACCATTACTGGTCAGTGGCTCCATTAAATGAGAAAATCTATTCACTGTGAGCAGGAGCCTGGTGACTTGTGGCCATCACTTACACACTCTATAGATGACATGTCTGAATCACCAGCCAGCTCTCAGGCTGTTTTCTGATAACTGTTAAAATCACATATTCTTCAACTGATGCCTAAAGGGTAAAATTTGGGTGATGCATTAGCTATGATACATTAGCTCAGTGTAAATAATAAATTCATTAGTCATAAAAGAATCAGCATAATGACAAAAAAAAAATAACAAAAAGATTTTTCATATGCAGTGTATTTTTTGTTTTGTTTTTTTGGTTTGATTTTGGTAAGGGTTAAGCATTTAGTTCTCTGTGTGTGTGTCATTGTAAATATGTGTTTCTTTGATAAAACTATTGTAGTGCAAGGTTCTATCTTGTGCGATTTCTTCTACTGAATGAGTTTGCATTACATGATTATGCTTATTTTTTATCCACAAAATTTTTGGAGCAACATTAGCAAACCAGAGCTTCTAAAATTAGATTCAAAGGGCAATGAATGTTGCTTTAGATCCTACCTCTCTGTTAAATGTGAGAGTAAAAACAAAACACGAGCACATATCGAAAAAAAAATAGGAAGGAAAAAAAGGGAAATAGCTAAGTGGTGCATTACACATATGTGCAAAACCCTTAGCGGTTGATCTTTGTTGCGACCCCCATGTGGGACTGAGCCTTTTGACATCACACATCATTTCCCTTGAATCTATCAATCTATTCAATGTATCCACTCTCTCTCCACTCTCTGCTCTCCTAGCAATAATAAATGAAAGACAACTGTAAGTGTTTTGTGATTTTGTGTTTGTGAAGTTTTTTTGTATTTGTGCAAATAACAGCTATTGTAATCTGGTCTCTATGTACCAAAACAAAGAACAAAACCACAATTTTCTGTCAAATAAAACAAAACTTATATCAAGTCAACAAAACAATCTCAACAGCCCAGACAACCCAAATCATCAATCCTCACAAAGAGTGAGAAGGAAACTAAAAGCAAACTATTGATGTTCTACAACAATGTGTGTATATGAATGTACACATTTCTTAAAAATTCAGAAATGTAATAAATAACTTCCTATAATTTCCTTAAATCACACTGTCATTAGGGTAGTAAAGCAAAAGAAACAAAATCAATACCTGTTTCATAAATAATATCACTGTTTTCTTTCAAGTTGTTTTTCCAAGAAAAACTGACTCCAGTTCCAGCGACTTAAATGTGATAATTTGCCGTTTTCCCTCGTCTTACACTTTGGTGAACTACAGTTCTTAAATTGTATTGGTATCATTTTGGTAACTTTTTGTGACCTTTAATAAACAAAACAATTAATTAATAAAACGATTAGTAAACAATTCATTAATCAGTAATGAAAAAAAAATATATATTTGTAGCCTAATTACACAGGTATAATATGAAATGTTTTAGTTGGTGCTCATCGTTGAGCGTATCCTCTCCAAAGACAATTCTATTTAAATTTTATTTCAACTGAATATTCACTGCCACACCCATTTAAACTAATGCAATGAGGAACAACACGAGCTCCAGCAGAATTGTCCAGTTTACTGGAACTGAAGTAGAGGAGTAGTGTAAATTATCATATTGTACATTGTCGTCAATGCTGTAAGGGTCACAACAACTGTGTGCAGTGGTCAGGTGATGAGTGTGAGGAAATATGCAAGGAAATGAGGATGTCAAGTAAGAGAACGGCAACTGCAGTGAAATTTAAAGTAATTCTAGGAGATGGAACTGAAGCTACACATGATTATTTCTAGTATAAGCATGAGTACAGGCAGAGATGGCTATGAAATTACAATAATTGTGCAATTGTGTTATAATATATTATATATGTAGAGATGCACGTGTGCAGGGATGAGGAAGCGAAGGAAGAGAGGGGTCACTAGTGACTGTGTCAGAGGTTTAGTTATTTAAACATTTCTCTAAAGCAGAGCTACTCCCGGGACAGACCCAGGCTTTTTTCACTTCATCAGTGCTAGATGCAGCATGTGGCAACAGCAAAACGGGTTTGCCCAAATTCAGAAAGAGATAATGATTCCTCAGCCATGCAAACACTTTCCATTCGGAGCTCTACTTATCATTGAGTGTTTTTCTTTATTCTATGTCATTTAGTGAATATCTTTGGGAAAATAATGAAATCAATAATTAGTTTGAATCCAAATGTAGCGTTTCCTTCAATTTTTACTCATCTGGTTTGCAGGATGCTTCACTATCCACAGGGGCAGGACAATTTGCAATTTTCTATACATTCTAATGTGTAGGATGTTGATGATAGCCGCCCATGTGTCATCATCTCTACTAAAGCTAAAGAGAGAGGACAGTGTTCAGATGAAAAGATATTTATTTCAAGTGGAGTTGCTGTAATAACAAGCAAGCGGGAGGTCAAACAAGCAGTGCTACTATAAACTACTTGAAATGCAGCTCATTTTGTCCCTCAAGAACCATTTTCACATTAGTGTGTAGGAGAAGATCATGTGATCAGGTGAGGTAGTTTGTGGTAAGGCAAGTTGTTTTTAAACACAGAAAAGGTCAAGGAGGCAGCCTTTCTTTTTTAAATGATGCTATACAAGTTTGATCTGTATATGATCTGTACATGGATTTAAAAAATAATAATAATACATAGATTTTTAGGACACATGTTCATTGTGATTTGAAGTCATCAATGGTGTTCTCATCTTTAATTGTCCTCATTTATCATATTTGTCTCCCCTCTGTCCTCTCCTCCCCATTCATCAGTCTTGTGACTCTCACTAATACTGCATTCACATTATCTTTGTACATGGTAGAGATATTACTATTTAATGTTAACCGTTGTCAACTACAGGGCAGAATTAAATCATTCATTTTTGCTGTAGAGTGATGCCCAAATCTACAGGCACAAAAATTACTTTCGTCTAACTTTTGAACTTTCAACAGAAAAGAGAGGTGGGTGGAATTCATTCAGGACATTATTCACAACAAGTGAACTAAAAGGTCTAATATTATATTTGTTATTAATACTTATATTTATGCATCAGTGTTTAAGAAACGACTTGGACAAAAGTTTGTGAAACAAGAAATCTTGCATGAAGAACATATTTTTGTGTTTTTACCTTTTAATTTAAAGAGCTTCAGCTTTCAGCTTTACTTCTATAATGAATTCAAACTGAAAATATAAGGGATGAAAAATGCATTTGCTTATCAAACAAAAGTAAAAGAATAACCTTAAAGAAATTTGAAAAAAAAAAAAAAAAAAAAAAAAATCCAGCTTCTACAATAACATATTAGGTAATTAAAGATTAAGCCCCAACCTTTGGTGGCCTGAATACATTTTTAACCCATATGTAAATACACAGAAGGCACTTAAGCACAACATTACACAGCCTTTATTAAGTGACACTACACTACTGACAATACATTAAGTCACAACCAGAATGAAAATATGCAAGTACTGCGTCAAGCTGAAAACTTAAGCTCATTGTAAACACATAGGCTATATTCATATATTATGATGCATTGTAAGCACGTACTATCTGAGTGTCCTAGTTCAATCTATTTTCTACAGTTTCACAGAAGCATCTCGAATCCTATAAATACACAAACAGGCCTTTTAGTTCAACATTCATTACAGTGGCAGTTCTACCTGGTCTGCTGCTATAAGCAAACCCCCCTTTGATGAGGGGAGGGTGAACATGCAGCCTTGTGCGAAAGCATGAATTGCCAACACAAACCAGCCTGAAACAGACTCAAACTCAATCAATCATCATTATTACACTGTTTCTTTTTCAGGAATATGCATGTGCATGTTAGCATTTCTAGATAGAAGCAGTGATCCTTAGTTTACAGTTCCCACCTGTGGGACAGACACATGCTTTGGCCATAGCTAAAAGCATCAGTTAAAACGATACATCGTCTCACCCCCGTTTAAGAGGAAAGAGAGTAAAATAAAGGTCTTTGAGATAAAAGTCAATTTCAGCCTCCATTCCAATGTTTGTCCATGTGCTGTCCACTCTTTCTGCGAGGGAATCTCCAAGGACATCTTCAAGTGATGTCTTTGTCAAATAGAGTCGACTGATACTCCTCAGCTCCACGAGCTGAGCGGCAGGCCATCACCAGGCTCATGCTGCTGGTCTACCAGTATCCTGCAGTCCTCCACAATTTCTTACATCATGACTCCCCATCTTGTCTTTCTGTCTTTTCTGCTTGTCTAACCCCACATCTCCCTCGGACTGTATTTCTGTCCCTTTCTGCCTCTGTGTGTCATACATCCGGTTTTTCCCTCCATAATTCTTGTCCTCTTCCCTAAGTCTTCACCAGCCACTCACACTGGCAGAGCAGTGCAGAGGTCCCTCAGATGTTTTAAGCTCTTATATAAGACTGCAGCTCAACCTCACTGCATACTGTACAGCTTCTGGTGTTGGTGCGTGTATGCAAGTGCGTGCAACGGCTGATTGGAATATAAACACTAGACTATGACTTAATGCATGATTCCCAATCACGCCTACTTCAAAATCTAGTCTTTCATATATTTTGTACATTAATTGTACACACAGAACAATATGTTATTTAGGTAGAACTGGGCGATAAATTGATTTTTATTGATTAATTCGAATTTACAGTTAATAATAATAATATAGTCCATCTTGCAGCTATACTCAGTTTCTATCTAGCAGATATTTTTCTGAAGTTAAAAATTAAAATCAAAATTTGGATTTTTTGTGAAAAAATTAGATTTTTTTTAAGCCATATTGTCCAGCTTTACATTTAGGTATTAGAAGCTGTGTTGAAATATTGCATTTGAAAAAGCACAGGAATACAAGACTTGGGAATGAAACATCCACCTTTAAAATTAACTATTAACTTTAAGTAATAACAGTAATAGTTTGTAACTTCACTGAGGAAGCAGTGTGTTTATGGACCACTTTCCACTAAAGACTTTTTCCCAGTACAAGTTTACATTGTCCTACTGGGAGACTGATTGAAACAGCCATTGACAAGAATGTAGGTTATGTGTTAAATAATGTGCTACAGTAAAAATGAAAATGGCTCACTTCAGGCAAGGCTTAGAGACACAAAAACAGAAAAATGTGACGTTATAGTTAAGTCACTGTCAGGTAAGGCTGTTCGGTGAGGAACTTAGTTAAGTCTTTGTGTTTGCTCTTACAAAATACTCATGATATGATACTAAGAAATAGTTTAGTGAAGAGAGAGACATCGGGAAACGCACATGCAAGTACATCTACACGTTTGTCATTTTATGTTAATTCAAGCCTTTTAGTGAATATTTGATGATAAGCTGTGTGAAGTTGGGTGTTTGCAGCCTGTGTGCAGCAGCAAGTGGGAGATCAAGTGAACACAGTAAGAAGGAATAATGATTCTGAACGCAGCTCACATCCACACAGATCATGACATGGCAGGCATTAATGATTCAGTGGGAGAGGGATGAAAAGATTGAAGGAGTGAAAAGATGCCAGGTGGGAGGGAAAGGCGGAGACAAAGATGGGGGTGGAGATGGGTAGAGGGAGCAGATGTAAAGTGACACAGGAAAAGAGGATGCCTTAAATTTTTTCTTCTAGAAAAAGATTCACTTCTGTGCTATATTTTGGGAAAGCGTGACGAGACAGAATGTGCGAGCACAAAGAATGCAGTTTGACAGAACAGTAATCTGAACACCAACTTCGACATTTAACACCTCATTTTTCATTATATGCTACTATTGTGGCAATTTTCAGGTATTTAAAGCAATTGTAGTATCTACTGTGTAAGTGGTGAACTAGGCCAAATAGGGCAGAAGACTAGTAAAGAACAAATTGAACTTAGGCAAGTCTGACTAACTTTGTATAATAAACTCAATTTGGTAATTTGTGATTATAGGCATGTAATGTGGCACTTTTCTATAATTACCTATTTACCAGAAATTGAGTGAAAAAAAATGACAATGGAAGGCTTTTGGCATGCGTATAAAAATACAGACACAGGGAGAAAAGAATAACAAAGTCATTCTTCATATCAAATTCAGATCCATCAAATGCAGGCCCAAAATAATACACTGAAAAAACCCTGAGCCACACTGGCATACAGACAAGGTGGCAAGGGCCTTCTGCCAACTCTGTCAACCCAATTATACACACAAACATACAAACACACACACACACTTCGGATGTTTGCTTAGTCTAGAGAGCACACATATACACACACACACTGGCACAGCATCAAGGTGGCATGGCCAGGCACTGCTAGTGGCCTTGTCAACTCAAGTAACCTCCCATAGGAAACAGACACACATTCCCAAATCCACAGATTATATGCAAGAGAAAAAAAAAAGATGGTAAGAGATGCTTCAAAATGGCAAAAAGACAACAGAAGGGGTGAGAGAAAGGGGAAAACGGAGTCAAGAGGAATCAGATGAGTATGACTGAAATGATTGTAAGAATAAACAATATAGCAACAGATGGACAAAGGGGAAACAGACAGGAAGAAAAAGGAAAGAGATCGGAGGAGTGGGCAACAGAGAGAGAGAGATGGTTGAGCACAAAGACCATCTGCTATTATTGGGAGACTCCAGTAAGACCTTTGTATGATGCTGTGAGAGAGCGTGTGTGTGTGTACTCATGTTTTTCCTACATTGTGGGGACGTAAACCTGTCTACACATTCACATCTTGGGGACCTGTTGTTAAAAACAAAAAATGAAGGTGAAGGCATGACTTGGGTTTGACATGAGGTTTGGCTATGGTTAGGGTCAGGTTCAGATAAAGGTTACACAAGTGGTACCAACAACTGATATCTCTAGGGTTCTCAGGAAAGTCTCCAGGAAATGAAGCACATGAAATGTCCTCTGAAGGCATGAAAACACAATTATGTGTGTGTGTGTTGAATCAATTTCTCGGTCACTGCTAACACTGCTATGCTAATACTAATATGTTTGTCACTGTATCTCAGAGATTTTGCATAATCACACAGAAAATATATACACATATATATAATAAATACATATATTTGAGTTGGGAGAAATCATTTTGTTTCCCTTGTCTGCCCTTTACTACCGTACCCTCACCCTTCCATCAGTTCATTAGGTCTGGACCCACTGCACAGCAAAACAAAGACATGCTTTTGTAGACAATACGTGTTAGGAGGCTCAAGACATTCGTCATTCAATCTGATCGAAGCTTGTTTAGATAGAAGCTTGCCCTTGATAGTATTGGAGCTAACCTGTCTATATTAATTGTGTTTTTTATTTTATTTATTTTTTTTGGAGGACATACATGTTGCATAGACTAGTTTCCAAAAAGTTTAGAACAGACACAGTTCTGGCATGTTAATCTTTATATTTATCACCAGTCTGAGACCAAAGCAACTGCCTTCTCTATAAAACATTAATGTGCACCAACACTTTTGCCAAATTTCAGCTTTATTATTTTCAAGATGCTTCATGTGAGAATTTAAAATCAAGTAATTACTGCAGCATTAATTCCAAGACATTTGTTTGATTACCCCAATGAATGACAGTTCTTAATTGCTTCTACACCACAGCACCAAACTGGAGTCATATCTTCAAGGCACGAACAGAGTTAAAGCTTTAAAAGTTTCTGTAAAGGGTAGATGGTTGAACAAGATGGATGGGGAAACATCATTTCCAATATGTGAAGCCTCATAAAATAAAAGCTAAAGAGATAAATGCAAATACAAATCGTTGTCAGGAACAGGTCTACAACAGTTTTTTTTTGTTTTTTTTAATATTATCTTTTTTGGCCATTTTGCCTTTATAGATAGCAAGTGAAGACAGACAGGAAAGTGGGGAGAAGAGTGGGGGGATGACATGCAGAAATGATCATTGCAGCCGGGACTCAAACTGGTGATTGCTGCACAGCTTACACACTAAAGTGGTGCACCCTTATTTTGTTACAATTTGATGAAATTTCCTCTATTGTGTTTCCCTAAATCCTCCTCCATGGTCAGTAATAAATACAGTGATCTATGACCTTTCCACTACCTTCCACTTCAAAGCAATGTGAGCATGATGACAGAGGCAGTCCTTCCCCCACAATCTATATATAAATGTACATGTGCTCAGATCACAGATTGTTTCCTGTCAAGTGTAGAGTGAAGTATCATCTCCACTGGCAAATATTAATAGAGTAAGTGATGAAAAAACACAGTAAGAATCCCACTGATTGCACAGACAAGGGACATTGTCAATAGAGCCGCTGTGTCAGAGAACACCGGTGGTTGCAACTTTATTACCGTGCACTGACAGTATTGCATTTGCTGTATAGACCGTACAAACATTTAGGGTTCAATGTAGCACAACATTGATGTAATTGATAAGTGAATACATTAACACAAGGTGTAATGATTTGTAACTAAATATGGATGTTAAGGTCCAAATCTTGCCCCCAGATCAGCATGCCTTTAGACCTCTTCAGCTTTTTCCCTATGGCTGACTTTACCATGTCTTTATGGAAAGCTCTGCTTATAATAGCCAGTGTCATTACTTAACCACTGTCCTAGTAGATGTCTTGCTTCCATGCTCACTGAACAACAAGCAATATTCAGTGTGATCAAAAAGTCATTGCTGTCAACTTCAAAGCTTGTTGTCAGTAACAATCGTCTGTGTTGGCTCCACTCAAGTACAAGGACCTTGAGCAGCTTATAAGCTGTACTGACCACAACCAATACAGATCACTTCAACTCAGCAACAGCATGGTAAACCTTTGGTGATCCTGCTCGTGGAATCACTGTAAATTAATTCGATACCTTGCTCAGTTCATAAGGCCATAAATACTTAAAACGTAATTTTGAAGTCAGCCTGAACGTTCATCTGACCAACTGTGATAAACACAACCTCCCAAAGCCCCAGGGTTTAGCTATGTCCTAAAAATAGATAGATCCAGTTTCTCATGTTAATGATAAAGAGAAGTCTTTTAGAGTGCTAGATTGCTCTGTAAGCTTTATTGATTTGGCTTTATTGGCTATTGATTAGCAGTACTACACCCACACAACTAAATTGGTGATAAAGCCATTATGGCTTCCACAGGAGGTTGATAAACCAAGCCCAAGAGAACAACTTAAAGGGAGCTGATATCAACCAGGACTGACATCTAAACAGCAATTAAGAGGTCAATATAGACCATATGTTTCTGTCTTTAAAAAAGCTGCCTTGTAGTATTACTTATCGGTATAAATGAAAAACAAGATTAAAAGTTGGAATGGAGTTTTTTTTTTTTTTTTTTTAAGTTTCCTAATGCTGCAGTTGAATGTTCATCAAAACATTTCAAACTGTTTGCCTTATCAAATTCAGCATGTAGCTTTTCAGTGCATTAAAACCAAAATGAATGCAGGATTTTCATCTGACGGGTACCCACTTGACAAAAGGTATTAGCAAGATTTAAAGTGTGTGACTCTCCAGAGAGGATGAATTTACTCAATTTTGATCGCAAGACTGAAAAAAGACAAAGTTTTAAGTGCAGCAGTTCAAACACAGAACAAGATTAAATTCCCTGGTACAGTGACTTATTAGGTTTCTGTTATTTCTTTCTATGATATGACATAGCTGAAACCAATATCCAAAAAAGGAAAATAAAGTATGATTCACTTACACTGACTGTGCAATGAAATTTGTGTTATTGTGTGAGGTCTGTAACACAATATAGTATTATACCCTAAATAAACATTAAAAAACTCATTATACATCACGCAATGAAAAGAAAACTGAAGTTGAACTTGTGGCATATAAAGTTATGCAGTTTATTGTGTTCAGTTTGATTCAACAGAAATCACTGCAAGACAAATTCACAAGGTGCAGATTTTCACCTGACGTTAACGTCTTTTGAATCATGTTTGACCACATGAAAGTACAAGTGTAAATGTTACCAAGATGCACTGTGGATGGAGCATAATCCAATTAGCCTATCCACCTTCAGAGGTCAAGGACTATTTGTGACAACAGCGAACAGACATTTGTCATGTGTCAGGGTTGGAGCAGAAAAAGCTGCAAGCTTATAGAACATCATAATCATCATCAACAACAACCATCTGAGCCAATGAAGTACATTTACTTACAATCAGAATCACACAGTCACACACACAAAAAAAATATATCTTAGACAATATTTCTATCATGTATAGAATAAGTAGATGCACTTGTAAATGGACTAGTTCCTAAACCTTGACTTCTTCAGTGGACTGCAGATGCTGCAAACAATGGCACATGTTCTGTAAGCATAGAAATCATGTACTTAACTGTGGTAACAACCCTGAAACTCTACAAAAGCTCATTTTAAACCATGTTTACCCTCAAATAAAACCACACACACATATAGGTCCAATGCAGGACTTAAAAAAAAATCTCTCAACATGAGATGAAGGATCACTTGGGCAATTTTCTCTTCAATGACACACAGTCGGGTTTAATAATGTGAAACATTATTGATTCTTGTAGAGGTTAGGTTAGGGTCAGCTGCAGGTCAGTTTCCCTGCAGTAAGTGGAAGCAATCAAGTGTTTTGATCCCAGATACTTCAGGACTGTAAAAAGGTCTGATGTTTTCCATAGAACATTTTCACAAATTACCAAATTCTTAAACGCGAGTGGGGGAAAAACAAATCTGATAAATATCAGTAGACCTGATAACAGGACAGCAGGCTGCGAGTCACACAAGTGAAAAACACATGTTTCTCAACATACTGGTTGGGAGCACCAGAAATATATTTCATCTATTGGCAAATGTCAAATCAGAGATTAACAGAAAGTACTGAAAAGAAAATCTTTCTGAAAATAACTTTGAAATCAAAAATTGATTAAAAAAAAAACAGGCATAGAGACAATGATACTGGCCATTTTCTTGTGTCTAATAGAATTCAAACATTTCTGTTTCTACCACACTTTATTTAATGACATCAATAAATTTGACTTTTTTCCTGTCCATTTAGTAGTTGGAAGAAAGCAAAAGGAAGGGGAAAGAGGAAAATGAAAAGTGGAATGGACACAAACTGTGAGGCAGAGGGATCAGCTGTCTCACAAGGATTAAAATAAACTTCAGCTTTTCATTATTGCAATTAGCAATGATTTTCACTTAATTTCTGCATAAATGCATGTGCGTGGGTGACACTCATTTATGCCAACCTGGCAATGTTACCTGTAGCAAGACATAAGAAATTAAACTAAGAAAGATGAGGTATCATTATCTTGACAATGATAATCAGGCTTTGCCAAGTTTGCATGCTCCTCTTTTTCCCCACATACACAGTCATAAAGCTGCTACTGCCAACTCACATCAGCTCTCTCCCCCTCTCTGACTACCCAATGATCAACCTGTGAATCTATTAACCAACTCATCCCTGGTCATTTTCATATAAATAAAAAAGATTTCCCAAAGCTATGTACAAAAATATACACGTATATTGAAATCCTGTTGCTAAATGTCAGCATATCAGTAATGAGATGACATGGGATCACAATCACAACCCTGATCTACAATGGCTTGGCAATAACTCATACATACACATGGCACATTTACCACTTCTTCATTAGGTAAACATTTAGACTGACAGATACTGCCTTCTCGCAGGATCACATAGGAATGCCTGGATACATCAACATATATGTATTATAATGTTGTGAAAACAAAGGTCCCTTAAAAGTTGCCTAATTGCTTTAATTACATATGACTCAAATCTGTCTGTCTGGCTATCTATAAGATTCATGACACATATTTTCCTCTGAAGCCTAAAGTCTGTCCTCCACGAATGAATGACTGAATAAACTCAAAAAAATCTATAATTGATGGCTCCAGGTAGAGGAAATATGTCTTGTGGACTTTTCATTTAACACAAGTAACAGAGAAAGTACAGCAGGCATGAACTGTCATCAGCTCCAAGTAATAACATCCAACTGACAGGAGCACCTCTGGCCCCTGGCTTCCAGCCTCCGACCTAGAAATCAATCAAGGTCCAACATCATCGAGGATGTTCAAATCTGTACGTCTTACAGGAAACATGGAGCAAGGACAGGATAAGCTTCTGGAGAAGTCTGAGGGGAGTAAACACAGGTGTGTTTTGTGTTGAGCTCTAACACAAGCTGAAAGCCTGCTCATCCTGGCTGGAAATCTGCCAAATGACAAGTCCGACAGTGCAAATGACCCAATGGAACCCTTAAAAGGAGCAGGAGCAGCACCAATGACTACGCCCCGTATGTGCATATAATAGTGGTGCTATGCTGCTGGTGAAGTGATCTCTACTTTTTTTTCCATTATTATTTCAAAAGAGGAGGGGGGCACCATCCTGACACTTAAGAAGTGTCATTATCTGGCTCCATGGACACAGGTCACTAAGCAGGTCATCTGACACACCTGTGAGTGATGTACAAAAATGCAGATTGATAGTTATAACAAGCACCAGGTGCATTATGTTATGGTAACTTAACAGCAAATGACATTCAATTGAAATAAGCAAGGAGACATAAGTGAAATAAATCAATTTATATATGAAGGCACAGCAGATATTCAACAAGCACCAATTATTTTCTTCTTCTTACTGGAGGCAGACCCCACTATGTGCCAAGACACGAAAGCTGTCAGTCTCAAAGACAAGCGGCAGATTTCCTCACATGCCTATTAACATAATGTTTGGATAGGCTTCTAGTAAAGGCTCCTTGTGAATTTGTATTTTAGCTATTTATTTATTTTAAAAATCGGTGGAAAATATTTTGTTAAAATTGATAATAGAAGATTGTGGTGAATAATTAATTTTGGCTGAAGTTAATAAAATTAACAAATAAAAAATATTCTGTTACATGATTTGTATATGGGTGGTTGTTGATATACCTTTTATTCCATGAATGTCAATAGTTGTTGAAAAGAGTTTTGTTCAATAAAACGTTATTCTGTATTCATGTCGGCTACACAGACACTTCCCCTGCTTATTACTGCGCAGAAATGTTCTATATGGACTTCAAGAGCTTTTCAGGTGCCTGCCAACACATAGAAACTTCCCAAGAGGCGGCACACTGCAAGCACACAAAAAAGATTTTTCACGTGTAGTAAAAATATTAAAAAAAAAAAAAAAAAAAAACATTTTTGTACAATTCTCCACCGTTAGGATTCTATCACAGGGAACGCTCTCCTGTTTTTGTTTCTTTCCATCTGTAGTTTGATTTTGTTGCTCATCCAATCTATTTCAATCTTTGCGTTTGTACGGCTGAGGCCCCAGCAAGTTTTTTGGATGAGCAACAGTGAACAATAAACAACAGTTGGATATGGCTGGGTCGGTGCGTCCAACTGACATCATCAACTGCAACAACTGCGTGTCGCAAAAATGGCTGCACTCTGTCAAAGCACGGGCTCCATAGAAAACAAACTGCAGCTACAAAACCATCTGAAGTGTTTTGGACAGAGACCCGGGCTCTGCAAGTTGAAAAAGGCTCATCACAGCAGCACAACTACATAGCCATTTGAAGAAAAAGCATCATGGAGCACCATTTTATTTACTTCCCCTCCACAACATAACAATTATAGACAGACTGGGAAATGCATGCAATGTAAGACTAACACTATATTTATTTGGCCATTGCCAATTCATTTGTATTATATATTTTATGACATATTTTCCTTTCAGATGCAAGACTACATTTGACATATTACTCTTGTGATTTAACAAATCCTTCCCATGAGCATAATTTAAGTTCTTCGTTTCAGGAAAAGAGGTACTATGACAGTGATAAAGGGCATCTACAATTCATTAGGTAGGGTACACCTTTATAAGACTGGTGCAGTATAACGCAGCAATCGTGTATGTGCATACTTTTAACCTGCAGTCCAATATTTTCTGATCAGACATCTCATAAACAGGGTTCATAATTAATATTATTACGATGATAAACCAGCAGTGGTGTGAAAATTAGACTGATATATAAAATATTGAACTACTGATGAGGTAACATGCACATTTCAGCTGGTGCTACACTTGTCTCTATAAATGAAGGCGTCTCTGAGGAACCTGACAACTGCTCATCCGATCGACTTTAAACCTGGCAGGTGCATTGACGAGGACCCGAGGAGGTGTAGTGTCGACTATGAAGTTTTGCGGATGAGTGATTCGAGAAAGCTTCAAAAATAGCTTTACTACAGGTTACATGATGTGAAGAAAAAGGCAGAACTAGACTAGGAGGGCAGTGCAGCACCTAGACAATTTAAATCCTGCATGGGCCAAGGTTCTAAGAAAGGCAGGACCCGACAGCAACAGCATTTTCTACATCGTCACCCAGACATTATCTGAGCGGAGCAGCCAACTCCAGCAGTAACAAACAAGATCGACTGACCGTACACTACAGCCCAGAAAGCAAGCTGTATTCACACGGCCAAGCAACCAGTCCCTACTGACAGGGACATTTGGAACGGGTCCTGTACTCATCTCTGTAAATTTGCAGACATTTTAAGCTTTGTGTTTAGATATGACAAACACTGAGGTGGCTAGCAAACATTAGATTAAATACATGCAAAAGTAAATTGTGAGAAACTTTCATGTATTAGCTGCTGTGTTCATATTCATACAGCTAATAAGACTGTAATGTAACTAGAGTGGGTAACAAATCAATTCTTATTCACGTAGTTCTATGACACCTTATATTTATGGTGCACCATTTGTGAAAATGTATTTTAAGGAACAGACTTTTATATAATAGTTTGCTGTGCTGTGTTTTATAAAAAAAATAAAAATAAGACTTTGGATATGACTTTACATAGAAATAAAAAATGGATGCATCATTATGCATCACATTTTGAGAGTACAAACAATCTCAAAGCCGAGCAACAGTTGTGCATCACAAATACATGACAAAGTGACTGCGTAATATTTTATTTTGGCAAAAACATTTTTGCTTTCATACCTTCACCCATCAACCTTGCATCCCTCCCCCTTGTCTGCAAGCAAAGAAAGGAAAGAAGTGGTTGTGGGATGTAGTCTTTACTGCTTGTGCTTCATGCTCAACTGCACACACAAACACGCACGCGTGTGCACACACACTGCTTTCTTTTTAATTTTTAAGTTTCACACAGCCCACACATAAACAAAGACATAATCTTCGACACACACACCTGCACCTAACTGCCCAAATGTACAAACAAATAAAGCCACCTTCTGTTTCCCATACACACACACACAGACCTTGCTCTCCATTCATATGCAGACAGAAACCTTCTCCACCATCCCCACTGTTATTTTCAAGTAAGTTTACAGGGCTCATAAACAGATTTTATATAGTCAATATGGCTGACTGTGTCTAGTACACTGTGTCCTCTACTCAGAACTCCAGATTGTCAATATAACAGTAAAAATCTCTGTTAACACCCTCTCCTCATACCACTCTGAATCAAGTTTAACTGCCAAGTATGCTTTAGGTAGTGCTGTCCGAGCCACTTCATATCCATCTCTGAACTCGGTTGATGTTTTTTGTAGGAATCCATAGCTTTGCACATTTATATTATATTTACAAGTTATGGGCACGATTGGAATACACTTTGTCAGTAAACTGTAATCTAGCAAAGTCACACCACCTCAGGCAATAATTTTAGTTGAATCAATTCATTGCTTTTGATTTTTCTATAAGATTTGGTGAAAATAGGAAAATACGCAAAACTATCAGATATTTTCCCTTAATACACACTCTGCTTCATGTCCTCTTTTCTTCCTTGTCTCGATCTTAAAATATAGTAGAATTTTTACTTTTAACTTCTAATTTCCTCAGCTGCCCAGTTCAGACTGTTTCAAACCAAGACCCATACAAACACACAGGCAGTCAATGACACACACAGCTTCCCATGCTGGTCTTCACATGGTCCCTGAGGAAAAGCCACTGTTAGTAGATAATTGGTTTCCAACCTCCACAATACTACTACTCCCTCCCAATCCCTTTCTCTCTGGCAGCTTAGTAGCCTTAGCATCTCTTGGTCTTGCTCTTTACACATGTCTGATGCTGCATCTGATGCTGTGCGGGTGCAATAATTGTATGCGATGTGTTTTAATTGGTCTGCAAGCAGACACATAAAACATTATTTAAGCAGTTTACTGCTACATAAGGCTACCAGTTATATAGTTTTAGTACTTTATTCAGCAATATTTACCTGCTTTGTCATTAGTGGCCATTTAAAATTCATGCTGATAAAGTAAAGTGACTTGAGGAAAGTAGAGTTCAAACCTTGACAGTCCATCTGTTCTGCCTCTGTAGCCCTGGCCCAGTTTCTGCACTGACTTAACAGAAAAGAAGCGAGAAAGAGAAACTCAGCGGAGCTATGTTTTATACGCTGTTTCCACTTTGGCAAGATGACTAAAAATTACCTCAGACAAATTTAAACAAACACACATGATTGTACACATGTGCCACAAAAAATATTCTTATGTTCAAGGATTCCAGCAGGAAACCATGCTGATATAGATACACACACACACACACACAACTAGTTTCTGAATGGCATTATCAATTTTTGTCACTCACTCACATCTCTAAATATGGCATCTAGTTTCCAGTATCCCATATGGGTCAGTTACCATGACAACCACTGCTTTCCTGTCCAAGCAGCCCAATATTTACACAGCAGATACATGTTTGCTGTGCCTCTGAGGTAGGTAATGATACTGGCACACCTGGTGTTTCCTATATAACAGACTAAATCTATAATACATGAGGTAAATACAAACCTTCACAGAATTCATGTCATGTGACTTGGCTCATTTTAAAATCTAAACTTTTTTTATTTTCTTATGCTGCCACAGTGGTGCACGTAAAGGCAGACAAAGCATAAGCATCAATTATCTGAGAGAAGACGGTTTCTATGCAACCTTTTCATGATGCGATAAAAATAAAAATCTATGAACCTTCAGTATGTAGCTAAAACTAACTTGCTATTAACACGTAGCAATGATGTACAGCAGCCCTCTACATCATTTCCCCCTTTTTTTCAAGTAGCAACTCTGATTATTGACTGTGCGTTATCTTTATTAAAAAAAAAAAAAAAAACTCAGATTATCAGTTCAATATTCCTAACTTCATTTGCTTCATCTGCTGATGAAACTTGAATCAAAAAAATTGAATAGGAGTTTACATTCAACAAATTTAACGTTTACACAGGCTACCAAAACTCAGTGGCAATACCTCCAGCTTACTAAATGATTACTGATTTCTGACATCTCAGCTCTGTGTAGCTCTGTTTAGTAAGTAAAATTATTTGTTTGAGATTTAAGAACAAAACAGCAACACAAAATGGACACTCACCATAAGAAAGCTAATAATAAATCTAGTCAAATTATCCCTCTTTTTTATAGGAAAGCAGTATGTCCAAACCATAGAAAATTCCAGGATAAAGTTACAACAGGTTAGTGTGATTAAAACAGACAGCTTAGGTAATGGTTTTACAGACCATCTTCATTTTCTTTTCAAATACATTTGGCTAACCTGACCTGCAGCCTTGTTTAAAATCAATCTTTTAATAATCTTGTTTTATTCCCAAATCTCAGCTGTGAACTCTTCATATGCAGTAGACTAGATAGTACCTGATGTATGCCCTCTAACTAAAAACCAGTGCTATGATGGCTACAGAGATACCACACAGGATTTGCAGAAAACATTAAAAACAAAAAAACATGTCTATGGGCTTCATGTTATACTTCCTGTTATTATTAATAAATTGCATGCTGCAATCTGTGTGTGTGTGTGTGTGTGTGTGTGTGTGTGGGAGAGAGAGAGAGGAGAAGCGTCCATTTGATTTTAACGTGTTTCACGTTGGGGAAAAAAAAAAAATAATGAATTCATTTTTAGCAGCCAGTGATTCTGTGGCGGACTGCCACACATTGATCATTACATGTGAAACCCTGCGACCATTTTGCGATGGTTTTAACTGCATCACTTTGTTCACTTCGATTCTACTTATAGAAACTATTTATTGATACACTTCTGCCGTTGGGTTTTAAAAACAGGGCCTCTGTTGACTACTTCATGTACCATATTGAGTTACAACCAGTCACCACCGAGTCAACCGGTGCCCCGCCCAAGAACTTTTCAAGGTCGAACAAAGTACTTACCCCCATTCAGTTTTCACTCAGGGGTTGTAGCTTAGCATAGCACTTTGTTTTACCTGTAGAGTAGCGGTTATCATGTGACACAGAGCTGAGCATTACTGAACAAGTTCCCCATCCCTCCACTCCCTAAACCTGATGTGTGACGCATTTCATACTACCCCAAAAGATTCATCTCACTTTCAGACACTGATAACCATTTTCTTTCCTACAGCTGTGAATTAGTTGTGAAGCCATTTGCCACTTAGACAAGGTACCAAACAGGGCCCGGTGTTTACATCTACAGTCAATTAAAGCCGCCTTGCAGGAGACAGATGATAAAACCGGATTAACAAGTGACTGCTAATGGCCCTGGAGGATTGTATCTGAGATTATACTGGCTTCTCTAGCAGCAGGGGGGCTGCTAGACAGCCCTCTAGAACTATCTTGCAACATATATACATTACTTTACCTGGGCAGGCTGCCCAAGTACACTAATGGCTGCCCAAGAATATTTGACGACCTATTTTAGTATTAAATTTATATTTTTAACTCTGCTTACTCAAAGGACGTCATCCACTGTGAAACTATAGTCCACTCTATTCACCATCATACACACCTGTTTGGTGAATGTTGTATTGTTATCTAACAATCTAACCAAACAAATGCAAATGTATTTGTTTTTACCAAATACATTTAGTGCTTTTAGTGAGTCATATCATTTCAGTGTATTTGCCTGTTGCATGGCATTCTTTTTCTGCTAACCTCTGTCTTTGCTATCATATATTCATGTGCTCTAATGTCACTGTTCTTAAACAGTCTTAAACAGAAAGTCATCGCTTTAACTTTCTTACAATCACTTTATGCATCAGATTCTTTCTTCTTCGTTCCTGCCTACAATAAATCGTTCCCAAAGTTAATTAGTATCTTACACAGACTCTTGACTGATCATGGAGAGAAGTGGTTATTGGGTTTATTATGTTGACTTTGAGAATATATCACAGTGAATAATTAAAGTGGTTCCATGTAAGGTTGTTTATCACCATATCTCCCGCAGAAATATAATCTCAATGACATGGACAATTACACATGATACACATACCTCTAGAAAAATGTCACATTGAACTGTAGACACCTACAGCAAACTTCCACAACAATGAGTTAGTCACCATGTTCTATTCACTGATGAAACAAAGGAAGATGCCTAGTAAAACTGTAAGTACTGGAATAGAGAGAGAGGTAAGGGCAGAGAATAGAACAAAGGAGATGGGTGAACACGTTGCAGGAAGGTAGGAAGATAAAACTGCCTCATTTTACAAGCACTGGATCCTCCTATAAAATCTTACCTTGTCCTACACACACACACACACACACACACACACACACACACACACACACACCTATAAAAACATGGCGTCCCTTCTTTCCATATTCCAAACCTTTTGTAATACTTAGGCTGATTGCTATAGAAGACAGATAGAGGAGGCTGTTATCTGTTTTTCCTTCTGCCCCTGTCCACCGTCCCATAGTGGGACCCATGTCCCAAGTGTGTGTCAGTCTATTAACTCTTGAAGAAAGTGAGCTGAAGCAACAAGAAAATTCTCTGTCCAACAGTAGACCACATTGTCTGTTCACTCTCTCATTGGGAATAACAGCCTGGGCACTGTGTATTTATCCAATTACTACACATACACTGCTCTAGTAAAAGGATGGTAATGGAGGACAAAATGAAACTACAATACACAAGGAAGAGCAAGCAGACAGAAATGAGCCAATACATTTCTACTGGCAAATATAAAGACGAGGAGCCAACAAATAAGACAACAAAGCTAATGAATGTTCAAAAATAACATGAATCAGAGATGTAAATGACCTGGGTCCTTTATTTTCTGTTGACATCTATGCCTCTTGCTGCCTAGAGTTGAGACGGGCTAAGTATTAAAAGATGAACGACTGAAAGTACTTTCAATAACAAACCCACAATACAATACTCTGCATTTTACAGATGCAGGAAAGATTGTGGTTTGAGATAAAGTTAGGGAAGTGGTCCATGTTAAAATGACTTCTTAATTCAGGTTGGCAGAAAAGCTTAGGTCTTTCAGTATTAACCATGTGGTTAAAAGTTTTGAAATATTCATGTTCATGTTTTTAAAAGGCTAATGTTTATTCACAATTTTAAACAGGAATGAATAGAAATCTGAAAATCCAGTGTTTTTTTCACCTGTCTTAATCCATTTAATCCAACTTCCTCCTTTGCATGTGTCATAAATACTATAGGTAGGGATAAAGGGATTTGAATTTAAACAGAGATCATTCATCAAATTGATGTTAACAATATCTTTTTGTCAGTTACTGTTTTTAGATTTTTTAGAACTGCTTCCAGTAAAAAATAAATAAATAAATAAACAATCTCAAGCCATGTCACTGTTGTGCATTTATACACACTGTGCGAGAACAAGACAATATGTGACTATTTCTAGATGTCCCATATCCAAATCAGCTAAATGTGCAGGGTAAGAATGAAGACAAAGAAAAATGCACATACAGGTTTTTTTTATAATAATAAAAACAGTACAGCATAGTATCTCAATATTTTGCTGGGCAATATTATATTGACACAGATGTCAAATATTGTCCGTTTGCAGACCGATATGTTCACGTGCGACCAAAACTCTATCTGTGGATCTGTCCGAGTCTGAGCAAATCAGAGCAAAGAAGGGGCGACGCTTTTCAGCATCAAGCCATGGCAAACCAAAGTAAAAAATCAGAAACGATGAAAATTCAGCAATGCTCATTTTGTAAGCAAATTTACCAAATTTAAATCAGAACCTATGCTCATGAAAGAGTTTTTGCAATGTTTATCTTCACTGGGATTCAAATCAAGACAAAAATTTACCTGCATGATTAATCCTGTTTCTGTCATTTTCATAACTATCAATGTGTATGAGAAAATAACCTTTAGAATATATAATTGTCTACTACTACTACTACTGCTGTATGTATGGGGCAGTGGTGGTCTGGGCCTGGTGGCTAAGGAAGCGGACTAGCGTCCGGAGGGTCCCAGGCTCTAATCCACCAACTGCCAACACTTGTAGTGACTGAACACTGAACCACTCCAGGCAACTTGAAATTGGCAGAGATAAAGGCAACATGCAGAACTCCAAAAAAGAACAACACAAGTACGATAAAGGATCAGTGCTGAATTGTTACAGTTATGGTTGACTGTATGGGATTACTATAGTAACCTTCAAAATCCTATTGTCACGGGAACCAAAAGACAGACAATAGTATTGGTGCAAAACAAAAGACACTTCCTATACACAGAATAGAAAATAATTCAGCTGCAGCCTCATTTCAGCTCACATTGAGTGTCGCTTTCACCAGTTAAAAAGACAAACGGTGGCAGTGACCAGTTTTCATGTTTTTTTATGTTTCTTTAGCTCCAGCAAATTCATTAAAGTGACAAAGTGAGACATCTTTCTAGTAGGGCATGTCATGTCACTGTCAGTGATGGTATTTTCCTAAATGGGCTTCCATTCATATATCAATAATTTAACTTCATAGACATTTTACAACCACAACCTTTGGCATTTGGATCAAGAAGCTTATAAAATTGTGTGAGGATACCTTTGATCTTCAGACTAGTTATTTAATCGTCATTAATCAAGTATTAGATCAGACTCTGGATCACAGTTAACAGGGGCTCCAATCGAGATTGAAGCCAGAAAAACTTGATTGAGATGCTCCTATTGTAGGAAGATGACTGTAAAGATACAGATGCTGGAGAATGCATTAAATGAAGAGGGAGGGAAAGGAAGCTACAGGTCAGAGTTGACAGAGGGGCAGATAGTGATAGGCTATGTGAGAGAGAGAGAGATGGAAAGAGACCATAGAGGAAGATAAAGTCATTAAGAAGTAGCTATACTAAGCAGCCCAAGGTCAGTGGGTCAACACTCAACTCCAAGTGTCAAATATTGGGCCATTACAAACTACACCTTCATGGGTAATTGTTTTGTGTGTATGACTGTGTGTGTGTTTTAGTGGCCATTGCTGCCTGTCCTGCTTCTATGTACTTTAAAGGGCTATTTAACTTGCAGACATCGGGCAGCGGGCAGAAATAAACACATACTTGTACACTTTAATGGTGGAAGGAAAGAGATGGAGGAGATAATTTCATATTGGAGAAGATGAAGTAAAGCACTTGAGAAGAGAAAAACAGGAGACAGGTTGTTAACACACAACCACTGTATCACAAAAGAATAAACTGGCAGCGAAGACACATGGAAACAGGATGTAAAGGAGCAGAGAAACAGGAAAACAAGAGGAGAGAGAGACAGACATCCGGAGAGAGAGTGAGAAAAGAACATTTAGATGCTTTTAGAGCCCACATTTAAGTCCATCATACGACAACTATTGATTTTCCATCAACTACATTATGGGCCCTATATATCCATCTATAGCCATTAAACCATTAGCTACTTGGCGATATGCACATACACACATGCACACCAGCATCAAACTTAACTCAGCAGGAAGCAGAATAACTTGAAATTATCTGTTTTCACCTTTGCAGGGTCATCTGCATATACTCTACAATGTATGTTCTTGTATCTACATTTAAAGTAAACAGAAAGTAAAAATAGCTCACAACCATGCAAGTATCATGTACACATCAAAGGATGGCAAACGCAACAAGACATTCAAACACAGATATGCTGACACATCCCATATGATACCACTCCCTCCCTATCATTCACACAAACACTCTTGTTTGTGTGTGCCATTCTGCTCTTGTTAAGTGTAACAGAAGACTTAAGGGAGAGACAACAGGATAATAGGATTATTATTCTCCTCTAATCTCCATGAGTCAGCACTACACACTTGTCTATGTATGTGTGTATATGTGTGCTGATGACTGACTTTCATGATCTCAGAAGGTTATGAGATAAACAGAATAAATAGGGAATGAGTGCCCTTTAAACAGTGAACGTCACCATGACAAGTCATGATCATGTGATATAAGAGGACAAATAAATGTAAATTGATTGGTGATTTATTGGATGTTTTTGTTTTGTTTTTTAATCTATTATACTCTTGCATTAGAGAATAGTTGCAATATATATTGTAAATATCCTGTTGCTAAAAGGCTGCTGTTCATCCCAACCTTTCATGTATTTAGTGGTTATATTGATGAATCTGATATTTCAAGTGAAGTATTTACTTGAAACATTATTAGCTACCATTTCATTTATTTTCATTGCACTTAAACAGTTTGGCTTTAGCTGTGTTGTCATAAATCAGTGCTACTTTATTCCAAAAAAGGAAAAGCCAGATCTTCTTTGGCTAAGGCTCTATTGAAATCTTAATGAATTAGTACCATTTCACTCGAAGAAATAATAGGTGCAGCTTTAGCCAAGGGAACACTAGTTACAAATTAGTCACATTTCATTATGAGGAAACTCTAGCCAGAGGACTATACAAGTTCTAATGAGCTGCACTATTTTATCTTAAGAAGACCCAAGACTGATTTGACCAAGGCACTATTAACCTCATTACAAATTAGTACTATTCCAAGTAAACCAAAGTTCACTTCAGCCAAGAGACTATTGACTTATTGATGATTTAGTTTATCTTTGCTTCAGCAAAATCCACACCACCTTTAGCAGGGAGACTACTGCACAAGGTCAAAAGAAGTTAGTAATAATTGTGTGAAGTAACTTGTGCTGGTGGAGTATGATATGTATGAGTCAGCATGCTAGAGTTGGCGTAAGAATGAGTCACATTGGACAATACAGTTATTAATAGAGATAGTGTAGGAGGTTGCTGGTCACATACATATGCACACACTTTCATATACACCAGTGAAAACACAATTCGAATACTTGATTGCCATATCATGCTCAGTGAAGTTTTTTGGATATTTTAGATACTTGTGCTGTCTACTTGAGGCTCCTCTGTGAATGTTCCCACTGCATACAGCACAGCACAGCACAGCACTGAGTTGACACTGCAGTGGCTATCCTTTAACATTGTACAATGAAAAGGATAATGCATTCCAAGTGTCTTTCCATCAAGAACACAATATACATTCACAGGAAATTTCCCGTGAATTATGTGACTAGTACATTATATGTTGTTATGTTGGCCTCAAGGACACATGATTTTAAACTAGGACATACTGTACTTCACACTAATGTGGTATCTTCAGGGTGGATCTCTCTAGCAATGATAAATAGAGTAGAGGGTATGGGGTTTTCACGGCTTTAGCCCGGAAAGGACACAGAGGACATACAGTACACACCTTCCAAGAACTATTAATTGTATCATTTGAAGGTCTGTGAAAAGTTAAACTTTCATTCAGAGTACAGCTTCAAATTATTTTGTGACAATTGCAAAAATAATTCCCACCTTTGAAAATCTGAGATTTTTTTTAAACATATTATGCTACCAAAAATTGTTGTTTAACAAAAACAGTAAAATTTCTCAAACACATTAATTTGCTAACAAAAGGAAATAGCAACTTACCATAAAATTTCATGAAGCTGGAAGACGCAAGCACAAAACAAGTAACAGATTACAAAAACAATAACAATCAAAAACACACAAACCAAGATACCCCAGCTTTTAAGTTTTGGCATTGGTGACACTCCACACATCCTTGATCAAATACACAAGTGAATCAACCTGATTGCGTCTTTCATTAGACTCACTGCCTGGTAATGGCTTATAATGGCAGTCAATCACCACATGCAATTGATAATATGACTCTGACATAATTAGTGATTTCTTAAATTTTCACTTTTTGTTTTTTTGGGCAAATTTCACTTAGTGCTGCAAAAAGCAGTGAGGTTCAACACCCAACGCAGTTATGGCTTTTGCCAATCAGCACCACCTAGAAGACACACACCCTCACACAAGTACACATACAACAAACATATAGTACATGCTACAGATTTCGATCTGTGCTTTTCCTTTACCAAATTAAGAAATGTAGGACAGACTCAGCAGCACATCACTTTTGCCTGTCTCTCTATCTATTATTTGGGTAGATTATCTATTATTCAGACCCCTCTCAGTTTCAATCCTCTCTCTTTCTCCTTCTCTCTAGCTCTCTAGTTCCAACACTCATTTCTCTTTCTTCATTTCAGCCTCTCACATTTGATATCTCTTCGTTTTTTTCTTCCCCTCTCTCTCACACACACACACACACACTCTCTCTCTCGTGTTATCAGCTGTAAAGTAGATAAGCATCGGTTTTCAGCAGGAGAGGGAAGAATAATACACGACATGTTCATGAGAGGTGGAGGGTAGAAGTAGAAGTCAAGGTCGAACTTCATGTGGTGTCTGTGTGTGTGCGTGTGCATGTGATTTACAATCCCATCTCCACCGTCTTTATCTGTATCCTTATCCAAACCTTGGCACCGTTTCCTCAGAGAGTAGACACAATATAAACTGTTCACACACTCTCACAAACACACACACTTGTCTGAGGCAGTGGTAGATCATGAGCTGGTGAATACAGGATGATGCAGAGCAGCTCGACTGACATGAATCACAGCCACTCTTTTCTTAGCTATTCCCTCTCATTTGTCTTTCTCCTTCCACTCTTGTTCTCCAAGCTCTTTCCATCTCATTTTCTTTTGTTGTTTATCTTTATTCATTTCCCTCTTGGCTTTGGTGATTGATCCCTTCCCCCTGATGGTTATTCTATTCTCATGTGTTACCGTCTTTACTTATCTAAGAATTTTCCAAAGCAGGTAATTGTCTATACATTTATGAATTTATTTAACTGTGACAACTAAATTAATAAGTGATTTGTCCATGTGATTGTAGAGTAAGTAACAATCAATTACATTCATCTTATAGCCAAGTGGATTTCCTAGAAAATGTACGTGACTATATAATCAGTCCTTGAAACATAAATAACTAATTGTTTGACTATACATGCCTTTCACTCCTACAGCAATAGAAATATAATAAGTTACAGAAAGGATATCTCACAGTGCAGTAGCTTGGCAAAGAGCATGCCTGAGATTTTGTAACATGCACATCTGCATCCACTTCAACTCTGACTGCTTTACATAAGAGATGAGCATCATCACCACCAAATTTACAGTATGAAAACGCGTAATTCAGACAATTTTCAGTCACAAAATCTGTTCAACAACATCAAAACAAACATGTGACAACGTGATGTGGTTATATCAAATGGCTTAAGTGTATATAGACAAAGCTTTGCTAGTATGAAACTGTAGGCTCAATGTCACCAATCAGCAATCAACAGTGAAACATCGACAATAGGCCTACTTTTGTTAGTGACTAGTAAATCACGACAACATGTGACTTCATCCATTAAATCCTTCAGTTTACCACCTGTGGTAACGTGGAGTTGGCGGGAAGCTTAGGCGCGGATGCTAGCTTCAGCGCATAGATGTCTTCGTTGTAGGTAAAACAGTGAAGCGGGAGATCGACGTGAAGGGATTTCACACTGTACATTTATTCATTACTGGTAAAGACCAAATGAAAACTCACAACGAATTAGGGCAGACATACACAATAAAAACAAGTTGCAGCTTGCAGCCATGACCAACTGTGAACATTAAGAAAAGAAACACAAGGAAGTAAAAAAAAAAAAGATAGAAGAGTGACCCTTACAGTACAACAAGGTAAAATAATGAGCGTCACCTTGTGGCGTTAAATGGTAGTGCTCTGTGTTGGCTGTTACACTGTACCACACCTGAATTGAAAACCATTAAAAAAGTTACCCTGTCAGAATATGCTTCTACATAGATGTATCAAATTCCTTTTATAGGAAAATCTCTGGGTGTATGTATATGTTTGGTAGGACAAATCTCTTGCCACGTGCATCTAAGCCGCAAGAATCGACGTAATTGTGTTTTGCGCATGCGCACTGGGCATTGGTAGGACGTCTCGATAGGTATGAAGGACTGTCAGACACCATCTCAACAACACTGACCGCAGCTGTTAGCTATCACATTAACAGAGCAGCTCTGGCGCTTGTTATTGACGCCAAACGACAAATTGAGCAGTCTTACCTTAATTCGGTGTTTCTACTTGTCTTGCATCCATCCAAATATTATTTCTTTAGGCTCGAAATGTCCAAAGTTTCCTTTCGAAATTGCGCAACTCATAGTGTGGTACACATACCATACTCGCCTTTGTTTTAAAACCTGTTTTTTAAAAAAATACTAGGCTACTAAAAACTATTTTCTACACTAGAAACAAACCGCTAGCATTTCCACCTCCTCTTCATCGTTTTTATCCGCGTATTTCTCTTTTCACTTTCTTCAGTTTCTCTTACTCCACAGTGAATGTCCACGCGCTTCTCGTTGGGCCCACCTGTCCGCAATCAGTCTTAATTAGCATCGCGAGTGCACCTGTGTCACCCACTGAGGCAATAGTTAAGCGTTCAATGGGTAACTTTTTTTTTTAGGCATGTTTGCTGAAACTGTCACTATGTTCTTAAAGTAGTACATGAAACCGGTAATTCAATCAAATGCTTCACAGTCTGTAGGGTTTGCAAAGATCCACTGCTCCAGTGTGTTTGATCAATCAGAGCAAGGAACACAACGTGCACATACTGCAGACGCGCCAACCCTCGCGGACACCTGGCGTAGCACACGCGGAGTCGCGCACGGCAAGAACAAACAGCAGCGAAGTGGCGGAGCGGTCAAAAAGAAAACGACTGTCAACCACTGTCTACTCAATGAAAGCAAGTAAGGATAAGACAGAAGAAGAAAAGAATATTCTAACTGAATATAAATATCGCAGTGGCTTTTCCAACATGGAGGGAACTACGATTTGAAAGGATTCACAGAAGTTGACCACATTTCTTCTTTACAGGTAATTTTCTTATTGTCTCTTTATGTATCTCTGACTTGATTTGTGTTTACACAAAATTTCACATATGAGGTTTGTGAATTTTAAATTTAAATGTAATCATGTTTGACATCGAGCGGGGACTGTTTTGTGACTGGCAGCAAACGTTACTTTAGGTTTTGTGTGAGACCAGGTAGCGGACTACAACGCTCGTCTCGCAAAATTAACGTCACCACCAAACTCTGACAGCTAACGTTAACTTAACAGCTACGCTAACCCTGGAAAATATCTGACCTGGTGAAAAGTTTGCGGGGAGAAATTGTGACGTGACGTCACCTACGCGACTATTTGGTTTGTATTCAAACCAATTCGAATTTTCAGAAGCAGATAAATCAACAATTACATGAAAAACATAGCCTTGACTCACACTAATAGTTACCATTTAAATTGAGATACAGCATATGTGCGATTCAGGATGGAAGTCAAAGTGGGTCGGAAAATATTTTTTATCTCTTCATTCATTCTTTTCAGTAATTTTCAGTACTGATATTTTCTGGCTAAGTAGTGGAATTTCATAGACACACCTACGGTAGCTTTAACTTACAAGCATTTTGTACATTAATTGTCTTACAATGAAGTAGGATATCAAATTCCAAAATTTAAATGGCAATAGCAACATTAACAATGTGAAACTTCAGAAATATGCAAGGCAATTTGAACTTTTTTTTAAAGCTAACAATAGTCATACTCAAAAGATGAACAAGAACATTGTTAAAATGTGACAGGTCTAATATAAAGTGCCAGTGTGCCATTCACTTACCCTTACAAACAATATTGTCTTTATAAGATTGTTTTATAACACCCTCGCCACTGTTTATGTAATAATTAATATTATTATATTATGGAAGTACTCAGATGAAATTACTGCAAAAGATGAATGATGATGAATAATATAACAATGGGCTTGCCGCCATTTTAATCCACAATCATTGTTTGGTCTTTGCCCTAGCAGGCGTTTCTATTGACTTTACAAAGTTATATGTGTGCTTAAAGAAAAAGATAAAATATCAATGCAGCTGCACACAAATCGGTCTAGATTGCTTGACATTTATTTAAACCACAGAAATTTCAATAAATGTCACTCATGAAAAATAAATCCCTTGAAGTCGAACATCTCACAGGTACTTTACTAGACAAATATACTCATGATGGAAAGATTTCAGACTCTTAATATTGAGACAAATGTATCTATAAATGCCACTCGACGTAGTTTTGCCCCCATCTTGTGCACCTCCTTTTTTTGTCTGTGTTTGTGTGTATGATTACCACTGTTTGTGCTTTGTGTGTATCCATATAAACCTCTCCATAATGTCCAGGCATCCATGCCTGGCTGTTTTTATACATGCTGCGTGTAGAAACCTCACCACATGCGTTCTTATTCAACCATGTGACTTTGACCACACACACATACACACACACAAAGAGAGAGAGAGAGAGAGAGAGAGAGAGAGAGAGAGAGAGAGGGAAGGACAAAGTATCGGGGAGCTACTTATTCAGTGATAAAAGGCGAGCCAGAGGGAACCCAGTAATTGAACTCCAGTGAGCGAAGCTTTGGAAGCACCGTGCCGTATCCTGGGTAATAAGAAAAAAGTTATTATTCACCTCAAAGACACACACACATACAAACTCACAGCATAGCACATATTGTATATTGAAGCACACAGAAAGACACAGTGAGGCAATAACAACAACTTACTACTCACACAACCAAATTCACAAAATCCACAGGCCTGCAATCTGTATGTTTAGATGTACTGAGCCAAGTTTGAAGGTTGATGAAGATCAGAGTATGGTGCGGTTGTGTAAGCAAATAAACTTTGAAATTATTGACTTTCACACTCTCTAACCTCCCGCTGTTTCACTGAATAAATCAGAGCTCTCTCTCTCTCTCTCTCTCTCTGTATTCAGTACGTTAGCAGGAAGGAATCCACAATGTGTTCGGTTATCAGTCAGGCTGCAGTATTGCACACATTCACTCTCAAAGCAAAACAGTGGGTAAATGCTCACTTAGATTCTGGATGCATACATATGTAGCAAAATCAAAAACCAGACAGGTTAAAAAAAAAAAATACTAAGGGGTGGAACAACTGGAAAGTAGAAAGTATTTAAGAACATTCAGAAGTGCTCCAAGTACATAACAGCATAACTGGATATTGGATAACTATTGTTATCCAATATGTGTGTGTATGTGGGGTAGGGGTGGGGTTATGGGGGGTCGCTTAATCTACATCATATTAATCATATTAATCGCCTCGATTAACGTGTTAACGCTGACAGCTCTAGAACTAATTGATGAACACACATTTACAATGACCAAATGAAGTCTGAATCACTGGTTTAATCATAATTGAATCATCATCATTATTGAGCAGAATGGTGGTGCAGTGGTTAGCAAGAAGGTCCTGGGTTTGAAACCAGGATGGGGCCTCAGCTGGTATTAGCTCAAACCGTCTGACCCTTAACAGGATAAATGGTGTAAATAATGGATGGATGGAGGATGGTGCAGTAGTTAGCACCGTCACCTCACAGCTGGGGCCTTTCTGTGTGAAGATGTGTGCATGTTCTAACCATGTCTGTGTGGGTTTTCTCCAGAAACTCCACACACAGTCTAAAAACATATTGGTTAGGTTAAGCTGTGACTCGAATTGCTTTTAGGTGTGAATGTGAGTGTAATGTTTGTTTGTCTGTCAGCCCTAGATGACCTGTTCAGGGTGTTGCCCACCTTTGCCCATATTGAATTTGGATTGGCTCCAGTCCCCTACAGCCCTAAACTTGCTAAGTATGGAGAAAATGGACGGATTCATGGATGGAATGTTGTTATTAAAGAAGCAGTACTAGTGGTGGTAGTTGCTGTAGTAGTAGAGAGGTAGTTTTAGTCAACAGACAATTACTGTCTCTCACTGCTCATTAATATTTCCTTCTTTCCACCTACAAAAAAGTCCACATATTATATAAAAAATATATCCTCATCAGAAATGACAAGGAACGTGGAAAAAAAAAGACAAAGATAAGTTAAGGAGAAATATAAAAGAGGGAATGAGGCAGAGGAAGAATCATTTCTATGAAAAGAATATAAGATATTTTTTTTTAATCTACAGACTCTCAGCTCCTGCAATTATTCCTCCTACCTTGTTTCAAACAGGCGATTGAAACCAAATGGCCATCACATACACATACTCACTGACATGATGACATGTTACATGTCGGTTAGACATAATCTTACCAAAATGCAATTATCCATAGTCCACTTTAATCTCAATCCATCCTATACACCAATACATAACACCCTCAGATGTGATTATCTGTAGATTTATCGACCCTCTGTTACTAAAAACCCATTGATCTATTTCTCCACATTACATTTGTGCATGCATACACACTGTGTGTGTGTGTGAGAGAGAGCGAGAAAGAAAGAAATGAAAAAAGAAAAAGCAGTTTTCTGTCCAAGATACCCTCTGTGTATGTTGACTCATCTTGAAAGGCACCTTAAATCATCAATGAACTGTGTGTGCATTTGTCTGCTGTCTTTGTGAGTCAATGTCAAATGCATGTAAAGTCTAAAGTCACTCTCTCCTCGTGTGTGTGTGTGTGTGTGTGTGTGTGTGTGTGTGTGTGTGTGTGTGTGTGTGTGTGTGTGTGTGTGTGTGTGTGTGTGTGTGTGTGTGTGTGTGTGTGTGTGTGTGTGTGTGTGTGTGTGTGTGTGTGTGTGTGTGTGTGTGTGTGTGTGTGTGTGTGTGTGTGTGTGTGTACAGTTTTCATGCTGATTAATCAACAAACTATTCAGTGACCATCTAATCACAATCACATAACAGCTCTCTCTCTCTCAGACACACACACATAACCATAGACATATACCTATTCATTCAGGCCAGCAAGAATATAAATGGCATGGTCATATATCAATCGCACCTAAAGACTATTTAATTAATTATGGGTATGAATGTATTTGTGTGTGTGTGTGTGTGAGAGAGAGAGAGAGAGAGAGAGAGAATGACATGCAGTGAAAGACTCCTTGATTGGAATTCAACAGGGGTTACAGGGTAACAGGTTCTCAATCAATGGGCCTACACAGTGGGACATTTAGCATGGAGGAAGCTACAAGTATGACATCAATAGCAGCTTAAATGTCAGGAAAAGCAGCATCAAACAATAATTATCAAGAAGACGACATAATGGTGTTTTGAGGTGAGATGCCCCTGTCACAATAAGGTGTTAGTGGTTATTGAGTAAAAAATGACACAACACAAAACACTAAATTGCCAGTTATACACATATTAGATTAAAATTAGGATGGGTATTATTTTCAGTGTAGGAGCGTTTTCTGTGTTTATAACTGGTAAGACAGTAAATAAACCAAGTTCCATTGTTTTAAAGCAATAGAGAAGTCCTGAAGCTTTTATCCATTACACAACTAATGACTAAAAACATCATCACATTACTGTGACATGTAACTAAATGATGTGTTATTGTCCATCTATCTTAAAATGGAACATGTTTGGTTATGTATAGTAATTGTGGTAATACTTTTAAAAATAATGGGACAATGATTTATTTTCGTGACATTGTATGGAACATCTCCAATGGTAATTACTCCCATTAAGGGAATTCCACTTTTCTTCATTAAACGGTCAGAGGTCATGGTCAGCTACAGACCAGATTCCTGGAGTGTTCAAGGTCTTATTGAAAGATGCTATAGAATGAATGACGCCCGCTAGCAGAGGATCTCGAATATGAATCATGTAAAATCAATCTTTGCAATCACTGGGTCACCCAGTTTCTTGTAACCACAATGGGGACAAATTAAATCCTATTTAACACTGAAACTCTAATTTTATTATATTCAGACATTTAATTAAATGCGCTTGAAATCATATTTTCCTCTTATCAGCCATGTCCATGAACCTTTTGTGTTTGCTGACTCTCTTGGGTGATCCCACAGATTCTTCTTTTTTTTCTGCTTATTTTACAACTAACCATATGATGTGTAATAGTGAATACTTTTACATCATTGAGCACACAGCACACCATACACACACGTCATTACTAATGTGAGGACATTAAGAGTTTGAGAACCATTGCTCATGGTGTGTGTGTGACCAGTATGATATTTAGTTAAAAAGTTGAAAGGCCAAACAATTAAAGACAGAATTGATTGAAAGACTGCTTACCATAAAAGGACAATATGTTTGAACAGATGGCGATGGAGTCTTAGACTGACTCCTCATTCACTGCGAGCTGAAGGATGAATTCATTGATTAAAGATTTGGAATTTTCCCATTTGGTGAAAGTGGTAGGAATAAGCTAAATATGATGCAGTGTCCAAAGTTACTGCATCAATAGAAGTGTTAGATTAAATGGAACTGCATGCTGACAGCGCAAAATGATTGTAACAAAGCATTGTAACAAGTTAAAAATAAAACCAGTAGTTTTTGGATGGATTGTGTTGAATTATTATTATTATTATTATGACACCAACAGATATTTTGAAATTTTATGTTGCGTTTGTGCATGATAAATGCAAGCATAGTTGACTAACCGGTGGGATGAATGGATGGACTCTAAGACAATCAGCTATGTTTATGGACAACTACCACAAACTTGTTACCCTTGAGGTCCACCAAGCTTAGACTCTTGTTCAACAGTTATGATTGTCTTTGGTCTGGTAAGTTTATCAGAAAAAGTCCAAATCTAGCTAAAAATCTCAGAACTGATTGATTTTCATCAGTGTCCACAGTGATCTAGGAATAACCTGATTCCACCTGATAATGGTCTGCATTTTACCTTAAAGGATAGGCCAACACCACATGTATGCTTGTTGGGTACTTTTTGTACCCAACAAGCTACCACACAACCTTTGCCTTTGGTCTTTGCCTCTTTCTCTTTTGCCCCAATGTGAAAAGTCCTCAGTATAGTCAACTGTGTTCCTAGACTGATTTCACAACAATCCTCTGAGGTGTGATTGTTCGTGCAATATAGGACAGGTCATCTATTGGCGAGTATTACAAAGATGAAAGCAATTTTCACAAATTGTGCCTAAGTGAGACCCAAAAATCTCCAACAGCCTGCAAACCATAGCGACCCCCAGCAAAGACAGCAAACGTCCCCTGACTGTAACCACATTTCAAATACTTAAGTGACATTATGTCAGCTGATGACCTCTCCTTTCTCTTCGTCAGTGCAGAAATCACGACATCGCTGAAGACCGCCACCAAGTATTTTCAAATATTTTTAAATGAAAAGAAACTTTAGTGAAAGGTCTTTGTTGCCATCAAAGGACAGACAGAGATATGACTCATGAGAGCAGTTCATTGCTGTCAGCACTGAGAAAGTGTAAAGAAAAAAAAAGAATAGTCCATATGGTCCGTTTCAGTAAGCTTTGCTCAAAGCAAAATAAAATGGACTGTAAAGTCACCTTCGAAAGTACTTCTAAAAGAAGTCAAGTGCATAATGTGAAAAATACTGCCTGTGTGTGTATCTTGACATCTCTTGCTGTGTCAGGGGCCTCTGCTCTGATCCCTCTCCTCCTCCTCCTTCGAAGGAGTGAGGGAAGGATCACTCCTTCTTCAAAGTCTCTCTTTCATCTCTTCCCCATCACACCATCCTCAGGGGGAGGGCAAGAGGGGGAGCGGCACAAGCAGTCAGGACTGGCTTTTTATACTTCCATCTTCTCCCTTGTTCTTCTCCTCCTTTTCATTCCACTTTCCTCTGCATGTTTGCAGGGCGCTCTTAGCCCTTTTTGACCTCAAAACTTTTATTTTACATCAGTTTTCTGTTTCCCCCCACATTTACATTCACTTTTCACTCCTTTTTGTTCTCGCTTTTATTTTACCTCTTACTTAACCAAACAGTTTGTTTTGTTTTGTTTTTAGAAAACAAAAAACAACAATTCAGGGAAAGAAAGTAAAATGTTCTTTCTTGTGTACTATGATATTTTCAACATAACTGTAGTTGCTTACTATCACCAACAGCCATAAAATACAGTTTACACTTTGGTCTAAGGCTAAAAGGGAAGTTGAGGGCACCTGGTTGTAAAGTGGCACGGAATAAGACGTGTGGGTGGCAGACTATTTTCCAGTGTCTCCTCACTTCACAATTGAGCTGTATGCTTTCAGAGTCCCACCGACTGACCGACCCACCGCCACCACCTTACACCACTCGCCCTCCCCCATGTTCCTCCTGCACTCACTTCCCTCCCTCCGTCACAGCCCCAGGGGACAGACTAAATGTACTGCTTTTGGTTCCCAAGAGTTTGTGAAATGCTGTTCCAACAGACTAACACAACCTTGGGGATGGTTAACACTCCACTCTGGGATTTACACTCTGCATGATCACTTTGCTGCTTTATCCCACACAGACACACTCAAACACATACACCCGCGTGAGCATGGCTGTGGGATGGTGCCAGTCTCATTGCTTTCCAAAGGCATTTGACTGGGATTAGTGTGTAAAAAGGCAGTATACACTTGATAGTGGTGTGTGCCTGTTTGTGGCTCTGGTCCCCTCACAGTCTGTGGATTGGAGACAGTGTGTGTATGTCCTTTTGTGTCCCTTTTTATTTTGGCCACCGGTCAAAGAGAGCACTTCATTATCTGCAAGCTGCCTTTCAGCCCATGGAAATCTCATTGAAATCTCTCTTTGACTCTGCTACTCCAGTGTATTGATGTTGTTCTCTCCTTCTTAGCCCAAGTAACTGTCACTTCCTCATAGTCTATGGTTGTCACTCAACCAGTTCTTAGTTTCTTCTATTTCTCTATTATAAGCTGCAGATTATTAGATTTAGAGAGGGATAAACACGAGAAGTTATTACACTTTCTTCAAAGTAATTAAGCAGAAACTTACCCTTTAGATATTTTCCAGGAATTTCATGTCAGTCAGTATCGGTACACTTCATTTCTCTGTGGCTGGTAGATATCCAAAATTACTTGTAGCACTTGAGACTATAGTCTACAAATCATGTCTATTCTTTATTGAGCTGAAGCAAATGAACTAAAATTGAGCTATTGGGGATAGTTAATATTAACCTTTTTACACCTTAACACAAAATTCACCCCATTTCACAATCCTCTTGAGTAATTTATTCACAGGGAACTTCAAACCATAAATCAATGTTAATGTACCATAAGCAGAATTTTGCTGCACAGCCATTATCAAGTCAGTGGTTCAGTGAAATTGCAATGAGGAGAACTAATGAAAAACATGTTAATTTCTGCAACAACTCTCTCACACAGAAAAAAATGAAACCATAAAATATACAAAAATATAAATCGTGTGTTGTATATTACTTTGATTTTCTAATAAGCGTGGGGAACCTCTGTTTTATATATGGTTTATATATATTTGTGGTTTGTTTGGCCTGTTGCAGTCTAAAGAGATATTTTGACCTTTTGATAAATTTGCAGTCTTTTTTGAAAATTGAGGTAGATGATTAGTTTAGTTTAGAAAAGACAGAGTGAAAACAGCTGCCCTGGCTCGTTCCAAAAGCAAAACAATCTCCTTATCATAATCTATATTAAATGTCAAACTATTCTCCTATTGCATTTGTCACTGTAATAAAAACAGTTTATTTTTTGACCATCAGTGCCGACCTCCCAAATTAGTGTTAGATGGCTTAATTCAAGCTATTTTCTCATTAGCCTCCTGTTATGACTCAAGTTAACTCCAATTAGGAATGAAAAGAGCAGACTCATTGATTCGGACACTCTCACCAGCCAATGAATGACAGTGGTTAAGATTTTAATTACTTGAAAAGACCCGTCCAGAGATGTCTAATATAGCCTTTCCATCTTCAGCTACAGGGAGGTTTGTGCTGTATGTTGCTGGAGGAGCTACTGAAAGCTCATCATTCACAAAACCTCTGGCTCTCGGGGTGATGGTTTGAATCCCTGCATTACAAAAACCCCTACAAATAAGTACATTTTACATGTCAGCCTCTTAACATGTAGGTCTTGGGTCAAATCATTCACTGTGCAGTCAATTCAACAGCTGATTAGAATGACACAGATGAATGTGGAAATTATATGACCACTCACAACTACCACGACCTGCAGCTAAATGTAGTTTCTTAATACCTTAATCCTCCTGCTGTATCTAGTACTATTATCGTGTAATTGGCAAAAACAGTCACCCATTTACCAAATATGCACACCTACTGAAAGGTATTTATTACCTGGGTCCAATCCCTTTAAAACATGTCCCCTATCAGAGGATTAGGTTCACTCGTTCCCCAGCCATTAGTTGGCTTAGATGGAGTGAAGTGCTTGATAAACTTAATCGCTGGCCATTTAGGTTTCAGTTGTTAGAAGAGCTGGGGTTGGAACATCTTATTTTTAATACAGCTCGCTAAAACAATGTTGTTAATAATCATTTGCTCTTAGCTGACACAGAATTTTAAAGCCTGAAACTAGCTGTGAGCAAACTACAAATACAATCATTATGTGGGTACATGAAAAAAAAAAAAAAAAAAGAATCATTTTTTTGTTGCCTCCAGAACAACAAACACGATGTCTAAGGTCTTGTGTTGCGTAATTGACAACTGATATTGTATCACATATGAAAAAGCAATGAGACCAAACAAAGCCAAACAACCGAATCTCATCAGAAACTGTCAAAACATACACGTGGTTATGGATAGCAAAGACCTGATATTGTGTATTCTTACTGAGCAGTCAGATTTCTGCAGGACAACACAGAAAAGCAAATCTTCATTCTCCAGAGCGTCTCGCGACGGAGAAAGACTGCCTTTTATGAAACCTGCCAATTTACCCTCACACCAGCACAAGTTATTTTCATTTCCGCTATGATGTCTTGCCAAGGCACATAGTGTCTGTCTGCCTCTTTCATCGTCTGGGATTGTACTTTTCACAGGTATGCCAAAGCCAAGGGCCGTGCTTTAAATTCATTATCAGCTGTCTTAAAGATGAGAAGCCAATCTGTCTGAGAGGTGTCTGGAAGGCTCAGTAACATCGTCATGACAGAATGAGCTGTAGTGAAATGCCAACACACTCCCTGGAGTGTGCTGCGTTTGTGTATGTGTTTACGACTATGAGATACACACACACACACACAGTGGCATGAGTAAGAGGACAAGTGCTTATAGTGAGACAATGTGTTTGTGTGTGAGTGTGTGTGTGTGTAAGATGGGATTTTAATGCCAATGTTATGGCTTTAGCAATGCAGAGAAAGCAATATTTTGGCTGCCAATAAACAATAAAGATGAATAAAATGAGGTAGCTAAGCACCAGATTGTACATTGTACTCCCTGTCATATACTTACACTTGCTATTATACAGGCTGGACAAAGAAGGGAAGTGGATGCCCCATTATGTTAAACCAATAACACTTTGTCATTAGAGCAGGTATAATTAATATTTTTCTATTAAGAATAACCGCCACTACAGTAGCTTTACTTTTTTTAGCCAGAAAATCTTAAAACCAACTGATGAACGCAGTGGAGCACTTAACAGTAAAAGAGCTGAAATCCATCTGCTGAGAGCCATTTCCAAATCACACCTGAGATTCGGTAATTCTTTACTTTAATTTTAACTTTTGGCTAAGACCCGAGAGTTTAATGAGAGATATGTTGAATCTCACCATAAAATGAAATCAAATAAGTTATTTTCAGTCATCTCGCTCACCTGTCTGCTTGTCTATGCTGCTCAGGTTAGGATTTTCAAAATAAAACAATCCCTGACGTAAACACGCAAATCTGTTGTGGTTTATTTACTTTGTCAATAATGTTCATGTCTTAATGACCAGTATTCTATAGTAACTCTTGGTTTATTCATGGAAAACTGTGAGGGAGCCAGTACCCCACACCCCCCCCCCACCCCCCATCTCAAAGAAGACAAAAGTTTATCATATGGCAGGATTGTTTAAAACGTGTAAATATATGGGAAAGGATAATTCAGCAAAACCTTGACATTGGTAGAGAGTTGTCCATATTCAAATCTAGAGCCATGCATCAAATTCCTTCCCTGCCCCCTGTTCACGGGCTGCCTCTGCTACCCCCCACCCTCCCTACTCCAACCCCCCTCCCGCTTGCTGTAATCCTCCATCCCCCTGCATGCAGTCACTCATTAGTCTTTCAGCAGGGTAGCAAAAAGAAAGAAGTGTGTGTGTGTGTGCATATGCGCGCGCGCATGTGAGAGACAGTGCGAGAGAAAGGCAGCAGGCAAAATGACAACTGGCTGACAAAATGACATTCACCGGGGACAAAGGGAGAGAGAGATAGAAAAGGACTGAGATGAGTAAAGAAAGACAGCCATGGTGTAATAAGAGATTGACAGGACACAGAAGGAATGGGAGAATATTGGGTAGAACAGTGAGGTGTAGAGCAAAAGAGGGAGAGAGATAAAGAAACAGAGGCAGAGACTTGTCACCTAAATGGTGTTTTTATTTTGCAGTGTGAGCTAAGATATAAACAGCATTATGACATAGTAACAACACTGACAGCAGCCTTTCACAGCATGAGATGAGTGTGTCTGTCTCATACTGTCTGTTTCATGCTATTTGTGTGCACATGTAATCAAGCTATGGCTGTGTGATTGTGTATGTTGATAAGTGCTCATTTTTCTGTTACAGAGCAAATGATATTAACATCGTTATTGTTGGGATTTTTGGAGGATACTGACCTGCAGGTATGTGTCCAAGTGTACATTCTTCCTAACACTATATTTTGAGAGAGAAGACTACATTATTGCTATGAAGAAGGATGAAAAATCATGAGATATAGTCGATGCTAAATAACTGCAGTAGTCTGATTATTAAAATTAGAAGCACTAATCCAGAAACCCTGAAACTATCATCATATGCTCTATTATTTCTCTGAAATCTTATTAAGTGAGTACATGTCATTGTAACCAGAAAAAGTAGTGGGTGCACTGAAATGAGAATCTGGAGCTGACAGATCAGACTAGACTGATAAATCTTGCCAATAGTGCAAGATTGGTATCAGACCTAGGGGAAGCGGATACGTTGCATATGTTCCTGATGAAATTAAATCATTTTATTTTTACGTTTTACCTCATTGTGTTCTATTATTTCCAGTTGTCGGGTATGCCGGTATAAACATTATGTTACAGATACAAAAGGCAACACTTTATTTGTCATTGAGTTATTTATTAAGATCCTTTTTTTTGACACTTTGCAAATTAGTTAAAAAAAAATAAAAACACTAGATTCTGGGTCTCTTAATCTATAAGGCATATCTTTACTAAATAAGACCTATTTCATATCCTTGGTTTTATAAAATGGAATGTGTCCAATGCACAGTTCTCTATTTGAAAAAAGATTGGACAGGAACATATCATCTCCAGTTTAGTCAATATTCAAAATATGTTATTACTATTAGAAATCTGTCAGGACAGACATAGCTTATCAGACCTCACAGGTTCCAAAATATAACATAATAACATGTCCACACAAAGCTATAGCCAGACAGTTTTTGACACCCATTTTTATTGATTTTGTGTGTGGATGTAACTCACTCTACACATCTTAATTGGCCTTTCTGCATGGCCACAATCCAAAATGGAGCCCCGGTGGGTTTTGTGAGATGACAATTCCAACAAAGTTTATTAAAACAAGAAAGCTGTTTTTTTTTCTGCTATTGCAGAAAAATGATGGCTTTGTTGGAGGTATTGATGGTTTTTAAGATTTATTCCCACTTCCCAAGGTGCAAAAATATTAGATAATGCCAAAGAAACAATGAAAAATAGTACAAAAAAAGAGAAAGAGAACTGAAGAAAAACAAAGACTATGTACACAAAGGCAACACAAGATAGACTTCTTCCAACAGTTCTAGATAGAGCAGCTCAACCCAGAAAAAGATTCTGGCAGTAGTCTGGCAGCATTTTTTGGATTCATTTTTGGTACAGAGGAGGCAGGGTGAAGGCCTTTGGTTTGACTATGGAATAGTTATAGTTTACCACACTACTACTTAAAAAGTAAAGGTAAGAAAGGTAATGACTTTTGGCTTGACTGTGGGGATATTGGACTCTTTTGGGGGCAGTTATGGCTGTTTTGGAGTAGCCTCTTTTAAAGACATCTGACTGGGCTTAATATTCACACAAGACAATACATTTAATTTGCTTATCAAGTATTTCATACATAAACACACATTTTGACTTATATCATTGGGAAACTGTTTCCAACATATTCTTTCTACTAATACAATTGTTTGTCACCCAGTTTAGTCATAATGCAAGTGTGTTGATTTAGAGCGTTCTGAGAGGTCAGAGATCCTGAAATGTATGTAAATGTGTGCGTAAATGACGTAATGCCACCCTTTACTTGTGCCACAGTAATGGAAAGGAAACGGAATTGACTAAAGAGTGAATTAATGGTGACCAGAGGAAAGTTGCTGTGTTTTTGTTTTTTTTTGTTTTTTTTGTGTGTGTGCATGCGTACATGCCATATACAATGCACATCATCATAAAGAACTTAAGAAAGAAGAAAAAATAAGGATTGTTTTGCATAAGAATCTTTTCCCTGATGGTTCAGGCTATTAATCAGACATCACGACCCCCATTCTCATCTCAAACTCATTTGGCAGACTTTAGCCTGCTTTTTAAACTAGTCAAGGATGAGCAATAGGGGGCTACAGTCTGTACAGAGTCTCAAACATAAATCAACATTTGACAATACCTGCATTGACTCGCTCTTTAATTTGCCTCTACTGCACTGCACGTGACTGTGCTTTATACTTAGCATGATGATGAGCTTTTATGAAGCCCATTGTTGTATGAATAGGGAAGTTACAGTTTAACCTATACCCACTTACTTCCCTTTGTATTGTGATACATTTTCATGTGTTAATTGGTCCCTGTAGGGCCTTTTCCTCTAAGATTCGTCTACATGGATTTTAGAGATCAGTGTTGTTTCCAGAGCAGCACCACTTGCAGCTGGCTGCAATTCGCTGTCACAAACGAGAATATTTAAGAAAAGCAGATGGTTCCTTGTGAGATTGGATTGATTATACTCAAAGTAATCAGTCCGATTGAGTTGCTATGATATGTGGGGTTCCTCAGGGGTCAGTTCTTGGACCCCTTTTGTTCAACCTATATGCTGCCTTTGGGTCAAATTCTGCAGAATTCTAATGTCAGGTATTATAGTTATGAAGATGAAACACAGATATATCTTGCGCTGTCCCCAGATGACTGTAGTCCAATAGAGACATTGTGTAATTGTTTAGAGCAAGACCCAGTAGGGCTCTGAGATCTACTGACTAGTGGAGCACAGACTTCAAACCAAACACAGTGAAGCAGCATTTAGCAGTTATGCTGCACACAACTGTAACAAGCAGAAGTGAAATCAGCCCCAACTGTAAGCAAATCCAGGTTAAAAACATTTATTTTTTCATGTGCTTATGGCTGAGCTCTTTTAAAGAACTTTAAATCGTAATCTTGGACTTGCACTTTAAGTCCTCCTGTTTTTTTTTAATTGCAAATCAAACTATTGTTTAATTTTTTCAATTGTTGTTAAATTGTAATGTTTTAAACAGTTTTTAATATCTGCTTGTTCTATTGTGTGATAATTTCATTTTAAAATTGATTCTAGTTTTTCCTTGCCTTTGTAAAACACCATGAATTGCCTTTTGTATGAATGGTGCTATACAAATAAACTTGCCTTGCCTTGCCTCACACAGATGCCAGTGTTGTTTCTGTTCAATTTTAATGTCAGGGACCTTTGATTTGTGAAGGAAAACACAAATATCCTCGTCACCGACTCCTAACCAAGCACCATTGTGTCTGCATAATCACTGCTGCAGAACAATTCTCTGTTCTCTTGCATATGCTATATTGTATTAATCTTATCCAACTGATATAAATGGCCCAGCGCACTGAGCAATTACTATAATAATGTGGAGCTGTTTACAAATGTCTGTTTCACTTCATTGTTAAGGAATTTCAAGGTTACGCTTTTATGTTGAAGCCATTGCTTTTAAGAAACTTCCAAGGTTAGAAGCCATTTTTCTGGTGAGTCACCTGAATTTCCTTGAATTTCAATGAGCTTCGTCGACACGAGCTTAGACAATCAGAGATAAAATCCGATGGAGTATTATAGCTACTGATAACACACATACAAATGCCTGTGCGCACACACACATTTGTGAGGTGGCTACACTGACTGCAGGGAATGTACACACCACACATTGCTGAATCCATTCTCTTTACTAATGCAGGGTGTGTGAGGAGGGTGGGCTTGTACACTTTACTCTCTTTCACCCTAAGGTGGAGAGGACACACTTATTTATCCCTCCACTTAGCTTTCTCTTAGACACACACACACACACACACACTTTGGTAGCTACACTCGAGACCTAAAATGGAGCAAGAGGAGTGTGGTGAGAGACCCTGTAATGTCAGGTTTCTTTGCTGAGAAGATGAAAGAGGGAAGATCAAACAAACGATGGTACGTGATACAGGAAATGTCATCCCTCCCCAGACACACACGCACACACGCACACGCACACACAGACAGCAAACATAAGCAAAGACGGACATATAAACACCCAGAGGAGAGGAATGATGATGGAACATGTGTGGGCTCTTGTGTGCAGCTCGTGTAATTTACACACAGTGTAATGCCATCCATGTTCTCTTTGGTGTAATTAATCACCAGCAGCTAAATAGCAAAGCATCAGCAGTCTGCTTTTATTTTTTTTTTTTAATGTATATATATCCTCCCAGTCTGCACTGGGATCTAAAACAAGGTCACACTAATATTAAAAAGAAATCCTTAATTATAGGCAAAGCATCACAGCATAATGAGCATGAACTACTGCCACCTCTTTGACAAGTGGTTGGTAAACATGACCCACTCTAGTGTAAAATATAGATGTAAACCACTTAAGCTATGTATTTTTAGACTTGAAGAAATATGATCTGACTGCAGTGTGGCCAACTCTGGCATTCAGTTCATGAGTTAAGAAGGTGGCAAATTGGAAAAAAACAACTTTTTTTCCCCCTAGCTGACATTAGAAGTCATTTTGTCACGTTGTTGAACTTGAGTGATCATTTTAATGTCTAGAGATATCAGCAGTCAGCCTTGAGTTACTTCGCTTACAGGATGCTCACAGCTATATAGTAGCATGTACTGGGTGGCAAAGAAAAGGTGCAAGTAACATATGAGCCCTGCTTGATCTTGTTACACGTGACCTGGCTCTGTATCTATTTAAGCTCACCAAATTACACTTCAGGCCTCTTCAGTATTTGTCATACACAAAGGCGACCTAAAGCCTGGTTTAGATGACGGTAACAAGGATACGCTGAATGTCCATCAGGCTCCTAAAAATCTGTTTTGCATTTCATATTTGACACTTGAATCACAAGTGCAAATAGCGTTTTTGAGTATTAGACCTTTGTTGAATATTTTGCTTTACAACCACTTTGCAAACACCTGTCTCGTTTAATGAATGTAACCCACACATCCTGCTCCTGGATCTTACCTAAGGGCTTTGTTAATTGAACATACCAACCGCCTTTATCTGATGAGTCAGTCACATCTGCTTTGTTCCTTGAATGTAACCCCTGTCTGCCTTGTTTGGTCACTGTCTGGAATCTAGACATGCCCATCAACACGCAGCCCTCACTGGGTAATCACCACAACGCAGCCAGGAATCGGTGATGAATTGCCCAGGTTGGGAAGGGTGCTGAGGTGCTACATTTGAGCACCCATAATCCACTTTAATCTCACTCTACACATCAACATACAATGAGGTTAACTACTATGCTAATAGGCACACACTTAACAAAATCCAGGCACTTTCTCAAGGTCACATGCACAGACGGATACCCGGTCGCTGCTCAGTATGCATCTTCTAGTCTGTGTGTGTGTGCGTTTTGGACGGTGTGTGTACAAATTGGATTGGCCTGACAGGTCTCCATTTACAGGGTCAGGCAAACCCATTCAGCATATTCAATTTGTTTTCCCTGCTAATAGAGAGAGGGAGAAAGAGAGAGGCAGAAGTGGTAGATAGTGATCTTAACTAATCTAACTTTATACATACTATACAGCATATCATTATACAATAATGCTAAATTAGGTGAACAGACCCTATTATTGGTATAAAATGGCCTTAATGGCATACTATTACGCTGAAGTGTAATAATATACCATTGAGGATGGAGGTTAAAGAAAAGAAAGGAAAAACTAAAAATTGTCTGAGAGCAGAAAGGTAAAACAGAAAAATGTGGAAGTCAGCGGTACCCTTTCTCAGGCTGATGCTGATCCATGTCATTTGTAAGTAGACTCAGCAAAGTATGACAAATGAGCATTCAATGGCAGTGGAGTCACAGTGGGTTGAAAAGGTCGCCTCGTCTCTTCTACTTCAAGTACAGGGCTGCTCTGCTTGTCTCCTGCTTGTGAATTCTTCATCATCTGTCATTTGAATACCAAAGCCCCCATCGTCTTCTATGACATCTGCACTGGACGCACGGGCTTCCTGTGTCACTCACTCTGAATTAACAAGGCCAGGTCTTTGTGAAACTGTGCAAAACATTAGATGAAACCTGTGGATGCGGTTGGCTCATTTGTTCAAATCATTGGCAGGTCGCTCTGACCTTTTGGTGCTCAATCTTTGCTGAACATCAGCACTGAACAGAAAATATGTGTCACCAGTGGCACACAGTGAGTGTCTATGCACAAAGAAATGCCTGCAAATACTTGTGTGAATTTTTTTCAATCTCTCAAAACCCACTCTATCTCTGTGCATGTGGGTTACAGTTTGGCTCATCAGCAATAAAGCACTTACACACACATAAACAGTATAAAGTGTCAACTGCTTCTGCTCTACATGACTAATGAGTTGACGAGCCGGGCAGAGTGTAGTCAGCCTGTGTGTATGCATGTGTGTGCTCCAAAGTGTGTGTTTTGCCATCACAGTGTGAGTACTACAAGTTTCCATTTACTTTTTTTTATGTTTGAGCATTTGTATTTGTGATTGTGACACAAGTTGTGTGTGCTTCACTGTGTTACTGTTGCTGCGAAGAGGTTTTTTTGAGGGCTTTCACCTAACAAAACTACACATTAACCTTAAAGGTGACAGAGAATTGTTGAACTGGGTTTTGAGCCTTGTTCTGTGATGTGACACACACAGTAAAATGTTGGTTGGATGTGTAATGCCTCAGAAGCTTCATAAAAACCTCTCTCTGAAAGCTATTTTAGGGTGGGGTGTTTTAAACGCGTGGTTGGCAAATCTGGCATCTTTTCAGGCTTAACTGGCAACCACATTATGAAATGCAAGCACTTGACACTGATTGGCTGCCTTCACTGACACTCAAATAAATGTTACTTCACCAGTTTCAGGACATGGACAGACCATCTTCTTACAGCTAATCACCTTTGAGAGGAGGGAACAGAATCAGAGTGGGGGGGTGGTGAGGTACATTTTACGTCACAAACAACCGTTTTTGAAATTGACCCATTTTCTAGCAGACATTTCTAAAAGAGGAATTTCTATGAAAAGGAGATGTTCAGAAATACTTGCAGGTTCCTGAATGTGGGGGGACTACAAAGACGAGGTGAAAACGGCTTTTGATTCTCTGTCACCTTTAATGTATGCAAAAGCTGTTGATTGAATTTAGTTTAACCTGCAAATGGTAAGGTACGGTCACAGGTATGAACACCTCAAACATTTGGGAAAGGTTAGCATAAGCTCTTTATTTACTGAGAAAAGCCAGAGAGTTGTCAGACCTTTTTGAGCAGACATTTTTGGCTTGTCATACCAAGAAAATGACTGCATTCCATTTAGGTGAGCCAGTTTCACTTCCCTGCTATTATGCATGCTGGCTCACTTTTATGGCTTACTGGGACTCTTGATGGACTATACCTTTGCCAAAACAATGTCTTCTACTTTTGCGTTTTTCTCCCCATGATGAGTCAAAACGTCTGCTGTGAGAAAGGTCTATTGTCTACAGGAGACGAGACTCAAACCTTACCTCCACACACTACTGTGGCAGAGTAGAATATTTTTCAGCTTCACCATCAGCAATATATGTTTTAACTAAGTAGACTGACCCCAGTCTGCTTAGATAAAACAAGAGCTGCATGTTTAATGACAAATGTCATGGATTCTTTATTGTTATTTTGTGTCTCTTTGTGGACAGCGTGGGTGATAAATGTCTATAAGATGCAACAGTGGTAGTTTAGGAGTGAATACATGTATTTTATATCTATAACTGCTTTAGATAACTGTGCAAAGCTCTGTTTTCACTTTAATGGTTAGGTCTTATTCTGTTGACCAGCATTGAAAAAGCAAAACAATAAATCCCAATTCTCACTCAGCATTGTAAATAAATAAAACATGGACATTTGCAGGGTAGTGTAGAACATTAAGATACTGTATATGCACAGATATAACAACAGCTCAGACCTTTTTTTCAGAAAAGTTTCATAGTACACTCAATCTGGTCTCCTGAATAGCATGTCTCTACACAAACTATAAAATGTAATAGAGTATACAGGCTACAGGATTATGTTTTCTACTAATGTAATACAGGATATGCTGTTAATTGTGTGTTTGTAAATGTATAAATGTTTGGCAAACTGCAAATGCGCTGATGCTGATACCAGCTGATAACCAAAGCGATTCTGTTGCCTACATCTAAACACTGTGTGAATCCTGACTTCTAATGCGACTTTGTATCACTTCCTGGTGCCTTGTTACTAAATTGAGAGCATTCAATCAAGAACATAAATTGCTTCTGAACTTAATCCAGCCAACTGCTACATTTCCAACAAAACATATTTACTGCTACAGTTTAACTGTGTAGAAGTCATTTCCAGGAGACGGTGCTGGTAGAGTATGGAAACATCTACATGACACTGTGTCATTAAAACCAGCGGTAAGAAAAATCCCTGTTCTGTCTGTTTTACACTATTGCTCACTTCTCTATAGACCACATTCACATTGTTATATATTTCTATTTCATTACGTCGCTGTAGAAAACTGTAACACTGCATCCAATTAACTGTCATTTTTGATTAGTTTTTACAAGCTCTCTAATTTTTATTTATTTATTTATTTATTGCTATTTTTGTTATCCCCTTTATTAGCTTCCATTTTATTTATGTTTTTGAAGGAGCCCCATGTTGACAAATACTCTGATGGAGGCCAGAGTTAAAATCAGGACATAGCTGTAGTGTCATTACATTACAGCTGGCACCCACTCTTACCAGCCATCCATCATTTGACTTTGAAAGAGAGAAGGGGGAGGGGGGGTTAAAGGATAGGAAGGAGAAAAGAGAGAGGGAGAGTTTATAGCTGTGTTTTATTAATTCTTGAGGCTGGTGGCTAAAAGGATTGCAGCGGATGAAAAAAAAAAGAAACAACTGAGAAGTGGCTGTGTGATGAGGCAGATTTATTCCAATGTAAATAGGCAGGCTTGGCCCAGTGGCAAGGACTTCTGGTAAGGAGGAAGAAAATGGGAATGAGGAAGAGAGGAGAGGGAGAATGGAGGAGGACAGGGAGGGGAAGATGAAGGGAAAATGCAGGAGGAGAAGAGGAGGTGGTATGGAGAGATGTGGGGGTGACAAGGGGAGAGGGGCAGACAGAAGGGCTGACATTGAGCAAATGGAGAAATCGATAAAGGAAAGACGGGATGGGGGTGGTTTGTGTAAATGTGAAAGAGGATGAGTGAGGGCATAGGTAGGGGGATGTGGAAAAGGAAGAGAGAGAGAGACTGACATTATAACATTAGAACTACTGGGGAGAGGATGAAGGTAAGAATGGGAGCAGTGGAGGAATCGGACAAAAAAAGAGACAAAAAGCTTTTGACTATTCTGTTTCTACATGTTAGACAAAACAGGCTGGGGAGAAGGATAAAACATGTCTTTATGGACTGAAGGAATAAGCTGTTTCACCTGTCAAAGACACAAGTCCTCCAACCTAAATCGTTTAAGTTGTCTGGAGAACAGAGAGGAACAGAAGCCCTACTGGAAGGAAGCACCGACCTTCACCTGGATGTATACGTTGAAGAAAAGAGGATCAGTGAGAACAGCTAAGGCAGAAATATCATGAAATGAGATGAGGTGGCATTAAAGAAAGAAAAGGAAGGAGGAGTCAGCATGTCCAGACAAACAAGGAGAAACATAGTAGATGCAATCAGATATACAGTACATAGATGATGACATACTGTAGGTAGATGTATACACATCAATTTACTCTAATGTTTTGAAAACAGGTCTCAAGCCAATAGACATAAATCCCAGTCTAGTAGAAAAGGGGATTATCATGATCGTCTTTAATAAGCAGAATGCCAGCAACCCTAAGCCTTCCTCTATCTAATAAATCCTCCATGATCCACAGAGGAGTATAATTAATACAGACAGCAGGGGGTGAGAGGTTAGTGTTGGCCGAGCACAAGTTAATAAGGAAGGAGTGAAGGAGGTGTGAAAACCACCTAACTCCAAATTGGTCTTTTTCTGCCTGGAAGATCAAAAGTTTGCATAGTGTATCACGGTGGTATTTAAAAGTTGCAAATGCTAATGTAAAAACAATAAATAATAACTACGTACACAAAACCAAATTGGTAAAACACTTTTGAGAATTATTGTTACTGGTAACATTGACCAAAAGTTAATTTAAAAAAAGTGTATTCTGTGCATGTGTGTGTGCGCAACAGTTTGAAGGGTTTAACATGTGTATATCCATATGTGTAAGAATTAAAAATTAATTTGTATGGCATTTGGAGGACCATGTGCTGGCTTAGCATAGCTTTAGCTTTTTAATTATGAATGGAATAAAATGGAAGGTTTTCTTGAGAATGTCGGTTTTGATTGATTGATTGATTGAGGTCTCTTTAGAACCATTTCTATGCCATGTTATGTCAGGACTGAGAAATCACACTGCAGAGATGTGGATCTTAGTTGTGACAGGTAAATTGGCTCATTCTTTATGTATTCATGTATACATGTATCTGTCAAAGCTTCACTGTGGTTGACAGCAAAGCTGCTATAAGTAGGGACCTTCAAGGACTCTCCAGCATTCACAATTTGAAAATTTGCTATCGGGTAGCTGTAAGCTGATGGACTATATTGAGTAGCTTGTCAAAGTATAGCAATGAACTTTGGATAGTTTGAGTTTTCTTTTTTTTTAAAGGATGGTACTCTCTATTTGGCCTGCTTTGTTTAAATATCAACCTATTTCAAGATCCATTCCATTTTCTTTTGATACGCTGATGCAGTGCACACTTTGGAGATCAACTAGATCTAAAGACTAGATGAGCACTCACATTGAGAGGTGAAGCCATTGACTAATAGCGCTGTGATCCATGTTTGCCAAGATAAATAGGAAAAAAATAAATTTTATAAATTTAATTTGAAAACAAAAATAAGTATCCATTGTTGAATTGTCCTTGACACCTCCTTTAATGACAGCTGTGTTCTGTGTGGAATCTCTACCTCAATAGGCTGGCCCACATCTGTTGAGAGTAAGATAAAAGATGCACCTGAGCACAAAGGTCAAGGTGAGCCTTTTTACTAGAGCTGAATGAAAAGAAAGATGAAACACCAGGAGATGCCCTCTTTGAATCACAAAGCTACAGTCTTGTGGCATTTTGAGTACTAATGAGGTTCACGTAAATGATTGATCTACATTTTGCTCTTTTTTTATTCAAAGGTTTAACTGGAGATATTTCAGAAAATGAACCTCTCATGACCTACTTCATTTTTTAGAATTGTAAAGCATTTTAGTTCATGGACTACTGTGTGCTACTCTACAGAAAGTTCATTAGCAAAAGAGTAAAACACGAATATCTACAGTTCACTCCCAGTTTTAATAAACACTGTAATGTGCAAAGGTCAAGTTCTTCCTAAGTTCCCTCCCAAGACAGCTGGAATCTATGGCTCTCTATCTAGTTTCTCTGCATGTTTTCTTATGTATTGCAGGGGTTACTACAAAATCCACAATGCTACAATACTGAAATACTAAATGAATCTTCCATTTTTTTGTCCTGATAAAAACTTGACAAACGGGGCATAAATACCTAGAATTAAGCCTTACTTCCCAACCTTTCATAAAGAAAAAGATAATTAAAGGCTCACATTGAGAGAACAGGGGATATTCTTTCACTTATCCATTAGAGATTATTATTGCAAGAAAAGCGAAAAGGGAGAATTTGTAAAAGTGAAATGATCTACAATGGCCGTTGTGGCACAAATCCCCAACCATGCATATATCTTGTAGCTGAGGAGCCACTCAGCGGAGTACATTCCTTTCTCCTCCAAGAAGTCGATCTGGGGTCACACAAGACTATTTGCTCCTTTATCACAGGTGGGAGTAGTCCTAATGTTTCATCACAATACCTCAGACACAATTTCTAATATACCTGCACCTACATATAGACACACACACACACAGACACACACATGCACTCACCTCTAACAGCCCACCAGTCTTCTTGCTGAGAACCTTGATTAAAATTTCCTCCATGTTCTGCTTCAGTTGGTGGCATGGTGAATGATGTGTGTCCACACACAGATGGAGCTCCCTCACTGAATAACACACAAATGTGTGCACGGGCTTATTCACGCGCACACACACACACACATGCACCTGTCAGAAATTTTCAGGTGTGCTACATTCCTCATCTGCATGAGAAAATGGGAAAACACCCTCAATAAAAATGCCTTTCCTCTTGCCCACTCAGCTGTAGAGAAACTATGGAAATTGTTTTTTTGTTTTTTTTCTTCACAGCTCAGCTGAACTAGATCACTTTTGTCTTCTGTATCCAAGGATGATGTCAGGAAGACATCACAGATAACCATGAAAAAAAATGATAAAGTCACTTTGTATAAAAGCATCACCAAAATGTAAATACAGTGTTTGCATTGCGTGAAATAATGCAATGTAAAAAATATATGACATTGATTAAATGAGACAATTTGTTGTTGGTACAGAGTCAAACCTCAGCATGTCACTGATAAAAATTACCCTGCTACAGTAAACATTACTGGGTGAATGTCATTACTCAATATGCCAAACATTTCCTCCCATGGGCTTTCTATACTATATACTGTACATGATGCAGCAGGTTATCAGCTATTTAAATCCTTTAACAGATTTAATTGAACAAGAATTCAATGGCAAGGCAAATTAAATGCCCAAAACTGTCACGCTAAGTTGAATGTGACCACACAAGAAAAGGCTATGCTGATGGACTGCCAGAATTACACGAGTAGCAGGGGAAAGTGCTGATTATGAGTTCATTAAATAAAAAATTAACAAGTTAAAATGAAAACTATTTGAGAGCCACCAATCTCACTTTTACAATTAATTATCATTTCCCATCACTTGGGAATCTTTGGTGGGAAAATGAGAAGAGCCTCTACAGACATGGATTCAGCAGATCAAGACACCTAGTGATGGATTTTAAATGTAATTTATTGACGATGAAAAAAAGATTGATCATCTGAGAGGGGAAGACTATAACACCATGGCTGAGTTTCTCTCCTTCTGTGCATGTACATCTCTGTCTCTCTATCTATCACTGTCTATGACCACATAGGGAATGTTTCAGCGAAATTAATGGCAACCGCTTCACTGCCCATATGTTGCAAATGTGCTGCATTACTTTAGGTAGAATTCATTCGTTCTCTGAAATCCGCACAATCTCGGCTCACTTCAACCACATTAGCGCAACATTTAAATACAAAAACCAGTGGAAGTGGTCTTGCAGGATATGATTAACACACTGAAGCGACACTGAAATATTCTCAGCAGCTAGGAGAGGTGCAGTTAAGTCAGATAATATTCACTGCTGTAGATTCAGCACCTCATCATGTGGCGATACAAGTCATAACATGCAGGAACAGAGAGCGTGCTCATTAGATAATGTTTCCATTAATGGATTTCTTCCATCCTCTGAATCACGTTCTTTGCCTTTGTCTCTTGTTCCTATGGACCTGAGTCAAACTACCTACATCCCTCTGTCCCTTCACTCTGCCTTTTGTCTCTGGGATTATTACTATTCAAGTCACACCTGGTAGCTCCAGCATGCCTCTTATCTTTTTGCAGGGATTCTTTCTACATTAAAAACAAATCTTACCTATATTACTTCCTCTCTTCTTGTGTTCCTATAAATCATAGTTTCAACGCTATGGCCCATTCTTCATCAGCTCTTGACCTTTTCAATGTCGATACAGTGACGTGTTCCTAGAGAGATCAACATGCTTTTGGCTTTTACGTTTCAAATGGGAGAATCTTGTCCAACAAGCTAAACATATTCATAGGTTATCACCTTTTGACTGCTCTTTTAGTTCACCAAATAACCCAGTACTTCAAATATCTCAAATAGTTCACCAAATAACACAGAACATGTGGGCACAACCCCCCACAACCATACGAGCAGAATTTGTGAAACACACCAGTAAAATAAATCAGTTGTAATGCAAGAATTAGCATTATGCAGTACTGCCAAAGTTGACAGCTTAAACCATATGACGAAATATTTTGTGACATTATTTTTTAAAATTTTTGTTTTGGGGCAGAGAGACAGGAAACAGGGAGGAGAGTGGGGGAAGGACACGTAGGAAAAATCGACTCAGTCAGGATTCAAACCAGCGAACATCTGCTCGGCATATACGCCAACGTGGTACGCCTTAGCCACTTGGCCATCCAGGCGCCCATTTTATGACATTATTAATTTCTTTTGAATGTTTATTTTCCATTTTCCATTCATGATGGGATAGGATATTATGTCATTTTCTAACCATTCACTTCATCACCCCCACGTCCATTTCATACAGCCCGTTGTTCCCTTTTGTCTCTCTGCATCTCATTACTCTCTTTCCTTATTTGTCTTGTTTGTGTGGAGGTGGAGGTCAAGACTCTTTGTTCACAGTTCGCTGGCAGGATAAAACCACAGTTTATTCCTCAAACCCCTTAAGTGCATTTGATGATAACATTCAGTTGCCCTAATATCATATTTATAATGTTTAAACTTTTGAGCTAAATATCCCTATTTTAATGCATAAGTAAAATTACATACAGAAGAAAAACATCCTTATTTATGTGAATGGAAACACAAGCTTGTTGGGAGACATCCAGTTGAAATTCTCAACAGACAAATAAGTGGAACTTTCTGCCCTTAACAAAAACAGTGCAGGTGCCCTCAAGCAAGACATTTAACCCACCCAACTGTTAAGGGGGCAACAAGTAGAAAAATACTGCTGTTCTGAGCTGCTTCGAAGTGAGTGGGTGTTTCATTGTATGAATATGAAACAGTGGCTCTTAAAAATGCCTGAATACTTAGTTTGCTTTCTATGATGATAAACTTTATAAACTCAATCATCCACAATATAACTAATGTAATATCACCTGGTATTTTCTGCTATTGTCTTAGTGCAACAAAGCATGCTGACAAGTAAGTGATATGATCTCTTATTAAGGAAAATATACTAATGAGAGATAGATTAATCAAATCTGAGATCTGAGTTTTTTTTGGGTTTTTTTTGCCAAATAGTATAGCATGTGACCTTGATGAAAATGTAAGTTGAGTATTTAGAGAAATTACTGTCTTTTTCAAGCCAGATAACATGTTTTTGAAGCAGATACTGGTTCATTACTGTTTTTATTGCTCAACGCTTTGTTACCCTGTAATCCACTGAGATCCTTGTTTGACAGTTTACCTTAAAACAAACTGGCACATTATTGTTTATTTCTTGACATGCACACACACAGTGTGAGTCATGGATTGCACCCATACTGAGGCGTATAAGAACACATCTCTCTCCTCCTACCCGACTAGCCAGCATACTGTTACACTCGCAAGAGCTCTTGTCAAAACCAGAGAAAGGCCCAGAGCTGCCTCATAGCATGTGAATGTGCTTGTGTATGTTTGTTGCATGCTGATGTGTTAAATGTTTTCACTGCTAGCACAGCAGCTATCTGTGCCCATCTCAGTGTGCACCCTGCTCTTCGTGTTAAAACAGCAATTTCACTCACACTGCATGCAGGGGTTGGATTACCCCTGATGTTCTCTTGCCACCAAACATCAGTTAAGTTCATCTGGATTGGATCAATTTTTTGTCAACCTGTGAACTAAGAGCTATTTTAGCTTCAATCCTACGGAGAAACATACATTCAGGATCAAACTTTGGTTTTGGCAATCATCCACGCTAATAAACTATGCCCGAGAAAAACACTAAGTGAGCTTCAGCTCCTATGCACTTCTCTGTAGCTGATCTTGACCTCTGACTTCATTGCAGAGGAGTAGAAGAGAAAACTGAATTTGTTAAATAATTTGCCAGTGGGGTTTAATAAAGACTAACATTCATCGGGATGAATGGTGTCAGTGCTGAGCAGAGTAAACCAAAGGTGAAAACCTTCACAATCCCCATTAGTGAAATTAGATAACAATAAAGTCTACACACATGTCACTCTAACTGTGCACAGGTGTTGTCCTTTTATAGGTTCAATTTTTTACAGCACCCATTGCACACAGCAGTAAATGCAATAAATTTAGACACCATCTGAGATTTTTTATTTCATTTTTAATGGCCTCATTTTAAACTTTTCAAGGGTACGCATGGAACAGTTTAACAATCAGAAGGTTGAAACACATGACTTACAATTTTCAAAAGGAAGTGTGACTCTATAGCCCATAAAATGAATCGCTACATAATAGTCAAGGTTATTTGACAGCAACGGTACATTCCCTCCTCCTTCATCTTCTGACAGTGTTTGTGGTGATGAGATTCTCTATCTCTGAATAAAGGCTGAGGAATTTATAGATCCACTGATAATTTCAGATGTCCAATTTAAAAAGTACACATATGCATGCAGAAATGATTGCTTGAAATTAATTAAGCAATATAAAAAAGAGACACCATTTTTATTATACACAAACTAAATGTGCTAAGATAGAGAAATTCTTTAAAACCTGGGCTCTCAAAGAGAAAAGTGTGAGAAGTGACTGAAAACCTAATGAATAAAGGATCACTGGTTTAGCTGTTACTAAGGTAAAAGAAATGATGGCAATGAGTTGAGTTTACTTCTGAGTCTTTGTGATAACATGGAATTTGGAAAAACTCATTTAAAGTTTGTCTGAATGAACCACTATATACCAATGCTCTTGTTGTAAAGAAACATATCAAGCATTAACCAATGTTAGCCAACAGGTGTTTCTACAAATGAAAACTCCATCTAACAGTTCATTGACCTTCGAGTCCAACCGGCTGCAGGCCCATCTACTCCACAGCTTCCCTGTTGTCAGTGATTAGTGCTGGCCATGTTTGTTGCCAGTGACGATGGCTGGTTACTATGGAGTCCAACAGAGAGAGACATCTGGAGCTGGGTCACCAGGGTAACATGGCAGTATGGGTAAGGATTGCTGAAGCAATGGCCTTGATCGCAGGACCTCAGAGGGAAATGTGTGGGTCTGTGTCGTGGTGCTTAGCGGGGAGTCAGTGTAAAGCAATGATGACAACATGAGCGATGACACCACCCCTTCACCATCACCACCTGACCACCCATAGATACCGAGCACCAGAACATAAGGTGAATGCCAGAGGTCCAGCATGTGGAGAATGCTCATTAGCGTGTTCATCGGAACATCACTTGAACTGAGTGAAGCTAATTGGTACTCAGACCTTTAAATGGCTGCATAGTGTCCTTTGGGTGTGTTTTTGGAAGAGACAGAAAGAAAGTGGGAAGTGCAAGAGAGAGAATGTGCAGTGGATGAGACAGAGAATGGTAATGACATATTTACAGCACATACTGCAGAGTAGAACTGTACATTTACTGCCCACAAATGGCCTATCCACCATTAACACCTTACCACACAAGCTTCAGATACCACATTAAGACATCTGAACTCCCTATATCTCAGGCTCTTTTCCAGTAAGTCTTGATGCATTGATTTTTATTTCAACTTATGAAACCAATATGGACACTTTCTGTAAGGCAAACCTGGAGGACAGTCAGAGCATTACCCCCAAATTCCATTACAGCCACAGAGGAAATGCTCTCAGTGAAATGCTTAAAAGCTGCTGCTCTGCCCATTGCACCGTGTCCGATAGAAGCTTCCGAGCTCAAATGTTGCCAGGTTTAAATTCCCGATGGCTGACACAGATGCTCTTCCTCATGTAGTGCATTTAATTAGTGTGAAATTAGAGAGTGCTCAGAGAACATAAACTTTGGTAAACACTGAAATGGCCTCCAAGTTGGTGTTACACCTAAAGATATCCATCCAGGAATTTGTATTCTAAAGACAACAAATAGTTATTTACTGTTGAGTAAGTTTTTTCACTGTCAAGAACTCCATTAAAAACTTTTCTTGTGATGTAACAGTGACAGAGAAAGCAAGGTTATGTCAAAACATAACCTTTTTGGAAAACAAAATGAAGTTAATATTGGATGTTCTCAAGTGAATTGGTTCATGTAATAAATATCAACCCACAGAGGATGTTGACTAATTACAAACTACGACCTTTTCTTTCAGTGATATTAATGACTTTGTCAAAATATACACATCAGACAACTCAACAACAACTCTGATACCGCTTTGATTGTAGTGACACTAAAGTCTATATTGTGAGAGTTGAGAATTCACACTGAAAACATTGTTGCAATGCAGTTTTCAATTGATAGAGTACTACTGTCATGAGGCCAAATGCAGGATAAAGACAAAATTATTATGTTTTCATTTTCAATAACTACTATTATAGTATGAAAACAATTTCTCCTCCTTCCACCAGGGAGAGTGTTAAATAGATGATACAAAATTTCACAAAACGTATTTGAGACTAAATAAGCAGCAATCACAGTGAATGTTCAAGGGAAATGAAATACCCTCTTCTTAAGACTATTATTTAAAACTGAACATTCATCATAACCAACTAACTTCAGCAAACAACCTCACAAATGGCATGGCATGTTTATTCAAATGAAGCCAAGCTCCAATTTCTCAGCAACCAAAACAAGTACAGAAGAAAATAGTGCGCTCCTATAGGAGTCCATAATCCAACATAAAAAATGGTGAGAATGAAACCAGTCAAAATGTCAACAAGGCTGTTTTTACCTTATTTATTGTATTCTGTTCTACTGCTGACTTAAATTGTCTACATGTTGTCTTTTATCTCATATTTCTACTGTTGCTGCAGTAACCCACACCTCTAAAGTACCATCTGATTATTGTCAGTCCTAATACAGACACTCAGAGTCAAGAAAACCTAAAAGGACCCATATGGAATGATAAATTACAGAGCAGTTATTTTCTTAAAAGTGGTCCATAATGGAACACTTCACTCTTTGTCTTGGGAACACCTATGGCACTCCGTATTAAATGAATCACTTGTGATCAACTTGAATGGCCTATCTAGACACAAAAGGAGACTCTGAGGAGGATGTTCCTCTCTCAACGCAAGATAAAGTCTTCTTTGGCACTTTGCATTCAACATCTGCGGGTCAGCAAGGAGAAAGGGACAAGAGGAGGGAGTTCGGGGAATAGAGTGAGGAGGACCGGGACAGGAGAAGAGGAGGAGATTAGACAGCTTAAGGTCTTAAGAATGGAGTCTGAGGAGGTGAGGTCATCTCAAGAGTTGCAGGGAGAAAGGAGGCAGAGAGAGGGAGAGATTGTGTGTGAGAGAGAGGGGGGAGGAGTGTGAATGGGAATCCATTATGGCATCTAATAAGCTTTCTCTCTTCACTCCTGCCGCCTAAACTCAATACCTTGTCCCCTGGTATATATATACGTGCGCACACACACACATACACATCAACTCCCTCCCATGTTGTAACTTTCCCTGAGGATTCAGCAGACTAATTCTCTATATTGATTTTGATGGAGACCAGAGCAGATGCTGAGAAAGACTCACTTTAGACCAAGTGGGCCTAAGCTTTTAGACAGAGACATGCCAAGCTGTGATGTGTGAGTGTGTTTGTGTGTGCACGTCTAAGCATTGGTAGAAAAGAAAAGGGAAGAAAATGAGAAAATGAGGCCATCAGTGGTTTCTGGCACGTTTATGTGACAGTGCATTTCAGTGTGTGTGCACGTTTTGTTTCCTGACACACAGCGACAATTGTATTAAAGTAGAAGTGGGACCTAGCAGTGTCTTCATGTCAAGTGAAGTCAATGCCATTTAAACAGGCAGATGTGACATTAGATACGGGGGGAGGGAGGGCACACAAGTAGGCAAACAGACACACACTTGCAAGCTTACCACAACACATACCTCAGGCAGGAGTATTTGCACATTTACAAATGTGACATTTGTGCTGAGGGCGAGGAATAAATGGAAACAGTTATAAACTACAAGTGAAATCCTCATCCACTGAGACAGCATGAAAAAATGACATACAATACAATACAATACAATACAATCCAGTTTTTTAATAGATTAAAATCTCTTTTTGGATGATTTTGTAGGAAAAAAAGGAAACATAACCACTACTTTGCAAAAACACCCATCACTCTCCACAGCTGTGATGTGCTTAGTCATCTGAGATTAGTAATTAAACTAATGGATTGGTAAATAATACAAATGCAGAGCATGTTCACTGGTTTTCACAGCATACACCCAGTATTAAGATACAACCTTGAAAAGGTTGTATCTTTATTGTGCATATTGAAGCATTTCCAAGGAGGTCAATAGTAAGATTGTGTTGTGTTGAAGTTACATTATAAATTATTCAGTGGAAAATTATAGAAAACAAAATCATATTAAATCTCCTTTAAGTCTCACCGTATGGGCTGCTAATGACACACACACACACACACACACACACACACACACACACACACGCACACCAAAAAAAAGACCCAAAGTCTACAAACTTGAACAGAGATAGACAGTTTGACAGATACTTTGATGGAGACAGAGACTAAAATCTACACAGGTGTATTGGCCCTAGTACCTTCCTCCTCAGGACCCAGCTGAGTCACACAGCACCAGTCCTGAGATCTCAACAAATTTGCTGCTTGACAAAACACTGCAGAATACCTTCTCTCTAAGGGTACAGCAGCCCCATAGCCTCAGGCGCCAAAGTGATACAGTACAGAGGTAAATTCATGTCCTTTTTTTTTATGCGTCTCCATACACAAACATACTTGCCTGACCTTTTCTCTAGACCTGACCCTGAGTGTTATTTGAAACAAATAAGATATATCCATTTTCAGTCAACCAAGTGGTCATAACTGCTGAAAGACAAAGACAGAGATACAGCTTACACGCTGTATTCTGAGTCATGATATGAGTCATATTATGTCATCTATACACGCTTAGTTTTGACACAAGTAAAAATTCTTTATCTCATGCATGCACACACACACACACACACACGCACACAAGTGCCATATGGAGGCACAGTGAAGTCAGTGGTTACAGTGAGTTACATCATACAGGTAAGACAAACCAGTGAGCCAGCTGGACTGAAAACAGACACTGACTTCATATTGTGAGATGTTGCCAACAGATAAACTGAATCCTACAAACAGTAATTTCATACCAAGAAATAAATACATTAAGACATTGTTTATCTGATATATTTCCAACATTGCAGCACCAATATTACATGCATTTATGTAGCACTGAACCATGTTGATTCAGTTTTTTTATGAAATGCAATAGAATTCTACACAGGTGCATGATGGGAGCAGATATTAGATCAGACGTCTGATGATATGAAGATATCAGTGACCGTCAACTGAATATGGCGCCCTGTAGTTGATTAGTAGCTTAATTCAAGGTCTGTTTCAAAGCCATTATCTCTGTCGTGACTTTATATGATTCAGTGACTTGTCAGTGTCTTTTCCTGACATTGCTCAACATTGGTCCATAATGATACCATAATGATTTCCAACACCTGACTTGGCAAAATTTTCTAAGCAGATCAAAACACTGTGTCCTTGTCCTCTTTTTACACGATTGGCCTGACTCTAGCAATGGCAATAATCCAGTCTAATAAACCCCCAATATAAGGATACTGTTAAATATGACAAATTAAAAGAAGGGAGGTAGTTGTATTAAAAGACAATATGCTAAACAGAAGTGGAGCTGCCAGCAGCTGGTAGTCATTAGCCATTTTAATCTTTCAAAAAGATGGTTTAGTAAAAGAAAGAAAAAAAATAATGTCAGCTTAAAATAACAACATACTCATTCACAATCATTTAATAAACCAGTTCACTGAGCATAAAATGAATTTAGCAATAATTGTGGTATAAAGTCTGTTTATGAACTGTGTGAGCAAATAAACAGTGTAGACCAGTGGCTCTTAGAGCATCTGAACCCACAGCATCTATTCAGATGAACTGTTATAAGATTAGATTCAAATTGTGAGGCTAACAACAAAGAGATGATAGGTTTGAAACAGACCCTAAATGTTTTAAAAGTGATGGGAAGTTAGTTACCATGGCTTGGCCATTGGAGATAGGTTGTTTACCCACACAGTCAGCAAAAATGCTTACTGCCCAAATGCTGTAATTTGTGGAGTAATGACTCTATCTTGATCTCCATCACAAATGAAGCTCAAGAGAACCATCACTTTTTAAAAATTTCCTCAGACTAATTCAGTGAAACTTCAGTGGTCCGAAAAGGAGCTGATAATGGCTCATTTAGCATGCTGTTAATGTTGCCAGTTAATTTTTTTTGTTAAAATGTCTGACCACTGTCGAACACAAGCTGAGTTCAGGTTGTAGCAGCAAAACCCACCCAATCCACTGAAAATGTTATACTTCCTGTTTACAACCTCTTAGAGCCTGAGTATAAATAATAAAGACAAAAAATAATCTTGGGAGTAACACAATCTGTTAATATCAGCTGTTTTTGATGTCACACCATCAATATTTTATGAGATTATAGAGGCTCGGTTGTGTAAAAATTCAGTATCATCAGCTGAATTTTAAATGTCAGATGGATTAATTAATCGTGATGTCTTTGGACTTGTTTCGATCTCTGAGTGCACCAGACCTCAGACATCTGAATTAATAATTGTGAGCGAGGAACAAAAAAAATATTGTTTTGTTTGCTTCTAAGACCAGGAGCCCCGTAAGATTCACCCTTATTGACCCTACATTATTAGGTATGTAAAACTTGATGTTTGACGTCTTGATGACGCTTCAGAATTGTGGCTTGTGCAAAACCCATCTGACTGGTATGTCACGTTTAAACTAAATATCTTGAAACAAGTGAGCAAGTGACAGGAGTGAGCTGACAGGTAAGGAATGCCATTCATCATCTGAGACAGTCTGCATTGATCATTACAGCCAATGGATGTTATCCTTCACCCTTGGGACAACCAATCATATGTTCTCCCCTGTATCGCAAAGAAGGGGGGTTCTGAGGTGCAAGGTATCAATAAAATCATGAGGGGGCCCCCTGGGTGCATTAGTTTAGTGGTGATTAATGAGATGGTGCTTTAATGGGGCACTGACACACCATTGGCTGAGCATCAGGCAGGAAATCACCAATGACAGTGGTAGACTGTGGGTACTCACTCTCATCTGCCCTCTGATAAGAAGCCATTGAGTCTGAAAGATAGAGTGGTGAAGATAGAGAGAACAAAACTGACACTTTTTTGTGAGAAAATAAGTGGGAAGAGGACGAAATATAAACAATACGAGTTTAAGCTGTGACTGAGGTGCCACATAATTCAAATTCGTGAAACAATTCAAACGCACGCAAGATGTTTTCTCAACTGCTTCACTTTGTCTGCAGGTAACACACACACACTAGTCTGGTTTTCATACCTTCAGGGGACATTTCATTGGCTTCCAGTAGTTTCCTGGACACTAAATCATAACAACTATTTATCTAACCCTAACTATGTCTTTGCCATAACATTTAATTATTTACATTCTGGGGACTTGCTTCCTGTCTCCATAAGGAAGACAAGTCCACACACAGACACACACAGTAGTAGTGACAGCTGGTATGAGACCAACAACTACGAACATCTGAATTCTTCTGCCTGAATTTTTACTCTCACTCTCACTCTCACTGTGTGTGTGTGTGTGTGTGCGGTACTTTTGCCTTTTAAGTAATGTGCTATTTGATGTGAAAGAATGTGCTCATATGTGCAGCTTGTGTGTATGCATGTGTGCATGCTTTTGTGTTTGTATGTGTACATGTTTGAGTGTGTGTGTGTGTGTTTGCGTGCGTACGTTTTCTGTAGTCCCACTGTAACTGGCTGTGGTGTTCTATTCCATTTGAAGCTGTTTATGCTGCCTGGTTAAAGTTTGATGAGACCTCTGCTAGTAAATGAACACAGTTAGAAATTTTGAGAGAGACGCATTGCGGAAAACACATCATCTTTGTGTGTTTGTGTGTGTGTGTGTGTGTGTGTGTGTGTGTGTGTGTGTGTGTGTGTGTGTTTGTGCTTGCGTGTGTGTGTGTGTGCCACGCTGTCAACATTTGCTCCTGCCACAGACACACTGAACACAGTTTGTTTTATTTGTTTGTGTGCAATGAGAGTGTTAACAGCTTCCAAGCACAAGCGGACGTGGCTGTCCGTAATCTGCACATGCACGCGTGCACTTGTGTGTTCCTGTGTGTCGATGGCGGAAATGAGAGTGTGTGAGATTGGCATGTAATTATCAGAGTGTCAGTTCACTGATATTCTGCCAGGTCATTCATCCTCTGACTGTCATCACTTCACACCCTCTAGGACTCACTATTCTGAGAGTTAGTGTAAGTGTACGTGTGTGTGGGTTTGTGTGTGTGTGTGTGTGTGTGTGTGTGTGTGTGAAAGAAAGAAAGAAAGCGAAGAGAAATCCCTTTTTATATTAAAAAAAATAAATAAATAAAAAAATAGCAGCATGGATGAAGTCCAGCATTACTTCAAAGTTGTCTGCTCCATGCTGGGGTGAAAAACTAACATTTGCTGTAGCTGCTCTAAATTCGCATTAGGACTTAAATTTGACAAAGTCTGTGAAGTCACATCATACTGAATAAAAAATGATGCAAAGTCCTTGGGCAGGCACGTACCAACATAAGACAGTTCCATTACAGTTACAAAAAAGCTTAAAGTTATGTTTATTTTTCTTAGAAATATGTTTTCCTGTAAGGTAAATGAACTTAATAGAGATCATATGGAATTAATGAGGCAAAGAAGTTTTACAAAACTTTTACAAAACAAAAGTTGCATTAAAGCATGCCGTCAAACTAAAATTTGAAGCCACTACATGCACCCATGTAAAATTCTAATTAACTTTAAGTATCTGAGGTAAACGTTGCCCTTGATTCCAGGCATGTTTATCACTGTTGTGAAAGGAAAGGGTTCTGGTTTTAAGTTCATCGACTCAGGCCATCCTCATAAATCGTAAAACTAAAGTAGATGAATCTGGATGGAACCCAAAACTCCCAAGATTTTAGATAAATGAACCCAAAAATGTCTGCCAGAATGAATACCACCTCATTAGTATTTCAATACTACTTCCAAGAGCTTCCATTATTACTACTCCCTTCCTAAAAGCGATCTTGACTTTCTTTTATAATCAAGTCAATAGGACATACAGTCTAATCCCAAGGTTCTTTGAGATGTATGTTATGTGGTTTAATAGGTGAGACCATGTCCTCCAACCAGGATGTTGCTCTCCATTTATTAGTGCTCTAAGTGCATTCTCAGGAGACACACTAACCTGATATTTGGTCTCTAAAAAACATTTTTCTTCTTTTTCACCTCTTAACCTTACTCCATTTTTCCACCCGACTCTTAGAGTACAGTTCAGGATCCTACGGTTGGTTGAGTTGACATGCTACACTATATATACTGTCTCTACCATTGTTTGGAAAGCACACATTCTCATTCCATTTTCATTCTCTTCGTAAAGCAAATAAAGTAAGAAGAGCATTTTTTTTTTTTTTTTGGAAAGACTTGCAAGTAAAAACCACAGTAAACATTATTTGTTTTCAGTGTTATTCGTTTCATGTCTGGTGCCTAATCCAAAGAGGATTTGAGCTCTAAGAGTGATATTTACTTTATATGTGATATTTACTGCGTAAAACCCATGCTGTTGTAGTTTGGTGCAATACTAAACAAAACTTCCATCACCTCAACTTCAAATATGTCTAACTATTAATATCAAGAATGCAAGAATGTCATGAGCTGCAATTATAATTAAAACATATCGGGAAGCATTATATGGAATCAGCTGTTCTGTTGCTGACAGATGTGCAATAATGACTAAGTAATCATGATGGATAAGACTGCTGAATAATGCCCCTAACCTTGTAGTAAACATCATTGTCAAGAATGCTGCTGAAAAACAGAGAAAGAAATTATTAGTTTGTATCTCAACTACACATACAACTACAAGTAATTTATTGCTGTTTTGTTTTCTACAAAGAGTTTTTACTTCTGTTACAAATGGCAATAAATGTTCATAAAACATGTAATCACACTTTAATTCTAGTCCACACATTTGAGGAATAAAAGAGAATAATAAAGGTTGTGTGCCCCATGAAAACACTGACATGGCTGTTGTGCTCATTATGATCTACCTTTTATGTAATCTACTGGCTTGTGAGCTTTCCGGCTTTGTGAACCATGAAGAATAAGTAATTACTTACAACTAAACAGAATCAGATCTTTATTGTTGACTGTGAAGCCTCCCCGTGGTCACACTAGAAAGACAGATGTGTTTATTGATGTATCAGACATCTTATTAGAACAGTTGGAACCCCATCAGGCATCATGAAGAATAAATACCAAGTAATTAAGCTGAAACAAAATGAAACAAACAGCAACATATCTAAGACTTCATAGCTGCCATCGAGGCTTGTGATGGTTTGTTTGTCTATTAATAAATGTACTTGTGTCTTGTGAAAAATGAAGAAGAATTGATCTGAGATTTATAAAGATAATCTTTTCTTTTATACAGATTATAGCAGTCAAAAAATGTGATGTTTTTTCTGCTGAGCTTCTTGTAAAATAATCTCCAATTACATGAGAATGGGGGGAAAATCACCCTTCTCTCTTACTATATTATCATTTTCTTGAGCTGATGTGTTAACTGGTGTTTCAAATGTCTATAAGTCACATGGAGCAAGATTGCAATCATGCTCAATGAACAGTAAAGCACAACTAAATAGAAAGGAAGCAAAGAGTCGGTTATTTAACTTAACGGCCCTGTGGTCTGATTAGCTTTTGGTATTTAACATGTCGGGACAAGGGAGTGAATTTAGCTTCAACTGAGATGCAGTTAATCTTTGATTAAAAACCTTACCACACATTCTGTGCCTGCAGAGAAAAATAACTTTTGCAGTTGCTAATGCTAAAGCATCAACATTATTCATTTTGTTTGAACCCAGTTTTCTATTCCAGGTACGAACACAGAGAAAACAAACTAGTTCTTTCCCATTTCCCATTTTTTCTGATCATGACTACAAGGCTAGACTACAAGTTTCCATTGATAAATGATAATGAAAGACTTAAAAAACGTAACAATACCAGAGCGCCACAGTACTTTGCCTTAAAAATTTAAATGCCTATCTCATATAGACGCCTGTCCCAAATAAACACCTTTGGGAAAATAAAGACCTGGGCTGTTATTTGCAGCTTTATGGTAGTTATTTTCTTCAAACTGTAATATTTCCCTAAATGTAAGCAAGTAATTGTTATTCCTAAACCTCAGCCAAACTTACCCATAGTGCTGAATATACTTTGCTCAGTGATATCTAATGGTCTTGGAAGGTGCAGATAAATAATGTAATCCTGGATGTTCTGAAGTGGAGGAACCAACTTTGTATTTTTCCAATTAAATTGGAAGATCTGGTTGAGAAATTAACAGTAAAAAAAAAAAAAAAAAAAACTCCCCCATTTCCCTCATTCTATTTTAAATCTGTCAGGGCTCAGTAGTGAATTCACTCTGATCACCTTAATATGGTTCTGTTTGCTGTAGTGTGGCTTTTGATGTTTTTGCTCCAGATCCTTCAATCAGAAATATGCACTTGATACATTAGATCACATGTTTCATGTGAAATGTTGTTCTCATCTAGATCTTTAACATTGAACTAATTTTCAGCTCTGGATGAATTCTACAAATGAGTCTAATGAGTCTAAGATTGAGCAAAGCTGTCACCGCTTTTAATGAAAAGAGATAGATGTGTGAAAATTGTGAACCATGACACTGGTTTCTCAACCAGGCAACCTGCTGTTATCAGGGGAAATATATCTGTTTAGCTTCATTGCTATTGGAAACACTTGGTGTATTTAAAGGCTCTAAGGGCGGCCTCTGTCTGGTTTTCAAAGCATGGAGCTCATTTTGAGAAAATTTGTGAGTAATGTAACAATGCATTAACTGACAATGCTGTATCAATGTTATTACTTTTGAATGAAGCAACCGGCAGTCTTCAATGTGGTCTCATTTGTTTGGAGTAATTATAGCAAGGTATCATAGTTAATTAGACAGTAAGATGTTCAGAAATGCTTAGAAAATCTGGTAAATGTTCCCTGTGGTGCGGCATGTCTTGCATCTACAATACATTAATGATGATTTGGTTCAATCTCCCAGGGTGGTGAAGCAATCTGCAGACATGAGAGATCGGCTGTGCATTACATGCTATAAATTACAAGTGGAAAAAATAAACAGAGAAAGTAATTGATACGTAAAAAACAGGAGCAACATAAAGTAGGAGAGGACTAAAGAAATGATTGTCATACAACATCATATTCAACGTCTCTTCAAAGCGTTTCCAAGGCTGGAATAAAATAGAGAAAACTGTCTATTTCACTGGGAGAGTGTTCGTGTCATTAGAGCGGTGATAGCGATATGAGGATGTTCACTGAAGTTAATGTTTCTCACTCACTGCAAGTCACTGTGGCTAAGAGCGCCAGCTAAGTGGCTAAGATATTAAATGTAATTACTCAGACTTTCAGTGCTGCACTTGAGGCATGAATAGACATGAGGAGGTGGTATACTGAGTAGAAATGAAACCAAACTGTCTTCATGGTAATTTCAGGGTAAAGACACCAACTTGTCAGTGCTTTGCAATTGTTCCCTATTCATTTCCATGTATTTCAACCTTACTTTTCTTTTGTCTAGTCATCCTAAAAAACATTTTCTAATGGAGGGAGTGGGGGTTTAAATCATGGCTATTTTTTTCTTCTGTAGGTGGAGCTGAACAGTACACAAGGACTCCACCAAAATAAAAGTCTGAAACACAGTGGAAACCTCCTACATATGCAATTTTGACACCTCAAAAGGCACCTGAGGTTTTTCTTTGTAAATTTAGGACTATAAATGAATACATGTACCATTTAGTGGCAAATTCTGTGGGCAGTTTCTAGGTGGTTACTGCAGTAAATCAATCCAACAGAAGTTCAGCAGAACAACAGAGTTTTTTTTTTTTTCATTCAATGAAAAAAATTTGAATTTACTTAATACAAATTATGTCATGTAATCAGTAGCTTGGGGGTTTATATAGTAAGTCTTTATAATTAATAGTTTTAATTTACATCACCATGAAATCATATATCCCCCTGATTTATGAGATCTGTAGAATATCCAGTTTGATTAGCTTAGAGGAATATGTGTCAAATGCAAATGAGTGCATCGGTTTTTTTGTGAAATTCATCTCACACCATTTTTTCTTTGATATCATCATCACTGTGTCTGCATAATATGCCTGGGCACCCTAAGTGTTGCTTGCTACTATATTTTTAACTAATTTCCAAAGAATTTTCACCTGTTTCACAGTTCTCTGAACAATAACCAGAAATAAATAAACCTATTTCCTTTGGACGTGTAGTGCTTATGCAAGCATACATGTCCACATGCTCACACTCTCTCCTCACAGACCCATTAACAAGAAAACCTTGGACTGGGAGATTTTAGCTGGAATGCCAAAGCGATGGTGATCAGGATAAAACATAAAGGGCAACATCACATCAGCAGATTGGTGAGACCACACACAGAGCTGTTCATTATTGCATTTATTCATAATACACAAGTGCCTGTTGGAAAAGTGGCTGCAGATGAAGGTAGAGAAGAGAAATTAGAAGAGGAGAAAGAGAGCAGGTGGATGAGGGCAGAGGAAGGGCAGGTGGAGGATGAGCAAGAGATGCTCTTTTTCCACTTCTTTAAATCTTTCACATCACTCATAGTGCACTCTCTTCATCCTCTCCCTCACCTCCTTTTCTGCATCCCATCTTTCTTTCAGTTAACATTGCTGCTGTAGTTGCTCTCTTCTCTCGCTCGCTCTCTCTCCTGCTGCATATGTGCTTCTCTTCCTTCCCTCCCTCATGTCCTCTTCCTCTCCTCCCCTCTGTTCACCTCTCTTCGATTCTTCCCGTCTCATCAACTCTTCTCCCTGTTAGTCTCATCTAATCGCCTTTCATCTCCTCTCCTATCCTTCTCCCCTCACCTCACGCTTCAATTAATGACAGGCTCGGCAGCAGGATTTATTTTGTATCCAGATTAATCAAGCTGACTTCAGGATATTTTTAGTCAAATTACCTTTATGTACCAGATCATCTTGTTAATCTTAATGAATTAATCAAGATACATGTAAGCACTTCAAAGCATCAACAAGGAAACAAATATTCATCTTAACTACTGAATATTGTTATGTTCAAACAAGAGTAGGCAGATCGCTCAGATCCTTTCAGAGTAAGCACAAAGAATTCCCTGCGAATAATCAGTTGCACATTTTCAGGAACCAAAAACAGCTAAATTTGTTTTCATCATTGTGTTTTCATGTCTAAATTATCAATTACAAAAATATCTTGTTTTTTCATTATATTCTGTTATATTTTTAGCATGGCTTATTCATACTGGTATTCATATGATCTATTTCATGCACTTTCTAAAGATTGGTCAGAGCTATAAAAACTTGTGTGGATGAAGTTCCAAAATGACTAGTTCACACAGAACCACTATTTTCTTTGGTCAGGTCCTTCTGTCCTCTCATGGGCTGTAGCAATCAGCACGGAGCATGCATGTATTTGCAAGTTTAACTTCATGTTTATGGGTCTAAATACCAAATCATTCTTCTCCTCTCCTCTCCTCTTCCTTTCATTCCCTTCCTCTACTTTCACCTCAGTCATCCTTCCTCCTTTTTTTAATCGCATCTCCTCCTCCCATCTCCTGTCTTTGTCCCTTCATTACATATTCTCCTCTCTCTTCTTTTACTTTAATAAAAGGACAGTGAAAAAGGCAAAATCCTGGGTGGCCTTTGATGTACTTGGCCAGGTCTGGCTTCCTCACAAAGTAAAAGTGGAGGGGAGGTAAGGTAGATAGAATGTGAGGGAGGGAAGTTATTACTTGTTTGCTATACTCTTGTCCAAGTAGTCAAACTATGAGCTCTGTCAGCCTCAGACCTTCCTCTTGACCTTCCTTCTCTCTCTCTCCTGTGACCCTCTCTTCTTGATCTTGTTCACCATCCCTCTCATCCAAGCTTTATAATCAATAGAATTCTTACAGGAGATCTTATCGATGTACTTGCTCTGCTCATCAATAAAAACAATGTTCACAGAGATGGGACTGAGCGGTAGAGCGAAACTCTCTACGAACTTATGTACATTCTGTACTTGGTTTTAAAAATTCAGCTTTCATAACTAACTGCCTGCTCTGCCCACAATTACATTTATGTATTCTATTGACTGACAATAATACTGCACCAAGGCCAGGATGAACATTTCTAATTGGCCGCAGCAGTCACAAGAGGCAAATACAGTGTCCTCATAATGTGTCTTTGACACTGGACTAATGAAGACGGCCCGGAATGATGATGGCAAGAGTGTCTTGTAACATTAAGTCAGTTAGAAATCAACCGATAGAAATGTTATATAATCCTAATAAGCAGAGTGATAATTTTGGCATTTACATAATAGCCCACATTTTGGCAGGCTGAGTTGCAAGAGTCGTAAAGGGAAGAAAGAAAGACAAACAAAGTCTTTTTGTTCTTCTCGAAGTTCTTCTTCATTTTTATTCTTCTGATGTGACTGATACCTTTCCCAGGGCTAAACTAATTAGTTGAAAGCCAACAGACAGCTTTGGTATGCTAATGGTACAGATTTGTCAGGGATACATGTATTTCAATTCTTAAGTTTGTCAATACGGTAAAATGAATAATAATGATTAATTAGTTCACCACTACCTGGATTGATCACATACTGTCTAGTCCAACCGTGGGCAAAAACACTACTTACTGTATTGCTGAACATTGCTACTGTACAGCCTCAGTCCCTGTCACATTAGAGGCAAAAGCGTTAACAAAGTAGAAGCTTCAACAAAGTCACACATTCACACTTTTCCCTGTTAATTCAATAATTAACGTAATGTGACATCCAAATGTGCTACTTCAAGCTGTTTCAAACAAACACCTTAGGATCTATTAAATAGTAGATGTGTTTGCACTAAGTATCTTCATGACAAAGTACCATTCCCCAAATTGTTGAAATATGGTTGATTAATGACATTGTTTGTGATATAAATGCATCATTACTGCCACTGCAGAAGGCAAAAGTAACTGCTTTAAAATATTAACCTTCCAGTTGGCTGTTGATGATGATGTTCACATTTCTTTCTCTACATTAAATATTGTGGTATGTGGCTACCAACTCACTGTGTAGTAAAAGTTTCTTTTTTTTTTTAAATGAATTAAATCAAATCCTCAGCCTTCATTTATTGTTCGAGAGCCTGAATTAATTAAAATTGAATACAATCTGAAAAAGAAAAAAAATATGATGGGCAGATTCGGCTGTTAAGAAATTCAGTTCTGCTCATAGCCATGTGAGATGCTCCAACCTCAGTTAACGACTGCTATGATGCTCCTGAAAATCTCCCGGTTGAGCTGCTGTTGACAGTTAATATGTGTAGACACTGCTTCATTTTAAGCAACAATGCATACAACTTAAAGGAGGTAACAGGGCTTCAATGAGGCTCATGGGATAAGACATCCACATGGAGAAAATTGGAAGCGCACAGCTTGAGAAAATGAAAATGTTCATTAGAGTTTCTCATGTGCAGAAATCAATGAAATCACACAGTGAGAAAAAGAAACAGAAGTGCCTGAAATGAGGAGGTAAGTAAGAGCGATATGGTTCATGTCTTTCAATGCTTCGCAGCTTGAGGAAGATCACCGAACTTGAAATGAGTCTCTCGCTGTTTACACATCTTTTCAAATCTGCATTTTGTTCATTTCTGTTGGTTGGAAAAGAAGCATTGGAAATCAATCAATAATTGCCTGAATCAAAAATATAGATACATTTTTTTGAACACAACATACCACCAGTATTACACTGCAGAAGCTCCACTGATTTTAGAGGCACAAACACTCAAATATGTACACTGTACATAAGCACTGCTCCCTCTGCCTATATGTGTGTGTGTGTGTGTACATACGGAAAAAGTTTAACCAAGGGCACTTTGACAGTCTCTGGTGTACAGAGAAATAGAAAGCCTACATCAATACTTGGAGTCAAGGTACCAAGGGCCACAACACACACACACACACACACACACACACATGCACACGTGCTCCAGATCCATATACAGTGTAGCGAGTTGTCACCAGTAGACTGTAAATAATAGGCTGAAGATGAAACCATTTCCAAACAAAAAGTCCACGTCTTTGTGTGCGAACATATGTTTGTGTACTATATGTTGTCTGAATGCCCTGTAGCATTCAGACATTTGCTCAGTCCACTGCTCTTTCTTCCAGTCTGGCAGGCAGACAAGGGGAAGTGAAAGAGATAAGTTGAAAGGAGAAGTTCCAGGAGTCAGCGTATAGTCAGGATATGGTCTGATTGAGATAGACACTGACTGATTGCTATTTGGACTCTACCTACATCATCAAGTCAGTCTCTGTCTCCACCAGGTCTGGGGGGGTGGGTGGTGGGGTGTCAAGTCAGTCGATTTAAAACAGAAATCAATTTTAAGTGCAACCAGGAACTGATTACAGATATAAATAGTGTGACTTTATAGCATAATATGTGGGTATGACTGTTCTTCAAACTGTTATTTCAGACTGATTCAACAACCTTGTTAAATGCAGGTTATGCTTTCCATTTGACAGTCAATATATATAACATTATCCATCCATTATCTCACATAATGGACACACAAGAACATCAATGCCACCAAAAAAAATACAATTTGAAGAAGCTGCCAATTCATTTGAGAGTGATACCAGGCTCAAATCCTGTGTTTTTCTACTGTGGAGGACATAGCCAGTTTTGTTTGCATTTAAATTTTCATTGTCCTGTAAACAACATATGGGATCACTTTATTGTTCCAAGATGTCTGTTATATTGGCCACTGAGCAGCGCAAAGTTATCTCCGGAGCACATTTCTGAGCCGACACGATTAGCATCACAGTTGTGTGAGCTGCTGCTGGGTTGTTGACATGTTTGAGACTGAAGATTGACTCACTGTGGGATAAGAATCTACAGACCCCATAGTAGCGTCCTGCAATGGACCATAAATAAAAAAAATAGTTACAACATTTGTATGAGATGAGAAGGAGTGTATTTGAGATAGGTATTGACAAAATAGGCAACCTGGGTGTGTTGTTACCAGCTAAACTGTGAGAGAGAGAGAAAAAAAAAATGCCCGGATGACTAACTGAGCCCACGGGTGCTGTGTGCTCAGTGATGGGTGAAAGACTGTAATCTCCTACACACATACACACACATGATAGTAGCAGTAGAAGTAAAGCTCTGACAATAATCCAAGCAAATTTTACACATCAAAGGACACCTACAGCTTTTTAGATGCCATCAGTACAAAATCTAAACATTCAGGTATCACAGTGCTGAAAACATGATTTGATTGACAGGTGACAAACATGAACTCCTGCTCTGTCTCCTGTTGTTTTCCAGTCGTCCTCTTCATCTCTCTCTTCCTCCTCCTCCTCCTCATCTCCTCATTCTCCGGGGAGAACATATGTGTGCATGAAAGAGTGTACAGGAGGAGGGCCGTGCTGCTATTTTCACAGGGAGATGGCGAGAGGGACGGCAAATCAGGCCAGAGTGTGGGTGGGATGGAAGTGGAAGATTCTAACGGAGGAGCGGAAGGAGCTTTACATGCCAAAGAAGACAGGTTGAGAGCTAAGAAATAGCACTATGACATAGCACTTTGGTGATTGATTTTAATTTATTCAAGCTTTATTGCATGCTTGCCTCCGCCCCAGTTTGGAAGAGATGCTATTTTAATGAGAAGAGGATTCACTTTATCATTTGAAGCCATATCCTTCTTAGTTACCCCTGAAATATCACCCAAATGACACACTTGAGCCTGTTCTTGTTTTTTCAAACAAATGAAGGCTCTTGTTGTGCATCCATCCATCCAATTTCTACCCCTTTATCCTGTGCTCGGGGTCGGAGGTGGTGGGGTGCAGGTGTTTTTTGTTGTAGGAGGAAACCGGAGCTCCCGGAGGAAACCCATGCAGACACCAGGAGAACGTGCAAACTCCACACAGAAAGACCCTGCATCTAAAGCAGAATCTCAAAGAATCTCTAAATCTCAAACCCAATACCTTCTTGCTGTGAGGCAATAGCCCTAAACCCTGTGCCAGCTTTATTTTGTTGTGAAACTTTAGCTTAGTTTGACAATATGTGGAAAAACTGATGGAGTCTTCGCCTGGCTGACACTTTCCTGTGACAAAAACAGGACAAGGCGACATGTTAGCTTGACAAGCAAGCGACCAGAAACAAAGGTGTGCTGACGTGCAGTTTGTACAGCTAATTATAAAGAAAGCATTTCATGATAAATGTAGTCACCTCCTCATGAACTACCCGCCGAAGGAGTGTGAATTAATGTTTCTACTAAAACTGCTCCTTACACCAGAGGATCTTAGTCAGCAGCTGAGTTACACTGTTCCTTCGCAAACCTTTTTTACACCACAGACTCAGCTGTCTTAATCGGGTGAAGGCCAGAGCGGATACAGCATCTGCCATGTCAACTTAACACTCCCTAATGAACGTCAAGTTGGACCACATTCCGGTGTCAGAACAAAGTAGTTCACCACATCACAATGAATAATATCTTTCGTAGCATTTGTTCTTAATGTGCATGTCCTACTTCAGAATTAGCAGTGAGACACATTTTTTCAGTACAAGGCCCCAGGTTGATCTAGAAATCTCATCTACCTGCGCTACTGATGTAACTTGTTTGTAACTTGATGTAACTGTTTTTTTGTTTTTTTTTTAAAGCTGGCTGACTGCATATTATGTTGCATTTTATTTATACAAGTTTCCCAGGTTCCCCACATTAAAACTGCATCATCTGTGATTCAATTCCAGACCTGTGATACATTTCATTTTCTCATTAACACACATCTCAATACATCTCTTATGTCTTTCATTATTTTCTCAGTCTTGTGTATGTGTATGCACATCTTGTTGGTATTTAGATTGTCCATCCTATGGATGTGTATGTGTTTTTATTTTTTTGTTTTTTTTATCTGATGTGAGTAGAATATTAATCATATTGAGGAAAAATAAACAAGATGATGGACAGAGCTGGTTCATTACATCAGTGTTTTACTGGAAACTTTTTCATTTAGGTGTAAAGAAAATATCCCAAAAATTCTAACCACAAAAATGGGCCTAAAAGACCTGGTGGTGTTTGTTTTTGCTCGTGAGGTAAAAAACTTAAATGTAAAATGCAAACACTTACAGCTATATTGACAGTGAATCTCTAGAGTGGCTGATATCAGTGTTTTTTTAAGTGATTACCTAAAATATATTAATTATATAATTTTAATTAAGAACAAAACTAAAATGTGCCTTGAACAACATGTCTCTTTAAGGGATGGTTTCCTCAATATTACATGTCAGAAAGACTAATAAATCCAGAAAACACTGCTTGGGGCTTATTGGAATTAAAAGGCAAATTAGAAGAATTGAGAGGTAGAGGAGCTGCCCATGTAGAAATAGAAAGAAGGAGAAAAGAGAGATAGAGCAAAAGATCGAGATGACAGAAAAAAAAAAGGGAGTCTGGCCCTCGAGATTGCGAACTTGATGATTGTGGCCTCATGTGACACACATATACACGTAAGGTGCCTTGGTATGCTCACATCCATGTGTGTAATCGAATCTTCAGTGTCTGGAGTTAAATTGTCACAGTTTCTATCATAGTGTTACTAAGACTGAGAAAGCAGAAGAGGGGGCCAGGTGGCAGTGTTGAAAGAGAGAAAGCGCCTCAGGCTAATCTAAGATGGAAAGAAAGAGAAGAAAAGAGCATATAAGACATGGAGGTGTGTGTAACTGCCACATGCTTGTGTGTGTGTGTGTGTGTGTGTGTGTGTGTGTGTGCACCTGCTGAAATGTGCATGTACACCTATCAGGCAGGATGAGGGTTGTCATGTCTTATCCAAACAACTCCTTTGATCAAATGTCTCTTTTTTTCTTTTTTTCCTGAAAAGCATTTGAAATGCAGCACGGCATCAAAGTGGAGGACGACGGAGAGAAAAAGGGGATGGAGAGATCCAATGAGGTGAAGAAAGAGGGAAGTGTTTCTGTAGTGTAACGTCAATTATTAAAAAGAAGAGAAAACAAATTCAGCAAATGAAAGAAAACACAAATACCAATCAGATAGCCTCACCTTCTGACAGTGTGCCCTCTACTGACTAGTTTCTTGGTGTCCTCAAAAACATATGATTGATATCGCTGCCTTCTGATCGTTATGGGTAAGACAAAAACAGCAGGAAGTGGCAGGAAGCTCTTCATCCACCTGAGCCTCTTTCCTTAGTGGCTTTAGGGCGGAGTAGCATCGTCACACTAGCTGGCAAAAAATGTCCCACTTCTCAGAAAAGGGACAGAAGAGCATGACTCAGGAGGCAGATTTAAAAGTGAAGAGTCAAATATCCAGGCATCCAAACAAAATACACAGTCTGGGTGAGGCAAGATCCAGAAAAATACAAATTTAAGGAGCTAATGTGGGAATTGAAAAACAGGTCTGCGAGTGGAAATGGCAGGGTCTAAAATGAATTTTGTTAAGTATGCACAAACTGTGCAGTGGTTGAATATTCCTGAGTGAGGTGGCAGCCATTGAGAGCTTATCAAATTCTTTAAACACCAAAGAAGCCTCAATAATCTGTCATTTAGCAAAGCAAACACTGGACCTTCCTTTAAAGAAAGGAAAAGGAAATAATTCAGTCCAACTTTTTCTTTCAGAAGTACATGAGATGGCTCGAGATCATCATGTAGGTTACTGTTGCTTATCAACTTTCAACAATACATTGAAACCAGAAGAAAGGGAACAAGTGGACAAGAAAGGCAACAACAGTTCCTATTATGACGACTATGGGCCCTTGTTTCTTTTTTTTACTTCAGTTCCCATCTTTGGCAGAGGTAATACTATAATACTATAATATCCAAGTTTATTTGTCCTGTATAAAATAACACAGTAAGAACACTGTGGTATCTGTATATCATAAGTTTCATTCGTACTCTCTTACAACCATGGTTGTCCTCACACAGTCTCCTTTACATCTTTCCTTGACCTTTTAAAGTTAGATGTTAGAAAGGGACGTTCACTTTGACTGCAGCCTCTGGACTGAAAGAATGAAAGGATGAACGACTAGAATGGAACTCAAATCCATGACGAAAGTCACAATTCACAGAGACATAACAGATCTTTATCAATTTAAAAACCGGCATTTCAGACAACTGTCTTCATCACAAGGAGATGAAAGTAAATGACATCATAGTTTATCATAAATGTTCTTTTTAGAATCACAAACACAATAGAAGTCCCAATAAAATGTATATAGATATTAGGGTGAGACTGCAGAGAGAGTTACAAAAGGTAACAAACAGATGCAATGTTTATTTGTATTTTTATATTATTTAAAAAAAAAAACCTACTGACTGCTGAACAGTTATGCAGTATGACCTAAAACAGATGAAAATAGACTCCAACCTTTGAAAGAGAGAGCAAGAGAGAGAGAGGGAAGAGGAAAGATGGAAACTGGCTATCAGTGGAGAGAGAGAGAGAGAGATGGAAGATGGTAAGAGGTGATGAAGACAGTGATTTAGAGTGAGAAAAATAGATTTACGGAATGGCAAGAAGCCATGAGAGAGGAATGTGGGGAAGGAAGCTGGCACTGAAGAAAGATCAGTTGAGGGAGGAAAAAAAAAAGCGACAGGAAGGAGGGCGATGATTTACACGCAGAGAGCTGGATTTGAAAAATGAAAGGAGAAAAAGAGTGAAAAGACAGAGAAAGTGTAGCGAGAAAGGGGGGATTCAAATGAGTTAGGATGTGGGATGCAGAGAAGGAAGGATTTGTGATGGAGAGAGAAAAGGTAGGATGAGGCAGCAATGATGGACGGAGGGAGAGAGATGGAGAACAACTGTGCACTGCTGACATATTGATCCATATCGTGACCACCCTCCCACTCCTTCCTCCGCTCTCCAGCATGGATTAATGCTACAGGCCTCAAACCACATAGGTCACCGGTCACTCCACACACAAACACACAGACACAGACACACACACACACACGCAGAGACTTGCAGAGTGAAGAAAAAAAAAACAAAACACAACAGCAGTTTTAACTAATGCAGTGTTGACAGGAAATATGTTAGATATACTTGGTTGGGAAGTTCAATTCAAACATGATGCACATACACACATGCGCACACACACACACACACAAACACACACACACACACAAACTCCTAGGGGCAGTGTGGGACACCATTCTTTGTGTTCATTGATCCAGAGCAAGAAAAGTCAGACCACTCAAGCTGTGACACAATCTTGGCTCACACACACTTATACTTACACACATACACATACGCACACACACGTACACGCCCTTTGCGTGTGCAGGGTGGGGGAAGGGAAGATAAATGGACGGCAGGAAGGCGGAAAGGTGGTGGCAGGGAGAAGGAAGAGATTAGATGGAAAAAGAAGGGGGGGTGTAAAGAGAAGGAAAAGAAGGTGAGGATGCCAACAAAGCTGACACTGAAGTGAACTAGATGGAGAAATACAAAGAAAAAAGAAAAACAGAAAAAACCTTGAGGGAGTGAGGGATGTGAGATGATGAGCTAGAATAGACAGAAAAGTAAATGAGAGAAAGGAAAACGAGAGGACCGCTGACATATTTACAGGACAAGACGAAATCATCTGTCTGGTCTAAATGCATGCTAGATTAAAGCGGGACCTTCTGTGTATGTGTGTATGTGTGTAGTTGTGTGTAGTCTAACCAGACAGCAATCCCTACTCAAGGCCAAACCTATATAGATCATATCCCAATCATCATATTATTGCCCTCAGCTCAAGATGGAAGAGAGAGAGCGAGGAAGAGAGAGAAAGGTATGAATACAACAGTTTAACTACCTCCCCCCCCACACACACACAAACACACTTTCTGCCCCCTAAAATCCCCAATTCACTTCCTATTTCTCCATGTCTACCCCCTCATCTCCCCTTCTGTCTCATCTTTTCTCTGCTTTCATATTTTTGTCAACCGCTCATACTTTTCACTGCTTTTATCACTCACCTAAAGTCAGAACTTTACTTTTACTTTTTCAGAAGCAGGAGTTGGTTATTTGAGAGTGAGTGATGGGAACATGTTCCCAAGTTTATCTTTTTTGGGTTTGGTGGAGGGTTGTGTTAAAAAATGAAGAGATGCCGAATACAGAGAGTTAAAGTTAAGTGAAATCTTTAACCGAGCGTATAGCAGGTAATGTAACAAAAGTGATGTATCATTTATTCACTGTTGAGACATATATTGGATTGGTTCATCGTATTTTGTTATGAAACCTACAGTATCTAGCATACTGTTTTGTGTAAACAGTATTGTAATACAAAACTAAGCAAATGGTGACAAATAGAAAAAGGTGACATATTTGTGCCACAGTCTGCTGCTGTTCTTTATATCCTTCATTGTACCAGTTTGACACTCTCTGTAACAGTAAACAAAACACAGTGTTGACTAAACGTTAAGTTAAGTTGGCCTAAAGAAAAAGTGTACACCCACTCACAAACACACACAAAACACATACACAGATAGAGTTTCGGAGGAGATAGATAAAGTCAGGATTTTTTATTTCATTTATTTATTTTTTAAAGGAAATATAAAATCCTTATATTTCTCACAGTATAATAGGAAGTGAGATTGTGTCTAGACCTCCCTTTCATGACAAAGTGAACACAGCCTGGCTTCTCTGGGAAGCCTGTTCTGTCTGTGACAGCCTGTTTCTGTGGCCAGGCTGTGTCCAGCCCGTCTGTCCGCTGTCAACGTTTCCCTTCGTTTTCTCTCTTTCTCTTCTCTTTCTCACTCTCTCTCTGTCTCTCTCGCCCCCTCTGGTGAGACCAGCTGTCTCATAGCAACAGGATGACACTGTTTTTGACTGCCTGACCACCTCCACACACACACACACACACACACACACACACACACACACACACACACACACACACACTGGCCTGACATACTCACTCACGCTTACACATACAAGTTTGTGCAGCCATCTTTGTTAGTCCATTGCATAGACTTCCATTCAAAGTGAAAGACCAAAAGCTCAAAACCAGGACCAGGACCTAAAAACCAAGACAGGGACCTAACCAGGACCTCCAAAATAACATTAGGACCTGGCTTTGGTCCCACTGAGGACTACTGGTCCTGACAAGTTTATACCAAAAAAGGTGTGTACCATGGATGTTCCAACTCTAGTGTATATATGTTTGAATAAATACAGTCATTGCATAAAGTAATCTATTAATTTACTGATATGTTTTAATGTGTGTTTGTGTGTGTACACTGTGCGTGGCCTGTGTTTTGAGGTTTTAATGTACATTGGCAGTGAAAGGAAACCACTCTCATACTGAGTTTATGTGCATGTATGTGTGTATATATGGGTGGTTTTGTGTGTGCGTGTCCTCTTTACTGTAACAGACAGATTGATAGACACAGCAAAAATCACAGGCTCCTTTTCAACCAATACATGCGGGGCAGCAGAAAAGTCCAGTGTTCTGGCTTTTATTTTGCTCTGAGAGCCAACACCCCACCCCCACCCCCCACATCCCTCCACTATCCTCACACACACATCTAAAGTCATCTGCACTATTTTGTTCCCAGACCTCAACCACCCGAAAGGCGAGTAAAGCACGCTGCTGCGATCAATGCCCCTCCATGACTGCAAAGGTTAAAAAAAAAAAAAAAAAACTCTGAAAGCTTTTTCAAAGAAAGCACTTCCTTTCTTGTGGCATCACTTTTAGAGAGAAGGAAGATGGTTAAGACAGTCACTTCTTTGTAAAATTACAAAGGTTGTATGCATGATTGAAAGAAATATGTGCTTAGAAGTGTGTCGATGCAACTGGGTGCGCACACACAGGCATACAGACACATCAAACCCATGCAATGCAGGCACTATCTGTGCTGTCTTTCATGTCTGAGGAAAAATCAATACAGACAAAAAGTATGCAAGAGGAGAGAAAGGAAGGAAGGATGGAAGAGAAGAAGAATGAAAAAGCATCATTGCTGCAGAGGTGCCCCTCACAAGGAATCTATTACACATCAAAGCTATTTCACTTGCTTTTTTCCCCTCTTTGCTCTGTTTCCCTCCAATAAAGAGAATTGGATGGAAACTGGGAATGAAAGGAATGAAAGGAGGGAAAATGTAGCAGAGAGTCACAGTGGGAACTGAGAGAGACACATCGTGAAGCGCTCACAATTCTGATAGATTATCTCTGTGGTGTGTTAAGTCTAACATAGACTGAAACACAATGCCTTTGTAGCTACATCATGGTTGATAACTGGAGAGCACTTATGTATAAATATGTGTTGTATTTCTCCAAGTGTGCCATTATGTGATATATATCAGTCTTGATGTGCACCCTGTTGTGCTCTTCCCCCTTGAGTTTGCCAGTTTGTCAGCACAATCACTGTTCAGTTCAGAGGGCATTATTCAGTTGCAAATCGTAATAGAGGTTTATCATTCCTAGTCGCTGTCATTTGTCACTGATGTGGAGGGGGGGGGGGGGGGGGGGGGGGGGGACCACCTCAATGAGGTTCTTGGTTTGTAGTCGGGGTGAGTTTAGGACAAAGAGGGAGGCTGCAGCACTACATGCTCAAATATGATGCTGGAGATTTTGATTTGAGGATGCCAGTGGCCTTTACAAGCTCATATTTGTCTGTGGCATGCTGGGAAAGGATGGAAAGGGTAGGGAGGGATAGAATAAGCTCAGCCTGAACAAACAGAACAAACAGCTGACATCAAACCATTCACATGCAGGTATATGCCCACATATTCACTAACACACAGAGTCTGGCACTGCTGCACATGCACACTGCACAGACGAGTGCACACAAAGCATCAAAAGCAGGTGTTACGACAAGATCAAGAGATTCTCCACAAAAAAATAACACCAACAACACAATATCAAAAGAAGTCTCTTTCACGTGGGTTCGAAAAGGGAATAAGTTATTTTTCCAAAATGCACTTTTTCATTTCAAAATGAAAGTTGTTACCCTTCTTCTTTTTTGACTTGGACAATATGTAAAGCTATTGTAGAACAAACAAGTGTAGAAGTAATAAGATTGAGCCCCAGCGCATGGATTAAGCACAGTGTGTTTAACAGGCATCTCACGGCACTCTGATGGTTCAGCATGTGTGTTACTCCTTTGTTAAACTTTTTCTTCACCAAACTCTATTGATCTCTGAGGGGAAGATTAATCTACGTACTACTTTACACTCACACACTGATACAGTGCACAGTAATACAATATGAGTAAAACCCACACATTACCCACATACAGATGTGTTCATCTTAGTTTAAAAACTAATTACCACTGAAGACAAAGTGTTGTAGGCTGATGGGGATATCATTAGTTTTGCAAATTAAAATGTGACCTCACAATGGCATTAAAATGTTCCATGTCCCTAGAGCCCATATGCAATGCTAGGGATCAGCCCACTCAGACCTGGCACCCAGCACATCATGTAATACAAGCCAATGCTTAACCTTGTGTGTGGTGGGCTTACAGGGTGGTAGCTCTATTTAGTTTGTTTGAGCTTTGGCTGAACCAAGCTCCATGGGGAAAGGCCTGGCCACTGGATATTCAGCAGTGAATTCCCCCTAAGGTTTAACTTTTCTCTACAAGGTAGTGCAAACCCTTTTGTGGTCTTCCATTGAGCTGTTAAGAACTGGTCATGGTCTGGCTTCTCCCCTCGAATCAATTTGCCTTAAAGGACCATACCCGGTTTTAATGCCATAGACAACACAGCCCCCAGGTTCACAGACACATAAACTCCTCTACCAAGTACTAACTTGCCAATTTTCAGAGAAAGGAGGAGGAACTCATAGAGGGAGGGATCACTTTTGTGTCAAAAGGAGCCAGTTAAAGTGGTACAGGCATCTGATCAAGATGCCTCCCGGGCACCTCCTGGTAGATTTGTTCTTGGCATGTCCAATTGGTAGGAGACCTGAGGGTAGACCCACAACACACTGGTGAGATTTTATATCTCATCTAGCTTGGTAACACCTGGAAATCTTGCAGGCAGAGATGGAAAATGAGAGGTACAACTGGATCACCTTGTTTAACCTGCAGCCACCGTAACCTGATCACAGACAAGTGGCTGAAAATGGATGGATGAAATATTTTAGTCTGGACCAAAGTGGACCAGCTAATTGACTTTGCCCTACTAGCCAAGTGATTCCTGTGGTGCTAAGTAAGATCCATTTTTCAGTGAAAGATTGTTAATTTTATACTTTTATATTTCACAGCCACAACCACTTTTTAATTCTAATCTTGTGATTACCAACACCTCTTGTTCTTTTGTTCAGATCATACTTTTTCCTCTAAAGATCTCAGGTAAAAGAACTTTAAAATACACAGATCATTCCAAATTAATCATTTGGGGGGGAAAAAACCCAACTCACTTCAAACACTATTCCAGTTTATTTGTCATATTTTAATGAGTATCTGTTGCCTCAAATTATGCAAAATGATGCAAGGGATGATTACTAAGAGCAGGAAATTCATCTGCTGTTTGCTATCTTTTTTGTATATATATATATATATATATATATATATATATATAAACTAATCATTGTGGTGGTTTGGCTGTTTTGGGATTAGATAAAATAATGCAAGAGTAAATACTAAAATGTGATTTCAGTATGATGCATATTCATGTTGCGCCTATTTAATTCATCCAAAACAAAAATAAAACAAAACAAAACAATACAAAAACTTTTAAAATGGAATTTGTGTCTACTTACTTTTAATCATAAATATATGTAACGGAGGGTATAAACACACACACAGCTCTTGTCTACATCAAAATGCAATGGGATCTGATGCCAGACCTCAGCCAGGATTGTGTGCAGTCATTACTTTGTGTTCTCATTTGAGAGTAAGTCCTGTCTTTTATAAGCATCACTTGGAAGCTTGCTCCTGCATGATCTGTTCCCATCAGTCCTCACTCTTCCCCTTCATCCCTATTGAGAAAACAGTATGTGTTCATCATATCTGATGCCTTGTTCAAAAGCATGACAAAACATATCTCTGTCCATTTTAAATGAAGGGTTCAGTCTAGACTTCAGTTCCATACTGTATCTCAGTTGCCATCACCTGCCATGTTTACTCATACTGGCTGCACCTCAATTCAACCTGGTTCCTGTGATCACAGTGACACCTGTACAGAGGCAAATAAACACCAATTCAAATGAAAAGACATTGATCAGATTGATCATCATAACAATAATGACATTTGTGGAAACAGATTGCATTTTCCTAACTAATAAAGAGGGCATCAAACTCAATGCAAGACACATGCTTATGCTAACTGTCAGTTTACGGTGTCTCAGTCAATTTGCTTGATAAAATCAGGCTGGAATTTGGCAAGCAGCCCAGACAGCTTTTACAAATCTCCAGGGTTTCTGTCTTATTCTGGCCTTCACTTTTTCACCTAACTTGGACTCTTGTTCTCAGACTCAGCTGTCTTCCTATCTGTAAAATCTGAACCTTTCTGCTTACCTCTTTCTCTCTTTATTCTCCCCTCTCCTCATTCCTGTCTCTGTCCTCCGTCTATTGCTGCATTATCATTACTCTCCATCTGTGGCTCTCTGAGGCGAAACACAGCCCTCTGTCCTCCTCTCCATCACACCATCTCTCTATATCTTTCACTTCCTCACTAAATGACAGAGACAGGCAGCGACAAGGACCCCGTCCCACGCTGCTTCATTTCTCTTACACGTTCGCTCTTTTTAACTCTTTCTTTTGACAACTGATATTTTCACTTTATCTGCCTTCATTTCCCCCTTTTTATTTGGAATTAACACACGCTAATGCAGCTCAAGTAAAATGCAGAGTTAAATGCCACTAAAAAGCATTTTGAGGTTTAACAATCGAAACAACATCTGGAGAGACACGATTTGGTGCATCTGGCCACATTAACAACCGAGTGTTATTATAATTCATGCTCTATCTTTTGCGTTAATCAATCAATCTTTATGCACATATTCAACTAAATCACTACTGCAAGCTTGGGAAAGTTTCAGGTAGCACACTTGTAAAAATGAATTGTCAGGATATTGATACACACATAAGCAGGATGAGGTGTTCATAGACTCTTTAACAGGATGGGGATATTACTAAGGTGGTGACAGAGACTGCAAATGACAGAGAAATCCAATTTTAATGTGTAAACAGCAGGCATATTTCAATATCAGGCGTGAATGTGATCCAAGTAAATTAAAGAAGAAGCATAATGTGGAAAGCATGTTAATGTGAGCTGGGAGGAGGACTATCTATTCTCTTTCCTTTTATGCCCGACACAACTATAAAACAATGTTATATCCTATTTTCTGTTTCACCCCATGTCTTGATGAAAGGCAGTTTGAGCTTCAAAAGAAAAGTTACAGGAAATGCAAAAGCATTACAAGCAAATACAAACAATAGATGATAAGACTAGACGGACAATAATCTCAGCTGTGTTACATCACTGAGGGATACACAGTACCACACCCTAATCCACTTGAAACTTTGTCTATACACCCTCTCATAAATGTTATGTATGGTAGAGGAGAGCTAGATATCCTTCTTATGGACAAGTTTCTTCTTTTTTCATTCTTCACTTTTTTTATTCAACTCCCACGTCACTTTCTCTCTCCCTCTGTCTCAGTCCTTCTACATTTCCCCAAGCCTATTTCATGCCCCTGAAATCTGGCGACTGGTGCCGGTCGCCTCGCCAGCATATAGCTCCACTCATCCCCCTCCGTATTGCTCCATCGTTCCGCTCCATCCACCTCTCCATCTTTTCTCTTTTTCTCCTCCTCTCCTTGCCACTCTTGCTTCATTTGGCTCATGATGAGGTGTCACTGCTCTGCCCTTGAGTGGGTGAGAATCCCCTCTGACAAAAAAGTGTTTGTGTGTGTGTTGATTTTTGCATGTGTGTGATATGATTGCCTGTTCCTGCTTGGCAGTGTGTATGTGTGTGTATGTTCTTTATGTGTGTGGCCCAGCTTGGCCCGTTGAAGTGTCAGACATCAGGATTGTGCTGTCACAGCAGGAGAGGAAATGATTTACTTGTCAGGAAGCTGAGGGACAGCAAGGCAGATCCAGCAGACAGATAAATGCACTATGCTGCTGATAGGATAATGTAAAGATGCTCGGCTATACTATTGGGACATATTCACTACAGCTTGTAGAATCATTGATGCAGAGTGAGCTAGGGCACTTGTTGTCTGTCTACTGCAGTTCATTTTTTTTTCAAATCAGGGTTCATCTCATCTCACCCTTCTGTCTCTGATTTATCTCACTTACTCTTCAAGTAGGGTTGTTATAGTTTCCCAGTCATGTAGTGTAATGCTTGGCTAAAGGCACTTACTGCACAAAGTCAGATGAAGTTGAAGTGTCATTAAAACAATATTTCACCAGAATTTTACACTAATTGGCCTCAGTGCCTTGGCCAGGAGGACTAACCTTGACTTGGTTGAACTAGCTTGAATTGAATACACTGAAATCAAGCATCATTTTTGGCAGTCTAGAGTGGACTGAGTCATTATTTGATTTTTGACTACATTTGAAGGATGTGCACAATCAAGCTCGCTAAACTGGACAGAAGTTGACTTATTTGTGTACCTTGTTGACAGTGGAGACTATCAAATGTGCACCTCACCCTAATATTTCCTTTGACTCTGATCTTGAACTGGGTTTGTGCCATGAGTGGCAGCAGGAGCCATGGCTTGAAGGTATGTGTGCAGGAGTGGGTGGGGGGGTGATAGACAGGACAAGATGGCATCTGAAAAGATGAATATTAGCCTGTCATTCCAGTGACACTGCCACAGTCTCTGTAAATGATAGCTATGCTGGGGCACATGATAGCTGGCTTGCTGCAGGGTAATGACAAACTAAATGTTATCAGAGGATAAAGGTTATGCCATGTGTGAGTTGGAGGTTGAGGAAAAAAGGAACAAAAATGGTGCAACAAGACCCTTTATAATTATGCACTTCTCCCATGTTATTGGCAAAGAGTTTGTTTTGTGAGCATTTTTTATTTTTGCTTGTATTGGGTTTGGTTAAAAATTAGTTATGTTGCTGCATAATAAGTTTAAAGATATGCAAAATTTTCTTTTTGGTTTATGAAATTCCCTCTTATTCTGTTTTGGTTTATTAAAAAAAAAAGTCAGCTTATACTGAAACAATGAATATAAATGAACATGAAAGTAAATGTGCCCCTGAAGCTAAAAAACATTCACTTTAATTTGTAATCAGATTTTTAAAACTGCTCAATCAGCATCTGTGTTTGCACCAAAGGAACAATAAAAAGACACTGACTCATGTAAGTGACAAAAACACAAGTGATCATTAGCCTGTCAGTGCAGGTTCAGGTAACAATTACCAGACTGTGATTAGCTTGTCTTTGTTGCTTATTTAATTTTGAATTATATTATAATGCTGTTGACAAATTAAGCCATATTGCAATAATCTTCAAATGATCACAGCAGTTTGGTGAAAATGAAATGACAGATGTGAGTCCTTGTTTAGCCTCTCGGTGCAAACCCCTGTATTACCTTGTCATTGCTGGACTGGGGGACATAGGCTGCAGCAGTGCACATAACGATAAATGTAAATGTGCCTTCATGGTGGGATACACCACATATTAAATCCTAATACTGCATATGTAATGAACAGTCCTGCGATTTAGGCTGCAGATGGAACTCAACAATATAATTTCGATCATATGGACAAGGACAAAAGTATTATCTTATTTTGATTTAAAGGACTTCAGGGGGGAAGCAGGAGGAAAAGGACATGTATAAAACCCAAAGTGACAAATCCACTAATCCCTATGCAGAGGTTACACGTTGTCTGTAGATATAGCTTGAAATTAGCAATGATTTATGCAGAATGTTACTTTTGAGCCTGTGGATTCAAAAAATTTCTTTCCTCAAATCTCAAAAAGCCTCTTTCAACAAACTCAACAGTCAATTCATCACTAAACGAAAATGATTTTCTACAGAAAAAATTCTTAATTAACATATTGGTGTTTTTTCTTGTTTTGCAAGCTGGACTTAAAACATGTTTTTTTTTTTAGATTTGCACCATTTCATTTACACAAGAAATTGAGAGAAATGTTGAGTGCACTTCAGTATTCAACATTCATATCACCTTTGACATGAACTGTAATCACTTTGGTGATCACTTGACTGCACTTGCCATAAAATAAAAACAAAATTTCACTTCATCCAATAATTTGGGTTACAACCAAATACTGAAAAACTAATGGAATATTTTACCTGGCCTCATTTAACTGGCTATTTAGATTCAAGCTTCTTGTTGGATGTTCCACCAATACTTATTTAACTTTCTAGAACGGTCTGGAGCTCTGTATGAACTCATTAAACTGCCAGTGATCTAGTGCTGCTAAGCAGTGCAGCTTCTCTTTGGACTCACTGCTGTGACAGTGACAGCTTGTATTTCATACTTTCTATTTTTGGATTTTAACAGATTTTATGTATTCAGCTATTCTTTGTTGCAAAATTATGTTGTGATTTTAGCAGGTAACATGGCTGTAATTGTACATCAAAATCTTGCTTACTAGAGCTGGGACTATAGGCCAGCGTCACCTACATTTTGCTGAAAATGCCAAACCGAAAATGACAAATTTGGATAAATGGTTTATTAAAGCAATGGTACACAGAGCTCCAGTATTTCACACAGATCATGTCAGGAAATATTCTCTCCAGGCGTCTAACCTGGTTTACTATTGTTGTGGTTAGTTTGTATTTTTCTGCAACAGGAGATACTGCTTAAAGGGCCACAGTTAACACACTGACACACATAAATAAACTCTGCCTGGACCAGATAAACAGCATACTGAGTGACAGCAGGGAAAGTCAGATAACAAGTTGAAAAATCAACGTGTAAAAATATGACACGTACAAGGAACACAGTGTAAGACAGGATTTTATATAAGCTCTTGTTTGCTGCATGTAGAGTCACTATAGTGTTGTGCTCTTTGCATTTAAATTACTGTACATACACAGAAATACACAGATACCCAGTCATGTGACAGACACATTAGCATTGGGAACACACATTTGCTAACGCCCGTGCACACACACACACACACACACACATAAACACAACCATAATCATCAGAATAACTGCAGTGAAGGAAAGACTATGTAGCTGCAACAGAATGTCAGAATTTGACGCGGACAAAGTATTACCTCATGCCAGGGTTAGCTAACATGGGAATTAGAAGCAGGAACACATACACACACTGTCGCACACACCCTGAGGCTCAAAGAGGAAAGGTTGAGTGGCAGGTGGTAAGGTGAAGCATCAGTCACTGCTAAGACTGAGTGCCCATTTGGGAGCTTTAGGCTTTGTGTATGTGTGTATCTGCCATGAGAAGTGATCCGAATCCAAGGTGTACAGTAAAAATGCCTGAGGCAAACATCTGTTTGTGTTCGTTTCTGCATCTGTAAGTCAATGTGGAGGGTTATATATGAATGCATGTACATTTTCCCCTAAATCTTTCACATTAAGTGTTGGTTTGTAGAGTTGTATGCATTTGTGTAATTATTACCACTGTACACCGATGTGGACCCTGGAGTCTCCCTAAGGCCAAGTTCAACACCATCATGTTTTCTCTAAGCCTATAAAATACCTTTTTCACTCCACTCTACCTTCAGTTCCCGAGGTATACATCTACTGTGGACCAGTGCGTCTACATACTCACCTTCACTGTCTATAATTCCTTCCCTGTAGGTTTGGAAAGGCCCCTGTATCAGTAATTGTTACTCCGAGGAAGCTGCTTGTGTCCCTAAAATGTATTGGATGCTTCAATAAATTCTACTTGATGTCATCAGTGCTCAGTGTGTAACTGCAGGCTGACTGTGTTTAGCTTCCAACACAATTTACTTGCAGAGCACACGACTTAACTGGCAGTGCTCATTGGTTCCTGTAAAACAATGGCTTAGCAGTGCCAGTATTTCTTCAAAATAATTAAATTTGCCTCCTTCAGCCCACAGCTCATTAACCTTTACTTTGACCTCCAAAGTCTATTGGATGTTATACTAATAATGATAATAAATGCCATATAGGTTTGTGGTCTGCAAAGGCCTTTTTTTAACATTACACCTGCCTGTCATCACTTGCTGCTTTATGCATCACCTGCCTGCACCCAAAGCACCCATCTGGTTCATAATCTGTAATCGTGATATAAGCCCTCCTGTTAGCCAGTAGCCGCTTTGCTATTCACCCCCCAACAAAACATGATCACCCAGCTACACTGTAAAATCTTGGTACCACACATGAAATATTCACACACACACACAGACTCACATTTAATATAATATGTGGCCTTAGGCAGGAGCCAAGAAATTAATTCCATGGATGCACAGGCCTTTAAAACACAAAGAAATGATTGAAAGTGCTTTTAATGAAATTGCAGTAATTGTTTGTAATCTACTGAATGACAGATGGAAAGATGTTCACAAGTGAGTCTAAAAATAAGTTTTGTTCTGGTTGTGAACTGAAATGTTTCAGAGATCAATGATATCAAAAAAGTCCTATTACTTTGATTGTCACAACCCTAAACATCCTTTTAAGAACATGTCTGGAATAGCGCATTTCATTAATTCAAATTTAAATCAAACACATGCTTAGCAGATCCAGGACCTATTTAAGCTTAACTCAGAAACAGAACCAAAAGAACATTTACACTGTTCAAAATCTGGGAAATGTGTGAAGTTGGCAACATCACGGTACTTCTAAGATGCTCCATGAGAGGAGATTTTGTCGTCCATCATCCAATGTATTTATCATTATGTCTAGAAAGTTCTGGGTTCCTATTTTCAACTGTGTTTCATATACACAAACAACACATTTTATACATACAGTATATGATGACAACCTTAGTGATATTTGAGGATGCTTTTTGATAGAGCTAGGATAGTTATTTCCCCATGTTTTCGTCATTGCTCTAAGCTAATGCTAAATGTCTTAGAAAGCTTTCTTTCTGCAGGAGACACAAAGAGAAGAAAATGACCTCAAACTTCCCATCTAATGTCTAGGAAGACAACAAATAAGCTCACTTCCCAAAATGTTGGTGCATATTCCTTAACGCTTGTGCAGCCCAGCTGGTTAAGTCCACCTTCAGCCACTTGATCATATTGTGTGGGATTCTCACAAACAGACACAGAAGCACACAGTAATGCAGAGATGAGGGATTCCACCGTGTGAATTACTTCACTTTGTTGCTCAGCAAACAGAAAAAAACTACTCTCACCCATGTGAATATGTGTGTGCATACACACACACACACACACACACACACACAGACAGGCAGTCTGTAAGTTAACCTTTAGAAGCCCAACTGTAGCCCACTACCTATTAGACCTGTCAACACTGCTACTTGATCAGCACTCTTTCTCTTTTTATAGTTGTGAGGACACTCATTGACGTAATGCATTCTCTGGTCCTTTACCCTATAACCTAATTAGGTTATCCCAATTCCACCAGCTCTCTGTAGTGGTAAGAACTGGCCAAAATGTGATATGTGTCCTCAAAATAGTGCTTTCAAACCAATCTATCTTATACACATACTTACAGACAGAAACACAAACACACACACACACAAAGAGAGAGAGAGACACTATGATGATAGCTGCGATAGTTGCCTTTCTGTAAAAACAGCTAATTAAATGCAACTGAAGTTCCTTCAAAATCAAAGTCATTTTGCTTTGCAGCTGTCAAGAGGCATAACACCTTATAATAACACCATGATGTTTAATCTGCATATTTAAATCAAACATTATGTTTTGTCAACTATCTCTTTATTATCTTGATTCAAGTATTGCAATGAAATCTTGACACATACCACAAGACCATCGTCATCCATCCATCCATCCATTTTCTAACCCTGTATGGTCGTCACAGGGCCACACATATAGACAAACAATCATTTGCATCCACACCTACAGGCAATTTAGTTTTTTTCATGTTTTTTTTTCTATTGTTTTTTTTTTTTGTTTTTTTGCCCTGAAGAACAGCATTGCAAGCAATGCAGATGTTTTGAATTTGGATGATAAATAGAAATGAGAGGTATATTGCCTCAAAGGGCTTTTAAAGATTGGGAAGATGTTGATTAATCTAAATGAAATGTGTATTTCATTGTAGGTATCGTTGCCAGGGGAAATAAAACTATTGCAATAATGAAAAATTAGATGGACTTTAAACTGGACTCCTGAGGTAACAACTGTACCTGACTACTACCACAACTGGGTGGCAATTATCTGAAATTAAAAACACAAGATTCATACATTTGCCCATGGCCTTTGTCACAATGATGTCAACAGATTGCTCAGGAATGATGCCACTTCAGTACAGGCTAATGAACAACAGAGCAAGGGAGCGTGATTTGGTCTAAGGTTGCTAAATAAATCACCTAGCTCTTCAGTTGTTTTAAGGTGTCAGTATTTTCATGACCACAGCAGATATTTACTTTTATTTTTAAATCAGCCATTAGTCTAAGCATTGCACTCTTCACTATTCTGTTTTCAACAGTACTGAGGGGTGTCCAGATGAATTATACATGATGATATTTTCCTATCTCTTTAATTTATTCATTTTTATTCAAATAAATAGTGGTGATGCATGTGGACTCCCTTAGCAAAGAGAAATTGCCTGGTAGTTAAATCCACATGTGGCTGCCTTTCAATACCAAGCTGTGGAACCATTTGGCACCCACTGAAGTTTTTGTTATTAATGTGATGTCACCCTCAGTAATCCTAATACATTGTAGACTGGCTGTTATAGTTTTAAAAATGGAGTGAGCATGCATGCAGATGTTTGGGAAAGCTCCACTGTGACATGAATGAAGTCTGTTTGGCTGGAAGTGAGGTGCCCACTTTTCAAATTGTGCAGCTGTCACATTGGCAGCTTCAACAAACACCACAATACCACAATATAATGTATTTCACACTACAGCACATTAAGTCATCAGTGCATGCGTGGTTTATGCCTGTGCTCACAACATGGTTAAAATGAACTGGTGCTTGCTGATATACAGATGAGGAATTGTGCTTGCCTGAAGGTTAGAGAGGCAGGCATCGAGGCTGGCTTGCTTAAATGAATGAGTTATGTTCTCCTATCCCTCAGCAACTACTGCTGAAGTGCCCTTGGAAAAGGCACTGAACCTCCACTTGCTACTGTTGAGCTGCTCAGTGGCCAGAAATGCAAAAGTGTGGCTGCACTGGGTGGTTACCAAATGGGGTGGTGTGAAAGAGTACGACCAGGGTGGGAAAGCAGCCACCATGCAAATGCTAGTTCATTCTGGCTGAAGCTTGTACCATAAGTTGGTTTACTTTGCCAGCCACTTTGGCAGGTAACTAACCATCATTTGGAGGTTCTGCTCCATTTTGGAAATCTAGTTGGATTGTAACATGATGGAAGTGTTTGATAAATATGTCTAGACCAGCAGCCACATTGTCAACTACCCAATCATAATGTACCCATGTCTAATTTTAGGTTTTAGGTCATTAAATTTAGTTGGCTGGAAAAACAACGAAAGCTCTTTATAGTGTTTGAAATGTTTTGCCAGTTCAAACGATTTTCTATGCCTTGTCATGGTATAGTAGTGATGTAAATGAATTGGTTCTCTTTGTTCTTGCTCTCTCTGAGATACAGGCTCAATTTTTGATTTATCCAATGTCCAGTGAGCCCTTTGAATTCTTAAACATTCTTCGCAGTTCCTCTCATAGCTTGCTTTATTTTTCTTATCATCATTCCTTATCTCGCTGTTTTTTTTTTTTCCTTCATGCTGCTTTTATTTTTAGTTGAGTTGAGGTTATAAGAGGAACAGTTGTTGTGTTTATGTTCCATATTTTTTTTGTTTGTAGTTGCTGCTGCAGAGAGAATTTATTTTTCATGGGCAGTTAAAAAAAAATCAGAACTCAGCCAAACTGAAGTGGTTACAGCAGGGTTAAATTAAAAATTTTGACCTAGCAGCAAAATTAAAACTACTCTTTACTTTCCCAATACCTGTTCCTGTTACAAGTTGAAAGCCTCTGATCTAGAGGGTCAAATTCAATCCGACTGCCTTTATTATACTGCATATAATTTATGGTGCAGCTATTACTAAAGATCAATAGCACTTAAACTGCTCCATTGATATTGAAACCTGCACTGATTTACAAGCAGATAGGTCTTTGGTCAAATCCACAAACATACACACACACACACACACAGATACACATACCACTTGTATATGTGATATAATGCAGTGCTTTCCCAATGCCCTAATGTTGTCCTTGTTCATTGTTCATTTTCTGTGTCTTGGTCTTTAAGACACACACACACACACAATGAAGATCTGGCTTTTCATTAGATTGGATTGCCGTGTGTGTGTGTGTGTGTGTGTGTGTGTGTGTGTGTGTGTGTGTGTTTGTGTCTGTCTGTTTCCAGTTTACTTTCAAAGTTTGAAAGGCCAGCTGGCCACAAAACCTGCACGCACTTGTGCACACACACACACACACACACACACACACACACACACACACACACACACACACTTAGACATTCCCGACCTTCACTATCAAAAGAGCACACTGCAGGAGACAGTATGTTTGTGTGTGTATGTTTGAGTGCCAACTATCTATGCACAAGGACTTGGGGATTGTCAGCACTGCCAAGGATGTGACACAAGCTCTGCAGAAAACCACCAGCAGATGGATAGATAGACGGACTCGAGGAAGTGAATGGAAATCCTTTAAACTCAAGGGGCAGAGGATTAACTAACACTTCCAGTCTTGGGATTTGATAAGTGGCCCGCCAGAGCTGTTGCTTGCGGGGGGCGAAAAGTGGAACTGGGAAGTCTTGGACTTGGGATCAAACTGTAAATTACTTTGCTGCCTCATGTAGAGAAATTATAGCATTTTTCAACTAATATGTAATTCTCCTTGTTGTGACTATTATGGCTTCAGAGCATTGTGTACAGATAGCATGATGGTACTGTTTATTTGAATGGCTTTTGGAAGCTTGTGCTGCTTGGCCGGGACGTTGTATACAGTATGGATAATAACTTTCATATCTCTACAACTGAGGAGCTAATCACAAAGTTAGTTTTAATTGTTGTCACAATTATGAGGCTTATGAACAGGCCACCAGATTTTCCATTTAACATACTGTGCTATTATTAACAGTTAGTTTCCTCTGGGGGTGCAAAGCTCTAGGAGTGAGATATGAAAATGCAATGACACCCTTAAATTCTCCTAGAAGCTTCACTCCCATCATATTTAGAAACCGTTTCAAAAGAGCAAGGAAGCTACAGCTGTAGGAGGCATGGCCACACACTGTGAGACATGGATCGTAAAGGGAAATGAGGGAGATTGACTGACCACTGCTTCAACATGGACTGAATCAGAACTAATTAGAAGCTACGGTCAGACCTCCTCTTTCTCTGATACGCCGCAGATACACAGTCTGTGTGTCTGCTGTTCATTCAGTTCATTTCTTGTTAAACTGAATACAGAAAAAGTTATCAGTGGGCTGGTGTGTTTAATGCTGCTGCAGTGAAATTAATCTTATTCATATAGAAAGTTTTTTTGAACTCTTTTAAAGTTTGCAGAGGCAATCACTTAGGGCCAGAAAGTTTACTGTCTGATGATCTGTATCAACACATATATACATATTTCAGTTTATTTGTAGTGTTGTAAAGTGTTACTGAAATGCAAACATGAACTACACCACACTAGTAGTGTGGGTGCATAGCTCATGTAGGTCTTACATGAGCTATGTTTAAATAAATACAAGATATTCACTTCAACTAAACTCTCATTTCTGTTATGTTTGATGTTACAGTACAGTTTCAATCATCTGAACAATATCAAATAAATGCCACTAACAGGTTATACTAATCATGACCCCAGAAAAGAGCAGACAGTCCATTCAGGTGACACAAACATCGATACTCACATAGTTCTGCGGGTCAAGCTCATTGGCTAACAGTTAAGGTCATTTTTAAAATTAGAATGTCAATTTCCGTTTTTGGAATCTACAACCAGCCAACTGAGTCAAAGTCAATTTGGAGCACTGCATCAGCTTAGTATCAAAGCTCCCTTCTCATAAATTTGATCACATAAAATGCTACTTGAAATGTCAAACCCCAGGGGAATTTCATCGATTTACTGATTTATCCAGTCACTGGTTATCAGTAACGGCAGCAGCACGTAAAAAATGAACATTTCTACCCACAATTCCTGTCTACATTACATTCCCTGATGAAAACTCAGTATGACATTAGACCTACAGTATGCATATGGCATTTAATGTCAGGAATGACAGTTACCCGCCTGGGGTTATTGCTAATGGCACTGACAGACTTTCATTCTATTTGCTATCAATTCCGAACATGGAACTTACACCTATTCATCTATTATGTCAATCAAATGTTAACTCTATTCAAATTTTGAAAATGACAATATACACACTCACAGTCTAATTGGCAACAGCAGCACAAAACACCAGAGCAAGCTACAGCATATACAAAATGTGAGTATATACATCCAAACTAAAGGTGCAGAGGAAAAGGCTGCTGTATGTTTCCCTGATGCATTGATTTTTTTTTCTGTGTTTTTGCATTATTTTTGCTCTTGAGTGTGAAGATCATGATTTCTCATCTCAAAGTTTTGCACCTGTACACAATTTGGCCTCTGCACTCACACATACATGCTCAACTCACTTCCTACTCCCAATCGACATGACATCAACATGGATGCGCGCGCGCGCACACACACACACACACATACACACACGCACACTGGGGTGGGAAGGTGGGGAAAACTCTATCCACTGCCAGAGGAAGGGAAAAGGAGAGAGGCAGCGACCCACATCCCCCACTGTTCACACACACACACACACACACCGAGAGAGACAGAGAGAGAGAGAGAGAGAGAGAGAGAGAGAGAGAGAGGGGTGCACGGAACAAGCACAAAGCCCAGGCACCAATCGATTTTATCCTTTTGGGAACAGTTGGGAATCGTGGGCTTCACTTTTAACGTTGCAGGTGAAAAAACAATGACACAGAGTGAGACTGATTTTGTGATTCATTGGGAAGGAGAGAGAGAGAGAGAGAGAGAGAGAGAGAGATAGAGAGAGAGAGAGAGAGAGAGAGAGAGGGAGGGAGGGAGGGAGGGAGGGAGATGTGGTCCCAGGGAGCATTGTCATCTCTTCCTTCCACTCTGTGCTCTCTTAAATTTTTACACAGACACCCCGTCGGTCAAGTCTGTCCCGTCTGTTGCGCCTCCCACCCCACCGACGCCCAGAGCAACAACTGTCCGTGCAATATTGAAATTCATCCCACGCACCAACTAGGCATACTGACATACACCCCACTCGCACATGCACACAAACACACACATCCCTTTTCCCGAATCAACACATAGAGTGTGAGTTGCTGCATGTGAGAGAGAGAGCTGGAGATATGAGATGTGCTCTTGGATAGTGTTGCAACAACCATCCAGCTGGGTATTCCAGCTGGCAAACCCCTCCGTTTATTGAGTCGCACTAAGCCTCGCTGCCCAGCATCCTAAAGCCCGTGGGTCATTCAACTCGTCCAAAACACCATTATCCAGCCACCAAGTCATTCAACCAGTCACTCAGCAGCATCAGCTTCACCCTTCACCATCAGTCACCCTGCTGCGGATTAATCCGACCTGCCACACACAGTTTTAACAGTCATCCGACCTGTCACCAATCAGCTCCGGTCACCCAATAGGCCACCCAGTCATGCATCCATCCAGCGAGGGATCACAACTCTCTCCCCGGGAACAAGTGCGCGCCGCCGGGATGAGAGCGTCTTACCTTGAGCGCTTCTATATCCAAAGACGTAGATCTGTCCATGACACGGAGTGAAGTACTGCTAAATCAGTCACGAAAATACAAGTCCCACGAGCTGATGGGAGGACAAGGAGGGGAAGAGATTAAAAACAGAGACCAAAAAAGTTGGTGATGTGATGTCCTCTAGAGTCTCAAACTCTGCTGCAACATCTCCTGGATTATCGTCAGGAGTCAGTTGTTAATATTCCACCAGGGCGACAGGTTTTCTCAGTTTCATTCCTCCCGGTGGGTCGCTTGGTAAAATCAGGACTCCATACCGTGGAAGTCCCCCCTCCCACCTCCGGTCCCGGTTTGCCCGTGCAGGGGACGATGGAGGAACAGAAAAATAAATAGAAATAGAACAGTAATCGCCGCGCTCAGCTTAATGTTTCTAGCTGGAGCTTTTGCGCACTTGACGATCGTCTTTTTTATTGTTTCTGAGTGAGAAATATTCTCTCCCTCTTCTCTCTCCCTCTTTCTCTGCTGGAATGAAGCCGAGACTGAGTGTCTCTTGTTAGTCGGTAAGACGGATAAAACACCGTCAGGCCTATTTCCCGTTAAATTCCGGGGTAAATATGAGTGAGTTGTCCGGTCGTGCAGTGGTCGACAACTGGAGGAGTCCGGAGCAGCTGATATTCTATCTCGCCTGGGCGACTTCCATGCGGCAAACCGCCAGAGATGCCAGCTCTCCCCGAAAGAAGAGAAACAGAGAGAGAGAGAGAGAGAGAGAGAGAGAGAGAGAGAGAGAGAGAGAGAGAGAGAGAGAGAGAGATCCTGAGGTGGAGAGGGGATGAGGAGAGCTGCGAGAGTTGGGTCGAGAGGAGAGAAGGATGCAAGGTTTATGCTGTATATTGTTCCAGTGACTGACGCACCGGCGTATTGCCGTGTGTGTGTGTGTGTGTGTGTGTGTGTGTGTGTGTGTGTGTGTGTGTGTGTGTGTGTGTGTGTGTGTGTGTGTGTGTGTGTATGTGTGTGTGTGTGTCACAGAGAGAGAGAGAGAAAGAAGGAGGGAGGGGGTCTAATCAAGTAGATGAATCGAAAATGCTGCTTTACCACTGAAGACTGGAAAGATTTAAATGCAGAGGCTGTTGGTAGTCTGTTGCAGAAAGTCTGGGATTGCTGCCTGCCTTTGTGCGTGTATGTGCGTGTGTGTGTTAGGTAGATAGAGAGAGACCTGTTTATGTGCACCAAACTGATGAGCTCATACAGTTATATTTTATTACATGAATACAACAGAGATATAATCACACTGTGACTACAGAGATAGAAAACAGCAGGCTGGCAAAACTTAGTTTTTCTTTCTTGATTGTAGTGTAAATTGTTCTCATCTTTCTCCTGTATAATAAGGTGTCGCCGCCTGCCGACCACCAGGGCTTTCTGTTATCTGTCAACCCACCTTTTGAATAAGGAGAAGTGCAGAGCGGTGGAGAGGAGACAAATGAATGAGAGAAGAGCAGCAGAGGGAGGAGGAGGAGGGGAGATGAGAGAGAAGAGGAGGAGGTGATGGGATAAGAAGAGGACATGGGAGAAATGTAGAGCAGTGGAGACAAGGAATATGTGAGGAGGGGATATCACATGAGTGGACGTGCGGTGACCAACAAAGGTGAGGAGGAGGTAAGATGAAGATGAGCGGAGAGAGGAAGAAGAGGGTTGATAAAAGGGAAGGAGTAGAGATGGTGCTTTGACAGAAGAGGAAGGAGAGGTGAAGGAAAAAGAACAATTTTCAGGAGAAGCAGTGGAGAAGAGATGGGCAGAGTGGTGGAAATGAAAAAAAAACAAGGAGATATGATGGAAGGAGACATGAACACATGGAAACTATCAGCGTCCGTCTCTATGATGTCATATCATTTTATGCTGATGACAACTTGACCAGCGATCTATCTAACACCACAGGTGAAGGCAGATTGCTTTCTTCAAGGTCTGCAGCTTTGAAATCCCGACAAACTGTCTTAAAAACAAAGAGTGATGTTTTTTTCATCATTGTCCTTAAATCATTTAGTAGTTCACTATTTAAAGACAGAATATGAGATTTATTTGTTTATTTATTGATGAAGCACAGATTGTGGTGTACAAATGTGCAGACCTCTGCTATATTCAGCAGTTGTATTCCGCTCTGAGAAATTTCTACTCTTGTCCTCCTGACCTATCATATTAGATATGATGACTGCAGGCGAGTCAAGACAGGTAGGATATGCTGAATAATGTTCTCTCAGAGTCAGACCTCCTCTACCAGTCAAGCGGAAAACACCTTGGCTTGCTGTAACAAGGAAGGATATGATTATCACTGCATGTAGTCATATTCTGCTGAGGATTAAACCACACGGATTATTATGCATTTCATAATTTATGTTTTATTTAAAATCTATTCATTATCAGAGACTATTTATTTAGTTTCAACCACATTTTCTTCATTCACAGATTGCACAGATCTGATTTCAAGATCTGGTCCTCCTTGTCTCCTGTTGAGGTTTGTGTTGCTTTAAAGCTTCCACATCAAGGACCAGTTCAAGTCCGTTTGAGTCCTTTCCACCTGACACTGTTGTGGTGCCCTGTAGGCTTCAAGTGCAATAGCCTGGTGTTGAATTTAATCAGTTGCTTCTAAGAATGGATTTATACATGCAGTCTCACTGCGATACATGGTGAACACACACACATAGGTAAACACACACACATGCACACACACCCACGCGTACACTTCAATAGGCTATAGGCCTATTGAAGTGTACACAAGAGAACACAGAGGAACATTTGTTGAGGGAGTCGGTCAGAGATAACGAACATCATATTAATGAATGCCGCACTCATTCTCTCCACTCCTTCCTCTCTGTTTGTCTGACTCCCTTCTTTTCTTCTCTAGCTCTCCCGACACCTGCCCCTCTCTCTCTCTCTCTCTCTCTCTCTTTCCCCTTTTCATCCCTCTCACTGTCTCTCTCTTTGCTTCCAATCCCCCTCTTCCCTCAGATCTCTCTTTCTCTCCCTCGTTTCTCTTTTGATGTTGCACTCCCTCAGTCTCTCTCTCACACGCACTCATGCTCTCTTGCTATTTCCTGCTGCTCTGTAACTCAGAGACCCCCACCACCTCCACCTCTCTTTCTTTTCTATAAACTTTGTGCTGTCGGGCAATTAATCATTTTTCCGAGGACTCGTTATTTTTTATAAGAGAGCGGCTGACCTCGGATATGGGCACCCAGTCCTTTGCCAGCTGGAAATGACATCACTCGTCTTTCCCTCTCACCAATCCCCCCTTACTTTTCCTCTGCATTTTAAAATGCCACGAACAGTTTTCTTTCCTTCGATAGCGTCACTCATTTAGTTGTTATATATACGTGTGTTGTACAAAAAGGCACACAAATTTATCACGTAGAATGTCATTTTCTACATTGTAGTTTTCAAACAGAAACATGAAATTTTCATGCATTTCATTTCAGTTGCAATACATGCATTTCATATTTGCTCTTGTATACCTCCTTACTCCTTTTTAAACTATTAATTCTTATTTTACCTGCCCCACTACTCTCAAGAACTGTGATGCGGCTGTTAAGTGGCAGTAGCCGATTTTAACTGGCTCCTCTCTCCCTCTCTCTCTCCTTCTCTCCCTCTTATAATGTTCCTCTGGGCTGTGATCAGATAGGAGCTTTATTCTTCTACTCAAATGCAAAGTGCAGCTGTTTGCTTTGCTGGCTGCAGAGAGAGCAAAAAGCCTTGTGGGAGGGTCACATTATTCTTGTTGTCATGCAGCACAAAGTTTGGCAGCTACTTGCGTGTGACTGTTTAGCATTAGCTGGCTAATCTGAGATAACATATTGGAAGTGCCTGAAAATGGAAAAAAAGCAGTGATCGCTTTGTTTGCTGTTAAAGAAAAACTGGGGAAGCTCCAAGTTTTCTCCCTAAACTTATGAATTGTTTTTTTTTTTTTGTTTTGTTTTTTTTATCATATATTTATAATGGAATAAAGATAACTCGTGTAATTATTGATATTGCTCAGACCTCCCAATCTGTAGCACTTGAAAAAATAGATCTTATCTTCTCTTTATTTGTAATGAGTGAGAAAAATCCTGCTGGGAACCTTACTATCATATCCACGTGATGATATGTTACGTAAAATGTTGACTGACAGAAAACGAATCAGCAGCTATTTTCAAAATTGTGTGACTGTTAAAGCAATTTTAAGCAAAACTGCCTTGAATGTTATGTTTTCTCTCTTCTTTTTTCTCTTTCTAAATCAATAGTAAACAGAGTGAATTTTGGTTTTGGACAAAGTAAGCAATCAGAATATGTAAACTTGTTTTTTTTTTTGGAAATATTGGGGTATAGGTGGTTTTTTTTTTCTTTTTTTGTACAGAGAGCAAATCCTTAACTATTCAACTGATTTGTACTTCAATAATTTGCATTTTAATCAATCATTCATAATTAATCAGTAATGAAAGAATCATTTGTTGGTCGAAATGGCTGTCTCATAATATGAAACCTTTTTCGGATGCGATCTTTGGAACAGTGTTTTAAATGGTGTGACCTTTACATCGGGAAGTTCAGAAATTTCAGCGCTATGTAATAACCATGTGAGGCGCTCCCATAGGAATCATTTGGCGGATTTTCGTAACCAAGCCCAGCAATTCTCTGAACGTTTCCATGATTGAGCTGCTATAGAGCGAATGAGCTGTGGTTTAACAAGCCTGCAACACGAACTGATTGTTTCACGGTGCATTGGCTTTAATATTCCAACATGCGTTTCATTTCTGCAGTGTTTGTGTGTGTGTGTGTGTGTGTGTGTGTGTGAGTGAGAGAGAGAGAGAGAGAGAGAGAGAGAGAGTTTGTGTATAAAACAGAGTTTGTTCTTTCATACATATTTAATAACTTCATCCATCTCTTGCTCTTTATGATTTTTGTATTCCTTTATGTGCTGGTCTAATATTTAGTTTTGGTTCAGTATTGCTTTCACTACACTTTGACAGGAGATTCTAAAGCACTGAGTCAGTATCGCAGGTTTCTTTACGTTTCCTCCAGCAGGTCATTAGACCTTGCACAAGCCATTTACGCATCTATTACTGGGCCATTAACACCCTCCCCCTTCACCCCCTTGCTGGAGGGATTCATTCTCACTGCCTATTTTGCTGTAACATATCAGCACACAAAACTGCCATCTAATGTAACATCTACCTCAGTGTCCATTTATATTGATTTTTACAAACACTGTTTGTTGCTTGTCAGGTTTTACATTAACAATGCCTGCATTGCAGAGAATGTCCAGCACTGTTTTTAAAAGCATTTTTGTATTCTTGTATCGTTTTGTGCATAAAGATGATAAATTAAATGGTAAATTAAATGATAAATTCTATGGGGAACGAAGGACCTAAGAATGAAATAAATTTGCCCTTTTGTAAGTTTGTTTTCTTAATTCAAGGTTTTAAAGATATTTATCAGTGCATTTCAAACATTATTTACCATTTTAAAGTAAGATTATGTGGCTAAGAGTCAATAGAGTGTGCAGCATCTCAGAAGGCATGCAATCTAAAAGACAAACAGCACCCTACAACACAGAATGAATCTAACAAAGTAAACTAGATGAGGCACTTCTCCTCTCTTATGTCTCGGTTATAGAAATAGTGAATTATGCCAAGTGGCCACTAAAGTACAAAAACAACATTGCAAATGTAATGTAATTCTGTGTAATATCCACTGCGATGCTAAGAGGTCTGTTGTTGGGTTTGTTTTGGGGTTGGTTTTTTTTTTTTGCTGTGGATGTTAAGGTAATGAGATTGTAGACTCTTGTGGCGTTGCACTGGACTAAATCATAATGAAATGTCCCACATATCTGTATACACATGTCATCTGCAGTATTTGCTACCTTAACCGTAGTTATCACTGGTCTGGTCGGGAAAACTTTTACACTGTTCATGCAAGACTGATTTAGTGCATTACATCAGTCTCAAATTGCTTAGTTGTAATTTCATTCCGAGACAGCAAGACAAGTCACTCTCAGTGGTTTCACATAAATCATTTGTCCCTCTCAAGATCTAGATAATTCTCTATTCACTGATGTGGTTCAAGAAGCCTGACAAAGAAACCACTTTTAGTAATATCTGCTTTGTTTTTAATCATGGCTCATATTATTTATACAATAAAATCAATTAAGTCAATCATCAGTAACAAAGTGACTTGTTCCTGAATTTTGGTGTTGCTTTTAATTTATTTTTATACAGATCAGTATAAGTTAAACCAACAGGTAAATTGTCCTGTCGTCACTGTTAAGATGATTAGGTGAAGTGACAAAGTATTCTGTATATTACAGTGTATTCCCAGTTGAATATTTGTAAACATCAGGCGTTAATCACCACGGCATTAGCAGCTGCTAAAATGTGCCATATGTAGGTGTGATGACATCATGTATACACCTCGGTGAGCAGTGCTGTGAGGCTCAAAAACTACACATCCCAGAACCCCCAGCGCTACAAATCTCTTAGCTCTGATTGGTCGACTCAGAATCCAATCGGCTGACAAAGACGTGTCTCCCTGTCAGAGCATCCTTCCGTCATGGCGTCTAATGGGACAAAAACCTTCGCTAACCACGCTTTTTTGTGTGTTTTCTTCCTGCTGCTGCTATGTCTGCCACCCGGGGGAGGACAGAAGAAGAAGGAGGTAACGCCTCAACCGTTTGAATGTATTTTTCAATAAAAAAATCTTGTGTTATTCAATGAACCGGGTGAACAGGTTGAACCTGCCGGTGTGCGTGAAGCTTGTTAGGGTTAGACAAAATAGACAGGAAGTTGGTCCAGGTTATGCTCTTGTTGTGCAGTCTCTTCTTAACAATAATTGATACTTCTACAATATAAAATATATATTCTTTACTTGCACGTCCCTTTGTAGTGCAGGACTAAGCTTTGCTCGCCTTATGCACATAACGCACGGATAGCAAGCTAGCTAGTAGATGTAGCTAATGATGTGCCCTGAGTATAATCTACAGTAGTCCGTTATGTGGGAGAGCAACACATTATTCAAATTAATAAACTGGTTTGGGATTAGCTATAGTGCTTAGACACGTCACTGCATCAGTGCTAACAAGAACCTCATTTTGAAAACCATCAGCGCAGGAAATGCTGCGTTTTATTTCTCGGTAGCTTAACAGTGGTGTTAGCCGACGTCGGCTAGAATCACACAATAACTTAAACAATAACCATCTGTCTTCCTGCTGCAGTTCGGTCGCTGCACAGCTTGTGCTGTTTTAGTGTAACAGGCTGTGATCTCGTCATTTCCTCGAGGCGACCGGTTTCAGCTGAACAGGAAGTGAAGAGGAAGCTGGGTTATGTCACCTGGCTGGTTTCGTCACATGCTGTGTTTTGAACAAACTGGGAATTATAAATATTACATTTAAAAACAAACATTAAACTTAATATGTCAGAAGCTGTCATCTGTCTCCCATAGACTGTGAAATACTGTGTAAAACTATATTATTCATTGTCATTGTCTAGTTATAAAACAGTCTTGTACACTTGCAGAGTAGTTCTCTCACTAAACTGCATATATGTTGCTGACATCTTAACAATACGTGATTCTGCACATACATTTTGTACAATGACACACTGAAAAAAAAGATCCTTACCTGTTAACTTGAGATCCAAATTATCAGTGTCACATGGGCAGCTTTAGTTTGTTTCATATTTCATTATGGACAAAAGTGCTGTTGGATCTTCTCATTAACACTTTACTTCTTGGATTATTTTGCATACGAATAGAAAATTGTTTCAGTGGACAAATTGTTGAATGAATCAATAAAGGGATGCAGGGAGAAACAGGTGGACAAATATTTGAGTGAATAGAATATTTTTATTTGAATTAATGAATGAAGAGATGAATTGAATATGTTAACAAATGCATGAACAAAGCTCTAATTGTGTGGAAGAATAAACTGATGAATAAATGAACAGATTAAGCACTGATAGAATTTGATTGAGTTAGCAAATCAGTAAATAACTGAAATGCCCTGCAGTTCTGTATAAACACAGTTTCTACTACTTTTGATGGCTTGCGTGGTGTGTGAAATTAATCATGTCATAATCTTACATCTTCTAATTTTAATATCAGAAACAGAAAGATCTTTAGCTAATTATTCCCTGCATCTTGGAGCTACACTATAGACATGAGGAACATTTTTATCTAAAATGATTATATACATTTAAAAAGCAGTTGAATTATTTATTTTTTTTTTAATATATATTTTAGTGAATGGCGCATAGATCTGCATGTGCATATTTATATCTTTACATCTCTCATTTTAAGCATTTTGCTTAAAATGTATCTTTCTATAAATCTTTGTGGAAAAAGCCTTTCTGAACTGAACCACATTGCAATGTCTATTTCATTCGTGACTAGGAGTTCTAAACTCCCTTTTCACTGTTAAAATGTATACTCTTTTGAATTCCTATTTTTAATCCTTTTTTCCCAGGGACAGTCTGCTAACATCATTGCTTATTTTCAGCAATGACTTGCTTTCACATTCACAGAAGTACACGGGGGAGCTACCCATTATAGCCACAGTCTGCTATTAGGCACTGACCGGCTCAAGGGCACCTCCACATGATCTAATGAGTGACAGAGAGAGCGTTTCTCAATCACTTACCCAGCTGAAATGGTATCCAGCTATTATTAGTTTGCCTCTGACATTGAATCGACTGTCTCTAAAACCTTTAAGTCACATATTTTGTAAACTTTGGTCCATTTGGTCCCAGATCCGTATGTGACTGAGCGAGTAGCAGACTAGAGCTAGCCACACATTCTGACACAACTAGACATTGATACAGATACACACGGATACTTTCAATGAGCCACGAGAGAGATATTGAAGGGTTATAATGTGAGAAATGTACTTTCCCAGTTGCCTCCCTGGAGCTATAGCAGAGGAGGTGGAGGAGGCAGAGGAAGATCTTATTTAGCTGAAAATGGAGAAAATGGTGAAGCAGCACTTTGTATTCATCTCAGCAACTTCAGCTCTCCTTTTCTACGCTTCATCTTTCCGACCACCATACACTATGCACCACATACGCATTTCTTATCATCAGTCTTAACATCACTTAATTTATATTTAAATCTCAAGTTAGAACTATACATCTACATAGCTCATATCCTAGTGTCCTGTTTCCTCTCCCTGGTTCAGCAGTTAATTAATCACTGTAGTGATTTGAGTAAGTAGTTTAGCAATATAATACCTATGAAGTTATTATAATGACATGGTTAGACTTGACAGCTACATGACAGATTCATGTCTTTATTTCATTGGCATTGGAACACTGATGAACTTTTAGACTGTATCTGTATAAAGGGAAATTGCTGATGAAGAAGAAGATACTTAACTTCAACACATCAGTGTCAGGCTTTGTTTTTGATGATAGTTGTAATATTTATTGACTTATTGTGTTTCTATTTTATTTGTTGATGATGGGAGCTTCACTTTTAACTATAAGCTCTTTAAATATTTCCTGTTGTGTGCATCAGATAATACTTTGGCAAATCATTTGACTGACTGAGTACAGTTCAGAGGCTGAGCACTCTCTCACATTAGCCAGGGCAGAGTCTGTTGGTAACCTTGCTTCAAGAGTTTGTGGTGAAATTTCACATCAGATAAGCACAAAGCAAAAGTGTGCTGTATCATGCTGATGGAAAATGGTGTTACTGTCAGAACCAGACCCCAGAGTACTGATAGTGACAGTTTTTGGCCACAGTTATGTTTGCCCTAGAAAGCTTAATGTGTGAGATAGCAGAGGTTTTTTTTTTGCCTTTTTCCTTATTTTCCTTAGAGATTATATGGATAGATGTAGGGATGAGTGGAAGATAAAGATAAAAATGGAGTCTGAAAAGGGGAAAGGAGAAGTTAAGGAGAAAGCTAAGCAACACGATTTTGACAGATGGTAAGAAAGAAAAGAAATTAAAAGAAAAAAAAAGGAAGATAGGCCAGCAGTGCCGGACCCCTGCCTTTTTAAATCCTGCTATATGCCCCTCAGGGAATAGAAGAAATAGTCGTGGAGAGAGAAGTAATATTTATATCCCTTCAATTCTCCCTCGTTCATCACCCCAGCTCTGCTAGATATTATATCTAGCTTGTGTTGTGTTTCTGTCTTAAGGCTGACTACAGCACAATGAAAGAACCAATGTAAGCACTTCTTATACCTAGGCATATGGAGTCAGGGGAAGTAAAGAGAGAAAAAAGTCCAGAGCAGTGAGTCTGAGGCAAGGAGAATTATACATCCAGAGAGTTATATATCTACAGAGAGATAGAGATTGCAAAGTAGTGGGCTTACTTACTACCACACCCAGGGACCATTCTAATAAGTAGATTGCAATAATAAGAGCCTGAAACCTCTGCACACAGAAGTGCAATAAACTACAGGGTAGACCCTTTGGGGCATAACCCAAGCCGCTTGGTGAGTTTAGACTGGGATTATAAAGCTAAACACTGTGTAAGCACTCTTGACTCTTGGTTCCCTGTTTGACCTGTTCATTCGAAAATAAACCATGGCTCATTATTTACACATTCTGTGCTTTGTCTTTCTGCATATGGATTTTAAAGTACAGTCAGGTGCTGTCTGAGAAAATATAGCTTCTCCCCATTATTAGCTTCATAAATGCATATTAAGTTTTTGACGTGTACGCTTTGTCTGAGATTTTACTGTTCAAATTAGAATTTGAAAAATGTAATATTGTGATAATGATACAACATTTTCTGAAATATTGCAAAAATGTCTCTCACAAATTCAACTCTACAGTACGGGAGAGGTTTTTAGTGCAGATATGTGAGATGGGAGTCTGATTTTAATAAACGCTGATTCAACATGACAAGTATGCCCACTTTAACATGGAATGTCTTTAGGACTTTGTAAGTTGACACCAATAGTGCAGAAATTTGAAACTAACACACAAACTCGAGGCAAATGCAGAGTTTGATTCATAGTGTGTAACATTTGAGTTCTAACTTCATCAATAATTCATATGAGCCCAAGGGCTGTAACATATTTGTGTTTGGACTAACTGTTAACTGCTCAAACTGAACATTTAGTTTTTCCAACTGCATGATCATCGAACAGTATACTGGCCAGTGGAGTTCAGACGTACTTTAATATTCTATATGGCATCTAAAGTAAAGTCAACTCTAAACTCTATTTAAAATTCACATGTAAATGAAGTTTGGTTTTTATATCTTGTGTGTAGGGAAAGTGAATTGATGTGCCCGTGTGGAGTGAAGACGAACAAAGAAATTTACCGTTTGTGCACCGAACTTGTGTGTGTTACTTACACTCTCTCCAATGCCAGACATTGTACTGGGCTTTATTTGGCTTAAGGTTACCAAATAGTGCTGTCTGGCCTTTTCTTTACATTTCTGTCTCTGTGGCTCTCCGGTTTATTCCAATGAGGGCATTCGGCAGAGACAGCAGCCTCTTCTATTTTTATTTATTTATTTTTTCTTTTCCACTGACTTTATCAATCTTTTTAAACTTCTACTTTGGTTTCTGTCTTTTCTAAAAAGGACCCTTCCCTTTGGTTTACTCTTTTATGCATGCACGCACACTTGTTCTCAGTCCCGGTCGATTCTTTCTATCGCCTTCTCTCGTGAAAATAAATGGTGAAGGGTTCAAGAGAGATGAGTATTGCATCCAATTCTCTTTCCTTTGTGTTGCCAGTGTAGCCCAAGCTGCAGCTAAAAAGCAGCCGTAATGGTGCCATATTATGCTCAGTGAAATGTTTCAATGTTCTCCCAGTGAATTCAGGGGTGATTTGTTTGGATCTTGCTCATTAGCCATAGTCATCTGAATTATTGATGCAGTAGTGTCAGGCCTGCTTTTTCGATGACTGATGGCCTGTGTTCCCAAGTCATTTTCCTCTGCTGTTATTCCTCCCTCTCCTCCTCCCTTTTCCCCTCCCCTTTCCAACATTTCTATAACTAATTTTCAGACTGGCCAAAGGATTTCTGTCTCCTGCACCGAGTCTCCTTATCCACCCCTTTGCCCTCCTGTGTCACCTCCCCTTGTATTTTTTTCCTTTAACCACTCGACCCTGGACATTCCTTTGACATTTCAATAATTATGTGGTGTCATGAAATGATTTCTCTCTTTTCCTCCCACCCAAATCACTACTTTTTTCCTCCATTGAGTTCTCCCATTGTTGTCTTTGCTTTCTTGTTTCCTCCCCTTGTTTTTTCTGACATTTCTGAGGCAGATTTCTGAGCCAGGCCTGTTAAGTCTGAGAGGGGTGCAGGGTGTGTCTTTGTTAATTTATTCAAGGCATTCGTCAGAGGTACAGAGAGTTTCTCCCTCTGAAATGTCTTTCTCTCTTTTGACTCTGCTTGGTTAGTCAATGACTCAGTCATTTAGTGCATAACGAATTCAAGTCACTCACTCGATAAATCAGTCAGTTATTTATGCAGTCACTTATTCCTTCAATCATTCACTCTCTTAACCACCGTTTAGTCAGTCAGACATTTACTCAGAAATTACACCTGCCCCTCAACATCACGTAGGCTACAGTTCCCTAGTCGTTCAGGTTAACCGCTGCCAACAAGTAATAAAACTGGTCATTCACACAGTCAGTCAATCAAACACTGACTCACTCTGACATTGACTTGTTGACTTGTCAGTCAGACAGTCACTTGGCCGTCCCTTCACTTTGTAGCCTGTTCAATAGATCAGTCAGACAGACAAGCTCTTGGTGTCAAATAAATACTTGATCAGCTCGTCCTTCAGTCCTGTGTGTAGTTATTCGTTAAGAGAGTTAGTTCAAACCCTCTGTCACATTCATGCAGTATCAAAATTTCTGTAGTTTTTGGCTTGTAACCAGTTGTCCCCTCAACATTAAGTTTTCATTGTAGACTTGGGGCAAAATTATATAAGAATGTAATTCTCTTAAAATTCCTTGACTGAACCAAAGTCAGTCATTCATTTCATACACGTTATGTTGTGAGTGCATGGTGTTTTTATGGGGATCTTTCCCGTTTCCCTCATGCATTCCATATGGTGTGAATGTAACATTAGTCTTTATAAGTTTCAGTTACAGTTTCACTGATTGACTTCTGCTGCAATATAGGACCTTTATGTTATCCTGAACGTAAGTTCTGTCTAACTGTTAATATCTAACATGCCTCCTCTCTGATGTTCATCCCCGTCTGTCCTCATCACACTTTATCTCCAGAGGCAAATTCTGTCACAACAGCTCTTTCTCCTTTGACCCCCATGTCTCTGATTTGTCACTTCTCTTCTCATCCTATTTTTTATTTTCTTTTATTATCACTCAACTTTCTCCCTCCATGTCCATATTCTGTTGCTCCTTTCCTCCCTCCTGCTGTTCCCTCTCCCACTGTGACAGGCCTTGCTGTATAGCTGATATGAGGTGGCATGTTATCCCACTGTGTGCCTGTATGTGTGTCAGTGTGTATGTCAGAATGTGTATTTGTGTGTCTGTCTGGCTTGTGGCTGATAAGACGTCACACTCTTATCCTCCAGGACAGACCTGTGCTGCCATGACAATTCACAGGCCACACACACACACACACACACACACACATACACATACACACCAAAACACCTGTGTCCACGTTAATAAATATGCACTCAGGTTGTTTGATATTATGGAGCTTTTCCTAAAATACAGAGTGTGTGTTTGTAACTGTGTGTTTTAAGTGTCATCTGATGATTTTCTCTTATTAAACTCTAGTCTTTGTGCTTCACTGGCAGAAAGCCTGTAAAGATCAAACAACTATGTATGCATAATGATCATAAAACGTCCTTATTGAAAATACTTGTCATGAAAAACTAAGCAAAGATGTCAAGAGAAAATGAGACGGGCAGATTTCTTTTCCCTAGAGTTCTGTCTAGCCTGGTTTGACCTGGTTTGATTGCTCTTGTGGCCAAAGTGAGTTCTTCTTAGGTAAAGCTACACCTGCAAATAATCGAACTGGTTATGAATTATTGAATTATGTTAACATAGCCTTTGGAAAGTGTTTATTTATCCAGGGAATGTCAGGTAATCACCATTGTATTTCTAGCTCTTCTCCTGCTTCTCATTCACTCAGTCAAACAAAGTCACACTGGGGAGAGCAGTATTACAGAAGGGCGTGGTTGTATAGTGAGGAGGAATGCGGTGCCAGAGTTGGTGGGTCAGGGGAGCAGGCACCTCTAACCTCTAGGTTTTGTTGGTTATTAAGGTGGAAAAACTCATCAGAAAGTGAAACTCCTGAGAGAAAAAGTTAGAAAAGTGTTCTCCCTCTTCCATCTTCCATTGAGATTTATTAGGAATTACAATTCTGTCTAAGCTTGCTTGTCTAACTGACAGGTTATTTATGGCCAGAAAATAAGTTATTAAACACACACTACACACACACACACACGGACACACAGCAGTACGGTGATATAACGTGATGAACTGAAGCAGTTTAGCATAAAGCTGTAGTCAGGATAAATGCTAAATGCCATTTAGTGTCAGACCTGTTCTCTCCCTCTCTCCTTCTCAATTTCTCACTTTCACTCCTTCTCTTTTTCCTCAACCCCTTTTTTGTCGTTTCTGGTTTAACTCTTATAGAAAGTCACATTTGGTTGAAGTGACTGTAAACATGAAGGACAGTTTAGTGTTGGACCCTACAAGGCAATTTGTTACTAGGCATTTAAGGGTATTTGTGAGATCTGTTAGCAGTTGGCTTGACATTTAACTTTACATGATAAGTGATGTGTATATGTAATCTATATAACATTCTGTGTGTTTATACTCATGTTTCTGTTTAAGTGAGATAGTAATTGCTCCTGGATGGAGCCAGGTATGTTATTTTTGTGGGCTCATAACTTGAAGTGAAAGAGGAAACTGGAGGACATGCAAAGTCCAGTCAAAAACATCAGCTGTCCTGGTTTATTGTCAAACATGGTTGACAAATAATGCCCTCTTGCAACAAGGAAACAACTCAACTGTTGGATGCAGTGTGCAAACAATCTTAGCAAAAACAGTTGTCTCAGAACTGACACATGCACAGCTGGAATGCAGTTAAGTGTGTCCCGATTCAAGCTATTGTCTTCGCTTAAATAAAGGAGGAGAGTAAATAAAGCTTCTTTAAACTACGGCTGACCGATCATGTCTTTAATGAGGAACTTGATTTGTGATGATCGTTGCACCCCTTGTTTCAACTGAGCAACTGGTGGTCACTCCCCTCTCCCAGCTGATTATTGACCGGCCAATTAGTCTCACCAGCCGGGCTCAGAGTATGATTAGTGCTGCTAGGTCACCATCTCCCCGGTGAGACTGACAGCACTTTGCAGTCGGCAGTTCGACAGCTGTAACTTTCTGGTCTAAAAGAGACTTACTTTACTCTATTATTGCAACTTGTAAAGCTACATTCAGGATATTTCAATGGGGAGTAATCTTTAGTACATGCAAAAAAAAAGGCTCTGGACAGAAGATTTTCTCTGATGGTTTTATTTCCAGCTCATTTTGAAATGAGCTCTATAGTCAGTGCACTGGCCCATTCAAGTCTAACTGCTTCATCAAACCAAGGTTGTCATAAAAATGTCAGCATCTAGTGGTCATTATGTTCATGGGATGTCATGTTGTATAATGCCTTCTCTCAATTCTGACTTTCTACACTTTGTATGAACAAAAATCCTAACAAAAGCAATACTGAAGTCATGGACACAGCCTTGCTGTAGCAGCAGTTCTCATATTAATCCTCTTTAAACTTGTCAGAAAAAAAGCTTTAGAGGGACACAAAAAGATTTGAAAGACACGGGCAGATGGATACAAACTACAAAGTAAGATAATTAATCACAGGGCTTGTCAATTTTTTCTACTCTCTTAATGTTTCTACTTCAGTAAACTTATTATTTTACAGCAGCAGTGCCTTTATAAACAATGTTGCAACACATTGTTTATGAGAAATAACCAACCCCACAGTCTGCCCTCTGCAAAGGTGCTGTCAGCATATTTACCTGAAGTAAATTTCTATTTTTAACTCACCAGTTAGTTGGCAAAGTAAAGTCCTGTGATATTTTTGGAGATTCTTTGGTGTGTAATGGGTCTAGTGAGACCAAGTGCTCATTCAAACAGAAGTAAATAACAAATGTTTGAATGAATGGCTTATAAGGCTAATTAGGAGCACATTTAGCTCACAGTTATTAGACACCAATGCTAGCTTTAGCTTCCAAATGCTAATAAGGTAGCATACTAGGCCAATTGCATTTGTGTTTCTAATGTTTCTATATTTATATTGTGCTCGGCCCTGAAAAAAAAAAAAGATCTCTGCATGCACGTTGGCACAGTCTGCATGCAGACAGAGACCAGTAAATGGATGGTTTGGAGCTAAAGGTCACACAGTAGTTAGACACTGAATAACTGGGAAGCAGAAAAGAAGAGAGCAGCTGACCTGGTAGTCAGACTAGTGGGCAACTTCTTGACCTTTATTGAATTTAAGTCCATCACTTCCTCTGTCTTTTCCTTTTCACACAAGCCAGAAGCTGCCACCTTTGTACCTCTGTCACCTTAAACTTCCTTTTCTGACAACAATTGTTGTTTGAGCAGGCGAACAGAATTGAATTTGGGTCAATCCTTTCTTTGTATCTTGGAATGAGGGTGAAACAGTTGAGATTTCGATTTTTGTGTTTGATTAGACAAAGCTCCCCTGTGGATGGCAAAGGTGTTTAATGAGAGTGAAATTGTAAAACACCTATTCTACAATGCATATCTTTAATCTCAAAATTTGATACATAGGCTTACACTTGTGAATGTGCATGGTGTGAATGATTTCTTATACATCAGAGAATACTGGGTAAACAATGTTTCTAATATGCTATACATGTTTAGGGTCTGATATTTTTCCAAACATCCCTTCTTTTGTCTAAAAGTTTATTGTAAATGTATTTTTCTACCCTTCTTCCTGCAGCTTCTCCCGTTTGTATCACAGCTCTACTTTTTCACACTCAGGCATTAGCTGCTAAGGTGAAAGGAAGCTGTCGTCCCTTTGCAATAAAATCCTTTAAATTGCAGTGCTTGTCCTTCAAAACTCATATTTCATTATTGGTTGCAGCACTTGAAAAAAAAAAAAATTTCACTTAAGTCTCGAGTTTCAGCTCTGAAGTGTCAAGACATTATTGCATTGTAGCTAATGACTTATTGAAAGTGGACAGAACCACATTACTTTGAAACTTGCTAGTAGATCTTTTCTTACATCAGGAGAGACTATACTTGATAACATAATGGGTTTATAAATGCAGTAAACACTGTCTAAGTGGGAGAGAAGTGATCAGATTTTCTTTCTTCCCTCCTGTGGCATTGAAGAGGACTTAGTGTCAACTTTGAATTTGTCTATATGACTATAAATTACATGCTTATTTCCCTCACTGAAAATATATTCATTGTCTGTAACATTGTTTGACTTCCTTGAGTATTTTCTCTTTTTTTATTTATTTTTTTTTTAAGTTGAAGCTGAAGTAAGATGGATCCCTCTCTACATCAAGCCGTGCCACATTTTCTGTTTTCTTTTGATTAAACCTTAAGACTACGCACAGCTGACCTATGTTAAAAATGACTAAGTGAGTAAATGCAAATTTCGACTCTTCCTGCCCAAATGATTTAAAGACAAGCACTTAATGCAAGCAGAACACTCTTAACATACACAGCCATGGTCACCTCAACCCCAAAATAGAGTGTGGAATTTACGTGACCATCCAAACATAAGATAATTGTGTCTGAAGCAATAGAAGTGTTTTTGGTACTATTTAAGCCCACTTCAGAGTAAGAAGTAGGGGCTGAAGTAAAGATAATGAGGCCAGTAACAACTTGATGGTAACATGTCCTCCGCATCGTGATGAATTAGCTGTGTGTCAGGGAGATGAAGGAGCCCTCATATTCACTTTGTATTCCTATCAAACTCAAGAGCATGGCTCTTGGCTGCAGCTGACACATCACTCAGGCTCCATTTATGCCTTCGTTTTTAAAGATTCCCAGTAGTTTTCAAACTAGTTTCAAATATATTTGCTTTATTTCCTTTTTTTTTTTTTTTGCCCTCCAGATGGTTTTGAAATTTTGTTCTTTCTCTTTACCAAGGACAGAAAAGTATATGCTTTGGGTACTTTTTTTTTTTTTTTTTTTTTTTTTTAACAGTGACTGTTTATTTTGACTGAATTGGAGTTCGAGATACTCATTTTGTCAACTTACCACACAAAGGAACATTTCATAATTTATGCCTTTATCATGTCAGTTAATCTTATAAGTGTGTACCCAGTGTACCAATGTGTGGAGAAGCTGAATGTCTTATATGCGTCCCTTGTGTGTTGCTGTACAATACGGAGCAGACTTTATTTTTCTTTCCCTGCTACTTTCCTTACACCTGGAGGAATTTCACTTGTGCATTGAAAAATGTTTGAAATACAAGTGTGGTAAGCACATTTAGAGCTTGTAGGGTATTAAGGAAATTAAAATCCAAACTATCGTACATTAATATCATCTTAGCCCAATAGCTGCTAGCAAAATCTAGTAAATATTAACTCACTTCTGAAATGATTTGTTATATCAATTTGCAGTCATAATCATGTTTCGTTTTGCTCAGTATTACCAGCATAAAATATTGTCAGGCATCGATTCTCGCGCACAAAGTTTACGTCTCGCACGCGTCTGGAGATTAAAACAGAAAACGCGCTTTAAATTAGACTCTGCAGATTGTTTTGGCAAGTAGCAGCAAGTTATCGGTCACCAGCAGCTGCACCTTAGAGGCATAGTGGCACCTGGCGGAGGGAGAGATTGCACAGAAAAACATTTCCAATTGACTGTTTCATTAGCTTTAAAAACAGAAACATACCTTTAGTGTTTGAGTTGAGTTGGGTTATGTTTTTTTTTTTTTTTTTAATGAAATGTGTCCATGGGAAAAACAGGCAGTGAGTAATTTGAGTGCAGTGGGTTGAAATCTGTGTTTGACGCTGAGTGATATTGAACAGAGTATTTTATAGAACGGTGATCGAGAGGAGGAAATTTTCACTGCTCCCCCCAGCTGACATGCTCTGGTGTGGAAAAAAGATTTGGTCGGTGATTTGGTAGAGAAAAAAACACTGTAAGTTATTTGTATTTTTTTTTTTTTTTTATACAAATGCAGTCGTTTTTTTATATCCTGTTTAAACATTCTGTTTTTGAGGACTAATTAATTTTGTATCTAAATGTAACAATTTGAAGAAGTGAGACACCATAGTCATCCTATTGTATCACTCTGTCCTCTGTATGGAGGTATGACATTTTGTCCACATAGTCCTCATGTCCCACAGTCCTAACCTCTTATATAACTTCCATTTTTTTTCTTTTGTCTGTTTTGTGTCTTTCTGTATTGCTTCAGTATCTCTCTCACTTTATTTAACTTGCCCAGGTGATTTTTATCCTTTCTTCTTCCTCATATTCTGTTTCCCCCTTTCTCATTTACTTTCTTTTCCTCCCTCTTGGCTTTATTGCAGTGAACAGTATAGTGACCATATGTTCCCTGAGTGCTTGCATTGACTCCCTATTGTTTTTTTGTTTTTTTTACTGTAGGACTGGCCCCTTGCCCTGTGTGTCCATTCCCAGTTTTTATTGGGATGCCTTTATAACAAAATCAAACTGCACTGATGCCCTATAAACCCAATTGGAACTCTGTGCTTTCCTTGGAGAAATGATATCTGCAAACACAGGGAAAAGAAAAATAAAGGGGGATGAAAGGCCAAGTAGAGGTCAAGCAGAGTGACTAAAACAATTAGCCTCAGCATTCTGCCTCTACTTTCTGACAGAGTTGAGTTGTAACTGGAATAAATTATGTTCACTGGTTTGCTGATGCTCCAAATGAATGGGCAACTACTAGTGTGTGTATACTTTAGCCAGAACACACAATGCATTGTTAACTATTACTCTACATCTTTATTCGAACAATGCTCTTTTCTTGTTCCTTTCCCTGACAACTAATATCTCACACTGCAATTAAATAACTAGTAACAATGAATGAATGAAATACTAACTGCTATTTTTGAGTAAAGTGGAAATAGTCTCAGAACTAAACAGACATAATGAAGTGTTAAGTCTTTTTTTTTTATTAATGTTATCTGAACTCATAGACATAAATGGTCTTTAGCGCACGCAGTTTTTAAATTTCATTTATGGTCTTAATTGACTTGTGCTGTAATGTGACATTCTCTCCATGAGAATTCAACCCAACCACTCACATCCAGAGCATATTGGCCTTTATCATCTTCACATTTTATTTCAGCTTCAAAAAACAGTTCCATACTCTCCTCCTAAGTGGCATTTAAACTGTCTGAAAAAAATATTTTAAAATAACTTGATGAAACTCACACAGACCCTAAACCAACAAACACAAAAGATTTAGACAGGCGCCCCGGGGAAAGGAAATGATAGAAGATTTAAAATGTCACACTATGTGCCTGGGAGGTTTAGAAGGAAGCAGTAATCTTTAAAAGGGAAAAAAATGAATAAGGCAAATCTTTAGATGCCCTATAAGCATCATGTAGAGAAACACAACCACTGACATCAATGGAGAGAAAAAATGTAAAATAAAATAAAATCATTGGAGGGTGAAGGACAAGAAGATGCACGGACAAAAGCAGGGGAAGGATATATTAATTTCAAATATTTGTTATTAGGCAGATATGCTGACAAATCCTGCCACCACCCCCTCTACCACTGGCAATTTATGATACGTCTGGGAGATGTTGCAGATTATGGGCGGACGGATGTGGATTTAATAGAGGTGAGAGATGAAAACACTAACACTGACAGACAAACCGACTCTAACGATAAGCTGTACTTTCTTCAACAGGATTTCACTCATTACATCCAATGGTGTGAGTGTGTTCTGTTGGGAAAAACTAACACTAAAGGCCAATCCTATTTATCTTTTTTACCCCTTCCCCTTGAAACATTCCCCTAGGAAACGACACGCCGCTACTTTACCGTTACACGTCATCAGAAGTTGTCACTACTTATGTTGATACGTAAGACGATGCGACAAGTCTCCATTACAACAGAATGACAACAAACAAAGGCGCCATCTGCAGACCCGTTTGTGCTGATCGAGTCGCCGATGGATTCAAAACTGACAACCTATTTGTTTCCATTAATCTTGCATTTCAGTGGAAGTCATCATTAGAAAAGAGTCCTGTTATTAGATGAATGGAAAACTTTAGCAAAGTGACAAAAAACGATGTGGCCCCAGCGCTTAGCCCTCACCAGCAGAGAATCCAAAAGAGAATCGAGACAGCCCTTCCCCTCATGCGAACGTGCAAAAGAGAGGAGTAGAGTTTTGGAAATAATTGTTGTTTATTTTTCACCTGCTCACTTGCCCATCTTCATCACTGCTCACTGCTATCTTAACATCCTCTCTGTCCCTTTTTTTCTTTTTCCATACATTTCATCAGATCCTCCTCTAGCTTCTTAAACCACTTGGTCACCTTCTTCCTATATTTCTCATTTAATCCCTCCCTTCTAAAATACAACATCCAATTTCTTAGTAATATTGCTTTTTTTCTCCCTTTCTCATCCTACCCAAGCTTCTTTTATGAACATGTGGATGTATTTTATGTATTTTTGGTTAAACTTAACACAGAAAGGCCCCAAGTCATCATAAGGACACTATGATTACCAGAAATGGACTTGCAATAAGGTTTTGTTGGTTCCTACAAATGGCAGTGTACTTCTTTGTGTGTGTGCGTGTGAGAGAGCGGGTGAGAGATGAGTCTTTGTTCAATGTTATACGAAGCCAATTTTCAGTAATCCCCCACTTCAATGGGAGGAATTGGAGGGAACTGTGTAGGAGCCTGATGGCCAAAGCTGAGACCCATTCACTTACAATAGACCTCTGTTTAGACTGCTCAGAGCAAGGGATTGTGGATGGAACAAATACTTTTAGCTTTTCATGAGGACGGTTCACAGATCAAACCCCTGTCTGGCTGGGGAAATCTAGACTTTTCCCAGTAACTACCAGGCACTTACAAGTGTGTGTGCACTTTACCACTATAATGGCACAGTGCAGCCCTCACTACTACCAGAAAGCAGGCATAAAATGCCTTAAAATTATGCCTGAATTTCTCTCTCTTCTCTTACTTTTAGCTTTTCAAATGTTGTTTGGAGTAAATAAACGACAGTTTTCACTCAAGTACACTTGAATTTCAGCTGTGGTATTTTCTTTTCTATAGTCTGTGAAAATCAATGTAAAGAATTCAGTTCGTGCCACAAGCGCATATTTACAGTGGTTTCTCTAAACTGTGGACCACACAGGTTAAACTGAGAGATCAAGTACTTTCTTTTAAAACTAGCTTGAATTTTGAGATATGTTTGAGCAGCTGGGTCATGATGCCACACTGCCATATAACAAATCCATTCCTCTTAGAAATTCTATCATTTTAAGAGGTTTCCTTCTTTAAAAATAAATAAATAAATAAAGTACACTATTTGATTTACCCTTTTAAGGCAAATGGTATTATAGTCTCTTAAGTGCTCACAAGGTTTCATGCGGTTAAATTGTTTGTTTGTTTGTTAAGACTCAATTCACTTTACTCAAGTTAAAGTGTCCCATTTTGTCTTTTTAGAAAGACATTGCCGGACATTTCTATGAAAACCTTGAATAAATTCACGTTTAATTCTAAGTAGCAGTGGACCAACGAAATCATCACCAAATAAATAAATAAAATAAATTAAGGTGCATGTGCTCTGCAGATAAATAAGGAATTCGTTGAATGAACAGGATGATCTCAATTCTGTTCATTTGGTTGAAGTGCAGATCAGCTTTTAAAACACTCGAATGACTGGTTACTGAAGTGACTGACCAGTGTCTGACAGCTTTTAAGATGGCTGACTGCCTCACAGAGTGACACTGTGCTTGAATAACCATACTCCCCCTCTGATTTCTTCCTGTGTGGTCATCAACGCATGAGTCAATTCTGCTTTTCTCATCTCTTATTTTCTAACATTTCACAATGTCTTTTACTAATGCTTCTTCTATAAGTTTTTTCTTTTTTCCACCCCTTGTAGTGCTTTTCGTCTCGCAGTTGTTAAATCTCCTTCCTTTGTTGTGTGGAAGCTCTGCCAGAGAAAATGTTTTTCTGTAAAAGTAAATTATATAGCATTTATTTACGTTGATTCTTTATTCAGCCACAATATCTGGTTCCAAGTTCTCTGCAGTGAGTTTGAATCGCAAAAAAGAAAAGTGTGGAAATGACAAAGAGCTGCTGAAAAAGATGATTGGAAAAGAAAATTAGGAAAACAGATGACTGAAAAATGCATATAATGAGAAAAAGAGAATGAGAGGAAAAGATCAAACGAGACACTTGAGAGAGATTTAGTCCACAGTTCAGTGTTACTAATACAGCATGCTGCCTACCCTATGACCAATAATGTGCTCCTGCAAAGAGAGGTCATGACATTCATAGGGTGAGTAACAGAAAATCGGATGATAAAGCAGGATATCTGCAGACCATTTGTGCATATTACACACACACATACATATACCCACCGCAGATGTGATTCATTTTAGCGCCTTCTGTGCTCAGTGGGCTGGAAAATAAATGTTTTTAATGGTCCTCCGCTGTTTGGAGTGCTTATGTATTGTACATGTTTGTGCATGTGGATCAAGTGAAGGAGGGGACTTGAAGGTCTAATGTAAGATATTTAAATAGCTCTATGCAGGAATTGCTTCTTAGAAGTGTTTTAAACTACTTTGTTGTGCTCATGCATCATTTTCTTTTAATACAGATAGTAGATATTACAGTGAGCCCACAGATAGGCCACCGTATTTACCTCAACTGAAGAGTAAACCAGATCTATTATTTGAGTTTATTATTGTCATTTTCCCTCCCTCTATTTTCAGTCATGTTGTAAGGTCACATTTCAGAAAGTTTCCCTGTTTTCTTGTCTCCTTATGTTTGCTTTGTTATTTTGTTACTGATGCCTTTGCAAACTCAACACTTTATTTCTGTTTAGCAGTTGTAATGGTAAATTACGCCATATAGTTTAAGATCAAGATGCCGCCATGTACGGTTGCCTCAGTGCTTCGCTCTGTAGTAGTTTGTTTGTTTTTGTTTATTTGTCCTTCCATCATCCAATACATTCGGGAGGAACTTCTAAGGACTGAGGACTCAACCAGTCATACTTTTTTTTTGCCATTTTCCACTGATCCTTGCATCTTTCAGGAACTTTTAGTTGGAGGAGCGGCAGCTCTCTATAGAATATTCAGGAGATGCAGACGGGGCAAACGAGCTGTCGTGCTCGTTAAGCTCAGGCAGCTGGGATTTTGCACAGCGCTCCCGTCTATATACCTGGCAAATGTCCGCTCCCTGAACAACAAAATGGCTCTGTCCCCTGTGTTTGGGACTCTCTGATCACTGCATGGTTCCTACAGACAGAAATTCAAATCTGCCAAGCCTGTTGTGAAGACTGTAAAGAGATGGACCACTGAGTCAAAGCTGGAGTTACAGGCCTGCCTTGATTTCCAGACTGGAGTGTTTTTGAGGCTGCTGCTACAGACCTAAACAAACTCACTGACACCGTGACATCATACACTAGCTTTTGTGAGGACACGTGTGTGCTGACAAAGACCTTCTGCACATACAACAACAATAAACCCTGGTTCAATGCAAAACTCAGGATGCTTCATCGGGCCAAGGAAGAGGCCTACAGAAGTGGGGACAGAGTCCTGTACAGCAAGACCAGGAACACGCTGATGAAGGAGATCAAAGCGGAAAAGAGGTGCTACACTGAGAAGCTGGAAAACAGTTTCTCAGCAAACGAGCCTGCGTCAGTGTGGAGAGGTCTACAGGACATCACCGGCTACAGGAGACCATCCCCCCACAATGCAGTGAGCTGTGAACTGGCGGATGACCTGAATGCCTTCTACTGCAGGTTTGATAAGCCAATATTTACACCTATGTATGTCAGCTCTTCAGGAAACAAAAGACCAGAAAGGCTCCAGGTCCAGACGAGGTGTCACCCTCCTGCCTAAGTCTGTGCTGACCAGCTGGCCCCAATCTTCACCCAGATCTTCAACAAATGACCGGAGCTGTGTGAAGTCCCCTCCTGCTTCAAATGCTCCACAATAATCCCAATCCCCAAGAAACCAGCAATCTCAGGACTAAATGGCCGTGGCCCTGACATCTGTGGCCATGAAGTCAGCATTCAAAACCATGATCCCAGACATTCTCCACAACAAACTCACCGAGCTCTTCGTCAGAGCCCCCACCTGTCAGTGGATTACAAACTTCTTGACAGACAGGAGGCAGCAGGTGAGGCTGGGGAAAATCACATCCAGCACCCAGACAATCAGCACAGGTGCCCTTCAGGGATGTGTGCTCCCCCCACTGCTCTTCTCTCTCTACACCAACGACTGCACCTCACGAGATCCATCTGTCAAACTCCTGAAATTTGCAGACGACAACTGTCATTGGCCTCATCCAAGACGGCAACGAGTCTGCATACAGATGGGAGGTGGGACAGCTGGCCCTCTGGTGTGGTCAGAACAACTTAGAGCTGAACACGCTCAAAACTGTAGAGATGACAATTGATTTCAGGAGTAGCCCCCCTGCACTAGCCCCCATCACCATCCTAAACAACACTATGACCACGGTAGAAACCCTCAGGTTTCTGGGATCCATCATCTCCCAGGACCTAAAGTGGACACCCAACATAGACTCCATAATCATGAAAGCCCAGCAGAGGATGTCTTTCCTGCATCAGCTCAGGAAGATCAACCTGCCCCAAGAGCTGCTGATCCAGTTCTACACCGCAATGATCCAGTCTGTTCTCTGCACATCCATCATTATCTGGTTTGGTTCTGCCACCAAACAGGGCAGGAACAGACTGAAACGGATCTCCCCACCACCCAGGAATAATATACATCCAGAGTCAGGAAACATCTCTGCAGACCCATCACACCCTGGTCACAACCTGTTCGGACTCCGGTAGGCGATACAGATCACTGTACGCCAAAACAGCCAGACTGTCACTCTGATGAACACTATAGTACCCACCTAACTCTGAAACTCTGCATTTCAGAATAACACAAAAAAAGATTAGAAACAGATCATATGTTCTCAGACTGTAACAGTTATTCTTACACAACATATACAAGTATTTTTATGGTGTCATAGGTCTAAAACACCTAGTCACGTAAAGATGTAATTCCCAATTATTTAGTATTACTGGTTGTGGTATTAGAGCGTAAAGGAAACCATATATTAATGGTGACCAGAATATTCTACAGTATCACTATTCCACTGACAAAATTGGGTGATAATTGCCTACTCTCACACAGGTATAAATTATTACACCCAGGATACCTGGGTGCGACCTCTCATAAATCCTAAAAGAGTGTTTTTTTCCCTGACGTATATTTTTTTTTTAACAGTATTGCAAGGACATTGCATTTTATGACCTCCTCCCAAACAACAGCGTTTGCTTCAAAACATGCCCTATATTACAGTAAATATTATCTCTTTCCAACTGTTCTGCTGTCCATTGCCTGTTAGCACCTGTATCATCACTTTCACTTCTCTGACAAGTAGTATTCAGTATATTTTCAGCACTCTGCGTGCGTGCGTGTGTGCGTGCATGCATGGAGAGAGGTCTTCGGAAGCTGGATGATGACTAAGGCAGTGCATCATTACTGCTAGTGTGATTGGCATCAAGGACTGACAGTTCTCCTTTTGGGGCTGAATGCACACAGGCAAACACTTAGTAGGTACATTCAATACACAAAAGCAAAGGTGCACAGAAAGCACTTTGTACCCTCCTGGACATGCTCTCACTTGTGTGTTTTGTGGTGGTTTGTTGTATTCACTTGCGCAGTGTTTCTTGGTGAAACTTCCTCATTATATACATGCTGCATCAGAGTAGGAATGTGTTGCCCTGATACGCCCAATACAGCAACACATGTTGTACAAACTGCCTGTCTTTCCCTCTCTGTCTGTCTCTCCTGTTTTATCCGCTGTTTACTTTTTTCTCTTGTGTTTGTCTTTGTCAGTCTTGTTTCCGTGCAGTTTATTGGACAGATTTAGTTCACGGTTCTGCTGCATATCTGCAGCCAAAGCAATGTGCTTGTGTGTGTGTGTGTGTGTGTGTGTGTGTGTGTGTGTGTGTGTGTGTGTGTGTGTGTGTGTGTGCGCGTGCGTGCGTGCGTGCGTGATTTTGTGCCCTATTAGCAGTAGGAGTGGGGTGCAGTGCTAAATTATTTAGCTACTGTCTACTTGATCCAACATTACTGGGTAAAAATCGGTATTGAGAGACAAAGTTATATAGATAGATAGATGCAAAGTTACTGATGTGACCGTATCATCAATGACCATATCGACTGCAGATTGGAAAGAATGGTTTTTAAAAGAATACGCCCAATAAAAGCCCACCACTCATGTTTGCTCCCCTTCAGCTCTGCTTTAGATGCCCTCCTGCAAGTGAGCCTCGCATGCATATATGCTGGGCTGCAGCTGAGAGCGAGAGGGAAGAAGAATGTTGTACCCTAGTTTAGAAAGTCTGCATGTTCAGCTGACTCAGTTGGCATGAAATGTTAATAATACATCTGAAAAATAAACAATGAAATGTGCACAGCTATATTAGTTATGTGTCAAGCAAAGCAGAGCAAGCTCATCATCAAGCCTCTTGTAGTATAATGTAGCATGCAGTGTAATTCAGCATTATTTAACTCAAGAGAACAATTCCCAGAGGTAGATTTTAAACGGAACACGCTGACAATTAAACATTGATTTATATACCAGTAGTTAATGCCATTCCTTTTGCAGAGATTTTCTAATATAATGTGTTATTATGTGTGCACATTGAACACCAGTGTACTACACCAGCCTATTTTCAGTTACTGATATCAATTTTTTTACTTTTGCCTCATCCACTATGCCGTAAAACAGAGTTATTACACCAAGGTCTGTTGTATTACTACTCATATTTTCTATAAAAAGAATGATTGTGATCTAAAGTATTAAATGGATATCTTTTAGGAAAATAAATAAAAATACAACAACATGTACTTTGTCTGTCTCCCATTTAGAATACAGCAGTTGTTTTAAATGAATGTACCAGTGTTTTTACATATACTAAAGTATGCAGGAATGGAGGACAAAAGTCTTTAATGAAAAATGCATGACAAACCCTCAGCACCGATTTGGCATAGTCTGCTTCACACACACACACACACACAAAAGTTTTATGCTGCAAATTGAAGTATTGTTCTTGGACAGAGTTTTTTTTCTCTCTGTACAGTTTGAACAGCAGAGGTTTGGAAACAAGTGTTTCATCAGCAGTCTGAGTATTTCATCAGTCATCACTTCAGAGTTCAAGTCTGGCAAAGATGATGGCGCTAGAAACTAAGCAGTGTCCTGCTGCCAACTTACACAATCATATATTAAATTTACAGACACAAACAGCACTGGGATACTTGTGTGCTCATATGCATAGCCAGCCGCATCAAATCATTACTGTACCCCTCTGCATGACTTTGCCATTATGAGCATTAGAATTCCTGTGAAAGCACTAGCTGGTGTGTTAGCGTACACGTGTATGCTTTGTGTTGTTTACCTTAAGGACTGTTCTTATGCCGGCTCTGTTGTGACCTTTTAGCTAAGCTGGACTGGATTTAATCAACTGCAGACGCTTACAATTCACACACAAACACAACCAAGAACGCACTCTCTGAGACTGCCAAGTCAGGGCTACTTTTCTGTAAATAATGGTTAGCTTTGTTGTACTCTGGATTCTTTGCATCCCATTAGTCAATACAGGCCAGGAGTCAATCCTATTAAATTTAAGATTTAGTAACTCACATTCCAGCAACACTGGTCTCTGTATCAGCCTTGAGCTTTCAAAGCAACCAGTATATACAGCAAGATTCCTCCTGGACTGGAGTAGTTGGAACACTGTAGAATTTAAGAGACTTTGTCTGTTTTTTGGAAAGAAAATTCAAGGATTTTGATATATTCTGTGGGGAATCTGGGTGATATCTGGGGAGTGCACAAATGGTTCAGTTTATACAAGTGTACCAGAATGTCTGCAGCTCATCCATACTGTCACTTGACTATACCTGCTCTTTTCCCACAACAAGAGAGTTTTTGACATTTTAACGATCATCAGGCAACCAAACATCTGTTGTCCCTAAGCATCACTGGACTCACAGGAGTAACTCTTTTGTTTGAATCTGAAAATCCTAACGGGAAGCACTGTCCTCTTTGCCCTTTTCTTTGTCACTGTGTTCAGAACCTGCTGTCAGAGAAGGTTGACCAGATGATGGAGTGGTCCTCTCGGCGTTCGGTCATCCGGATGAACGGTGACAAGTTTCGTCGCTTTGTCAAGGCCCCACCCAGAAACTACTCTGTCATCGTCATGTTCACTGCTTTGCAGCCTCAAAGGCAGTGTTCTGTCTGCAGGTATACACACACACACTAACACACACACAGCCGAAAACACCTGTAGGCCGCAACCTAACATAGCTCCTATCAGACAGTTATTTTCCTGTCCTTCTTTCTGTTGCCTCATGTCCTCCTGCAACTTTACTCAGTGAACTGAAGTTCACCCACAATGGAAGAATCCTTGAGCTCTCAAGTCACACACAAGCAAACTTATGCTTGTGTGTGACTTGAGAATAACTATATACACACGCACACATGCATAAATGTCCTAGAACCCATCTGATATTTCACGTACCCTTCCTCCACACACACATAGACTTAGACACCTTGGGGAACACAGAAAACAGCATTATATAACAAGAACCTGTGGGTCACGTTGACATTTGGATCAAAGGGACTCCAGCCAGCCGTACTACCAAAGGGGAATGAATAAATTCCACAGAACAAGGCCAACAAGACCTACTTACCCACTTGTGTTCTCAAAGTACCTAATACATTGAGGAGATTTGACAGAATTTGTTATAATTCAAATTTTTTGATTTTTATTAACAAAACCAGATTTGCACCCATGTCTGAAGCAGAACCATGTGCAGGCTGACAAGTCCAGGCAGTCAGTATCAAAAATGTGGTTTATTTATATTATCTCCTTTAAATCTAATCTAAATCAAACAGTTTCAGCTCTGTTAGAATCAGTGTTTCAGGACCATGGACAGCTGCTCAGACAACGTTGGTTTTCCAGTTTAATAGAAAAGACTCCAGAGCTGTCCATGGTGCTGAAAGCTGGTTTGTTTAGTGAGGGCAGCCGTGAGAAGTGTTGAGGAAGTGAGCAGTGCTGAGCAGACACTTGTAGCCTGCCTCGGGATCGTCACTTCTCAAATGTCAGATGACACAGTGTTTCCTTCTCTAACATTTTGAAACCAACTGGAAATAAGAGACAGACTCCTGAAAATCCAGTGTGATGAGCTGATGTAAACAGTAATGAAAAATACAAAATTGTTGACATTCAGCTACACTATTATTTCTAATATTTCTATTATAGTCTTTTAGAATGATGAGAATATGGACTCTATAGCATTATATGTTTGCAAAGGGCATATTGCATGTAGTATATACTGTACATATAGGGCACAACTATATTATTTGTGTTATTCTTTACCCATGTGAACTGCAGTCAGTGCTTTTCTTTCTCTCATATATTTAAATTAGGTTGTTATCTTTCATGTGTGCTTTGATTGTTTTTCCATTTCACTTTTGCTGTCAATTTCCCTTTTGACTTGATATTTGCATTTTTGTGAAGGGCTTTCTCTGTTTCGGCATAGAATTAGATTCTACATGCGGTGATAGTCTAACAGGAGCTGGGGGAGGCTATACCTGCAATACGCTTATAAAATATCCACTTTGTCCACACGATCACAGACTCTTACTTCTCTCTCTTTCTGTCTCTATTTCTTGTCAGTAGACCCTTCTCGTGATAGCAGAACAGTCAAATATGGGATGGGTAGAGTAAGATTGTCCAGTTCAGTGATTATGTATGACATTGTTCATTCTGACTTAAAAAAGAAAAAAGAAAAGAAAAATACTAGAATGGTTTTCCAGCATTGGTGGCTGTTAACATACCTGGGCAGCCTGCCCAATTAAAGTCTGTGTGGAAAAACACCGGCTTTGAAACTGAACAGGGCTGTTTCAGCCAAAGATGGTGTCTGCTGGTGCTGAAGTTTAAGACTGACGTTTACAGAGAATTCTGTTAAGTTTCTTCATTAACATTTACCACATTATAATGCAGGGTATACATTATGTTCTTGCACATTTTGCTTGTGTAGCATAATCTACAGTAGGTAGTTGACCCATGTCAAGGTGTCTTAGGGGAAGTCCAGGTAATTGATGAAATCAGGCTTGACCTTCTCTATCCAGATCTGGCCTTCTATTCTAATCAGACACTTCTACTTCATCAGTTACTTGATTAGATAACTTATTCATCACTCATGTCAGCACCCCTGAGCAACCGCTCTTTCTGTGCGTGTGCTTGCCTGTGTGTCTCTCTTTTTGCATTTTCTCTCTTATTTCTTCATTAAATATACTACTGCTGAAGACGAACAAAACAGACTCTTATATTATCATCCGAACAGTCTGTCTTTAGAATTATTGCTCTAGAAATGCAAATTCAAGTTTACAATATTAACAGGTCCCTAATTAAATACAGAGTTGCCAAAGTATGTGGTCCAAAGAAGTTCACGGTTGTACGCACACATACTTGCATCTTCTCGTCATTTGCTGTGGAATGACCCTTGACTCATAAGCACACACTTACTTGCATGCACACACATTTATCTCTATATCTCAGAAGCTGTTTCTCTCCCTGTTGATAAGAAACTAACTTACCAATTTCTAGTTAACTGGTAGATGCAATAATTAATGTCAATCTGTTCTTGTTTATCCTTATTTTTGTATTAATTTTATTTTCTTCTGCCTGCTTCGTCTGTTTGTGTGTTGTGCCCTCCACCCCCACCCCCACCCTTTCCATTTCCCTAGGCATTTTTCTCTTATTAACACCAGCAATAGCATCACATCATTAGTGAAAGAGAGAGAACAAGATGGATATTAGATGGTGACCCGAGAGTCAGTGTTAAGAGGACCATCAGGCAGTAAAAAAGATGGCTAATCACTTGGTTCCTCACTCCCTCATCAGTCTTAAGCTTTGTCCCAGTTACACACTACATACTAAGTATTGCTTTCACACTAGAGACAAGACTAATTTAGACTGCAGGCTCAAAGCTTAGTGTTGATAGTGTGGTAATAGTATTTTCACACAATGTATTATTACCTGTATATTAAGTGGTTCACAAAAAAAGATAGAGAATGATGCAATAGTTTAGCTACAGCTCAGACTGAATCCTAAACCAAGAACACAGGTAGAGTTTTCTGCTGGATGAAACTGATAAAACTGAGTTTTCATTTACAGGAAAGATACCTACTCTACACATTACTTTAGTTACTGGGTCGCATTCTGCAGACTTTTGTGTAGTTTGTAACTAAACAAAACAAAAATTTCTGTTCAACATGATTTGGAGTTTGACTTTGACTTTTTCAAGGAGTTTGACTTTTCTTGCCTTTGTTACATGAAAATAACACATATGGTAGATCACATACAAATGAATTTGCAGGTTCTAAATATAACCCTGCATTCTTGTGATTGATTGATTGTGATTGATACACTTGTGAGTGATTCAAGGAAACAGAATGTGCAATTTTTTTTTCTAAATGTTCATCAGTTAAAATATGCCAAACATATCTTACTGCCAAGAGGTGTTGTCAAAGGCTTCTCTGACTCAGACTCACTGAACAATTTGGCAGCAGTACAGAGATATTTTCCTTTAAAGTTTTCTGAGTGAGCCTTGTCCACCTAACTGCTCAGAGAAGGCCAAAGTCTAGGGTGAGAGATCACAGCTGTCAGTCACTATGTGAACACACTTCTGGTGTGGCTGACTCGCAGGTTAGCAAACTCCAATTTCCTGCCTTAGCCAAGACTGTGAACATGAGGAGATTATGGTTGAGGGGCTGCTGAACAAGGAGTGAGAGGTCCAGACTTTAAAATAATTATGAAAAATTGACTTTCGGTGACTTATGATTAATTCTGTAAAGCTGTATTTTGAATAATGATTTGAGTATGGCCAGATCAGTGCGATCATGGATGCATTTAGGCAGAGCGGTGCAGAGAGATTGTGCAGCTGCTGAAAAATCTCCATCACTCTGTTGGTCCTGAGTGGTGTGGACAGGAGTTTGGCATCAGAGAGCCTGGGGGAGTGTGTAATATTAGTAAATTGGTTGCCATGCTTACATAAATAAAATGAGGCATACATTAAGTAAACACTTTGTGTACCTCATCATCTCTGAAGGCCGTTTTCCATTACACACAAACCTGATGCTCAGTTGAATTTGGGGTGTAGTTGACTATATAGATATAGATATACAGATATAGATGTACCCTAGTTGAGATCATTCCTGTTTAAGGAACAAACACTGATGAATGAGAAAACGTGAGAAGTAGTTGTATTACATTCATTTTAATATATGGAGGTTAGTGCTTGTCTAGTAAAGTTTAATGTATTAAAATGAATAGTTAAACATGTTTACACAAACACATTACCTGTTAAAAATATGATGGAAAAGTAAATCATTTTAAAGGTGACAGAGAATGGTGGAACAGGGTTTTGATCTTTTGTGATGTGACATATACACAATAAAATGGTGGTTGGATCTGTAATGTTTCAGAAACTTCCTAAAAAACCTCTCTCAGAAAGCTATTTTAGGGTGGGAGGGGTTTAAATGCTTGGTTTTGCACCTATTTGGCAGCTTTTCAGGCTTAACTGGCAACAGCATTATGAAATGCAAGCACTTGACACTGATTGGCTCCTGTCATTCAAATGAATGTAACTTCACCAGCTTCAGAACATGGACAGACCAACTTTTTACAGCTAAATGCTTTTGAAGGGGAGGGACTGGAATCAGAGTAGGGGGGGGGGCAGTGAGATGCATTTTATGTCACAAACAACCAATTTTGAAATTGACCAATTTTCTAGCAGACATTCCTAAAAGGAATTAATATTAAAAAAGGAGATGTTCAGAATTTCTAGCACTTTTTGCATATTCTTTTTGAATGTGGGTGGATTACCGTTCTTCAGCAAAGACTAGGTAGAAACAATTTTTGATTCTCTGCCGCCTTTAAAGACATAAGACACGTGACATAAACATGTTCACATTACATGAAATGTAATAATGTGATTACATGAATGTAATGTAGCAGCAGCAGCAAGCAAAAGTGGTCTAATACCTTCCATTCTCACTGCAAAAATTAAAAAGAAAATCTTTTATTAAATATTCCTCAAAAGGTGTTGATTTTTTTAAATTATTGAATTAAAAAAAAAAAAAAAAAAAAACATCAATAAAAACAGTAAATAACCTGTACTGTTGGCACAGTAAACGTGATATCTCAGACACACCCAGACAGTTCCAGCAGGGTGATGTTCACAGACAGAGATGAGCACGACAGTAATCCCTCACAGTCTGCCGGCCTCAGTTTCAACTTCATCTGAGCTCACTTTTTCAAAGAATAGACACTTTAAAGAAACCATCCTCACATTAGTTGTGAAGACAACAAGGTAACATCACTGCGCATAACAAATCCCGACAGGCAACCTCCCAGTGATTAAAACAAGGAGGCAGCTGACATAAAATACAGTATGTAAGTAGAGAATCATATGAATGAAGCCAGAAACCAGGTCGAAAATGACACAGTAGAAAAGAGAGACTGCTGCGTCTTGGTATATTATTGTTTATTTTGTCGGGTGATAGGAAAGTCTGACCATGACTGGTTAAAATAACATCTTCATTAGGCATAGCTGGGTAGAAATTGAAATAAAATGACAAATGAGATTCTAAAAAGAGAGGAAAGGAACAGAGAAATGAATGTGTAGTATCTGCATGTGTGATAACGACCATATTCCCTCTTTCTCCCCCGCATTTTCTGACTCTACATATTTTTTTGTGTCTGGCACACTCTCTTTCGCTTTGTTCCAGTGCTTTCTTTTCTCTCTTTTTACCCTATCTCTATCTACACTATCTATCTATTTTTGAGGTCACTAGTTGTGCATTTTCTGGTGATATTGTCCTCCTTTTTCTTACGCCTATTTGTCAGTTCATGAATAAATGCATTAATTTCATCCTTTGTGCAGCGCCTGCGCCTGTGGCTTGTCAGAATCAAAATAATACCTTCTGTAGGACAAAGAGCTGATGAATAAATAGAAAAGAACCAAAAAGACAAACGAAATCTGGGTATTTGTAAAAACATAATTGGCATCAAAGTAAACAAGACTTCTTGAGTACAGACTTTTTATTATTATTTTGGCTGCCACTCTGATAGCAATACTTGCACCATCTGCCTTTTGATTTACAAAACATTATTCTGAACCATTAGACCTGGGGAAAAAAGAAAGTTGCCAAATATATAGAAGTAAATCTGACATTGCATGTTCACAGTTGTTTAGCATTAGTTCCACAGAGCTTTAGAATCACCATCCACAGTTAGTCAATTTTCTATTTTCAGGTAAAAGTCTAATAAACCCTTGTAATTTACACGTACTTAAGTAGTAGTTTAGTGCCATTGTTGTCTTGAAAAAAAGGTCTCTTTTAGACAATTATAGTGATGTGGGTCTGAAATTGTTTTTCATTGTGTTATTTGTGACTTTAGTAGCACCCTCTTGAGTGGATGTCTCCATTAAGCTATCGAATGTTTTCTTTTCTTGCCATGAAAGAGATGTTCTTGAAAAGAATCACAATTATTGATGCAACACGCAATTTTCTTGATTCTTTCTTTCTGTTTCATTGACATCTTATAGGCAGGCGAATGAGGAGTACCAAGTCCTGGCAAACTCATGGCGCTACTCCTCTGCATTTTCCAACAAGCTGTTTTTCACGGTAGTGGACTACGACGAAGGAGCTGATGTTTTCCAGCAGGTAACTAGTGTTGTCAATCCTACATCCATTCACCTAGCTTCCTTTTTTCTAACAAAACTTCTTTATCAATATGCAAACATGGATTCAGTGCAACAAAGATTTAAATGGATAGACTAAAATAATAACAAGAATGGCACTCAATAGAGTGTATACATCTGGCAAGGCAAACCTCACAAACTCCTTTGACTTCAAATATTTCAACACTGTACTTTTTATTGCGCATGCAAAATGCTGGATTAACACTAAAATCTATTTTCCACTATGTTGTTGTCAATATATGTAAAAATGTTGTACCAGAAGTTATGTACCCTTTCATATTTGTATAAAATGTTGGACAGTGTGTCCCTGTTTTTGTTGCATCTTCCGACAACTATCATCCTTCCTAAGCCCGAGCCTTAAGGTTTTTGACAGGGTCCAATAATTCCTTTTCAGTACTCTAAAGGAGATTAGGCATGCCTGCATGTCCTGTGCTATAAAATGCCACAATGTCACAGCTTTCTTCAAAGCTTCCCTGTGAGTCGATTTTCCAAGATCTTTTTCTCAAGTGAGCTTAACTCCCTCATACTTTGGGTACTGAGGCTTTTTAAGCCACTAATGAATTCTAGAACCTAGAAGTCCCCAACAGGTGAAAGTTTGTTCATTTCTTTCTTTCTGTCTTTTCCTTTTCTCTATCTTCCAATAAAAGAACTGTCTCCTATTCAGAGCAGTTTGTGTTCTCAGCCAGTTTTCAAACATGACAGAGTTTTATTAACTTTCAGTGTCATTTTGTGCCATATTAACAGCCCTTAAGTATGATGTGGACATATGACGTTTCAGATATAATTTTTCCAACTATCTCCTACAAATGCCAGCATAGGGTTCCTAAGTGCTACATGCTCCCATCTGTGTAATAAAAGCCTGTATTGAGAGGTGGTTCTACAAACTTATTCTCACCACTTAAGCAGGAGTGCATGTATGTGGAAGGTTTGATTTAGATAACTGACTGAGTGAGAAAGCATAATGGTACTAATCAATTCCCAGCCCACCCTCTTCTGCTGGTACACATAATTTCTTTTTGTTATAAATTGGCTTCCCTACCACACAGCTTCTCCTGGCTGTGTTAGATCTAGCAAGAAGAAGATGAGGTAAATCCAAATGTAGCGCTTGTGTTATATAATCATTCTAACACACACACACACACACACACACACACACTACAATCACCTCTGAAATGTTTTTCCTTCCTAACAAGACTTAATTTTAACCAATCACTTTCAATTTTTTTTAGGTTATGGATGTACAGTTTTATATTCTCTAATCCTGGGGATATCATAATACCCACATAAATCAATCCAGATGGCTGCCATTTAATTTTGTAGCCTTATATTTAAGATGTAAGACTAAATCTATGTTGGTGTAGTTTGTGTTTCTTGATAACAGAAAGTTATCGTCCTTAGTAGTTAGTAAGTTATGTTGTTTTTACTCCCAAGCTTTGTCTGTAATATTCATGTGGCCCCTGATAGCTGATGCTAGAGATTCCAGTGCCAGAAGAGAGAGGGGGTGGACCTGTGTGGTCCTATAATGTAAAAGTTTAAGAGAGCAGAGTTATTCAGACTAGTTTGTTTGGACAGACTGGTCTGTCTTGACTCATGTACTGCTACAGATATTTCCACTCAACTCTATTGAGGGAATTTGCTGCATCAAGAGAAAGAGAAACTTCTTGTTTATAGATTATCCACTAATATCTGGCCCTTAATAAATTTCATCTGATCACAATGAATCAGCGTAGGCAAGTACTCCTCTAACCTTGCAGCTAAAGCCTGATTTATGCTCATCCATATCTGTCAAAATAGGACAACCCCCTCTCTGTGAGCTTACGTGCACCTCCCAAATTTTTTAACTATCCATCAAAACGACGGAGAGCACACAGAGACTGCAGGGCTTTGATTCCTTCCACAACAACAACATTGCCTCAACATTTGCAATAAAACAATTTGTTGTTCAATGTCGATCAGTTCCAATTCCAGCAAATGTTTTCTCTCGGTCTCCATTGTTCGTTGCGTGTGGAGGAACGAGGCTGGCCGGTAAATAAACAATCAACTATAGTTGATAATTATAACTGAAAGAAACATATTGCCCCCTACTGTTCTGGCGGTGAATTGTTTTACGACACCCACCAGCCGAAGGACTCTGAAAGGGTTCACGACTGCGTAAGTACACAGTCAGAGAAGCATAACTCAGTCTTAAGACCTTATCCAGGATGTTTGCATCAACATAATTAGAGGACACTCTGTGATTAAACTGTGATGCACTTGCTGGTCTTAAGCCTTGTAATGAATTAGTACAGTAGCCCACACACCTCTGTGAGGTTTCCCCTCTTGGAGCCTTGGGGCCAACAAATCTGAGAATGTCTAAAAATCTGTTGGGAATCGATCCCCATGGAGATTTCCCAGGACTGAGATATTCAATCACTTGTTGTTCAATCTCCCCCAAAGTCTGGACTTTGTTGCTGGTTCAGAAAATACACTGGCGGTTCACTCTGAGACAAGAAATTGCAGAATTCACCAGTGTCCCAAAGTTCTCTGTGATGTATAGATTTTTTGTTGGAATCATTTAAAATAGTTGTTGGTTTCTTCAATCTGCCACAGTCTGCCCTCCTTCCCTTTGTAACGCCGACATCAAAGTTTTGCTTTTTTGTCGTTTCACTCTGAGCCAGTAATCATCCTATTCATAGTATTCCTTTCTTCATCTGGACAATAAAAAATCTGCTTAATTAATAATTGTGTATTTTAAGACCTACTCCAATATCATAGTCACATATCCCCAATATCCCATTGGATATGTGCCTACAAGAGGAGAGACCTGTGGTGATGTCATATAGCAATACTGACAAGAATGTACTGAACAGCTTTAAGAAAAAGAAAGACAAACTACAAAGAACAGAACAAGGTTACTAAAGCCTGATGAAGCAAACCAGCCAGCTGCTCCTGGTCTGCTGTCCTTCTCAACTTGAAAAAAGGGAACTAAAACTGTCCAGCTGGCAAACGTCTTCCACCCCCTCATCTAATTCATATTTATTACCCTCACAGTTGGACATTTCAATTACTTTACTACATTTAAACGTAATGAACATCAGATTGCATCCTTGTACCTTGTATGTTGACATCAGCATTAGTCTGCAACCAGTATAGTCATTTCTCCAGGTATAACACAAGTTTCATCTTTCATACTTTCTTATTTATCACTCCACTCCATCCCCCTGCACATAACACACCTTTTTCTCTTTATCATCACTGTATGTGGGAGCCTCATCATTACCCAAACCATTAGCTTAATGAAACACATTCACACAGTATGAAATCCACAGAAAACAGCAGTATCCCTCGTAGTAACTGCAGTAGCTTGGATTAAAGTATGTATACTTCCAATTTAATAAATCAAAACTTTCCTTATCCCCTTGGGGTGTTTTTTGACATGACATAAGGTTGATTTATATGATAAAGATAACAGTGATAGAAAAACATATTGAACGCCAAAAGCTAATTACTGTTTTGCCAATATAGGATTAACTTTATCACAGGATCCAGTGGAATGCTGAAGACAATTTTCTCCACGAAATTAACGTCTTGCAAAACAGTAGGTAGTAAAACTGCCTAAAAAAATAAATAAATAAATAAAAACTAACTGTTGGAGTAACGTGTCATGGGGCTAACATTCGAGGATAATATTAATCAGTTGCAAATGTGCCTTTTCTTGGCCTGCATCAGTCCTCGTCCTCCTTTCCACTGGGATCCAACATTGTTAGACACAGACCTTCTGCTGCCACATATGGCCCACAGTCTACTTCTTCCTCTCCATCATATTCACCGCCAACTTTTTTCTTCCCATCCTGTCAAATCTTGTTCTTTTCAGCAGCTCTTCCTCTTCCTACTATTCTCTCTCTCCTTCCTTCCCTACACTCATTTAGCCATCCAATAGCTGACTTCTTCTCAAGGTCTTCCTTAGAACTTCAACAGTAGTTCTGTTAACACTTATAGAACCTTTGACAAAAATCCAGGAAGACACAATCTCTCGCACAACTCCCAGTTGCAAAAAGGAATACAAGGACACAGACACGCACACACACACACACACACACACACACACACACACACACACACACACACACACACACACAAAGGAAAGGCATAAGCATATACGCAGTCTCATGGACAGACTCAGGATTTGTAAATAAAAATAAACTGCTGTTTAAAACATGGGCACATGGACACACACACATATACACATGCATGCACATAGTGGCATACTGTATATTTAGATGTTGAAAACAAACAAGCTAGCTATTTTCAGTCCACTCTTACAAGAAAAAAATTACAACATTTAATAAGCTCACCAGAAGGAAAAAAAACATGCATGTAAAAGAGTCAGACTCCAAGAAGAGTCTTTTAATGTCCAAATAATATACTGTACATATATTGTTTTAGTATCCTTCTTCAATTGTGTTTAATGTTATATTCTTTTTACATATACATTGTGAGGCTTTAACATAAACATAGGGTCCACAAAAGTGTCTTGTTCTCTATTTTTACAAAAGTACCAACAACAAACTCCTCAACAGATTGGAGACAAACACAGAAAAAAGCTCTTTAGCAGGCAGCCTCAACTAAATACAAACAAAGATGGTACATAAGTGAATTCCCTATTGTCCTTTGTAATTCTACACTTTATACGCTGAAATCTGTAAATAGTTATGCTCGGTTAAAAATAGTCTTATGTTCAAGGTTTAATAGTCTTTAATATTTCTTTCTTTCATCCTCTTTTCGCCCTTCTATTCTGCTTGCTATGTTTTCTTTTGCTCACTCACTTCTCCTTGGTCTCTGGTTTTTTTCTCTGGTTGTTTCAGACTTTTCCTCAAGGCAATTTGAATTTTCATGACTGTCTACATCTGTTACTGTCACAAAAACAGCATCTGAAGTCTAAAGAAGAGTTAATAACATTCACTTCAATTTGTTCACGTGTGAGCCAGTATGTTCGCATTTCCACACAAATTTTTGTTTTTGTGTTGGTGTGCATTTTTGTATTTGTGTTGACATGTTCTAACATTTGTGTACCTACGTATGTATATGCTCACATACCTGTGATCTATTATTGACCTTTTTTTAAATTACAAATTGATCTGAATCGAGAAAGAACTCTTCCATCCACTTATTCTTTCTTAATTTCTTTTTTTCTTTGCACATTTCCTTCCTTTTCTCCTCCTCTCCATTTTCCTCCTCATGTCTTGGGGAAAAACAGGAGAGAACACACCAGTTGACTTCATTGTCGCTGATAATTGTTAGAAAGTACTGGGATTTAGAGTTAAATAGGTGTGAAATAGAGAGGGAAGGAGGGAGATAGGAATGAAATGGAATATGAAGGACAGGTGCAGGTTTAGAAAAGGGAAGTAAATGAACTCATTTGAAATTCCCTTTTTACACAGTTGTCTTCACTTAGAGGTGTGTCTGTGTGCGTGTGTGTATGTTGCAGAGGACAGAAGGAAAACAGCATAATGCATTTGTGCAGAAGATTTTATTGAAGCAAAGATAGAATTATTGGAGATGTCTTGCACATACCCACTTCCTGTCTTGTAATTATATCAGTTCAGAGACACATACACACAGAGAGACATATCGCATGATAGAAATACAGTAAACTGGTAATTTCTTATCTCTATCGATCTTTGAGGTTTATATTTTCCAAGTCAGTTGGTGTTGAATAACTGCCCACTAGAGCCATGACTTGATTTTTATATTTTCTTACAAGCTATATATATATATATATATATATATATATATATATATATATATATATATATATATATATATATATATAACATTTTCATTGTATACAGTATTTTCTTTTGGCGGCCTCAGGACTGTCATTCTGGCTGGAAGATGTGGACAGGATGTAATAAAGGCATTATTTACTTTCAGGGTAAACCAGTTGTTTCAAAAATCAAGCTGAAATTCTTTTATACAGTCACTACAAAGATGGAGAAGAACAGAATGAAAGCAACGATTATAACAATGTTACCTAATGTGCTTGACATGTCAGAGATGGCTTTAACCCTCATTTTCTCCCCTTTTATCTTGCCAGCTGAACATGAACAGTGCTCCAACATTCATGCATTTTCCGGCTAAAGGAAAACCAAAGAGAGCTGATACATTTGACCTGCAAAGGATTGGCTTTGCTTCAGAGCAGCTGGCCAAGTGGATTGCAGACCGCACAGATGTTCAGGTACTGAGTACAGAGACATTCACATAAACACATGCACACAGTGTAAAAAAACAACATGGCTCTAACTTAAAAAAGTTAGTGTCCAGGCTGCCTAACTATTTTCAGTTGACCAAATTTGAGATAATGAGATTTCTAAAGTATTTCAAATCACCACAACTCATTATTTCAAATTTTGTCAACTGAAAATAGTTAGGCAGCTTGGAAACCTTTTGTTTTTTTTATGGTGCATTTGAAAGAAACACTCCGCAAAGTACAATTAAAAACATTTCAGAAGAAAATGCTGTGATCTAGGACTTTACATTGTGAGGTATTATTTTTGCTCTGGTTGTGTGTTTTATGGTTAACTCTACAGTTTTACACTCTTGTGTTATGCGTCAGGATGGTTACCTGATCGTTTTTGCATAATTGTATACTGACGCCTGTATAGACATAAGCCATGTTTCCATGGAGAAGTTCCGTGGGCGGGGGGGCTGGAGCCTTTTCAGGAAGTTCCTCCCTCGCGGCCCTTTGCGGCGTTGTGTCTCCACCGAAGGCAAGACCCCGATCAGTGACGCGACAGGGGGCGGGTCACTGCCCCCTGTCGCTGGTCGCTGCACATTGATCATTACATGTGAAACCCTGCGATCATTTTGTGCCGGTTTTATCTGTGTCGCTTTGTTCACTTCTTCTATTCTATTTATAGAAACTTTATTGATACGCTGCTGCCGCTGGGTTTTAAAAACGGCACTTCTTTGTTGACTGTGTCATGTGCTGTCTTGAGTTACAACCAATCACCACAGAGTCAACCTAAAACCCCGGCCAAGACCTTTTCGGCGCCAAAAAAAGTATCTACCCATGGGCATGGACTTTTTTTCGGCCCCTAAAAGGTTACTTGGTCTTGTCTTTCGGGAACTGTTCCTCTGGTGGAGACACGCGGCAACGGTTGAGTTCCCGTATTATTACCCGGAGGTTCCTGCAGTGGAAACAGGCCTATAGCTTGTAAATTGGGTCGACTGAACAAAACAGTGGACCTCAGTGTATTTTACCTGCATCAAACAGGTAGCTATAGGTGTGAAAACATCCTTTGTTGTCTATGTAACATGAGACACAGTGATGACCATGTCACAGTCTTTTAAGATTAAAGGAGCACACTGTTAGATGTCTTTGCACTTAAGTTGTTGTCCTGGAAGATCAAGTTCTCAACTGTTGGTCTATTTCTTCTTACTTAAACAACCTGTCATTTGAGCTTTGGCAAACACACTGTATGGTCTATCCAGCATCCTGCTGACTTCCTATTGATGGATCTGGATTAAAAAAAATGTCTTTCATTGCTAGAGAGGAGAGCACTTACACTAAGTGCTAGCTTTCAGGCACTTCAATGCGATGCATGATCAAGGAATATAACACTAAAAGACAAAAGTGGAAGGACACACTATGTAAAAAACAATATGGTTTTAACTCTAAAAAAGTTAGTGTCCAGGCTGCAAATTTGGCGAACTAAAAATAGTTAGACAGCCAGGACACTAACTTTTTTAAGTTAAAACCATTTTTTTTCAGTGCATATATATGATTAAAAAAAAAAAAAAAAAAAATGAATGAATGAATGAAGAATACATTTGTGTGATGGAAGAATTCAAACGGAAATCAGAAAGTGACAGAAAGTCACAGAGAGAAGTGTGGGTTTAGATTTAGTGGCACCATAGTGTGAAAGAATGACAATGAGGAAAGATGGTGGAGGAGTTTGGACTGTTATACAAACATTTCAACCATTAGCTCTTGCTTTTTGCCCCCTTCTGTTGCATAATATCCAGCTCTGCCAAAATAAAACACAGAATAATTTAATTTAGTGTGAAAGCTCATTTGTTCAGGGCATGCAGGGTTGGTTTGAGATTACATACAGTCATGCATATTTTTAGAGGTTATTGTATCTTTGATCTATCTACTGTGTCTCTGTATTCTTCAGTTGCAATGAAAACATTAAAAATGACTGATGGTATGACTGAATGTTAATAGTGCTTTCTAGTACAGCTCTTTTCGTTGGTGTGAACAAAACATAAGGAAAGGGAAGCAGCCACAATCATGACACTACTGTATAGATTTAAAAAAATAAACAATCCTGCATTTCCCTCATTTGTGCATAACATGTGCATGTTATATCACCAGAGATCATAGACAAGGCTATAAACTTGTAGAGAATGTGGCATCTGTTTTTCTTTCTATCTTCCTCCTTGAATTATGTATATGTGTATATATATATTATGTAATCTAATGCCACATAGCTGCAGTGGATGATGCATACATTTTCAATGGTGAAATAATCAGTGTTGGTATGGTGACACATAATGTATATATTCTGTTTTGGAACATCTTGCTTTTGCTCTTATGCAACAACAAATAGAACATACCACACCAAGGCATCAGTTGTAGGATAAAGACATTAACTGGTATGTTTCTTTAAATGTTTCTTTCCAGAGGACTGGAATCCAAATAGCTCACTGTTTACCGAACAGCATCACATGCTTATCAAACTACAGGTTTCCACAGTTAGATGGATTTGTAACCTTTCTACCAGATTAATTTATATAGTGTTTCAAGTATGCCGTAGAATGATTTAGTGCCACTTCCCATGTCGAAGCTTTAAATAGAAATAGTGTGTTCTCGCAACAACTACTCAACTACTTTATTCTTCTCTTTGCTTCTTTTCAAGTATGTTACCACTTCGTAGCTTTTAGAGCTTTCAAGCAGAAAGCCTGAAACGAGATGTCAGCCCGTGTAGATTTTTTACTTACACATGCTGTTCCACAAGGTCAAGAGTGAACTTCTCTTGACCTCATATTATATCTCTGATATTTTGCCCATTTTATATTTATTTTGTTTGAACATCGCAGCAGTATTTATACACAGCAAGACTATTCACTATTCACTAGTTTCATGTAGTAGTTTTGACTTCGTCTGAATATGACACAGACATGAAACATTAATAGTATTTGTTAAACCCTTTTAGCAGTTGTATGCTGTTAAATCAAAAAGTTGCAGTGGCATGTGTACTACAATCTTAGCAGAAACTCAGAGTAGACAATAATAGTGTCAGTACCAGAGCATTAGATGAAGGATCGTTTTCTAGTGCGTTCTCTTTTTGACGGGAAAGATGTTTACGATTGGAGATCAATCGATACATTATACATTCAGACTGTACTAAGTCACATGAGGGTTTAAAAACTTGCTGAGTTCACCACAACACCACAGGCCTAAACATCATCAATAAAGATACAGAGAAATAAATTGTTCTATTTTCTACTTTTATTCAATTATCATCATGCAAACTGGTAAAAAATGGAGAAAAGACATATTCGCCACACAGAGATAACACAAGTATATAAGTATGCATCAATAAAATATTTTAGAAATATATACATTAACTGAAAAATGTATTTTTGTGGTATTCATCTCTCATCTTTTTTTTCCTCTCTCTTTCTCCTTAGATCCGTGTCTTCCGTCCTCCTAATTATTCAGGAACTATCGCTTTGGCTCTGCTCGTTTCTCTGGTTGGAGGTCTGCTGTATCTGAGGAGGAACAACTTGGAATTCATATACAACAAGACTGGATGGGCCATGGCTGCACTGGTATGACGGCGAGATGCTCACTACAATTTCACCGGGCTTTAAGATGGAAGCTTTCAGTTTACAGGGAGAAGTCTGTTATATTTACTATGCTAATACTATACACCCTCACGCCAGGGACGTAAGTCAAGTGAAAATTAACATCAGAGTAACATCACCTCAAAACTAGAGATTTCCTCAGTTTTTAACATGTTTTAGATTTTAATGTCTCCAAGTCATTTGTTGAGATGGATACATTTCAGATTGAGTCAGTGAAAATCCAGACAACAATACTAATTGTTCATGTTAATGATGTTTAATTCACTTCTCTTTTGTCTTCTTCTCTTGCTCTTTCACTACAGTGTGTGGTTTTTGCAATGACATCCGGTCAGATGTGGAATCACATCAGAGGTCCTCCCTACGCCCACAAAAACCCCCAGAATGGACAAGTGGTATGAGTCACCTCTATACATGCACACATCGGTCTATCCATTTATTCTGTTTTCTTCTGTCAATTCTTCTACTTTTGTTCTTTCATCCAACCTCCCATGTCTTCACTGCTTCCCCTTTTTCTAATTCCTCTTTACAAGTGTTTTCAAGAAAATATAATATTAAAGTTCAGCTTCATCTGTTGTACAGTGCAGTGAGAGAGGCAGCATTAGATCTGTGACAGGAACATCTGTAAAGCGGTTGGCCCCAAGTAAAATGCAATCTGTACTATTACTACCTGCTAACAGGTCAGAGCTGGGACAGTGTGTGTGTGTGTTTGTGTGTGTTACAGGACAGCTGGAGGCAGTCATTAAGTGTTAATTTCACTTCAGAGACATGTCAGAGTCATCTTGGACCAAGCAGAGAGAGAGAGAGAGAAAGAGGAGACGGAGAAAGCTTTAACTTATCCGCCTGTTTTATACAGTTACTGTGTGCTTCTGGACAATTGCTGCATGCTACAAATATGTGTGCAAACACACACACACACACACAGCATTTGCAGATATAGTTTTGCTGGTCATCATTTGTTCACTCAAGTGTGAAATTAAAATAAAAATACAAGAAATCCTAGAAAATTAGGGAGGAAGGAGAGAGGGCGGTGTAAAGAGCTAGAAAGATAGAGACATAGAAGAGTGACAGGAAAACTGAGTACAGGAAAAAGAAAATTAACCTTGAAAACTTGTGAATATGTGTTTACAGAATTACAGTGTCAGATATGTGCCCTGTGTGCATTTTGCACATAAAAAACATCCTTTCACAGTGAGTGATACATGGGGTCACTCATGAGAGTCATTAGACACAATTATAAAGTTGCAGTGTAGTTTAAAAGTCAATTCAGTTCATGCAGAGAATGAATAGGATCAGTGTTCATAGCCAGTCCTCTGTGGGAAAATATATACGAGCACACAGAAAAATAACATTAAAAGGCGTCATGACCTCCCTCTGCGAAAAGTCAAAGATCACTGTGCTGTTTTTGTTTTACATTTTGTTAATTTTCTGTCTTACAGTACTTCATGTTCTCTGCACTCATTTTCCTCCTCTCCCTCCTACTGCTTCCTTTTCTGTTCTCTGCCCTCCTTTTTCCCACCCTCCTGTCATATCTGTGTCTGCCTGTCCTCATATCATGTTATAGCTTTCGCAAGATGGAAGTGCAATCAGCCAGTTTGAAACGTGCCCATCTGCCCACTGCTTCTCTCCTCTCTTCCTTTAGTTTTTGCCGTTGTATGAACCGAGCAGAGTGACAACAGCCAAGTTAAAGCTTTGAAGCGCTCAAGTGTTCAAACAGCATTTTAAATAAAGACTGATATTAATTCCTGAACTGTAGGGAGCAATAGCCATAGGCATCCAATTCAAATGCAAAGGTGAGCAAGTGATTAAAGACATTACTGAGCATGTAGAAAATAAATGATGCCAGTTAGATGGAGTAAGGCTGAAGAGCTGGCAGGAGTCTTTCTGTGTGGCCCGTTAAAATTTGGGAAACTACTAGTCCACTCTGAAAGTTAACTGAGGACTCATAGTTTGGGATTTTTCAACACAGGGACTGTGTCTGAAACTAATAAAAAACATTCAAGTGGAAGAGATTTTGTCTGAAGGTGTTGTGGCACAGCTGCTTTCTTAGTACAGGGGTACCTAATAAAGGCATCACTTAGTGTATGTGAACCTATTATATGGAATGATGTGTTATTCAGAACTGTCTCTATTACGCTATATCTTCCTGCTAAGCCCTATACAGACCTAGCTTAATCATTACTCTAAAGCAGCAATAGCCTCACTGACAAGTCCAGTGAAGTTCATACTTTAACCCAGTCACCACCTTCTTCAGAGCTTCTAGGCCTGATTCCTTTTTTTTTTTTACAGCAATTCATCCAAAATAGCAGCAGGGATAGGTACTTTAGATACAGTGTAAATGGCCCCCATCTCCTTATTTCCACCCTCCCTTCACACCTGTCCTACCTTCATGCCCCCTTGATGCTCTTTAAATCCCACTTCTCCACTCTTCATCTCCCAACAGTGAATGACTTCAGCTGGGCAGGTGACATTGAGGAGATATCTGTCTTATCTTTCTTGTTCTTCCTCCATCCTCCTTTCATGTTCCTTCTTCTCATCTCCTGCTTTAATCTGCCACCACCCACCCCAAAACCCCCTTCTCTCCTTCTCCCCAGACAGTGTAATTCCTTTAAAATGATGAGCGAGCATGGCCAGGTAGACTATATTGAAAGGATTTGTCAACTGACAAATGGCGTGACGATGTAGATGAAATTGTAGCAAGCGTCTAACTGTGCAGCCAAGAAAATGCAACTAGCTCATTTTTGTTCTGGTGCACGTACACACACACACTGACACGCAGTTATGCTTCAACAAACATATAAACACACACACACCATACCCAAACCCATTTACACATGTATTGCTACAAACTCTCATACAAAATACAACAAGCATATAATAGATAATAAAAGAACCTTATGAAAAATGCATTACCTAATTGCCAAAATTGCTTTTAAGTTCTAATATTGCCAAAGTGTAACCTGATACATTGTGGAAGGAAGGGGACTTCAGATCATTTAACGTCACCTTTGGGAGTCCTTTGGCCAGTGTTTCACTCTTGGTTTTTATTATGAACAACCACTTCCTTATTTCCACACTATTGGCTGATGACATTTTCATATTTCCAGCTGATTTCACATGATTGGTTGATGGCTTTTGGCAGCTGTTGGCAGCAGCCCTTTTTACATTACCGCTAACCTTTCATATTTTAAAGAAACACTAGTGTCACTTTTATTGGCTGTCTGCAAATAATTGACTTTTGGCTCACAGAGGGCATCAGTTTGTTGTGTGTGTTAGGGAGTGTGAGTACTGCTTTATTTTTCGTCTGTACCTGTACACTTCTTTGTGTGTGCCTGCGTGTGTGTCTGTGCATTTGATTGAGTGAGAGAACGCTTGTGTGTTTATCTGTGTGTTTTGAGCTGATATGAAGTGAATTGAACAGTGTAGCGAAGCAGTGAAATAAATTGTCCTTTAGGCTGGGTATTTGTTCAGACCAGTAGACACTGACCATCACTCTCTGTCTCCACACTCAGCTCAGTCACGCACACACACTCACACTCTGAGCCACACACTAAGTGATTGGCTTCATTGTTTTTAGAAAAAAAAAAATCGAATTAAGAACCACCATATATTATAGAAAAAAGGAAGACAGGATTTATGTAAAAATGCAAAATTAGAAGAATAGCAGAGGCAAAATGTATACACACACACAGACACACACACACACGCACTTCTCTAAAAGAAAACTACTTGCAGGTGTAGTTGGTCTGTCTACCAAGAACTCCAATCGGTCATTATGGGTCTCAGTATTGCTTGGCATTTTGTTTCACAGGATTGTACATTATTTTATTTGATGAAGAGTTATCAAAGAGCTCTCAGAGTTACCAAGCTCACTGACGTGTTAGGTAGTACGCCAGTCAGCTCTGTCGCCAATGGGATAATAAGTTCACATACTTTAAAAAAGAGATGTATTTCTAACTCTGACTCATGTCTCATGACCATTCCACTCATGTGGTACAGTCTTAACTCAGAGGAAGGAGGTGAAGTGAACTTGGTTGGTGCAACACAGCCAATTAGCTACAGTAGCTTTCTCTATTTTGCTCTCTGGTTCTTCATTTCCTCAAAGGTCAGCACCATTAAGATGGCTTATTATTGATCAGTAGAGGGGTGCAAATTTGACAATAAATAGATTTATATAAGCAAAATTGTTGGGTTGAATGCTGGTGTGACTAGGTTATAGCATTTAAACTACAAGACTTCTGAGTTGCCTTTTGTTTTACATACTAACTCTGGGGTTAATGTGACCTGCTCAAGGGCACTGCAGTAATGGGACAATGAGAATGCCAATGTTTTGTTTGTCTTTGGTTGTTTTTCACCGCTGCCCAGATTTATTTGAATAGCCTGTGAATCGAACCAGCATACAAACTATGTGTATGTCTGAGCTTGTCTGTATGCTATTTATTTGCAGTTCATTGCCATCTGAAGAAATCCCCAATGAATCTCAGAAAAACAAAACTCAAATACAGCTAAGTCTTTAGAGGAAATTAGAAGTCACCTCATTTTACTGATTGACATGTATTCAAAAAAAAAAGAAAGGTTTTAAATGGCTTTAATTGACTCTTGGGTAATTAAGCTGAACTCTCCATGGAGTGTGTAAACATAGATCTGCATAAACAGTCAGTAGATAATGAGATTTTAAAGCATCACCTGAATCCCTAAAACAGACTACCATATTTGTTCAAATGAAGGGTTCAGTGATCCCGTCCACAAACCCTCTGCTTTTCTGGATTCTGATTAATAAGACATTAAATTGTTGATGAGTTGCACCACCACCTTAGCAATGTTCAAATTTCGTTATTCTAGCTATCAATTAAAAACAAATTACATAAATTGAATTTTCAGCATTTTCTCTTGAGTCATGACAGAAATTCACTTCAGTTCATATGTCTGATTCGGTCTGGTAATATCATCCCGCAAACATTTATCCCTTTCTCTCATTTTCCTCTTTCATGCTCTTGCTCTAATTTTCTATTTTAGGTATTTAGCTGAAACTTTTCCCCACAGTGTTGTGCAGGGTTCACCGCCTCGATCAACTATCATTATACCTATGCACAAAAATGAACACAGTCAAACCTATCGTTTGTTTATATAAATGACGCACATATTTCCACTCCATCTCTCCTCTTCTCTGTTACTTACTCCTCTGTGTTCTTTCTGCTTTGTTGACTTTTCATTTATCCTTCTTCCTGTCTGAGTGCCTCCTGACCTTTACCAAACAATGCACATGCACAAACACGGATACAAACACATTCACACATACTATACACACAAATACATGATATAAGGTAGGAAAGGATGAATACAGCTATTTGTAAAGGTTATCTGGCCCACAGGTATTAACTGTTAACGCAACAATGGTTTAGTTTTAAGGAGAGAATAGTCAAGTCAAGAGAGGGTGGGACAAAGTATGATCTGATTTAAATTACCACAGTTGCTCTTGTGCTTTGCAAATCACTGATAATATAGCCTGCTGTTAATATGAAGTATTTTATTTATTTAAATTTTTTTTGCACGTAGTAAGATAGGATGTAACAAATTGGAAAAAAAATAATTGGCTGCCAGTTCCCAGGTGCTGTTTTCAATGTCATATAATACAATAACGCATGTGTCAGGTGCCTGTGTGTATGTATATGTATATATGTGTAAGTTTAAATGCGTATTATACACCTGCATTGTTGCAGACATCTAATTTGTGTCTGACAAGTCTGACAAATTGGCTGTTTTATGCAATTTTTTTTTTTTTTTATATATATAACCTTTTTTTTTTTTTTTAATGTCAGTGTATTCAAATGAATGCATGAACACAGCGACAGGCTGTTCACATATTCGTTCTAGTATTAGAAAAGATGTGAAGATGTGTATTCGAAAGATCTTGATCCTGAGAGCGAGCTAATAAAGACACACTTAAGAAAATTATCATCTGGGGACGTGTTTGGTAAAGGTCTAGACATATTTAAGTAATCTAATCTTCAAAATTTAGATTTTTGAATGAGCTCATCTTTTGACATCTATTTTCTTGAGACCCTCTGGAGACATACTCTCATTAAGGAGATTATAATTTGCCTTGACTTTTGTTTATGTTATTCAGTGCATTTTAAATGTCTATCAGAGATAAGGAAAATAAAGAGGGCTGTAATAGTAATTGTTTTTAAATGTCATGTATTTTCTTGTATAAATCTCTATCCTCCTCAATTCTTAGCACACTAAATTAACGTTAGCAAAAACAGGTTGCAAAATCTATCTTTTTAATACAGAGTTAGATAAATTGACCTTTAACTAACCTTTAACTAGGTTTAATCTCCATACATCCCCAACAATTTATGACACTTTTCATTTGTTTAACTGCCACTCCAACACTTTCACACATACATCAATTCCATCTTATTTAAAGACAAACACACTTGATGTCCTGAGCTCATTTGCAGGCATGGGGATCTTAAAAAACTAATCCATCAGATTAATTGGAACAGCAGTAGCCTGAGGTTTCACCACAAGTCTCTGCAGCACAAACCTGCCTAAATTTATGAAGGTGAGCCATGGTCAAGCTATTTAAAAGGTGTGTATGGGGGGTGTCTTTCAGCATGCTCAGTGGTAAAATTACATAAAAAAAAAAAACAGAGCAGTGTTGGTATTTGATGGTTTTGTTTGGCAACAGTAAATTGGTTAATGAACTACAATGTTTATTAGATTTGAATATTATTCCTGGAATTTGTTAACAGAACAACAAAAACAAAACATAAATTATCACTAACCTGATCTTGAAAAATACTTATTTCTGCATACAGTGGTTTCAATGTTACATGCTTTCTGCCTAGACAATAAGTTTGTCAGCTAGTTTTTCCTCCTTTTGTTCCCATGTGAAGCTGCTGTTTGACACAGTGCTCTATTATGACTGAAGTGAGTCATGCAAGAGGATCTGATTTGATCTGCTGTAAACAGTGGTCTAAATCAATCAAGCTCACAGCAAGTACTTCTTGTGTCCTTGCCCCTGCCTTACATAATTGTGTATTATTATGACTTACATAGCTTGCACCATAGCACTGTTTGGGTAGCATGTAGCAAACAAAAAAATCAATAAATCAATCAAAAACATCAAAACTCTCCACAATATCAGGCAGGTTAAAAACAGATATACCCGTTTAAGATATGTTTAAGGTATTCATTCCTATATCCTTTCACATAAATCTGGTGAATGTTGAAAATCTGTAGATGACTGTAATCAGGCTCTGTCCTCACTTTCATCAGATAGCTGGACATTGCTCAGTTTTGATGTGAGACACATGTCTCAACTGTCTTATGGTGAATATTTGGTAGTGGAGGTGCTGGAAGCTTTTCTTTCAATGGGGGTCTTAACAAACAAATGTGTCTCAGTCCATTTTAGACTTTAATATATGTAAAATATTTTTTGCATACATATTCCACAAAACCCTACTTCAAAGAAAGCAAATATACGAGTAGGTGTGTGTATATGTATATATATATATATATATATATATATATATATATATATATATAGGTAACCTCTGTACATAAATGAGTCAGAGGGAGAGTGAGATACAGAGTGTGAGTGTTGACATAGGTCTTCAATTCATTCGACCAATGAGCTGTGACTTCCAGACCACCTAGATATATGTTCTTTTAATGAACAAACACACAGAAAATGTTCCCTAAACAGTTCACACTTCACAAGCACACAATCACTTAGTAGTTTTCAATAGACACATGCATAGTTACATACAGTGAAACACACATTCTCGTCTCTGCACACTAATGAATGGAACCCATGCGTTCTAATCCATCAGATTAATTGGAAGTGCCTTACCATGGATTGAGGAATTTTTCATCCACCAAACGCTGGTTTTTCTCGTAGCCTCTATCTGCACTTTGTGTTTATGTTGAGAGGGTAACATGCAGAGATTAGTGTCGCTTGGTTTTAGTGATGGAAGAAAAGTCCCATACAAAAAAAAATGATCGCAGTCGTTGTTCATTAATGTGTAGTTTTCCAAGTTTTTTTTTTTTTTTTTTTTTTGGGAGTCTCTTTTTGTAATGTTGTTTCTAATTTATTTTTTCCCTTCTACCCAGTTTCCTTTAACCTGCCTTGTCTATGCAGAGCAATCATTTCCCAGAGTGACTGCTCCACAATCTCCTGAAAAGAGGACAGAGCTTGTCACACTCAATTAAAGTTTGAATATGGACTAGTTGGTTAGTCTTTTGTAACATGCCACAGCTGTTTTTCACAAAGTACCTTTCTTCTACTGCTCTACTGCTTTATTTTATTTCTTTATTTATGTTTTGTACAGTTAGTGAACATTTTACTCTTGAGTCCTCTGGTTTTTGAGTTTGGTGTAAATTCACAAGACTTTAAAAATGTTTAAAAATCTCATCATAAGCCCAGTCCCAGTTGTGAAATATAAAATATTGACCTCTTTGAGTAAATGTCTACAGCATATTATGGCATATTATAACAGCATATTATTAAGGGGCAGTGGTGGCCTGGTGACTAAGGAAGTGGACTTATGTCCAAAAGGTTGCAGGTTCAAGGTCCCTGTACACGCTCAACGGGCGCAGTGTGGTTGTATATAGTTGTTATACTTGTATAAATGTCACGTGTCAAATTTCGTTGTGTGCATGTTGTGCTGTGTGCTCAGTGACAACATGGGAATCACTAAGTCACTAAAATGTTAAGTCCACCTTGGCACTGCAATTCAGTGCCTTTATAAACTGCATCATATTCACTTTGTTTGTAGAGAAGAGTAAATTCAACTCTATGTTCAAGGCTACACTCATGTTTTGGCCTTTATGAGTGGTTGTACTTTTTTGTGGTTTCAGTGGAGAGGGGCTTTTGTGATTTTAGCCCTAAAGACCAGAATTATTGAACTTTAATTGAGTGGATCAGATGTGACTTGATGTAGCCTTATTAACCAAGTGCATATTTAGAATGATACGAGTAGGAAAAGCTGTCATTTGAAGATGAATGGTGGACTAGCGCTGAAAGGAGGACCTTTTGTTCCATTAAAAAAAAGTTAACAAACAAGTCAATTTTAATACCCAGGTACAACTCATTAAAAGTCTAAACAAAAGCTGCATCAGAAAGAAAATGTTTTTGTTTGTTTTACCATATTTATTTATCATTTATGTTGCACTATCAGCACTCCTGTGGTAGTGAGTTTAAGCTTTAAACAATGTGGAATTTAGCTAACATTTTGTGACCTGATTTTTAATAAACTAATAGGTCCAGGTCTAGAGATCAATTCTTTGTCACCTATGAGTTGCACTTGCAATTTCTGATGTAGTGGCTGATAGTGCAAGAAAAAACCTGCTGTCACCTTCCAGATAAAAAGCGGCATATCCCAACTATAGTTCTTTTAGTTTTTTATATTGTGCTAATAAAGAAGCTTTAGCTTGGCAGTGAATGAGAAAAGCGTCTTTATAACAATTTAGAAACCTGGTTTTATATCGAAGACAAAAGGATCAGTTTCAGTCTTGAGCCTTTGTCGTCCTTATGTCTGCTTTCAAGTGAAGAATTTCTTAATTTCTCTCCACTGAAGCAAGAAAAAGCTGTCCACTCTTTACTACTTAGCACTTTCAGCATCATATGGTTTTCTTCCCTTCTTGCAGCCAAAATTACAAATCACAACTTTTGACTGCGTCGTAACGTGAATAAATGTGCACAACTTGTTGCATATCCAAAAAAGAACGATTTCGAGGTAAAAACGTTTTGCCTATTTTCTTGGAATAAAACAGACATGTGTCACATGTGTTGCATATGCCTGATTTGGTTACATGGTTTTGTTCTCTTAAAGGTTGTACAGGACTGGCAGATTTAGAAGTCGGAGTCTTTTTTTAGAGGTTGTGAAGAATCTCATGTGTGTCTGTGTGTTCCTGAGGGGTTAGAGTGACCTCCCTGCCCACTCAGTGAAAAGCTAGCACCTGAATACACCTACACACTACATACGAGAATTCTTCGTGACTCACAATACAGAGCAGCGCACACAGACACGGGTGTAGTTCTTATGTGTTCTGCAAATGCTCGACACATTGTCAGTCATACAATTAACAAAGCTACACGTGGTAGTTTCAGGACATGCTGTATTTTGTCCACACTGATGAAGCAAAAAATACGATTAACTCAGTAACGTCACAGGCCACAACAAAGTCCAGGTTTGTTCATATTGGGGACAAAAATAGTTGACCTCTTTCATCTTTCAAATCCCTTTCTTCATCTAATGTTTCCAACGTTCCTGCTGGACATCTCCTACCATCCTGTCTTTCATTGTTCGTTAATCAATTCTATATTTTACCTTTACCTTTTGTAAGGCAACTAACATGTGTCTCTCTCTTTCTCATTCCCACAGAGTTACATTCATGGCAGCAGTCAAGCTCAGTTTGTGGCCGAATCGCACATCATCCTTCTTCTGAGTATCCTTTCGCTTATGTGTTTGTTTGTGTGTGTGTGGACGTAAATATAAAGAATTTACTACAGTCAAACTGTCAGAGAAATGTCCAACAGGTCATCATGGCAACATTTTTTTTTTTAAATTTCCATTTTCTTACCCACAATACCTGGAAAGGTACCTTTGTACATTTCTGAAACAGAATTCCAATTTCTTCTTTCTGCTACATTTGTTTTCCCAACACAAAGCCTTTGTCGTTTGTGTGCATTCTCCATAGGGAGGCTGCCTGCTGGACTGAACAAACAAGACAATACAAAGACGAGAGATTGTCCTCTTTTAACTTTACCTCCTTGCCTGATTTGTTCCAAATTCAGCTGCTGATGATAGGCTGCGTGTGTGTATATGTTTGTGTGTATGAGCGTGTATGTATGAGTGTATGTGTCTGTGTGTATTTACCCATGTACTTGTTTGGCAGGATAGATCTTTCTGTTTGTGTTTGTCTACTTCTCTGTCTGCTTGTGTACCCATGTGTACTTGCACTGGTGCTTTTGTATGTGTATTGTAGTGTGTGGAAAATGATACTGTTCATTCCTAGCAGTTGTGTTCATCCCCAGGGAAATAGCAGGTCCAAGGTCGCACCTGCTGCAGAGCAATATTTGCTGTCTACGCTCACATTGTTTATTTTTTTATTTTCTGCCCATCTGATTACATCTAAATGAAACACATGCACGCTTCCACACCTGCTGGAACGCTAACACACCTACCGTGTTGTCTGAGCAGGTGGTGCACAATGCATTATATGACTATTGTAGATGCAGTTTATGTAATCTTGTTTAAATCCTCATACTCACATGCGCACACACACACACACACACACCCAAGTCCCAAATGCAATTACACAACTATACCATCCTAGGATGAGACACACGTACAGATTTAGGTTGTTAGCATTCCGTGCATGACATTCCATTTGGAATGAAACACTGGGTACTACACAGAGCCAAGTCACAGCTTTAAATTGAGTATTTTTCCTTCAATACAGAGCAAATATTTGTGGGAGATGTGACTTTAAAATCACAGCGACTACAGTTTAGAGATTCATTAATAACTGGACAGAGACCACATAAGTCAAATAGAGTGATTGTATGTAGCGTTTTGTTAAAAATTCAAGTCTGACAACAACTTTCACAAGTCTTGGACCGATAGACACCAACAGATATGTTCTTTTTTTATCTTTTTTGTTGACATTCTCTCCCAGACACTGTACGCAGACACCTTCAGCATTGTGTGGTCTCACTGCCTCAAGTCAGGTCCTCAATGAGTAGAATTTCACTCAGTCAGCCTCAGATCAGGTGACTGACTCGACCATTCAAGTATATATCCATCTCTTCACTTTCATTAGCTCTTTGGTTGCCAAGGATCGTTGACTTGCAGAATAATGTTATGACCTCCTATAGTCTGACTTAATCTGAGCAGACAGTGCTCCTGCATTCATCCTGTCGCTTCCATCACAGTGAAATGCCAGTGTATGAATTCCAGCAATTCCAGTTCTTTTTTGTGCTCTATCCAACATTTAAAAAGACACACAACTGCCCCAAAAAACATTTTGTGGCCAAGTGTGTACATTGTGACACAGACATATTGACAGACAAATGCAGTTATTATCACTTGAAGTTGAGTTGAGCTCATGGTAAATCGTGGCCCTGTAGATTGGAATTTTATTTGGTGCTTGCAGATGTTTCTCTCTGCTTTGTGCCTGTTTGTTATTCTGGTGACAACCCTAAACTTGAGCAGTTTCAGTGGAGTGGAGTGGAAGCAGATGATTAAAATGTTGGTGCCAAGGAAAACTATGATTACAGCTTTTAGCACCCAGATTTTCCAACCTCTTGTTTTGTTAATATGCACATTAACTAATTCTATTCAAAACTGTGCCTGTCTTATACACACCAGTCTGACTTAAATATAAACTACTTAATGAGAAAAAAACTTGACAATGACAAAAATACACATAATTGCTCTAAAATCTTCCAGGATGTTTGGGACGAACCATCTCAGATACATTGTAGATAGCAGAACTGATGGTAGGACACATCTCCATTTGCTATCATGACTTCATCACCACAGTATGGCAAAGCTTCCTGCAAACACCCAAACTGGCACCTTTGTGGTCCACTACCATATCAGTGCATGCAGATATCTCTGGTGTTTTGTTTGTGTCTGGTGTTTGTGCCAGCATATCGTGTCATTTAACCTATCATTAGGAAGATGCCTCAATTTCTGCTCAGTATCTTCCCATGTGGAAGTCTTTGTTTGTGCACACCATCAGGTTTTCTCCAGGTATGTGGATTTGTATGTGGAGCACGGCAAAAAGAAAAATCCATAATTAGGTCTTAGCCACGTGAGGCTGTGATGCTGTGAGGCTGTTCCAGTGAGTTTAGAGCAGCTCGGGTGTTGAATGGAACAAGGCTCAATGTCTACAAATTGTTGTAACCAATATTAAATACCGCTCACGATCTAATGCTTACGTTTAAGCATCTTTTATTTCAAGATGTAATCCCAAAAATAGCATAATACTACAAGTACATAGCACATAGGGAAAAATTATCATATTAGTCAATACACTTTCCTCACCCAGTCCAAGCTCTCTACAAACATGTGGGAAACTTCAAGAAATTGAAAATAAGATCAGTTGGACCAGCTGGTCATCTGAATCTACAACTGTAGAATAGTAAGTATGTTTATCAGTTCTCCATTCCCATTTCTTAGGAGGTATAAAACTTCAGAATCATAAACAACATAAAGCTCTTCTCCCACTTACGGTACTGTGGTGAATGTAAAATATATATCATTGTTCACCAGAATCACCAGTTGTAATTAATGACAATTAGTAACACATTTACTCCATGAACTAAAACAGAACTGACAAAATGTTTCACTATCTCTAAAACTTAGGTATTAATATTCAGACCATGTATGTGTAAACTTTGTCTGAGATATCATGTTCATGAGGAGAAACAATAGCACCGTATGTGAAGTGGCAGTGACCTTAACCAGAATCTCAGTTCATCTTCGAGTCTGAATGAATGTTTGTGTTGTCACGAACATCTTTAAAACATAATAAAATATAACCATTCCTATAGATGTCTCTAGAATAATGGGATGGAATAATGGAATGGAATATTTTTTTTCATTTTCTCTATCCCTTTTCAGTTTACTCTATCCTTGAAAAACGTGTATGCATGTGTGTGTGCATACAAACGTGTATGCATGTTTGTGTTTGAAAGCAAGGTTGTGTTGATTTAGGTAACTGTGTTATTATGTAGATATACAATGAGGCTGTGAACTTCTTTGTCTGTTTTCAGCATTGAACCTGGAATCCATTACGATATTTCCTTCCAAGGGTAAGTCTTTTTGCCGTGTGATCTCTTAACACCTTTTAAACAAAAACGATAAAACAAAATAACTGCCTATGATTAATTTGAGATCACGTTTCTTCCTTTTCTTAAATACTAATGGAAATGGAGAGTGACCTATCAACAGCTTCACTCCTGTTTTACTACACACAATTTGATGAAATGCAATACACACATTAACTATGGCCCTGAAAATTAGAACTTTAATTAACTCCTCTTTGCTACAGTGTCAACAAACATGAAGGTTGTGACCTTTTTATTAGTTTGTGTTTATTCCAGAGTTGTTTTACTGGATTGCATTCTATTGCGCAAGTGTTCACTTTATTGTGTACACATCTACCACACACTGTAAGCTATAATAGTGCATGTGCCTGTTGTTAATGTCAGTCTGCCTGAGTGCCCTCATGCACATGTGTGTTTTCAGTGTTCATCTGTAAGTGCATATGTGTGTCCAGCCGTTCTTCCTGGGGCATCATGCACTTCAAGATTGTCCCTCTTCTGTATGCAAGTGTGTTGTTTCCTTGACAACCTTGTCCCAGATGCTGCAATCACCATGGGGATGGTGCTGCTGAATGAGGCTGCCACCTCCAAGGGAGACGTTGGCAAGAGGAGAAGTAAGTAGAGGAGATTGTTTTCAGCTTTGTTTCTTGTTATTGTGCCTTTTCCTTCCATTTCCAAGCTCCACTTCCTCAATTTAGTGTGTTCTGAGTGAAGCAGCTGTCAAGACTGTAAAAAAAGGTGTGTTTTAGTTGGTTAGCATTGTTGGTCTCCTCTCAGAGAAGAGCATCTTTTAACTGTAACATTAACAGCAGGAAAAATCCCTTTGCCACTGATCATATCTGTCAGACTTTCCTGAGAGGATTCTCCTTTTAAGATTGGACTTACACTTGCCAAAGTCATAAGTGGTTATTTCTTTGCAAGGCCTCTCGCTACCACTGTCTAACACTGGATTTGGAAATGAATGTAAAGTATCATTATTGGGTTTTCCAACCACTACATGACACACTAAATAGGACAAATTTAATTGAGCTATACACAGCTCAGATTACGTTTTGTTGGAAAATATGCCCTTTGTGGGTACACAAACATTTCAAGTGTTTTTTTTCTTTTCTTCTTTACTTGATATACGCATACGTGTGTTACTGGTAGCTGAAACATTTACCGTTAAAAAAACAACTAAATCTTAATGACTGGATGTGCACAGTCTAGAAGGCATTCTATCAAAAAGTATCAGCATGTATAATACTTGTGCAGTTGCCTATTAGGATTGAGGCAGGGTGCCAGGTATCTTCTCACAGTAGAGTGGTGATCGTGTAATACAAAAAGACAGAAAAAAAAATCACTCACAGATACAAGTGTAGCAGATACATTTACGTGACTTTGTCAAAATGAACCTAATTTGGCAATGATTCAGTCAAGTGTGTGCATTTAGAGCACATGCAATCAGTCTGACACTGATAAAAATGGTTCTCATTTTTTTTTCTGGTAGGTTCGTGTAGTATAATGATCCTCACATTCATGCTGGAGCCACAAATACCATGTATGCCGAAAATTGCAGTTGATGTCCAGCTGGGCCCATTTATTGTCCTTCTATACTCAATAACTGGCCAGAGAAATGCTGCATCAGTACAAAAACAATATTAATTAAACACTTTGTACTTGCAATCTGTTTGAAATTGTCAACTGATTTAGTACAGCAACAACTGATTATACATCTCTAAATTGGTCACCATTTGTAAGTGAAATCATTAAAAGGCACAGGTCAATGGTGACAACAGACTCAGAAAATCAGCAGCCGAAGGTTCTTTTTACAAAGGATGCTAATTAATGAAGAAAATGGATTTTGAATATTATCAATATAACTGATGTCTCTGTCAATTCCCACATCAACTGCAGCCAAATGCAGGATTGGAAATGTTTTATCAAACAAGTAAAATCTCACTTGAGCAACTGCACGTGTTAGCACTCATATTTATGTATGTATGTCATTATTATACTGCTTTTGTAATACATATGTGTATAAACTATGATTGGTCTTGTAAATGGAATTCTTACTGATGAGATCATAGCAAAGAGAATGTTTGGATTTTTCCCACATGGTTGCTCTCAGCTGTTTTGTGCTTTTTGCCTCACCATAACATACTAGGAGGACTTATGTGTATCTCTCTGATTAAAGCAGTCAAGCAGATTTTTTTCTGAACAAGAGGCATGAAATGTAAAATGTCGAGGTCACAGATTTCTTGATTGAAGAGCAGCTGGTCCTGTAACACCTCCTGATGAGTCTTGTCTGGAGGTGTTAAGGGTGTAGCACGGTTCATCATTTTAGATGGAAGGCAGTCACTTGACCATCCCTAATTACATACTGGCTTTCAACATTTTTTGCTTTAGTCATCCATGCAGAGTTTCTGAATAATCTCCACATTATGGAAGAGGGAGTTTGATATTAGATGGCCTGTGCTGTTAATTACGTCAAACATACAGACGCGTTTTGACACAAGTGGATTTAATTAGAATCAATGTGATGAAAAAGCAACTTCAAAAGCCTTTCAATTGCATCTGTGAGGCCTCACACTCGCACACACACTCACATGCATACACACGTACACTGACACAGTAAAAAATAAATTTAAAGGAAAGATTATCTACTTTTGGTTCCTCTTCACCCATGAGTCTTCTTTGAGATGTTAAAGCTTGGCAATTAAAATGATAATGACTTTATAACTAATACAAGACTTGTGTCTGGGGATCAGAATAAGAACGTACACACATATATATGTGCGTGCATAGACACAAGCTTAAGAGCTCACATAATTGTCACCTGTGTAATGCTGACATATCACGTGTACAGAGCCATGGATTTATTTATCAACGCTTTGTATGCTCCATCAATTCCAACAGGTCTCTCTCTTCCCTTTGCCTTTCCTTTCTCCATCTCTCTCTCTCTTCCTTTCCTTTCCTTCTTCATTACAGAAACATCCATCCATCCATTTTCTAGCCCTTCATCCCGCAGGGGTCTGGGGCATTACAGAAATTTATATTTTGTAATATATCAGCCACCTTAACTCAACTTCCCCCTTTGTATAATCACTGCCTGCTAATTTTAATCAAGTGAAGCAAACACATCATGCAGATTATATATTTGCTACAATGACGGCATACTAATATGTAAAGAAAGCTGTTACGTTAAACACACTCAGCCTGTCAGAGCATAGGCATGAAGAAGAATGATATATTTTATATTCCACACAACTTTGTCACTGCTACATACTCACACACATATGTACACACAAATTAAATAAGTGCATTATATAGCAAGACAGAGAATACTTGTTTCTCGGTAACAGAGAGAGGATTAAGTGTGAATTGTAGTGTAATCACTGGATGTGGGTGTTTAAATCCCTGGCATATAGCTTCCATACTGCTGAGTGCAGCTACAGGACGTTATCTCCTGGTTCCATGGGCATCTGCACCCAAAATCACAGCAAGCGCACTGTTACTCACTCAGGGAGTTACTTTAAATCACTACATATGCAATATCGATGGATGTGTGTGTGTGTGTGTGTGTGTGTGTGTGTGTGAGGGAGGGAGTGGGGGGGGTAGTTTGGAGGCAGGGATGGAGGGAAGGAGGGCTGGAGGGGGGGAGGTGAAGGATGGTGAAATGTGAATAAGAGCGAAACATCAATGAGGGGAGGAGAGAATGGGAGAGAAAAGTTGACGAGTCAGGAAAAGGTGAGATGTATCTGTGAAAGAACAAAATAACTTTAAAATAAGGCAACAACCCCCTAAAAAATGATTATACTTGCCTTGTGAAATGCCAGCATGCAGTACTGAAGTACCAAAATTCAAGACAATGCAAACTTATATGTCTAAACTAAAAGGACATGACCCCAATATTCAAAGACTTTTCAAAGTTGTTTTTTAACTTTCATATTTTTGCAGAATAACTAGATGTTTATTCTGCAGACCCATAAAAGAGGTTGAAGTAATAGAAATAAATGTTGGCATTTGTTCTTAAAAAAAAAAAAAAATCCAATAAATGATAAATAATTGTTATCAATGTGTTCTGTGGCACAGGGAATATTCAAATCCTTTTACTTGGGTAAAAGCAGCAATATTACAATAGAACAATACCCCATTATGATTAAATCCTGCCTTCAAAGTCTTACCTAAGTAAAAAGTGAACTTAAAGTTTGAAAAGTAAGGTGCTTTCTCTGCAGCACAAAAAGGTCTAATCTGTTATTTGATTATTACGATTTCAGAAGCAGATTTATTCTTGTAGTTGGGGAAGGGAGAGCAAATTTTAACTGCTTATCTGCTGTCGAGCTGCTTAATCAGTTACCATGCATCACGTTTTTCAGACTCATCATGTTGTGTCGATAAGAATGTTAATATTTTTTATATTTAACATAAGTATCAGGTGTAGAGGAAAATGTAGCAGAAAAATATTGTATTAAAAAGAAATGTTCAAGAGAAGGGCAAGTACCTCAAGAATAGCACTTAAACGTAGTGCTTGAATAAATGCACTTGTACTGTGAAACTTCCAACTCTGTTATTTCCTCCTTCTGTTCTCTTCAGTGAAGTTTGTTGAAGTGGGGAAATAGGTTTTCACAGCCTGCACATGCACGTTTCAATTGAAAGAATGCATGTATAATAAAAATGTGGTCACAAGAATCTTACATTTCCACACAAATATCGATAAATACATATAAGTGGTAAACACTGTAAAACACTGATGTATAGATTTATATAAAGGTGATCAGAAAAAATCTCCTACCAAAACAGATCTTCTCACATGATTAAATCCTAAGACCGGACCAGAACTAAGGTAAAGAGATGATTGAAACATCTCTGATCTTTTGCTGAGGTTTCGGAGATTTGGGATATTGAGGCTTACTTTTTCAGAAGAGTCATGTGACCTGCCATTAAGTTCATTTGTGTCCAAAAACAGGAACTTCACTTATGATTGGACAAAATAAACCTTAAGTCAAACACAAATATAGGCTGTATCCAGAGGTTGAGGTCTTGCTGTCAGTTGCTAATCAGAGAATAAAGTGATAAGAATCATTAAGCATCACAATGTCAATTCATATCTATGCATATCTCTTAGTGTGATAGGCTTAACATAATTGACTTCCTCCTGCTTGGAAAATGTGAATGTATTTTCAAAATTCCATTATATCATGATTTGAATTGAGGCAAGTCACACAGTCAAAAGAGAGATTACCACCTTTGTCATTGAGGGAAATCATTCAGCTTAAACAACTTGTCATTTTGCCAAGGTTATAAATCTCTTGGCATATTAGCATGCTTAAAGCGCGTGTGTATATGGGAGTGTCATTATCCATGGACGCACACTAAGACATCTCTCAGGCATAATTGATGAGCGATGGGAAATACATCCCACTATGCTTAATGAAGATACACAGACACAGTTCGGTCCCTCACGCAGTCACTGGCACATATGTAGAACCCAGGAAGCACGGGGGCACAAGGGCTCTCCCTGGAGACGCTCTCTCAAATATGAAGTGCTCTCAATCAAGTTACACACAATGTCACACACACACACACACACACACACACACACAGAGAACTTGTGAGGACATTGTCTTGAATAGTTACCACCATAACCTTTATTTAACCCCACTGTCCCCTCACCTCAAACAGAAGTAATATATATTAACTAAAGTATGACCATGTTTGCCCTTTGGTCTTCACAAGAACAGAGGCAGAAAAAGAATATACACAAAGACACACTGATTGCTGATCGATTGCTGATGTCCTTCTTTGTGCTTGTGTATGTAAGTGTGTATGTCGGCGGTTGATGGATTAGGATTTGAATGTCATTTGAATATCAATTGCTGTCTTGCGCACACACACAGAGCTCTGTCACAGCACAAGAAAATCTGTGATGTTTGTGTGTGCATGTGCTTGTGTATGTGTACCGTGTTTCTTAAGTTGAATTGTAAATGAAATGAAACAAACAAAGAAAAAGAAGCTGAGCCCACACTTAGTGATAGCATCAAGTATAGTCTATACATGTACACACATGCATTACACATCACAACATACACACACACTGACACGCAAATCACTGGAGCCCTGAAACACAATGACGGCACATACACACAAATTGACACTGAGAATCTGTCTTACATTTTCTCAGCCAAATCTTGTGCTCTGACCTTGCTTCCTCCTTCGCGCCCTCCACCACCCCATCCTCACACACACACACACAGACATATACTCTCTCAAGTGCACACATATACACTCATTGAGAACAAGATATCTCACTATTTAGTCTCCAGGAGAGGTCCTCATCCTAATCCCTGATTAACAATATCAGTCGGTAGTGACAGTTTAATTTAACACAGTGCTTCTTAAGGATTAGTTGCTACATGAGGGTGCGTGCGTACACTCATACGGACACACACAAGGACACATGCAATTCCCCTGCAGTTAAAGATCATGCCTATGTATATTTCACCTGAGGAAATAAGCCGCTAATCGCTGCAAACACAATTTTCTGCAGCATTGCAAGGCTGATAATGGGAAAAATGCGTTGACATACGATGAGGGATTTTAGAAATAAAGGTAATTATTAAAAGGTTTTGGCCCAATGATGACCTCCAGGTATTGTTTCACAAGTCCTCTTAACTAGTATTGTAGCAGATTTTGAGTATCTTTTAATATTATCTTTCAAGAGTTTGTATTGTAGGCCTGAGTAGGTGCTTACATGCATGTGTTCACATGCATGCTTCTGAATAGGAATCAAATATTCACACAGTCCATTTCTAATGATTATTATGCATATATACCATGGTGTCTACAGGATCTGCAAAAAGTCTCATGTTCCAGTTTCTTTTTTTAACCTAATGTTATGTTGTGTCTTTGCAGTCATCTGCCTGGTTGGTCTTGGCCTGGTGGTGTTTTTCTTCAGCTTCCTGCTTTCCATTTTCAGGTCCAAGTACCATGGATACCCTTATAGGTAACTATGGCAACCATACAGCCGTACTGCACAGATGCCTGCCCAAGTTTCATCCAGCTTACTTGACAGTTATTCAAACACAATATACAAGCATACAATGAATCTTAAAATCACTGAAGTTGACACAAAATCACTGTAAAGTTATTGCAGACATGGTGCAAAAAATCCAGGCCAAACCAGGATCCATCTATTCCCATTATTCCTTTGCTTTTAAGACAGTTGTTCGATTGGAAACACTCCTTCCAAAACTTACAAACCACACAGACAAAGTTCCTTCTCTACAGACACTAGTGAAATTTTACTTTGTCAGCTTATTGGGTTTCTTTGAAGCTTAGTAGTACACAAAACATGTAATGTATTCATACATGTCCATTCATATAGTTTCATCTTTACACTGAACATTAAAAATCATGAATCCATCATGGGTGTTTTCTGTAGGCTGCCATACAGTCAATGTGCTTGGACACTAAAACGCTGCAGCTTAGTGAGCCAGAACAGCAGCAATTTGGTCTCACTTTGAGCTAAAGGTCGCCACTCCATAAAAAAGATTTAATGTGTGACAGAAAACAGTCGACGAGTCTGCAGAGTCTGGGTTCAATTCATCGCCACTGAAGCATCTGTAGGATATTGCCTCACAACAATAGAACCCATCCAGCTGCAGAGGCTCGCTGCACTGATTGAGGGTTTGGTTGTGCCTTATTTCAGCACTTTGTTTCACAGGTCTGTAATTGCCAAATATTTTCCTCATGTGGAAAATATCCAGTGGAGATCCATTTAAAGGAAAACATCAGACAGTTTAGAAGTTTATGAATACTTTATTTATTGGTTATTATTTAGCTTCTTGTGACAAAGTACAAGTTTTTCTCATAACAAAGTTAATTTGAGCTGTTGTTCAGGGATTAAGACGATCTCCAGGTGTAGAAATTCAACAGTCTCAATGTTCCCCTGAATATTTTTTTCAAATTACTAGAATTCAATCTAGGGAACTTGTGATGGAAAAGAAGGACTAATTAAAGACGCAATTATAAATCCTAAACACTACATCAATACACTGATACTTTCTGTATATTCGTGACTTCATATGATGCCTTTGAAATGTTTAGCAATTAAACACAGTCTGTTCCATCTCTGTAGAAGCATATGTTGCTGAAACAGATGTGCATTCACAGTACAATCACACAGTACACGTTGTTGTTTAATTTGCTTTAATTTTTTTTTTTTTTTTTACTGTGGCTTTCTGTTTATTAGTACATTGCATGTTTTGAATTTTGAGCGGCATGTAGATGTTTTTAGGAGCAAGACAACAAATCCTGGCTTTCCGTCCTGTCTGATGAACACAGATGTATCTTCAGCGAGCGTTTCAGCAATTGTTGCCTGATTACGTGCTTCTAGAAACCGTTTGAAGTACCATATTTGCTATTTTCTTAATCATCAACAGCCACAGGTTGTTTTTTTTCTTGGCCTCTTCTAAAAATGTCTTGTGTTATTGTGCATCTCAAGGCAAAAAAATCCTCATTTATAACTTCTTAGTTATAACCTCTTCTGTTTGTTTCTCTCTTTTCCATTTCTCCATTCTACTTTTAAATCCTCCTCTGTCTCTTAGCTTCCTGATTAAGTGAAGAGTGAAGAGTCAGAAGGTGAGGAAGAGTCAAGAAGATACTTGAAGAGGAGGAGGCAGTGTTACTATTGAGTCAAGAGTACATGGTTTTTGTTTTTTGTTTTTTTTATCAACTTCTGTCATCAATTCTGCAAACTGACAAGAAAATAAATTATTCCCACTTACACTGGAAAATAAAAGTGTCTGGCATGTCAGGTATGTCTTTGTCATTTCTTCATTCTGCATTTGTAGATACACTGACCTGTGACTTTTTAAACACATTGCATTGGAAGGGAGAGGAAGCGATAACAGATCAAGTAGATATTTGGTCTTTAAGAAAAGACATCAGGTTTAAAACGTGGTTTACGTGGAAAAGATAAAGTTTCATTGTGAGTTAGTGGCAGCTGCGACATTTCTATAAATGCATCATTTCAACATTGCTTCTCATAAGTTTGTCGGTGATGATGTTAAATCACGCAGCTTGTGTTTTGGATTAACACTGTATACGTGAACTGAAGTGTTTGTTTGCATCTGCGTGTTTGGTCTGAGACAGACTTTGTTGTCACTGCAAGCTAAATCTTCTTGACAGACTGTATGGGTCTTGTGCCATAGATTTTCTTGGACAAGGATCAAAATATGTTCTTTTCCTGTCTCCATCCCTGCACTCTTCCACAGCACTCCGTTTTATTTGTATCTGCAAATCATTCACTGCCAAAGCTTTTACCGCTGACAACTTAATTTACTTACAGTTTGTCGGTGTCAGGCAGTTAAAACCATTTGGACGACTGTGTGTTCATAGTTCAGTAGTGCTGTATGTCAATGGCACCAAACTTATATGTAATATAAACAGTTGCACGTGAATCAAGTTTACAGTAGACTTTTAACACTGGTTGCCAGTGTTAAGTTTTCTTGCTGAATGTGAGAAGCAAAGGTCACTAAGAGAATGCACACATTTCTAATTTTTAACTTGTGGGCTGCCCACTAAAACATGGAGTGGGCTGGAGCGTTGAAACCATTTATGTAACCTGCTGTGCGTGGGCAGACAGAGAAATGGTGCAGCAGATAGTCCAGTTTGGACAAATGTAATGAAAATATTCCCTGTCAGACATCCCATTCTTGTCTATTTTTATTTAAAATTGTTGGAGGAGTGAACCAGATTCTTTGTGCGTGTGTGTGACTAAGTTGATCTTAAGCTGAATGAAGACTGAATAAGCTCTCTATCAGTTAGTGTATTGAAGCTGTATCTCACGTTTGCATTTTTCCTCTTTCTTTCTCTTTCTCTTTTCTACATAGGCAGGAACTGAACCTGAAGGCAGAGTTGGCTATTGACTTGCTAGCTTGTATGAATTTGCAAGTGTACTCATATTTACAGCAGACATTATGTTATTTCCATACTTGAAATGAATAATTAATTTGACTACCTTAGAAATAAGAAAAGCTATATTATAGGAAATATGAGTATCAGTCTCTCCTGCTATTCCCATGCCCATAGAAAATTAACTTAAATAGAGTAAATTACAATGGGGGGAATAAGCACAAAAACTACATTAGTTTTAGAGCATGCAGCTTTTAGGTTGAGTTTTGTTTTTGGATTTTTTTTTTTTTTATTTTTTTTTTTTTTTTTTTTTGAGCTCTGAGGTAGATTTGTACAAACAGCAGAAAAATGCAGATCATAAACACAGAGAGCAAAATTTCCCACCTGTTTCCCTTCAACTGGTGGCCTTTATGTTGTGAATGAAATAAGCAGAGCAAATGTCACCTTCCAGGAGAGTAAGTATTGGCAAATGGTGTGAAATCAATGTGGGTATTAGACAGAGGCCAGGTGTAGAACAAAATATATAATAGCATATGGAATACTTTCTCCGCTGTTTCAAAAAGTCACAGCACAGCATGTTAAAAGTAGCTGTAAATCTTCTTTTATTAGTTTGTACTGCTGCAGTCAAAGGTATGAATTGTGGTGCATTTCACCACCGATGTTATCCTGCAGAAAACATGTTTGGTCAATGTAAATCCTTTGTCATCTCAGGCCTCAGTGCAATGATTCAGAGCGTGAAGTTGTTCCCATTGGATACAGTAATAACAATGACATATATAAAGCTTTTAATGTTACTGTAATTACATTAAGATGTACAGTATATGTACAGTATATAGTATGCCTGTTCCTAAGCAAGAATAAGCAGATTTTCCTGAGAAAGACATTCAAAGCATTCACGTGAAAAGAAAGCTTTCATTAGTGCTGTGTGACTAGTCATTATTGTGCTTTTGTACACACTAATTTTTTAATTTCCATCCTTACATCTTAAAGAAAAAAAAATGTAAGAATTTGCATTGGAATTTGGATGGTGACAGTAGATTTGATGTTTATTGAGGCCATGGTAGATGTATTTTACAGAAGAAAAAAAAAAGTTTAGAGAAAGCTTGACCCTTTTTGCATCTTTTCTTATTTCAAATAAGAGTGTTTCTTCCTGGTATCCTCTAATGAAATCAAAGACACCTTCAGGCCGCTCATAATTTTGGTTCTTTATACTGGTCAGTGGGATTCTGCTCGATTACTCCACATTCTACCTTTGAACATATACTCCTGCTGAGGCTGCTTTAGATTGTCACACCACCTATTCATCACTTTCTTTATTGTGGAGGCATTTTTCAACCTTGGTCTTCAGAGAACTGTTATTCAGGTACTGCTTTGCAATAAGATTGGTCTGAAAATATCCTTGACAGTTTTGCTGAACAATTTCTATTCAGCTTCCCTAAGCTCATAAATTAATTCTAACATTCATATCTAAAGGTATAATGTTTCTAAACACCTGCCATTACCATCTGGTCTCATTTGACTCTTGTCCGATGTTCCAGTCTTATTTGATCTCTGTGTCTGCTGCACCACAACAAACTTTAAAGAAGGTGATGCCACCTCACTGTGGATGATCTTCTCTCTCTTCTGCAGTCCACCAGCATTTTCTCCAGGCGTCAACGCCACATTAATTAACATCAGAGCACTTCTTCAGTTATTGCTGTTTTGTTGCATCAGTATCAGTTTTTGTGCGAGAGTGTGCATGTGACTGTGTGCACATGTACTGAAAAGTGTGCAAGTGTCCTTGAGCGTATCTGCATTTTTTATTTATTATTATTTTTATTTTTATTTTTTTGGGTGCAAGTGCAATTTTAGAGAAAACTCTCAGTGAAGTTGCCAAAGTGCCAAAGGAATTATTCTGAACAATTAATCTGCATAATTTTTTGAAACAGGATAATCCAGATTGCCACATTTGAAAAAACAATATGAACAGCAAAAAGCTAAAATCTTTCTCACAAGATTTTAGGAATAAATAGAAAAAGGGAAGGCTTGTTTGTGGAAATTAATTGCTGCCATTGCTCACTGGTGTAAGATCACAGATCACAGATCATGTTGTGAGTGAACCTAGATAAAACAAGATTTGCTTCTTTGGCTTTTTTTTTTATTTGGTCGTTGGACCAATTTGTTGTGAAATCCTCATTTGCCTTAAAAAATGATCAACTGTGTTTGTTTCAAGCATGTGAGGCTTTTCATTAATTCATGTTTATGCTGTGATAAGTCAATCTCCAATGCATATGAGAACTCATTTGCTTGCATTTGACTCAATGTGCTGCATTTTGGAGTGCCTGCTAACGCCTTCTGCCGCTTCCTACAGTAATTATGCCACCGATGAGGAAAACCATTGCCAGGTAGATAATTCAGCAAAGTATTGTCTTGATTCCACCCCCGACTCTATGCGCATCGCTGCCACCGTCATCATAGTTGCTGGCAGACGGCACCTGTGGGTAAACCTGTGTCTGCCCTGAAACATAATCACTGAGATTTATAGCAATCACAGCAGCATTATCTTAGAGACGGTGATAAAATCTGTTAAGGGAATGCAGTAAAAGCTCCAATAAAATGATAAGTTTGTAGTTGATGCTGGATGATGTGATGGCATCAAAAGGTGCAGGGTTCAGAAGTACCATGTACATCAGATGATATTACCACTTCCATTTGCAAGGGAACTCATTTTGTGTTAGATTTTTACCTCAGATAAAAGTGAGAAAATTCTCAGAAAGGTTATGCAAGTAAGTGTGTGTGTGAGAGAGGGAGGGAGAGAAAGGAATCAGAGAAGAAGAGATGTATTATTTATTTGGGAAACTCATTTCTTTTTTCTTTTTTTCTTTAGCAAAACATCAACATTTTGCATTGAAACTTATTAAAACCTCAAAACTTCCTCCAAAGTTCTAAAACATCTAAAGTTCTTCCAAGTCATGTTCCACTTTCATTGGGCAATAGAAGTTTCTCTCTTTATGATTAACCTTAAATGTATAAAACCAAAAAAAAAAAAAAAAAAAAAAAATCAATGGCTATATACCTGAGAAAATTCAAATTGAACTGTTTCTAGTGTCTGCCAAACTCTAGTGTAGATGGGGCTAAGTCATATTTAAAAGAATAATCTCAATAAGATTTCCTGGAGACACAGGTTGTATAAAGTGTCTCCAGGAAAAGTGGTGTTTTATTTTTAGTCATTGTCAAAACGACAAAAATCAATAATATGTTAGTCTCTTAACACATTTCAACTTCCTCGCTGAGTACCAAATCCATTCCTTCTTTAAAACCCAGTCATAAATGGATTGATTTTTCTAGTCATGCTGACCATGGTGGTGAGGATGTTAGATTTGCTCTTTTAGTTAGTTTGGAGCAGGTTTAAGTCTAAAGTGTTAAAGTTTGTATATTCATTTGTGACACTCATGGTCCACAAAGGACCGATCCTTGTGACTTGTCATCTGGCATCACCACAAGCTTCAAATTGATGGTTTTGAGTGACAGTGGATAGATTGCCATGGAGTTTTGTACAAATTTGTATTTTCTGCTAATTAACTCATTATCACATTTTTATGCTCAAAAACAAACTCACAGACTCACTTACTGTTAAAAAAAAGCTCTGCATTTTGCGAAAGAAAAAAAATTGGGAGTTGGTCAAAACATGGCAATCTAGACTTACTGTTCTAATGTTTGAGTGGGAAAAAAAACACTACAAAAAATGTCTGTTGGCCTGTTAAAATCAGATGTGTAGGGGGTGTCTGATATGAAAGTTGAAGTTCACATTTCTTCCATATCACCCTAATAGAGAATTAACTATCCCTGGTGGTTTGATGTCTTACCAGAGGTCTGGTTTCTCCAGCATGAATATCACATATGGGCTGAAAATGAAGGGGAGTGTGAGCACATACAGGAGAGGCCGTCTCTAACCCGGTCTCTGCTGATCTTGAAATCAGTTTCACTTTTCTTTACCAAACAGCAACTCGAACCTGTCAGGAGACGGCAGTCAACTTCTTCAACAAGCCTGAAAGTTTCCTCTCGCAAAGATCTGAAGAGCGGTTGTCAGATGAGACCTTCTATCCTATAACATCACAACACTGTCTCCATAGCAACCAGTGCCTTTAGACCTATATGTATCATAGGAACAGAATATGAGAGTAAGAGTCTCTGTATATCCCTTAAGTGATGTGTATATGTGAGACTGAGGGAGAAAGTTAGAGGGAAAAACAAAGTAGTTACTCAAGCTGCCCAATCAAAACACCATCTGCATTTTCCTCTCATGTCCACAAAATTTTCCTTTTACAACTTTTAATTGTCATGTGTTTTTATGGGATTTCTCTACATATGTTTTCTCTCCTTTTTTAAAAGTAATTTTCTTTTTAGTATCAGACCTGCAAGGGGGTTAGGCAAGTTTTTTTTTTTTTTTTTTCACTTTGCACTCTGTAAAACATACACACACATATACAGTCACATGCACAATGCACCATGCAGACTGTAATTACACGCTATTACAATAACTGTCAGGGCCTGTCAGGCCACCATTTGTTTTAATTCCTCAAGTAGGTCCACTGCATGGCTAAGGAAGTCACACACATACACACACACTAATGCACAGCTGGTGCAAAGAAGTTAGGTTTCAAACTATTGGCTCTTCTCACACCCAATTCATCTTGTGTGCGTTATGTTCCCACTACATCATGACTGTCTTTCAATGTCTCCCTTCACGTCAGCCTTCCCTACCCTCTAAGGATATAGGAGAAGACAATCACAACCTGTCAAATCACCATCAGCTCTTAATTAACAATATAATTGCATATAATTAATAAATTAATTAAAGTGTCTAAGCAGGAACCAAACAAACCAAACCATTCATCTCCCAAGCGGCTGTCAGCAGTGAAGTCTCCCTTCCCACCCACTGCACAAACAAACACCTCCCTTTGTGACTTCAAAGGCAGGAATTAGATAAGTCAGTGGCCGTCCTGCGAGGGAGCAGCAAGCTAATTTTCTTTCACAAACAAACTGTCAAAACATATGATTTATATGACAACCGGAGGGGCCTGAGATCATGATCAACGTTCTGACTTTAAAGAGAAGTGTTTTTTGGCTGTGCAGTTGTTGGCTGTTGAGGAAAGAACTCTTCAAAGGGTATCCTTCAAAGAGGGTTTTAATTATTACATGGAGATTCTCAGTCTGTGTTGTCATCTCTCTCTCTCTCTCTGTATGTGTGTGTGTGTGTGTGTGTATCTCTCCTTCAGCAGCAACCTGCCAGACTGAGGATAAATCAGGTGAAAAAGGTTAAAGGCACTCATATTTCATTAACATTTCATGTGATAATCAAATTGTTCAGAATGCTATAAAAAATACAGAAGGAATATGGTTAACTCCCTTTACTGCATGTTGTATGTACTTTCATGCACACTACAATATGGTTATGAAAATTCACTTCATTCATTCACTAAATTCATTTATATAGGTGCCCTACAGCACTGATCCATTGAGGCATAGACTCCATTGCACCTCTGAAGGTGTAATGTGGCATCAGGACATGAACAGCAGATCCTTTAACTCCTGTAAATTATGAGGTGAGGCATCTGTGGATTGAAGTTGTTTGTTCAGCACATCTAACAGATGCTTGCTTGGACTGAGATGTGAGGAATTTTGAGGCCAACTGAACACAATGAACTGGTTGTTATGTTCTTCAAACTATTCATGAACCATTTTTGCAATATGGCAGCAGCATTATCTTTGCTGAATGAGGCCACTGACATTAGGGAATACAATTTCCATGAAGGGGTGTGTTTGGTCTGCTTGGTCAGGACCCAAGTTTTCCCAGCAGCACATAGCCCAAAGCATCACACCGCCCCCATTGGCTTTCTTTCTTCCTGTAGTGCATCCTGTTGCCATGTCATACTACTCTTCCATTGCTCCTTGGCCCAGTTGTAACTCTCACATGCCAGTTGTAGACAGTTGGCAATGGACAGGAGGTGGTGGATGTAGGCATCCTGATCAGTCTGACAACTTTTGATAGGCACTGACCACTGAAGAGTCACCATTATTTGACCCTTTGCAAAGTCACATTCACATTCCTTCACTGCACATTTATGCTGATTTAACATTTAATAATTGATAATACATTTTCTGTATCTCCCTGTATTTTCTCTCTCTGGAATAAATATTTATAAAGAATGCCAAGCATTGTATCCGTTTTGTCTTCCCAATGTCTCCCCAAGCTCCTCTCCTTCCCTGATCCACTTTTAGAAAACATCTCTGAACTCTGGAAGACCCTGCTTTCCCTCTTTCCTGGCTCTCCTCCCATTTCCCTGGAGATGCTTCCTTAACAACCCCCTGAGGCCCTGGTAACTGAGACAGTTGTGATTGCACAGACAGTGCAGGGACAGTTGCTGTGCACCTACAGAGACACCTGGGGCGAAAATAGATACTATGCCAAAGAAGTCAAATTTGGTTGGGACCACAAACATACATATTCGCACACACACACAGAAAGAATAATGTAACACTCATGTGTTTGCCTGGTGACCGATGTTTCAAAAAGGAAGTTGTCTCATGAGTTACCGTGGATACGCTGAGAACCATTTGCATATTTCTAATTTGCACATCACCTCACTCAGTTGTTTTTGACATTGATGAATAGGAAACAGTCTGCATTGACTTTCTGCTCCTGCACACACAAATACAAACACATAAACGTCTAAGAACACATAGACAGAATCATTTAATGTAAAAGAAAACCGAATGGAACACGCACGGACAAACACACAAACAAACCCAAAGCTGACTGCAGATGGAAAGAAAACATTCAGGGGAAGACTTGTGACACACTTAATAAACACTCACTCACATAGTGAGATTAGTCTGTGCGTGTGTGTGGGTGTGTGTGTCTAATGTCTGTGTGTGCGAGCGTGTGTTTGAGAGAGAGAGGAAAAGAAAACTATTACCTGCTACACAGACATGTATGGAAAGGTGTACTTTGTGTACTCTCTATGGTAACATATCTTTATATAATATATAGTAGTATTTCCATTATTATATGAAAAAAACAAATTGAAAAACATCCTACTGCATATGATAAAATCTGTGATTTAAACATAGTTGTAAGTTATGCTTGTGTGACTCATGGTCATGCACAATGCAGAACTGATCAGTCTGCCATCGCTGTGTTTGTTTCACGGGCAGAATGAAACGGGTGTTTTTCAAAACAAGATAAAAACAAGAAAAGATGAGAAAAAAAAAAGAAACCACAGGCAACTCACTTTGACATGTGCCTCCGCCCACATGCTAACAGGCATATGCATATACTATAAATATAGACCATCGATACCTGATCATGTGTAAAATGTTAAACACAACATGCGCTAACCCACACAGTAGCCTACACAGACATCAACCTTTCCATCTCACACACATGCATATATTCATTCAGATTCATTACAGAGAAAATACTGCCTCATCTTCTGACTTCATATCATTCTCATTAGTTTAAATATCAGCTCAGTGAACAGAATGGTAATGGAGGATTGAGCAAGGATATGAATGTCATATGAGAGGGAAGTTAGAGTGAGGATAGAAAGTAAAGGGTTAAATGGCCTCAAGATGGAAAAAGGATTCAGAGAAAATTGCCCCGTGAGGTGATTTAACACCTGTTGTCAGCCCTATTCTGAGGAGAGGGTGGGCGACAAGGACTTTCTGTATTGCTAAGCACAGCTTACACAACCCATTGTGTTGATATATGCTACTTTCCAATTATCAAATGTAAAGATTATGTTATTTAAATAATGTGGTACATCTTTCAGATGTAAACATCTCAGCCTCAAACGTGCGATTACATGGATGTGTGGAAGTTTTTTTTTTTTTCAGAACAATAAAATAATCATTTATATCAAACCATTTGTTACAATTAAGACCAAAGATGCCCCAATGCTTCTGTTGTCCATCTAAATCAGCAGCTGCCTGTTTGTCTGTCCAGCAGACACAATTATGCACTAATACAGTTAATATTAGTGCTTTGCACAGAAAAAAAAAAAAAAAAACTTGTGGATTCTATTAAATAATCACATTACAGACAGAATTAACAAAATGTTTTTGTGTCACAGTTCATTCGTGCATTCATTCATTCTCTGCCAGCATGATAATAAGTCTCTTGTCATTTCAGACCCCATCACTCCCGCCTGCCCTGTAGTACCTCCAGCTCTTTCACCTTTCTGCCAAACAACTCTTCCCTGTCCACCTTCTTTTCATGTTCCCAATTCCCTAATCAGCTTTTAGAATATATACTGGCCCATTTCCACTAATTCCCTGCCAGATTGTCTATTGTATTTTCTGTGCTGTAGCTTTCCAGCCTTTCTTACCTGATATGCTTGTTTTTTTTGTCTACCTGCCCATTTTTGGGATTTTGTTTTTTTACTTGCCCTTTTGCCTTTTGCCTGGCTTATCTGAAATTCTAGGACACCTGAGATGTCTGACAATTTCGTGCTAATTAGCTTACAATTTAATTCTGCGCAAGACAAATTAATAGGAATATTCTTAGAACAACATGAGCATTAAGAATTATTTTTATTTGATTGTGTTGGCTTGATGTTTACCTAAACAAGTCTTGATTAATAATTTCCTAAATTAGCTCATTTGCTTGGCACTGCCCTGTTGTTGTTCACTTGTAGTAAGGCTGAGATGAAGCTCTTCAAATTCTATATTAGAATTTTGAAAAGAACCTTTGCAAATAAGTTGACAAACTAACACCTGTAAATTAAGTAATTTATTTTACTGACACAGATTTCAGTTAGACTAGAATAGGTCTGCTGTAACAATACTATCTATTTCCCAAAGTCTCTATTTGTGTGTTTTTGTTTTTGTTTTTTTACAATTGCTTGTACACCCCAAGTCATTATCAGTTTAATTTAAGAAAAGAAGCATATAGTAACAAGGCAAAGCTCTATATGGCTCATTTGATTTGCGACACATTTCAATCTCAACATCAGATTTGATGCATAAACTGACCTCGTATATGTGTGTAGCATATAGTTTGCAGATGTAAATGTAAGTGCTGAGTTGCATTTACTCTCGGCAAAGTCTTTTTTTTATGTCCAAATACACAAACAACCCCACTAATTTACTTTACTTTTAATATGATATATTTACAGTCAGAACTGTTTCATACTGAAAACAGAGCCACATTAGCACTTATTGACTTAATGCACCACCCGGCTACAGACACAATTGTGTTTGTTTTTTTTGTCAAGCAAAACATTTTTTATCTTCCTGCTGTTAATTATATTAGAAGTGCCAAGGTATTTTTCAAACTTGATATTGCTGCAAAAATGTCAATTGACGCCCACTGTGGTGTTTATATATTTATATATATTGAAGTACTTGAAGCATATGTGTCTAACTTGAGGTTATTGGTTTTTTTCTCACCTGGGAAATGTCAGTTGAATACCAATGCGTACACACTCATATATTCTAGGGGTGTTTGTAGTTTAATAGTTGTATAAATCACATATTATTGTTGTAATACAAAAAACGTCAATGTATATAGTTTTGTTTTATTTTGGAGCCTGAAGACATCATTATGAAGCCAAAGCACCTAGGTAAATATGCCATCGTTATTATCACATTAGATGTTTTTTTTTTTTTTTTTAGAAAGAATCCATCTCGCTGTATAGCGTGTACACTTACAAATTATTCTAAACACCTAATAATTCAATTCAAGCTTTATTTAACAACCTCACAGTTGCCCACTGGGTGCAAACACATCTACATGTAGATGTATCTGCAGCATATGGATGCAAAAGTATTGATCCAATTATGTATATTTATGTGTATATATGAGAATTTACCATATTTATGAATTAGTACACAGTAGAAATCATTGATGTCATTTTTGGAGGACTGTTTACTACATGGCAAACTGTTTTAAAAACTATCCAATTATAGGCACAGTATCTCATTATTTTCCTAAATTGATGTATTTCACTCTGAGTGCATGTGTGGCTTTAAAATAGAATCTCTGAAGCTGTGGTGAATTTCTTTGAAATGCCTAAAACAGGCAACATTCTCTGGTATTTGAATAAATAATGAGATTTTCTGGTGTAATCAGGGTTAGAAGGTATTCTCTCAGGAGAACCCTGGATAACACTGTTTATTTAGCTCTGATATTTGGATGTTTTATACAGACTGTTGTTATAATACCTTCAATTACTCTGCTTTACATTACAATAGTTACTCCTGCCACTCATCTCAAGTTACTCTCACCATTAAGAGGTCCTGCTTAACACTCAGAGAGGATTTGTAGAAAGATTTACACTCACAACCAATTTACATTTTCAGTTCCTGTTGCTATATTAAAATACTTTTCATGTTTACTTGTCAAATAATTCTAACAATAAATTAGCACTGATTCAACACATTTTAAAAAATGTTTCAAACATTATTATATAATGTGTGTGTATATATTCAATTCAATTCAATTTTATTCATATAGCGCAGCATCATAAAAACATTTATCTCAAAGCACTTTACATAGAGAAGCCCAACAATTTTCACAATGAGCAAGCGCTTGGTGACAATGGAGAGGAAAAGCTCCCTTTTAACAGGAAGAAACCACCAGCAGAACCAGACTCAGAGTGGACGGGCATCTGCCTCAACAGGTTGGTGTGTGTGCATGTGTGTGTGTGTGTGTGTATCCATATCTATATCTATCTATCTATATAGAGATAGATAGATAGATAGATAGATAGATAGATAGATAGATAGATAGATAGATAGATAGATAGATGCTGAGGACTTCCCGTCCTATTCAACTGTGAAGAAGTGGGCTGCAGAATTCAAGTGGAGCAGGGACACCACAGAAGATGACCCTTGGTCAGGTCGTCCAAAAACCTCAACCACTGATGAAAAAGTTGATGCTATTCACTGCATGGTTTTGGATGACAGGCGTCTTACTGTCCAGCAGATAGCCAAGTCCATAAGCATCAGTTATGGTTCAGTTCACACTGTTTTAACTGAGATCTTGGGGATGAGCAGGCAGTGACTCGAGATTGGAGATTGGGAAACTTGGGTTCACCACATTGAACCTGAATCAAAGATTTAACACAAACAATAGAAACACTGTGGTTCTCCCCTCCCAAAGAAGTTCAAGCAGGCAGCATCTGTTGGCAAGGTGATGGCTTCTGTTTTTTGGGATATCTGAAGGTGCAATTATGATAGACTACCTGGAAAAGGGAAAAACTATGAATGGACATTATTACGCATCACAATTAAGACAAATGAAGGAAGCAATCAAGTCCAAACGCAGAGGGAAGCTGAAGGCAGGTGTGCTTTTGCTTCAGGATAATGTGTCTGTTCACACTGCTCAGGTTGCAGTAGCTGAAGCAGCCAAATGTGGCTTAGAATAGCTACCACATCCTCCTTACTCACTAGACTTGGCTCCATCTGACTTCTTGTTTCCTAAATTCAAATCCCACCTGCATGGTCGCCATTTTAGAAACAATGATGAGGTTATATGTGCTGTGGAGAATTTTTTCTCCACAGCAGAGAAAGGACCAGGATTCCACCTTCTTCCGTGATGGGATTGCAGTGCTTGAGCATCACTGGACCAAGTGCATTGATATCATGGGGGACTATATTGAAAAAGAGTGACAAACTGTCTTGTTTCTCCAACTCCTTCTGGGTGAAGCTTAGAACTTTTTGAACGACCCTCGTATCTACATCTATAGATAGACCTTTTAAAGTATGTTGGAGATTTTCTTTTTCATAACACTAAACTCAATTTCACATTATAGCTAACCATGCTGTCTAACCTCCTCTGAGCTATGGTAATAGCACACTTCCCAAGAGTGTGTCTTTTTTTTCATGTGACTTTCTCAAATATTATCAAGTATTAATTTTTTTTTCCTTTCATTTGGTCTTCCTCACCTCTCCTCCAGCCATGTGGCCTCTGATTGTGGTCTCTCTCGGTTAATATTCTGAGGAGCCCATCAGATTTGACCCCAGGGCAACCCTCTGAAAAGATTTCATTTTTACTGGAAGCTACCAATAATGTCTTTATAAAGTGAAACGGTAGGGCCAGTGCCAGGCATACTACAAGAAAACATGTTTACACATATATTTTCCATGTGCACTCACATAGTCACATGCTGCATCCTCAGACACTTAAGCCTGACAGGATGAATGAATACACTAAATCTCTGTAACTTCAATTGCAATAAACAGAGCTCTTTACAGTAAATGCAATGCACAGTTGCTAGTACTTGACATAATTTATTAAACAATAAAACTGACAATATTGCAGCAGATAATTTTTAAGTATCCTGGACCATTATTATTTCCGTCCACTGCTGTCTTGGTTTGGCCTGCACAAGCAATAAAGAACAATGACTTCAAACATTATGGATGTTTCCCTCTGAGTTCCCTCTGGTTTGCAGTATCCTGAAAGATCTCATTCCTTCATACTAATACAAACATTGAGGTTTATGTACCTGCTTCATAGACACACAGTATCTTTAAAAATTCCACTGTGTAAGTTGTCACTAAATTAATTGGATATCTGGTCTTGTTGTTGTTTTTTTAATTATAAATTGACAGTTACAATCAATTAAGACATGTGTGCTTGTCAATATGTGTCTGTGACGATACCATAAGCGTGTAGGTGGATGGTGGTGCCGGAGGATGGTGCAAGAAATTATTGGCTTGGATGATCACTGTATTCCTTGACAGCTTTTCATTGTCGAGCTGTGGTGTTGCCAGGTTACTAAGCCTGATGTTGTGGTCCACATGCTTTGTTTGATACAGTTACCAAACTGTCTCCGACGCATTACTACTTCCACCTGGAGACAAGGAGGACCTAGCCTGATTTTTCATGGTTTCCTTAAAAAAGAAAGATAGTTTGCAATCACTAATGATCTGGCCAATAGTGACGTGGCACTGCTGAAAATGAAAGTGTTCCCAAACTCGTCTGGAGTTTATTCAGATTTGGGACACTTGAAATGACAATTGTAAACCAGGCTGAGTGAATCTCAGTAGATTGAGTAGTGGAGCTCATTTTTCACATTAAATGGAACTGATGGGGGGGCGCCTGGATGGCTGAGTGGCTAAGGCGCATCACGTTGGTGTATGTGCCATGCAGTTGTTCGCTGGTTTGAATCCCGACTGACTCAACCTTTCCTTCGCGTCCTTCCCCATTCTCCTCCCTGTTTCCTGTCTCTCTGTCTCTTTCACACTGTCTCTGATTAAAGGGAAAAACATGCGCAAAAAAATAATTTAAAAAAAATAAATAAATGGAATTGATGATTCCTTTCTCTAACTGTGGGCAGCGATCTGTAAAAACACATTATAAAGTTGATTTGGTGAATGTGTTTGCAGACAGTTGCCTATTTACACATATTCACTGAGCTGAAAAACACTAAAAAAAGAGCCATAGAGATGATTGAAACTGCAGAGTTTGGTTATAATTTTCTATAGTTGTGGCACCATGAGAGAAAATTCTTCTTCAGTTCTAATTGACCAGTGAAGAGTTGCAGGCATTTATTTAACAGATAAAGAGTTGCGGCGGCATATGAGTCATTAGGATCACACAAGTCATGGTGTAAATCGATGCTTCACGAAACAGATGGTTTAAAAGAGTGAAAGACTTAGTTAAAGAAACTGTAATTAAAATCACTAAACAGAGGAGGCCATCGATGACACCATCATCAGCAACCTAAAGTCAGTCATGGCTACAAGTTGAAAAAGAAATCTGTGATAAAAAGAGACAAACAAAGCTTCAGTTGCGGCAAAATGATATTCATATTGTCGTCTTTATTGGTCAGAGATGTCATGGGAAGATAGAATCCATGTCCGTTTGTGTGTGTGTCTGTGGGCGTTCAAATGGGTATTACTGCAGGCTATGAAGGCCCGGGCCGTTTATTTAAAACTCCACTATAAATGTTGAAGCAGTGATAATGGCTGCGGTGCAGATGGATGACATTTTGACAAACATAGCTTATTATAGAAATGGTTTTATCAATGTGTTTATAGCACCATCCGAGTTGCAGACTGTGGGTGAGCATGCATGAATGTATATGAAGGGTTGTGTACGTATGAAAATGTGTGTGTGTGTGTGCGCGCACGTATCTTTGCCACCAGCCTGTTCAATTGCTAGAAGTGGAGAGTGATAAAGACAATAACCCCTAAATGTACTTGTTTTCTCTCATTTATTTTGGAGGGTGGAGAGGGAGGAGATAGAGAGAACAATCAACCAACTAAAAACAAAGGATAAAAGGAGGGTGAGGTGGAGGAATGGGGGAGGTGGGACAGCCAGTTGAAGCATAATAACTTTTATACATCTTGTTTTCCTTTTTGCTGGCAACTTTTCCACTCTTGGTTTCTGAAAGTAGGAAGCACTGATTGTTCAGACATAGTCCACCGTTCACACACATACACAAACATGGAGTAGATCTTCCAGTAAGTGCTATGGCAACTTAACCACAGAGTCATTAGAGCTGTTAGCCAGTGTCATGTCACGTCAATGTTTTCTGCACTGCATGTGCGCGTGTGGGAGGTGAAGCAACATTAAAATTATTATTGTCACATTATTGAAGCATCATTACCAATTATAACACGGCCATGCCAGATCTTTGCACAGTGTGTGTGTGTGTGTGTGTGTGTGTGTGTGTGTGTGTGTGTGTGTGTGCGCGTGTGCGTGTGCGTGTGTGTGTGTGTGTGTGTGTGTGTGTGTGTGTGTGTGTGTGTACACAAATGAATTAGTCTCCAATCTCTGTGGAGTAGTTGATCATTCCTCTGTGCTGTGACTGTCATGATTTTCCCTGTTGGGCTGTCAGACGCAGTCAGTCACAGGTGTTTGGGTTCCATCATTAATCTGTCTGCATCTTTTACATTCCTATCTTTCACTGTTCCTCTTCCACCTGCATTCACTGCATCCTCTGTGTCCCTGAAAAAAGACATGTAATCCCTGGTAAACATTCATTAGGTAAGGTAATTATCGGATCAGTGGTGGCAGACGGGCGTATTTGAGCGTTTCAGAGGAAGGCCATTGTGTAGTAGTGGAATGCAACAACAGTCTATCTTTAACTCTGTCTGTATTTTTCTTCTTCACATTGAATGTGTTCTCATGACCTTTTCCATGCACAGCTCTTTACAACATAGTTGGACGACAAATCTTTTGGGTATGAAATCTCATTAGCAAGAAAAATTAAACAGAGCAGCTTGACCACCCACTACATCAATTTAGCTTGTCTACCTCATGAGATAAGGCTGTCAGACTCTAAAGAGAATGTGACAACAAATTGTGGGAGTTGAAAGGCCAACATACAAACAATAAGCAAGGCTGTGCAATGCAACAGGTGAAAAAGGAGATATGGAGACATCAGAGACCAGACTAATAGCCCATTAAGTGGTCACTAGAGCCCTAAATATTTAGCATATTTAGCATGGTAAAGTAGTTCATTCACTTCCTTATGATTTTAACACCGGTAGAGCTTAATTCTGACAGCAACCCTGTCTCAAATATTCCTCATGCAAAATTTAATTTTCATTAGTTTACATTTTTTAAACATTTAACATGTTAAAGATACAGAGTGTTTTATATACACATATTAACAACAATATCTAATCTTGCAGTATAATATCTCTTTGTAGTGACAACAAATTTTTTTAATTTATGAAATTTAGCTTTTGGGGGCCTTACAGCAAGAAGGTCCTGGGTTCGACTCCCAGGTCAGGTACAGGGTCTCTGTGTGGAGTTTGCATGTTCTCCCCGTGTCTGCGTGGGTTTCCTTGTGGAGCTCCAGTTTTCTCCCACAACCAAAACCATACATGCATTGGGGGATAGGTGAATTGAGTATACCAAATCTCCCGTAGGTGTGGATGTGAGTGTGAATGGTTGCTCGTCTATATGTGGCCCTGCGACAAGCTGGCGACCATCCAGGGTGTACCCTGCCTTTGCCCATAAGTAGTTGGGATAGGCTTCTCCAAAAACTGTCATCTCTTGATACAGTTTCATACTTTTGTGTGTTATATCAGTAGATTCAGATAGATAGAAGCAGCATTTATCATGCTAAATAAACAGATGTACAAATATACTGTGTACAGATGTTTATACTTTCACTCTTATGTGTGTATATGTGTCCAGGCATTTTCTTGGAGAAGGAGGCAACGGAGATAACAGGCAGATAGAAAGCAGAGATCAAGGTTCAAGGTAATAATCAAGCTACTATGTCATTCAAACAACACCAGAATTCCAGCGACACTGGGGTTACCAGCTACAAGCTGAAGAGGCAGGTTGTAAAACACAACATTATCAGAACAGAGAAGTCTTGTGTGAGAAATAAGTCTCTTTGTTTCCCTTCTCTTCACTTCTATCTATTATTCACTGCTGTCATTCCTGCCAGAGTGTATTGATTGTCAACCAATGTAAACTTCAATCAAGTATGGTAAAGATACTACATCCAACTAATGGTGTGTATTGTGCTTTTTACCTGCCTTGGAGTAACATCTCTTTTTTTGCATTCCTCAGGTCCACTCTCTACATTGGGCCTGTATACTGCATCTTTGTCTGTCTGTGCCTTTTTGGATCCCCAGCCTGTAATCTGTCTGTCCCCTTCTCCTGTAAACCTGGGAAAATCTGTCTGTTCCCTGAGTGTCCTGGCTTCCTGTGGAGAAAACAGATTCCTGTGAAAGCTCCTTTGAAAAACTGGATGCACACCTGCAAAAAAAGTCTTAAACCTTCATCTATCTCTGAGCCTGTCCTGCCGACCCAAAACAAACAAACAAACAAAAAGATTAAAAAAAAAAAAAAAAAAAAAAAAAGTTTTAAAAAGGATACATTTCAAAATACTAAAAACCACCATTTTGAATTTATATATTGGGAAAAAACATATTTCAGATTTCAGAAAATTCAACCACTTAGTATTGAAAAGCTTTATTTAAATTGCTGGACTGGCTCAAACCAGATGTAAATAAATAATAATAAAAAAAACTAATTCAAATCAAGTCAAAAATTCAAAAACCTGATGCTCCAGTACACTTGGTAAAATTCAGATATTCGAAACACATGGATGACACATGAATCCTCTATCTGAATGTGAGAATGCCATAATAAATGATATAATATATACAGGAAATAAAGTTTTTGGAATTCCACAACTTGAAAGTGACTTTGAGAATATTCATAAAGTCGGAAGTCAGATGGACAGTTTTCAAAATAAAACATTTCAGGGGAATAAATTAATCCAGTGGTATTTATGTTTCAACATCAAATATTCAGTAGTGATTAAATGTCAAAATGTGGTTTCAGTTGTTGATGTGTGGCCAAATATTATGGAAATAATTCTTATCCATACACAATGGGATGTTTTATCCTCAGCTGTCTACACACATACATGCACGTATTCCCTCCCTTTCAGTGTTGACAATGAACTAAGAATCAAACTGAAGCAACATATTCTACAACACAGTAAAACGGCACACTAGCTTTCACTGATAGTTTAAGATACATATATTTTAATGTTTCCTCTGTACGTAAATTCATTTTTGCGTCTTTCTTTCTCTCTTTCTGTCCTATATACACTAAGTACAGGAGGGGTTCTCAAACTCTTCCACAAAGGGCCGTGTGGCTGCAGGTTTTTGTTCCAGCCACACGGCCCTTTGTGGAAGAGTTTGAGAACCCCTGCTGTACAGGTGTCAATTCTTGTATTCCCTTTCGATAATCAGAAATGTCTGGGAAATGTCTGGGACAAATATAGCTCTTTTTATATAAAAGTTTGACATCAGTAAGTCACGCTTTTGTATGTCTGTTTTCTTTGGCAGGGTCTCACCTCATCAACACACTTGTGATTCTCTGGTGTCTTTGCCAGATTCTGCACATAAAATATCCCCAGTGGAGCAGAATCACAGCTTTATGTATTTGTCACTGCTGGAGGCACAAATGTTGTTTGACTAGCAATTAGTATGTCACTTGTGTGGGAAAAAATAATTCAGTTATTTGCTTTGCATTGTGCAAACACAAAAACAAATTACCAACATGGCCTTTCATAAGCAAAACATGAAAAACGAGACATTTTTGTGCAAAAAGCACAGTGGCTTGTCGCTATAGTGCATACATTTGACTGTAAAATGGTTCACTGGTCATTGATGTTTTAAAGAAAAACAGCTATGACAGACTGTGTGCTACAATATCTGACTGTATGCTCTATTATAAGATGTTTTGGGAACAAGGTAAGAGGTTCCATTCAAAAGAGCAATTACACTCTCTTATTACTGCAGGATATTAGAGATAATAGGATTAATTTTCCTGATGGCCTTGATTTGGTCGACCACCTGTGTTCCCCAACTAACATTTCCACTCACCTCCAATCACAAACACCATATTGATTCAGTGATTTAACTCAGGTTGTTCAAGTGCTATTGGTAATTACAGAAAATCCACGGACAACATATTTACTTGAAGAAAACAAGGTTGTTATGATTTATTAAAGCCAATTACAAACAAGAGGGGGAAGCATTGGTTTGTATTTGGATTTAGTCCTGTGAAAAAACTTCTTTAAGGACCACAGTGAAGCTACAGGCTTTTATTAACTGTGTGGGCTTTTGTGTTTTTCTGCAAGCACTGGTTACACCACCAGCCTTTTAGCTGCTCAAGCACCTGGATCAACTTAATGTACGTTTAGTTGTAGCAGTTGCATCACAGTGACCCAGTAGTAGTAACAAGATAGCAGCGCTAAGCCTGAAGACCCGCAGAGCTCCATCATGGTAATCTGCTTGGATAAAACCAAGATAGCAGGATCCAAGTTTTCAATCCTTCATAGAGCTTTGAGGCAAAGAAAATCCATTGCTGGTTAAAATGCTGCGATAAGGATTTGGTGTTTTTATTTAATGTAAGTATTTTTTATTATTTTTTATTTTTTTCATTTGTGCTGCTGCAAGCATTCAAACCACTTGTTTGACCTAAAGTGTGGTGGTTCTGATAAGTGATCTTTCTTGTATACAGTGTATTTATCTGTGTTCAGCCAAACAAGTGGCCTGTCCATCAGTTTATTAATTTAGCCCTTTAAGTCTGACCTTTGTGGTTTTGAAAAGATAAGCACTAAATTTGCTGTTTGCTGTTAACAGCACTGATATAAAATATTTTGCTTGATATTGATATTTTTCTAAATTTATCTATCTACACTTTGAGATGGAGCTTGCATCAACACTCAAACTTGTTTTTTAGGATCGGAATAAAAGTATGTAATCAGATCAAAACCTCAAGTAAAGTAATACTTGAGTACAGAAGTAAATTATTATTACTTTGTTACCATACAACACTGGTCTATGAATAAAATAACACAAAAAATTGTGTCTGACCATTTTAGTAAGTTCTGGTTTGACTTGGGTTTTCCATTACCATTTATTGAACCTGTGCACTCTAACCCAAGTCAAGGAAATGGATGACTGTCTTTAGCAAATAACAACTTGGTGAAGAGGGAGATAGACAGAGAAGGAGAGACTTTCTGTTTTGTTTCATGGGTGACTGCAATTTCCCTTTTGTTTCCTGCTCAAAGCCTGGTGGATTGGAAACACATTTTCACCCAAAATCTGCACCTCATCCCTGAAGGCTTGCACAAGCCTTCAGAAGCAAACACACACTCACTCAATGACACACACTGGCTAAGACCTACACACAAAAACACACAGATATTTGCTTGACGCTCTTCTTCACCACCACACACACCCATACACACATAGTCCTTCTACCTCCGCTTCACACAAACAGCCAAAGGCCACTGGTAAACAGCCATTTGCATTGGCCCGTTGTCCTCATAATCAACCTCTAATCAAAGGCTTATAGGATCGTTAAGGCTCGTTAAGTATTGATTTATACACTGTATATGGATGGTTTCAACCCACTGCCTCATATTCATGCAGACATTAAGAGATGGACATTGGCATTTGCATTGATATATTGGTCTTGCATCCTCTATTACCTTCATCTGATCTCATCTGTGTTCCTGTCTTTTTCTTCAACAGCTGTGTCTGGAATAGCAATCTTGATCTTATCCTGTAATTTGCTAATTACCATAATCAGCCATGACATTGTGATGATAATCAGATACACAATCACAAACACGCTCACAAAAAGACACACACACACTCACACACCAGCACAGGAACACTTTTATAGAGGTATAATTGCCTCTGGCCATCTGATAGGAGTCATCTCAACTTAATACCCTTTGTCTGAGATCACACACTCATGGCCTTTCTTCAGTGTATAATAGCTCTTTGTGAAGGACTCTGTAGGTATTTTATGTATCTGCAGTTCTCACTTCACCATATGATTTGTACTTTCTTTTATGGGACACAGGTAAAAGTGCATGACACATGACACATCAAAGTCAAACAAGACAAGCTTCTATGTTTACACTGATAGTGTTACAGTATGTTTTCAGCACCACAACTGCCATTTATAACTGGGTGTGTGGTATCAGTGTTACTGATAGACAAGAATAGTGTGACACATTAAAAACAATGAGATGTGTAGTTGTTCTTGTTGAAGCATAAGAAGTGATAATTAAGTAGCAAATACGTTGTAAATACATAGACTAAATGCAACTATAATAAGCAGGTGTTAGCTAATATGCTAAAACAGATGCTTATTTCATATCCAGTAGATATTGAGGCACATTATCATCAAAAGCTATATTAGCATTGGAATTTCTATGCAAGTAAATGCAATAAAATGTCTAATAATATTGAGTTATTAACCTATCACCATAATGCAATATTTTATCTAAAATGTTGCAATGAAATGTTCTCTCTAGTTCCATGAAAAGGTTTGTTCTTGGAGCCATTTTCCTTTTCAAGTAAAAGTCAGTTATCAGAAAATGAAAAGAGAGAGAAGGATGACAGGAGAGAGAGAAGAAAGGGCAACAGCAAGTCACTCAGCTTTTCCTACAATTTGGAGGAAGTGTGTATGTAGTGGAAACTAACCAAGGTTAACAGCAATAGCAAGTTATTCATACTAAATCAGTTTGTCCCTGCCCCCCAGGCCTTCCCGTACTTGCAGCTGAAGATGTGGATGAGCAGTGTTGTTTTGAATGACACGGTATAATTGCAGGGGGTCCGCTGGAATTTCTTTTACTTTGATTATGAAGAAAAGAAAAATGATTAATTCTTTTCAATGAATATATCCAAATACTGAAATTATTTTCGCACTAAATGATCATTATATGAAACAAAGACAAGCTGCTAATTTTCTAGATACATATGTAAGGCAAAAAATGCTTCCGATTTTATTCTTTTGTTTGTTATAGCATCCAGTAGATGTCTTATATAGATATATAGATTTGAGTTATATTTACTCTGAATTATTACTTTTGCCTTTTTTTTTTTTTTTGTTACGTTAATGTTAAGAAATATTTCCATTAAAATAATGCATTAAAATTATTCTGAAACTGTAAAATATGTCCTTCAGTACAGTCTTACTGCATGCATATGTTAACAGTGTTATATTTTTTAGAATTACCATGTCCTGTGTTGGTGGGGTGGTAGTGAGCCAATCGCTCCACAGGGGCCCTAACTCCCTGGAGTCATCTCCGCACTTACAACACACTGCAGAACCTTTACCTGAAAATTAAGCTGGTAATCACATTTAGCTTGCACTCTCAGCTAACATCATTAGTAGTGACTCAGACAATCTGCACAACACAGAACTCTTTCAATAAAAACTGATTGCTTTGAGTCACTATAGTAGCAATTCTGAATCAATGGTGCAGACAAGGACCTATGGAATCATTATGCTAATAAAAAAAGTGTCCAATGCTTTTAAACAGTCCAGATTCTAGTCAATACAAGGAACTATCACTGTCAGATTGAGTACATTAAAAAGTATTTAGTTTTTTAATTAGTATTCACTTTGGCCTTGGAACTTTAAAATCCTAGAGTACAGACTTGCTTTGATCATGTACTATATAATAGCAATTCATAATAGTAATAAATCTTATAAAACTTGGTGATTATTGGTGTGACTACCATTATACCAACTGTTTTTGTGAAATTTTGTGGAAATTCCTGTTTGTTTTTCAGAAGAAAAGTGACCCAAACTTAATATAACTAGAGGGTATCACATTGCCGTCTGGCTGCGGCACTCAGGAGTGTTTGACTAATGGTCTTTTAAGCTTAATGACTTAAGCCAAGCATAACCGAATGTTTATAAAGCTCTCATTTGTCAGTGGAGTTCATTCAGAGGATCCTAATGGATGACTTCTAAAGCCATGCTAAATTAGGTGCTTGTTTTTTAAATCTGCTTGTTAAATGGTATTTACATTTTTAAGTGAATGCAAAATGTGAGAGAATTATTAGTGTTTACCATTTCCTGTTTCTTTTTGTTTTTTTCTTCCAATAATTTTATATATATATATATATATATATATATATATATATAAGAGTAAGAGTACATGCTCAGGAGTGAAAGAAGACTGCAGGTGTAGTGAGAGTAAGCATCACAAGGGTTCTAGGGTCATAAATTATACGTAGCACCACTTCACTCCAAGGAACACATAACCTTTTAATTCACCAAGACAACAAAACAAAAAATAAACACACAAAAACATGCTGCTTTTACAAAAGGGAATAAGAAAAGGATATGTCTAAGAAAATAGAAACCCATGGAGAAGAACAGGCTCTTTACTCGAATGCTTCCTGGTGAGAGACTTAACAGGACTGCATTGATTTTAAGCCGCTCTCTGTGAGGTGCGGTCACAGCAATGAGCCACAAACAACTTTTTTTTTTTTTTTTTTTTTATTTTACCTTTAATGGAGTTTCAAAGGGCAAATAGGTAAATCAAAGAGATAAGGAAAAAAAAAGTTATATAAATAAAGTATTAAGGGAAAAAAACCCAGCAAGCATAATTGGCTGAATGGATCTTTGCTGTTTTCGAAAATGATATTTCAATTTTTGTTCCTCCCTGTTTCTGTCTGTCTCCCAAACAAGAGAAACAAAGCAACAAAAACATGGACAGGGAGTTGCATAAGAAACTCCAGGACTCCAGTCTGTAATGAGCTGTAAAAGCTCCCTGGCTGTGTCGTCCCTGTCTCTATCTTTGCCTCCGTCTGTGCGTTCCAGTCAATCAGTCACTGTATGAATTTGCTCTTTTTGCTTCATGCTAGGGGTCAAACAAAGAGGACACAACCAATTCACAACAAAACAAAAATATGACTTTTGATGCAGAGCAATAAACTGAATGGAGGGATGCCATTCATTGTAAAAAAATATATTTATTCCATTGATTCCACAGCTCTGATGAACAGTATGGAATTGACATATTTCATCCGTTCAAAAGTTAGACAGAGAGACAATTAAGGACTATATTGTACAGATGTTATTTAGATATAATTCTGACTCTTTTCATTTATTATACATTCTTTATCTTTAGTTGAGAATGTTTTCACTACTGTTTCCTAAGAAACTTTCTTTTGACAAGGAGCATAAGATCATGCACCATTAAATAGTTTTAAAAATGTACGAAACTGAGGTTGTAAAGTTGTGTCATGCAAAATCCTGTTCAGCATGTGCCCCTGAATCTCCTCTGCTGTCTCATTAGTGTGTTCCTTCTATATGTGTACAAAATATTATGATCCCAGGTCAAGTTTGGACAGCAGCAGCCAATAATGTGGGTATTGACAAAGTCAAGTATAATATCAAGTATTACAGTATTTTTCATAAATGTATTTGGCTCTAACATTGGAGCTTAAACAAAAACTAAATTTATTCTGTCATACCTTGCACTCAGTGCAGAAAAAAAAGGCAAACGTAAGCACCAAGCAAACTGAAAGCCAAATCTTATCCAGGTTATCCAGACCTGGAAATGATTTGGTTATCCAGCTTTGTCTTATATGAACATAAAATCCTCTCAAGAATACATCAACTTTACAAATATTTTCATAAATCATTGTTTTTTTTTATCATCTGAGGCCTGAGAAGCTCTTAAAATAAAGCCCTTACTTACCCACATCAACATATGCCATGGAGCTTCAATAATCAATAATTTTACTGATGAACTTTTACTGTTTCACTGATTTTTTTAAATATAATTTTAAAGGTTTGAAAAGGTAAAATTCTCTCTGACAAAAAACAGCATCAGGATGGTCCATTATCTACACAATAAAACATAGAAATGCTCATGTTAATAAAAGTTAGCAATCAAGTAATTATATGTTTAAATTATTGAGTTAATTTGCTTATATGAGTGTTTGCTTGCCAGTGTCTATTTGAACTGCACCTTTTAATAGGCCCATCAATATAAATGTAACACTTATCACCTCTTTGCACCACCATTAAGGTCAAGTGAAGAAAGAACATGTGACTTACATATTTCATATTGCTTGTAACTAATTAATTAGTGACTGACACAAGAAACAGGGCACTTTCTGTTTTGTTTGACAAGATGTAAAGCTTCACAGACACCTCAAGGTAATTGATAAGTACAACACAGGAAAGTCTGGCTTGTTTCTATTTTCATATTTCAGTAGCAACAGTCATATATGAGGAACAATCAGAAATATAGACAATATGTATACATCAATACTAACAAAGCTTGCCTTCTAAATGCAACTTATAATATGCAAATGTGACCTGTTCTGGTCCACACCTCCACTAAAAACCTGTTATGGAACATTTTCCATGTTGATCTCAACTCTGTAAGCACAAGTCTACAAAATCAGTCTGGTATGAATAATTGTACTCAGACCTATGGAAATGGTCCTCGAGGTGCCTGGAGGTGCTCAGTCGTTTCAGAGCTTATGCAGCAAACTGCAATTACACTGACCTCCTCCCTGTATAGTACTGTGAGCCTTGCAGCATCAAATACGCAGAGCCATACTTTTATATAGTTATATTCAACAAATATTTATGGTAGTTCTCTAATAATACAGAAGAAAAATACATATCATTAAAGTTCAGCTACGCCAGCACAACTGAGCCCAACCTGATGATAAATTCTGATATGGCCAATACACACAAAGACACTGTACTGTCAATGAGACCATTTTATTTTTGTCAAATGTAGCACAATGTCAGAATACAACTTAATGTAGTGCCTCGTGATAAGATATAATCTGTTGAAAGGATTAAAAAAAAAAAACAGCGGATACAGTCAAGGTCAACCTAACCTGATCTTTTTACTTCTCCAGGATTTTATTTTAGTTTTGTCATTTGTCTATGTTAGTGCTCGTTTTATAATAGAGACATACATGTATTCACTGTTGAATGCACACAAATTGATCATTCACTAAGCAAAGATAGTGTATTGGGTACCATGAGCTTCATATATATATATATATATATATATATATATATGCACACACACACATTTTCACTGCCCTTTTGTCTTTGATAAAAACATCTGGGATAAATGTGTGAAGGATGCCCTGAATGTCCTGTGTGACTGAGGGTAGGACTTAACACAGCTGTTAATGTGATTAGTGCTAAAAACTGCAGGAAACAGCACCGCCGAGGCAAAGCGTCTGTCACCCTGAGGGAGCATGACACAACTTATTCCCAACTGTAATCCAGCGGAGTAAAGAGGACTCACTGTGAGAAAGGCAGAGGAAAGTCTGATGAACACATGAATAAAATATCTCTTGTTCACGTAGGATGGACTCTCTCTCTCTCTCTCTTGCTGGTTCTTTGCTCCTCTTTCATCCAAACCTGAAAAAAAAAAAATCTATTAAGTCAGAAGCTATAACATCCCAGTCCTCAAGATGGTAGTACGAAAATGATCTATGCGGATTACCAACACCATGTGGTGTGTCAGCAATAGACTAACTCTGAACTATCCACTCACTGCTTGGGGTGTGATACAGAGAATGAGTGGGATTGACATTCTTCCAGAAGGATTTGTCATCACTCATCTGTTTTACAGCCTGCAATCCCATCACTGTAATAGCAGTGCGTGTGTATGCGTTAGCATGCCTGGATGGGGGGTAGTTCAATGCAAACACATGCACACATGTGGCCCACTAAAAAAACTCATCTCAGTTTGAGGAGAGAGTTTCTGTCTTTTGAGGCTAATATAAACACAGCCACACTTCAAATCATCACTGCGGCTGTAAAACTGAAAAGCAAACACTATGATGCAACGTGCACTGAACGGCACCAGAGCCAACAATCGTGTTTTCATGTTTTAGGTTTGAGTCGATGTTGTATGGAAGTTTGGCAGCAGGTTGAAATGGACCTCGTTTTCAGCAAAAAACCTTTAAACGTTCAGCTGAAAAACAACTATACAAAAGAAATAACTGACTGCCTAGTGAAGATAATAAATCATTTAGCTGCTATGCACACTAGAGATTTAGTTATACAAAGATTTATTTGAGTTATAGTATACTTCTCGGAAAGATGACATGTTTGGTCAAATCTTACTGGTTTAAGAAAAAAAAAAAGCTATTTAGCACAATTGACTTGACAGGTTTGTCATACGGTGCGTAGGTGAGTTATTTGGCCCGGAGACATTTTAAGATCCTGAATCTCATGATCTTCAGTGAATGAAAAATAGATGTCACTAACATTTGAAACCTCAGACTAATGAAATTCTATATGTAGGTTAATAATACAGTGAACTCTATTTGCCAATTACAACATGTCAGTAGTGTGAAAAATTGTGTCTTTTTCTCCACACATTGAGGCTAAATCCAATGACTGAAATTAATTCTTTCTCCAGGGCAGCTTTGCCTACAAAAGTGACAGAAGAATGTGAGGTATAGTGCAGCACAAAGCGAACACATACACTTCTTTTGCCCTGGTGTGGCAGACTGGAGTCAGCACTAAATCTCAAATCAAAGTTTTGCAGAAACACTCCCTACAGAATGTATCTGCTGTAACCACAAAGAAAAATGGGAATGTGATATTGTTGTCACTGGGGATGTGAATGAGAGTTTGATATTAAAGTAACCCTAAAGGGGAATGGACAAGTTCTGAGATGCAGTGGGCATGCAGACTGAGGTAGAGAAGTGTCTGGGTGGTGATTCATTGAGAGAAGCGATGAGACGATTGGATGTTACCTGCCTGGGAGGAGAAAAAAGTTTGAAGATTTATATGTTAAAGCGTGCAGCGCTGCTAGGCGAGTAGATAAGTGGAAATATTTGAATCTTTCATCCTGCACTTTTGTCACGAACCTCTTTTACCATGAATGCATTATCATACACACAGTTACACATGGTGCAACAAGTTAGGTGGCTCACATTTTCTAAAAGACTGCATTTGTGATTCACAGAGATGTGATTTTTTTTCCCTCAAAAACCCAGCCATACTGATGGAGCAAAATTGGTAAATTATGGTGAAATCTTAACAGCTGTGGGCTTGACACACTAGATAAACATCTGCACATCTTGTACAAGGACAAAAAATGACAAAAATATACAGTTATGAACAAAGACAAACATGTAAACATAAAGGAATGCTGCACACACAGACACATAATATAGCTAGAGTAGAAGTATCTTTGCTAAAGTTATCAAGTTTTATTAAAGCTACCATATACAGATTTATTTATTGGGAAGCCATGCAAATGTCTACACATGTCTTTCAGCACATGGTGGCACATTACTTTTCAAAGCAATATTACCATTTCCTGTGTTAGTGAATGGAGGGCTCTGGTTGGTTAAGAATGTTTTTTCTTTGGTTTCCATTTATGTCACGTTGAAATATGACCTGAGGCCCCGGTAGTCTTTGTATTATCACAAACTCATTCACTTTTTCCTTCAGCCAGAGCTGGAGATGAAAAGGATTGCTAGATTGCTGTACTGAAGCATGTGAGTGAGGAGTGATTGGAGGGGAGTGTGAAAGAGTAAACTTGAATTAGAGGATACATTTCTCATCGTAACTGAGAGATTTAGAGCAAAACCGAAGGTAAACTACCTGCACTCCATTTCAGATTCTACAAATTACTCACTGACTGAGTATGAATAATAAAGCCATTTGGATAATGATGACCACATTTTAGGTATCATTAAGGGCTTTGGCTCATTGTTTAAACATGCTAACTTTCACCACCGCAGATCAGTGTCAGAGATGGGAACTGTGAATCTAGTTATTGTAAATTGGGAGATATATGTTTGAGTGTCCAAAGAGCTGCATGTTTTTGTTTTTGTTTTTTTTTCTAGGAATCATTCACTTCCCCAATGGACACTGACAAACCAACGACTGTAAACAGCTCACTGATGAAAAAGGCAAAAGGAAGCTGGCACAAAATCTGCCAAGCAACAGATGTCAGCTGGCAGACCACCACGATGTTGACTATAAAACAGCCATGGAGGAATCTCCAGCTTATCGCACCCTGACAGAAATGTGGTAGGAAGCCAGGATTCTTGCAGAACTTCCACTTCCCTCAGCACAAACACAGGCCCACACTAGGTAAGGGAGTAAAATATCAAGCAATGGTACACTGTATCCATGGATTTGGTACCTTGTGGTGTGCAGGAAGTTCAGTGTGTGCTACACTGCAGCCTCTGGTTGTGTGGTGGTGTAGCATGTATAACAGTGAAATAAAGACCATTAAAACTGTTTTATCCATCCATCTATCTATCTGTGTCCATCAACATTGTTTCAAGACAGAGTTGACACCCATTTCAAATGAAGCTAATGTTATTTCTTTTCTGCCAGATATGTAAATAGACAAGTTATATTCACTGCCACAAATTCATAAGATGATGGGATTACAGTGTTGTGTTTACAGCTGGTTCTGCCACTGTTAGTGGCCAAAAATCAATTAATACTGCTTTGAAATGATTCCAAATTCATTAGTGCGATGAGAAACAGTCTTCAGTCAGTATGGTGGTAGAGGCTGTGTTTTGCTTACATCGCAGCTTGTTGATAAAAATGGTTATATTAACAAGCATACTGAGACACAAGCACATTAATGAACACCTTCTATTCTGTCTTTGATGAATTCTGTAATAGTTAATATTTCCTAACTAAAAGTATTCTCTAATGATTTAATTTCAACCCTACTGCAGTTACTGTCTGTATAACTTTTAATTCAGTCTCAAAATAAAGTTTTTTTTTTTGCATAACTCAGTGTTTTTCAGAAGGATGATTGTTTTTTTATGTGCCATGCAGTGCAGCAAGACATACTTATAATTGCAAGACAATAAATTGTTAGCCTCTGGCCATCTCCCCCCTTCTTGTTTCTCTTGGGCTAGAGGATTTATCAAATGGTGTCATCAGCATTTCAGCTTTGTGTTTACTCATGTCTTTGCGTGTTTCAGATATGTTTACTTTCCCTCAGGCAAAAAGAGCAGAACCCCTGCAGACCCATATGGTTTGGCATATGGCTAAACCTCATTCCACCAGTCTACTTGCTGCACACATACTCATGCACAAACAAACCAAAAAAGGTGGAAAGTTCCACAGTTGTAATGTAGCCACACAGGACATTGCAGCATGATGCAAACAGGTATACCGAACATGTTGTTCTGTCCTCAGTCTGCCAGCAGTATCTGGACTTAGTGGGTGTTCAGAGCAGAGTCAGAAACTGTCAGGCCAGGACTCAAAACAGGACATGACAGTAAGGCAGACATTATTGTAGCCAAACAGACCCCAAAGACAGGGTGATCAAACCAAATGGGCTATGAAATTATCCTAGCATGTCTCCCCAAAGGGAGAACACGTGGCTAAAACTTAAAACAGAAAACACTCCTAACAAGTAAAGAAACTCAATACTAAAAGCTAGAAAATTTATCAAAATCAAAATCACTCTCAAGGGGGGAAAAAAATCAAAGGCTACAAAACATTAACTCAAAACGCTCCGACTGGAGGAAAACCTTATGCTATACTAAAAAACAGAAAAGAAACGAAAACTCTCCCCTAAAGACAGAGGTAAAACAATACTCTATACTAAGGTTGAAAGGACAAAAGACTCTGGCACAGGACAAAGGGAGATGCAGACTATTTAAACACATCAGGGTAATGGGGAACAGGTGGACACAATCAGGAGTCAGGGATGATAGACAGGTGACGCAAGAGGAGGGGAAAGTGACCTGAAACGAGAAGAGAGTTAGACTTTCAAAATAAAACAGGAAATAACAAGACAATAACCCAAAACGAGACAACCTCACCACAGTGTGACAGAAACAAGGTAATTCCCTTTCCTCCCTTGTCTTTTTTCTTTCAACAGACATGAAACATTTCATTTCATCTGTCTCATTGATTCAGGTGCTCTGTCTCATTGATTCAGGTGGATCTATCACTGACTTTGGATCACGCTCGCTCTCTCTCCACTTTGATTTGTGCAGCTGCCTTGTCTCCTAGTTCTGCATAAACAGCAAAGCTGCTGGACATTGATACATCTTTGGCAGCCTTGTAGGCATAGTAACTACTACTATGAAAAGTTTACCTGTGCAGAATATAGAGAGAGTCAAAGTACTCACATGTGCTCACATAAGAGCACGCACACGTGCTCAAATGTACACACAAACATAATTCATCATGCTGAAAATTGGCCAACAAAACTAATAGAACACCTACTGTAATGTAGCATCTAGTGATCAAACTAACCACAAACACAAACATGTATGTAAAGAAGTACATGTCTGTGGTTACTACCTTTTATTTCCCTTAATGTAAACTCTTAGATTAAGTTCAATGACTGTGTAAATTGAGTAAATGCACTGTTTTGCATTAGATACTTTTCACAAGTTAATTGCACCTGGCCTACTCATGCTCACGTTTTCTATTTATCTATTCATCATAAATACTACAAAGGTAGCACCCGGCTGGCTGAGAAGTATCAGCTAACTCTTGATTTTCATGATTTGATATTTAAAACAAGTTTTATTGTCTGATATACTCACAATTTTTCACCCTCTGGTCCTGGATGTCACTGCCTCTGTTGTTGGTTATCACTGTTTGCTGACTCGTGTTCCTGTTACTGCATATGCTGATGTCTCCCTCCACCATCACAGCTTCTTCTCATTTCTGTTTCTCGTTAATCATACTTGATGGCATCTCTTGCCTTGTGCACCATGTATTTTTCATATCTCAGTAATGAGTGTTTTCTGTTTTCTGTTCTTGACACCGCTGTGGGGTCTCTACCTGAGCTCCCCGCTGAATCTCTCTGTGGTTTGGATTCCTTTGGGTAGCAGAATCTAATCCAACTGTTTAATGATTTGTTGATGTGCAAAATTTGGATCTCCTTCAATACTCAATAAGCGTTAATATATTCCTTCATTATAGCTATCTGACTGGAAACACTAACCATACACACAGTAGCTTCCTTGTTCTGTGTTGAAAGCAGACAGCGCTGTCAAAAATTCAAGTTTTAATGGTATTTAAGATGGTTTCGCTCATGGCAGTGCTACATCCTGTTTTCTTTCACAAAGATATATTGCAGATGATCTGTGAAACACAGTAATGGTATGACATCAGTCTTTTCAGATACTTTTTATTTTCATTTTAAACATTAATCAGTTGCAAGTAATCTCTCAAAGTCCAGAATAATGCATGTGGGCTTAAATAATTACTTTTTTTTAGCCCTTTTATGAAAATTTTTAAATGGCACAAGTTTTAAGGTAAAAGACCCCATGGCCAAATTCACTGTTCAAATACGGAGCACAAGTGCAACGGTGTGTTTTGTACACACTCATATTCTCTTAAGCATTAACTGCCTTCAACTCAACTCCATTTATTAATTTTCATCATGTGATCACCTTGAGTTTAAATACGGTTGTTGCCAACACAATTGTTTTGCAATTTAAAATACTCTTACATTGTCCTACAGTCCTACATTTAATTTAATTTTTGACGTGATATAATTACTTTAGGTATAATTCATCTAGATAACAGAGTGGTTTTCTCTAAATTCATTAGTCAGAATAAATGTATTTCATTCACATAGTGGCATTTATAGCTACTACCTGTTTTACAATATTAGGTTTAGTGGATCAGTAGTGATGATGACATGCAGTATGAAGGGGAAAAGGGATTTAAAGCTTTCACATACTTTTGAGTTTATTATTATCATTTGAGTTTAATTTAAGTAGACACTAAGGAATCTCTTGTCCTTACAGGGTGAAAAAAATGGCATTGGATGAAGTGCTTGGATAATTTACTAAAAAAAAAATAAAAAAAAAATCAGTACAATAATATAAAAATCTCAGTTAAAGCTGGGCATTCAAAACTGTGAAGGTACGGAAGTATTACTCATAAAAAAGCACTTTAAAAAAGTGCCCATTGAAAAAAGGTCTGATTAATAAAATCAGCTAAATGTCAGCTAAAATGGAAGAATCTGGTTGTTAAACTGAAAAGCATTTCACAGGTTTTTCTAGGCTTTCTTTTTAAAGCATTTAAGTTGTTTTTCTGAAAAAAGCCAAACATTTTTCAATTTCACCTTCTAATTCCTGAGTATTCATCATTATCCTTAATATGCAAAACAACAGAACTTAAACAACCAATGCCCCATGGTGAATCAGATCAGTCAATTCAATGTGGAGTCGAGGACGCTGACAAAAAAAGCCTTTATTGAAATAGGATGACATGATTCACCTGAGGAGAAAGCAAACATTTAAAAACTGAGTGGCACAGAAGATGAGGATGACAGTAACAAATAAAAACAGAAAAGTGGATTTGGTGTTTGACTCATTGCGTTTGTCCACATAAAGACTGCCTGCCCTCCTCATTATGCTCCTTCATGATGAATCGATGCCCAAGCACAAAATTTGGAGATATTCCCATCCTTAGATTGGTGGTCATGGTTTTACAATCGACATAATAGATATCTCAAACTTATAGGATATCTAAGTGCTTTTATAAATGTTCAATAATAGGTTATAACTGTCATCAAATTATTCATTAATATAATGTTATGTTGTTGTGTCATATTGTTGTAGTTTGTTTGTGTATAGACATTCGTCACAACAGTTGTTTTGACAGTTGTTTCTCATGACAGGAAAAGCACATTTATGGTTGTTTCACAACAACTTTGCTACTGTGTGTGACAATGACTCACACACACTAGAACCTTGACATTAAATGGAATTTAGCCGTCATTCATTATTTCACAGTCAAAATGTCAAAATATTCGCTGTGTCAATATGAATAGCTGCGTAATTGTTTTTGTAGTAATTAGGCAACATTATGTAATGGCTGTAATGGCTTATGGGCAATAGGTTTCAACCTCTAGCTACCCTTCAATGACTGGGCATTGGTAGATCTGCTCTCACTCATTACTGGTCATTTGTCTTTAGAATCTCATCATCATTCAGGCCAGTTTGCTTCAACAATAAAGCCATCTGTCTAATAATATATAAAGGAGCAGCAGGATATCATGGACTCTATTTTTCCACTAAATCTGTTTCTGAATATCATATTTTTATAACAGTAGCTGCAAACAATGTTTTTTTTTTTGTTTTTTTTTACCAAAAAGCTATTGTAACACAGGTTAAATTTTCCTCTGCTGAAATAATAATATGACTAGAAAAAGGGAATTTTAGATAGTCAGTGTGGGTTACAGGTTCACTTCCTCTTGACCTGCGGCGAGGAAGAGAGCTGCCATGAGCACAAGCGATCATTAGCAAAGTTTGTTAAATTGCTAAAACCGTTGATTTATAAAATTTTGAAAAACAACTCTGTTGCCTTCGGAAACATAAGCTCCCAATGTGAGTACAATCAAAGGAACCTGTTGCCGTGGTTTCAAGGGAAAAGCCGCATTAGTGAGATAAATCTTTTATTATTACACGCTAGCCACTAATTGCTAATGGCTGATGCCTTTCACAAACTAAAAATGTTAGTCTGTTAGCAGCTTTGAGAGCATGGGTAATGTATTTAATTTTTTCACAGGTGTTGCACAATTAATATTGTGATTTATACTGACACATTTATATAGACAGAGTTGAAAATATTTCTGTATTATTAAAAACTTTACATCAGAGCTAAATTTGGTGACAGGTATTTCCTGGAAATATGAGACAAATATATGCCCTGTTCACACTTAGGGCCAGATTTACTCAGATAAGATCCCAGATAAGGGGCACTAAATTGTTTGTGTGCCCTAACAGATTGCACACGCTATTGGTTCACGCTATTGGTAGGATTTCAAACAGGTGCAAAGTGGTGGAGACCGCCCTATCTAAATTAGGTTTTTGCATGTGTTACTACCGTAAAGCTGCAAATAATAGCTGCAGTAGTGTTGCCAGACGGTTTTTCAGTCTGGGGTAATTTGAAATGGCAACCCGCCACAGTCTCATTTTACCATTGAAAATAAAATAAAATAAATAATAATAATATTAAACAGTATTTCACCATCTCTAATCTGTCAGTCAGCCCATCCCACTCGATTCCTCTCTAGCCAGCGAGTGCGCATGTTCTCACATGTGTTGTCTGTCGAGTGTTAATAGGATGGTTGTTCAAGCTTGTTCCGGTGGACTGTAACACTGGCCGATGCTCTCGGAGCTCATATTGGGGATGTGGGTCCTTAGAATTGTCATCACCTTTCCCCCCATACAATGACACTGTATGCAATTATATTGTGTCGAGTCGCAAACTGGTCTGTAAGTGGAAAAAATAAATTAGTTCTGAGTAGTGCTTGGGTGGGGATGAGGGGGTAGATTGAGTGGTATGACAGCACCAACCGTTGCATTTGCGACACACATTCCACTGTAATGCTGGCCAGCAGCACTGTGATATATGCTGGAAGCATATGACACTGGCCCTCTAACATAATATGTTGATATAATATTTGATATCGCTGATGTGGCCTAAACACCCATAGAGACCGGTTGCTGCACCGGCCTGGACAGCAGCAGTGAGATGATAATTACTATAAAGGGTGAGGGCGAGTATTATTGTTTAGGCTACATCCAACATGTCACTGTTTAATAAATACACATCTAGTCTGTCCTTATAAAATGAAGTTTGTAAAGTGTCTGTGAGGAGCAGACCTGCTGACAGATGTGCAACTGACAGTGACAGTTTCCTCAGTGACACAATCCCGTTCATTTTTCAAAAAATTTCTGCAATTTCCTTGTTGGAAATAAACATGTGAATAACCACCCATCATATTTTATGTTGTGAGGTATCTGAAAACGGAAAAAGTAGGTACTTTCAATCACAGTTTAGAACGATTGCCCCCCGACAATTACGTGGTGTCTGTTGAGTCATTTGGGAAAATAAACACCCGGCTTTACAGGTACAATAATGATGTTGAAAACAACAAGCTTTACATTCAAAATACTCCTGCGCCTCTATGTGTGCTGCATCAGTTTCTCTGAGTGAAAGAGATAATGAAACAATGTAGAAAACAAACACTATGCCTAGATATAATTAGTAGAGCCAGCACCATGTTAACAAAGCATGAGACAATTAAGATGAAATATGTTTTCAATGTCGAGGAAGAGTTGATAAGGGAGAATGCCAGTTTGACAGGTGGGAACTGACAAGCTATTGCTAGCATGGCTAGTACATGTTTACTCTATGTCTTTATCTAATCTTATGGCATAATTATGGCAGCTAGATGTACATAAAATGTTGGCTTTTTCACTTGGCATTATACATAGATGGTAAAATATGTGTTGTTATAGTTTGCACTAGTGCTAGTTGCTAGTAACTCACCAGGACAATCTGCAACCCACTACAACTCCCCTACATGACAACATCATCAAGTTGCATTAAAAAAAATATCTACTACAAAAATGACAAAAACTGTAATTTAACTGGTCTTTGATGTCAGTCTTAAATGTATATGTGATAAACTGAGGGCTTTTTGTACACATTAATCGAAAGTGGTGGTTAACCTGTAATATACACTTTAAATAACTGGAAATTATTATATCTGAAACCTCCAGCCAAAATGGAGATTTAGGAAAACTATCACGACCGCATCTAGATGAAGGAAAATGGAGTTATTACGTTATGTTAGTTACGTTCTCAAAATGTATGCACATCAGGTGCAAGACATTTGTACTTGGATTCTGATCGACTGACATAGTTTTATGCTTCTCGTTACACTGTCCTCCATAGATTTGGCATGCTCATAATTGCTCTTGATGGTGTATTCATGTGGATTTGTGTAAATAAATATATTTTGTAAGCAGTCAAATAAAACAGATATCTATAGCACCAGTTAATTGTTTAAACCCTTATTTATACCATAGATAAAAATATAGTCAGAAATATCATCGTTATTCAGAAAAAAAGCCCAAACAAGCAACAAGCACTCAGGGTTAGTTGCCTTAGACTAACCCCTGAGTTTGGAATCCAATCAGGACTGTTTACCCATCCAAGAATAGTGTGGATTTAAATATTATAATGACTTAGAATTAGAAATTATTTGTATGGCAGGGGCTAATTGATCAAACATTACATTTATTTACTATCCATTTGGCCTCTGTTGTAATATCTCCATTACACTATCGTACATTCTTTTGAAAACTAAAAAAAAAAAAAAAAAAAATACAAATGGAATGCTGAAAAGCATGCTGTGCACATAGCAAATATTCTATTCATTTTCTATCAGTCAGTTATTTAGTCTGAATTGCAGACATTAAGCCACGATGCTGGGGTTGGAAAGACTGCAGCCTAACAGCACAGACACAGGCAGACAAACTTTTTTTCTCATGTAAGAACAGAGACAGGTAAGAATGATGTATGGCAATTAGAAATTCATTAACTAGGCTACACATTGAACTATGAACATAGGACTATCATGGTGTCGATCCCTGAACTGCTTACATCTATTAATCAATTTACATTGACATATTTCTCTGTCATAATTATTTTTTATTATTTCATCTAACAGCTATGAAGTAATACTTAATATAAGATACAATATTCTAAGTACAATTACACCAATGGTCAATACAATATTGCAATAATAATATTATATTTAGGCTGTCTGTTTATTATACACTGTGCAAGACTACCCTGCCTTCCAACTAATTCCTACCCCCTTATTTATGCATCTAGCTTTTCAGAAAATCTGCTGAGGTGTGTTGATACTGACACTTCCATGTCTGGCCATAGGATGTATTATGACCAGGGTTTCTATACCTTGAATCACCGGAAACTACCAAGGATTCATCACTTACTGTGCTCATTATGGCCTGGTTGTGTAAAGACCATGTCTCATTCACTTCAGGGATGACATAGGCCTTTTGGACATTGAACCACTGCCTCTTTGACAGGCTCTCTAAGCCGATTGCCTCGCAGACCTCCATGAGTGGAGTACACTCATTCCCATTAACAAACACTGCTGTTGGTATTGACACATTGCATTCCATCACATCCCTCACCAGAGGCTGGGAATTCCAAATGTATCGGTGGCCATTAATGATCACTATTAACTTCATTCCAAATCAATTTTTGGAAACTACCGGTGACTCCACCAAACACTTCCCACAATTCTCCCAGTGACACAGATTGAACAATTTCAAAAGTTGTTTTGTAGAAAAATACTCTTTCAGTCATCTGAGAGGTTAGAAATGATACCTCTCTTTGCTGTGGTGATGAAGTCCTTGGCATTGAGATGTTCTCCAGACTTGCACCATTGAACCGTGTGCAGTAGGAGTGGTCAATAATGACACCTTGTATGCTGTACATGTCATCAGTCACTGTGCCTTTGCTCACAAGGACCCTTTCTCTGCCCTCACGTCTGCATTCCACAATATCAGTCTGGGTACTGGCATCTACTTTTCTGCTGCTGCCCCGACTTTCTCCTGGTTCCTGACATCCTTTCTCCCTTCCTGTCAACTGACCCTCCATCAGTTCCCTGCATGCTTCTAGAATCTTTAAAGAGAGATGCTAATCGAGAATTTAGACTTGAATTATGTTATGAAAGGATATCTGACAATAGCACCATGGAGTGGGGTGGGGGTTGGGGCTTGTAAAATAGAAGAAAACCATACTTTCACAATTTGGGTGTGCACATAAAAAAACAAAAACAGCACAACCAACAGTGTTAACAAATTGATTATTTCCGTAACAAATGGATTATTTGTGTATTTTGGCAATGGATCAAGAGCATGGTGCAAGTGGGTCTGCCTGGTACCCAGTGGTAATAGCTATGTTTTCCAGCAACACAGTGCAAACAAGATCACTCTTCATACAGTGAGTGTGCTGCTTTCTCTTTTTTGCATCATGTGGACTGCACACAAATATAGCAGAACACATAAACAATTACAAATTGAAAGCCTTTTATCTAGTTAGTGGTAGAAGCTATGAGGATACCTCTCTCTGTAACCACTAAAATTAAAAACTGATGGCACAGCATATGACTTCAGGTGATTGGTGGGACACCGAACAAATCTCCCATCTTCAGCAAAAGCTCCCTCTTCAACATAATCTGACTCAAAGTGGTCGCTGCAGACTCTTTGCCCCGGTACCACAGGGGGGCTGAGGTGTTTTAGTGCAGCTAACCATCTTCAGAGCAGTTTAGGCTTGTTGACTGAAACTACATGGAAATGAACTGATTTGTTGCCCTCTTTTACTTGATAGTAATCGTTTGAACAGCCAGTGGCACAACTACTTGAATTTCATGTTTTAACTTCAACTTCAACTTATCTATAAAGCACATATAAAGCAACCAATGAAAAGCCATGTATCGCAGTGTTTATTGCTGCATTTCCACAACAATCTGGTATGAATGACGGCATAATTGAAAATAGAGAAGGGCAAATAACTGTTTCTGTAGATACCTTGCTACGTGTAAACGTGGCATTAATTTGTTATTAATGGAATTTTACATCCCATTAATTTTTAATTGTTATTTTGTCAGCCACAGAATACAATGAGAAACTTTGACCATGTATAATCTAGATTTTATGATTCAGTAGCCCAGTTAAGAAGTTTAAATGTGAGTTCTGACCTTACCCACTGTAGGTCAGGTAATTTGGATCAACGTTGACTTCAACGAGACTGGTTACTGTTTGATATTCAGTGGTGAGCTACAGCCCAGCAGACTGGAACTAGAAACTTCACTGCATGTAGAGGAACTGAGGCCCCGGACCTTGAGGATTTTATCCACACATGCCTACATGCTTCACAGAACTGTAGGACTAACAATTGTCATTTCCCCAGCGGTGTGACAAGAATTATCAACTAACTCTTGATGTGGACTGTGGACATTGATTTAGTTCACTTCAGAGACTCAAATGACTGACAAAACTTCTCTGTCTATGTAATTGATCTCATTGAATTTAGTGATTTTTTTGTGATTTGTAAATGTTAATGATTTTGCTGTTTGTTCTTTCTGTTACATGGGTAATGAATGAATGCTTTATTGATCCCAGAGGGAAATTAAGGAAAGCACATTCCCATACCGGGAGTCGAACCCGGGCCGCCTGGGTGAAAACCAGGAATCCTAACCGCTAGACCATATGGGATATGGGATGCAGGCATAATGTTCATAAGAATAGTGTATACATACATTATATTTGTTCTTCTTTATCAACACTTTTGTATTAAACTGAGGGATTTGGTTTTTCTAACAAACTAATAATTTGTTAGTGTTGATTCTGGTGTATTGTTTGGTTCATCCAGCTCTGTAGACGATCCTGGTAGCTTTTCTGGCCTTATTAAGAAATACCTCCTATACAACCTTTAAGGTACTTTTCCCTTTTGTATCAATGGTTACACTATCAAAATGGATATCAGTTTTTTTTAAAACTTTTGATAAGTCAAGAAAGCACACACAGTAACTGGATGAAAAACCATTTATTTTATTCTTACAGCACTTAAGCCTACATTAGTATTAATTATTCCACCACTGTGATTGTCAGGCTTACCTTTATGTCTCTTATAAGGGCAGGATCATATATGTGACTCATATGAGAAGCCTAAGTCATGCCAATCTACTTCTGGTCCATGGGTCTTATGCTCGTTTTACATATGATGTTTGTGATTTTGAAGATAATTTTGGACATGGAGAGAGCACTGTTTTGTGAGGCACCAACGTTACTTTAGGTTTTGTGTGAGACCATGTAGCGGACTTCAACACTTGTCTCGCAAATTTACTTCACCATCAAACTTTGACAGCTAACGTTAGCTTAACAGCTAGCTACACAACCTAGGAAAATATCTCACCTGGTAAGTTTTATCCATCTACTCCTTGTTCTCTCTTCAGCCAGGAAGAGAGGGGAAAAGAAATTCAGTGAAAAGTTTGCCATCACCTGCGCGACTATTTGGTTTGTAGTCTAACCAATTACATATTTTCAGAAGCATATAAATCGACAATTATATGACAAACATGGCCTTGACTCACACTAGTACTTAGCATTTAAATTAAGATACAGTATATGTGCAATTGAGGATATAAGCCAAAGTGGATCGGAAAATAGTTTTTATATATAGTGTGAATATAGTGACAAATGGTCCATATGATTGTTTAGATTGGTTGATTCACAAACACCCCTCTGCCTACTCGTTATGTTGGGCAATATTGCAACATTAGTTCCACTTTGCCTTAAATGTATCTTTTCAGAAGTCCATAGTTTGGTGGTTAACTAATACACAAAGGCTGTCAAAGTTACATTCAGAGTCACTACAGCAGTTTGTTTTTCAGTGATAACCCTGTCTTAATCAAAGAGTACAAAGTGCAGTGATTCATAATTCAAATATTACACTGTGTGAGCAGATTATATTGTGTGTAGCCAGTGAGCTTTAATACGACATTACATTTTCTTGCAGCAAATGTGTAAATAAAAAGGATCGGAGCGCCATAACACCTTTCATTGCGTTTTCACAGCTTAAGAGTTTTGATTACTTCCATTATGATATTAAAAAAAAATCTCTCATGCATGTTCTAAAGGAGTCAGACTCATCTCCTATGATTAATTCACAGTTCAGACTTCAGACAAGGACTTTTACACATAAATCAAGTATTACATATTGTAGAAACAATGTGATATGGTGATATGGAGTTTTTACATGAAATGAAAGAATCCACCAAATACTTTACACTATTGTAGTTTAGGCTTTACAGCAACATTGACACAACAATATATATATATATATATATATATATACGTATATATATATATATATAATATCTGTAAAATATAACATACAATTATGTGTTCAACTTAATCTTGAGTCTTGTTTCCAAACCTTTAATGATAATCTTTCAGTTAACACCTTATGTCTCAGTGAAACCTTTATTCCAATGTAAATGTAAAAGTTTTGAAAAATGAATGCAATGTCAGTATCATTTCAGAGTCCTAAATGCTTGAGAGATTTTCAGAATTGGTATCAATTTGATGAATACTTGACAGAGAAAATGTAATGCATATGAAATGAATCTATTAAGGAACAAAGAATATTCAAAGCAAAATCACTAACTTCATCCTTGATAGGGAAAATAATTTATTCAAATCATATTTTATGCAGATTGTGTCATAATTTATGTGAAAATGTCCTCAAAATTGTAGAGTTAATAGCACTTTAATGCCATCGGCCTTATTTTTCAATTTGTAATTGCAGAACTGTAAGATTTATTTCTTTAATTAATGAAAACCCCATTTTTTAAGAGACTATTGGTGGAGTGCTGTGTTTTGCTCTGTGTCAGGTATTTTCTAGATTCCTCATTTCTTTCATTCTCTCCTTCCTCAATTTTACCTCTTTTCTTGCGCTTTTTGGAGCGGCAAATTAATGCAACTCTTATAAGCAAGGTGATAAAAATGTATTATGAATCGCCTGCACTTTTGAACCTCATAGTGTGTGAAAATGCATTAAACTTAGCAGGATTAGAGGAAGACCGACCAGGAGAAAGAGTGGGAGAGAAGAAGAGAAAGAAGAAAACTTCATAATAGTGCAGCGTCAGCAGGAGGACTGCAGTACTTCATATTGATGTGTGTGCATGTATGTGTGTGTGTTTGAGAGAGTGTGTGAGAGTGTGAAACCTGTAAATCAGGCATGATACAAGGTTAACTAGCAGGGGAGAGCAGAGGATGATGAGAGAAAACAAATGCAGCAGGTAATAACATTCATCAGGGCAGATGAGGTGCACTGAAAGGGGCCACAGTGTGAGCACGTATAATAGTGTATCTAGTATATGTGCTATAACTGACCATCATAAGGACAGATATTGTAAAACTATACTCCTGGTCACACTCGCGCATGCACACACACACACACACACACACACACACACACACACACACACACATATACATATCAGCTGGATAGTTGAATGCTTAGTGAGTTGGACTACCACACTACCACACAGAAGGCTGGGGGTTCAAATCCCGGTCAGGGCACAGTACACAACATCATCCAATGAGGATCCCTGGGCAAGATCCTTAATGATACAGAGGCCTACCTCGATAATATGAGAGCGCAACTAAATAGAGTCAAACCGGCTTGGTCATCGCCCGGGTCAACAAGGTCTGTGTCAGGTGCTAGGGAACCAGGGCAACCTGATGAGAAATGGACAAGACAATGGACAAAAGAACAAGATGTATGTGGACTGTGTGCACTGCCAGCCAGTCACATACCCTGCTGGGATCATAAGCTGACCAAAGGAGGAGACAGAAGCCACTGATATCAAGGCAAGAACCATGCACGGAGGGTTTCGTGCACACATGTGAGACTGTGCACTAAGTGGAAAGAGATGAGGACTTGTGAGCCACAGAAGGTAGCAGAGAACAGCTGTGCCAAGGTTCTGTGGGACTTCAGCTTCCAGACTGACAAACAGCTCCTGGCTAACCAACTGGACATAGTGGTGGTGGACAAAGTGCAAAAGAAGGCAGTGGTGATAGATGTGGCGATACCAGCTGACGCCAACATCAGAAAGAAGAAACACGAAAAGGCTGAAAAGTACCAAGGGTTGAAAGAACAGCTGGAAGGTCAAGGCGAGCGGGGTAGTAGGAGCTTTCGGGGCAATGACCCCAAACCCGGAAAGTGGCTCCAACAGATTCCAGGAACAACACCTGAAGCCTCAGTCCAGAAGAGCACAGTCCTAGGAACAGATACTGCACAGAACCCTCAAACTCCCAGTTCTCTGGTAGAGGACCTGAGCTTGAGAATAACACACACAGATACCACCCAGGAGGGGTGAGAATGAGATATATATATATATATATATATATATATATATATATATACATATATATGTGTGTCTGTGTGTGAGAGACACACAGAGGTAGACATAAATGTTACTTCTTATCAGTCATCACTTCAGTTCTCTGTTGCATTTATCCCACAAATAGCTACTTTATCTCCTGCGCTTCATCTCTCTCCTTCATATTGCCTCCCATATCAAATTTTCATCATTGATTTCCACTTTTTTTCATTTACTCACTCTAAACTGTCTCATCACAATCTGACTTTAACCCCTCACTCTCCTCTTGCACTTATCTCACTGTCACCTGGAGTTAGATTAGTGATCGTAACCAGTATTTTGTCTGATTAAAAAAACATTGTAACCAAGCAATGTTGAAAATAATCTGTCATATTTTGTGACATAATTACATTTGTTTCTTTGTAGTGAAGGGGCCATGGCGCTTGGCTTCATCAGAGTACATTTTCGCACACAGAGACGTGTTTATCATGATTGTTCATATTCGCTGAGAAAAAAAATCATCATGGCCTCAAGCATTGCATTACCTTACATTATCATCACATTTCTCCTCTTAAAATGTTTTTTGCAATGCAGAATTGAACTGGACATGATTTGTACTACAGAAGAAAAAAACACTTTGCCTCTCATTTTCCATTTCTTGGCCTCTCTGTATTTTCCTCCCCAAGATTTTGCCAAATCAATGGCTGATGTTACTATTAGAAAAAAAAAAACTGGACTGCTATGAGGTCATTTTGATTTGTATTAAAAACAGGTTTTTTATTTAGATTTAGATGGCTGTTATCTCTATGAACTTGGTCTATTTTACCTCTTTTGCTCATTTATTAATTTAAAAACACTATGTTTTATGAATCTTGAGCTATGAACTTTCACAGACAGATTTTATGTGCATTTTATTTGTCTTATTTTTCCATTAAATGTCAGTAGGGTTGAATGACTCAGTTATATGAATTATATATGTTTCCTTAATCTTGGGTGGGAGATTGTCTCATACAATGTATATGAGTAAACAAAATGTTACATAAGCAATGATAAGATGAAAACATTCAGTTCACAGCAGCAGAAAATATTAGCTATGTTATTATCAACCTTTAAGCTTCTGTGTTGCATTTAAACTTGATAATGGACCTGATAATACAGTAAAATGTCACTTACATGGTATGTAAACAGAATAAGAAGCCTGTCCTTGCTTTTTTCTTCTTGTAATATCACTTAACAAATATCACTTAGCATTCTTTCATATATAAATGGTATGAATCCACATTATGTCTGCAAATAAAATGTGTGTTAATGTTTGCGTGATCAGGCTCGAAAATGTCTGTGACAATAGATTTATGTGTGGGCATCATAGGTGGGGGTGCAAGGGCATTTGTGATGATTGCTTGGAAATGTGCATGAATAAATGCACTCTTGTGTGAGTCCTGTTTTTTTCAGAAGTGATGCTTTGCAGGCCCATAATCATCATTCATCCTCCCAGAGATTTCAGCGCAGACTGGCAGAGTCATCTCAAAGACAATTAGAGAGAGACTGAGTCTGTGCTCAGGTCTGTCCATTAATGTTTATTATTGTGTAATGCTGTCTTCTCTGTTACTGTGAGTGTGCTGCTATATGCTTGAGTGAAAGGGAATTTTGAGGCCATAAAGGCAACATGACTGGTGGAGGCTTTGTACTTTCACATCATTTATCTCCAGCTGGGGAAAAAAGATCTCTTCAGACTGTCTTCTTCATTATCTCTTACTCAAAAATGAGAGTCATGTAACATACAGCTCTTCTATAAAAATCAATGACATTCGATTTTCTGAAATTTCTAGCACCACATGTCATTTCACACACTCTCTCAGAGTTTTGTCTGCTCTTGTCTAGAGATCAACACTCCTAATATAACACGTAGTACTCACCCACTGGTCTTAACTGGTATTGGCTGTGTACACTAACATGATATCTATTATCAACATGGTTCAGTTGTGCTTTTCAGTCATCATGAAAAGGCTTAACTTCACCTGTCCACACAAATAATGTAACAGATTCTTGATGTGATGGCGTGTAAATACTACACAAAACATCACGTTAGGCTTTACAGCTACTTTTTTCCCGTCTAATGTGTTTAACTACAGCGATTATGTACTGGAGCTGTGGGTGCTGCCAAAATGATTACGAGCCCACAGCAGACTGAAGCTACTCACTGCACCAGTGATGTGCTACTTTCTGTGTGAAGTGTGTTAGACCAAAGCACACACACACACACACACACCCTCCCCCCACCTGAGAAGTGTATCACACTCCCCCCAGTTTTAGCAAAAAAAGAAAAAGAAGAAAGACAGGTCAAGACAATTCACTTGAATGATCACCATCAATAATAAAAAGATAAAAGAAATGCTACTGACAGGGTGTGCCATCGCCATGGGGATGTGTGTTTGGAGCATTGTATTGTAACAAATGGATCAATATTATTCACTTCACCTGTCATTGTTTTTTTTTTTATTTTGTGACTGGTCAGACTAGGATATCACACAAATCAGGATTATAGCTAAGATCAGATCAATTGCTTCACTCCGTAATGGACAAACACTGATTCATCCTTTTTGTCTCAAGCTATTTAGATTACTGTAACTAATTCTTTGCTGGATTGCCTCAGAAATCTATCAAATGCCTCCAGCTTTGACAAAACAGCACAGTGAGTGTTTTTTTTATAAGAAATAGAAAATATGAGCACATTCCCTCTCTACTTGCCTCATTCCACCTGTGGTTTCCAGGATTGATTTTGAAATGTTGTTTTTAAATCACTGACTGGCCTTGCTCCATTTTACATTACTGACCTTCTCAGCCCTTACACCCCTGGTCATTCTTTTAGATCTGCAGACCAGCTGTTACTCCCTCTCCTCTTGACAAGCCTTGAGATAGAGGGTAGTAGGGCAATTGCTGAAAGGGCTCCTCAAATGTGGAATAATGTTCCACTGAGAATCACAGATGCTACATCAGTTTTCTCTTTTAACTCTCAAAACTCTAAAAAAATAAATAAATAAATAAAAAAATTAAAAAATCTCACATTTTTATAGCATGAATTTATTTATGTATTTATTTTTTTGTTGTTTCTCATTATAATCTGTATTTTTGTACATTCAAAATATGTTCATATGTAACTGCACTGTGTATATTTGCCATTGATATTATTATTAATATTGTTTCCAGCACAACTCACAGCTCAGCTTGTGTGCAAACTGAACCCTGAACTCGCAGGTACCAGTGCTCCTGAGTTCTAAAGCTGATGCAGCTCCTTTGTGATCTGATGCAGGTGATGCACGTGCCCCATCTTGCATCAAGTTTCATCATAACTTCCCAGTGAAAAAGTTGCAGAGAGACACATTATATCCTGTAGAAATTCTTTTTTTGCCACATAATCCAGAACAAAACTGTCATTTCTGACACAATTAAAATTGAATTTAAAATAGTCAACAGGTGTGTAGGAAATATGAGGACTTATAGACACCAATAATAAAAAAAAATAAAATAAAAAGTAAGTCACATAACATACAGCTCTTCTATAAAAATCAATGAAGTTCGATTTTCTGAAATTTCTAGCACCACATGTCATTTCACACACTCTCTCAGAGTTTTGTCTGCTCTTGTCTGGAGATCAACACTCCTAAAATAACACGTAGTACTCACCCACTGGTCTTAACTGGTATTGGCTGTGTACACTAACATGATATCTATTATCAACATGGTTCAGTTGTGCTTTTCAGTCTTCATGAAAAGGCTTAACTGCACCTGTCCACACAAATAATGTAACAGATTCTTGACGTGATGGCGTGTAAATGCTACACAAAACATCACGTTAGGCTTTACAACTACAATCAGTAATAAGATAAAATAAAAATAAAACGTAAGTCATGGAACATGCAGCTCTTCAATAAAAAAAATCAATAAAATTTGATTTTCTGAAATTTAAAAGTGAGTTTAAAAAAATCAGCAGGTGTGTAGGTAATGTGAGGATTTATAGACAATCGGTAATAAAATAAAATAAAAATAAAAACAATTTTTAATTAATCTTCCACCTATGATTACTTCTGAGCCATTCACTGCTCTAAGAGAACAGACCTCCTGCTAGTCAAATGCGTATCCCTACTATGAATATATAAATGGAAAACAGGGAGTGTTCTCCATTATGAACATGATGTCCCCTACAACCTGTGTGAGTGCGTGTGTGTGTACCTGCTGACGTGTGTGTCTCTCCATTATGTGACAGGCAGTAAGACCATGAATACATCCCTGCTGAGCCAGTGCCCTTGTCAGTTATTCATTTTGTGGACATGCACTTGCATGCATGCAGGTTAATGTGTGTGACTATGTGGCCTGGCACTGCCATTTCCCTATGACAAGTGTTACTACTAAGTTGATTGACAGCAGCTACACCTCAGTAATGTGGGATTAATCATGGCATAAGAATACAAATAGAGTAAGTTTATGGTTATAATGTGACTTTAACAGACTCTGGCTTACCATAGCACAATTTAATGACTTATTATTAACAAGTGGCAAAAACAAATGAGTTTTGTATTGTATTTTGTATTTTTCAATTATTTTGACCCACAAGCCTGATCACTTACTGTTTGCACATAAGTATCTCTGCATGCTCAACCTGACAGCATAGACGAAGGTCTGTTTTACAGAATTGAATATGTCATATGAGTAAAGTCCTAATAACGCCTAAATACTTCTGTATAACCAATACACACAGCTCAGTTCCTCACATGTACCTGTAAACCATTAGCAGCAGTGATATCTGCCACCAGCATCATCGAATGTCAGAGAGGAAATCAATTCTTCACTCTAAAGTTAAAGGTACTACAGCACCTGAAGAAAAAGCATGGGTAACATCACCATTGCTTGTACCTGGCTTTTGATTTTGATTAGTCTTGTTGGTAGATGGATGAGTTAGACAAAGTTGCGGGGGGAAAAGAACATCTGAACTGTCTCGCCATCCCATACTGGGTTAAGACATTGGCTGAATATCTAAGAAAGGCCAGTCAATACTTTAGTCCTTCAGAAGAATGAGGTTTGTCTCAGAGAAAACAAATATCCCACAAAGGCAATCACTGAGATAGAGGTTTTTTTCAGTTTGAGTTAGAGTGTGTGCTGATTGCCTGTACCATCAACTAAGAGTGAAACCCAGCCTTTAATTTTCCCATCCATTGCGCTGGCTGTTTACTACTGATCACAGCACTGTTTTTAGTGGAGTGGTACGCACAGGGGGGCACAGTTCTGACACTGTAAAAAAAAAAAAAAAAAGATATCCAACAGGACCTGACAGGAAGGATGAAACTTATACAACAGAATCAAGCCAATTATGTTGTCAGCAGTTTTTTTCTCTGATCTTTCATCCACAGTGATAGGCTGTGAAATTACTGTACTTTGTTTTGACATCCCAACGTCCACCAACACTGAGCTCACCCATGGAGATAAAAGACACTCCAAGGTTGTGGTAGAGAGAGGTCGGGAGTTAAAAAGGCAAAATAGAGGGAGAGGAAGACAGTGACAGTAAAAGAGAAGGAAGGGCAGATGTCCACAACGTTGGAGACACTCAGCAGTCACTCTCATTAACTCACAGTATAGTGAACCTGAAAACAAGGCACATATGGGCTCACACCCACTCACACATGGCATCTTGCTGACCTAGAGCTGTGATGCTCTTTGGTCACGACATCTTTGTTATTGTCTAATTGTAACAACACTTTGGTTTCTTAATTAAAGCCTAATTTTCCAAGTACTTAAGTACCTTTCTAATTATGCCAAGATTAACTCTTTGTTACTGTAATAGATCTTTAACATCTATAAATCACAATCAAATTATATTATGAAAAATATATGTATGTATGTAAAACGTTTTTTTTAGAGAGACAAGGTTTACCTTTTTCTATTTAAACTTATTAAACCATATGGAAGTGATTAAACAGAGTTCCTGGTGTGAAAAAGCCCTTCTCATTCATGTGGAGCTGTTTTTATTTATGATTTTCAAAGGATCTCTTCTGTCTTGCTGTCGCTCTCACTTTACCAGGTGTGATAAATGCACAAAGCAATTAACTCAACGAGGAGCGAGCTGAAGAAAGGTGAAGGAACAAGGGATCAGGTAAATGAGCGAACCTTACAAATGAGCATATGTGAGCGTGTGTGTGTTTTTTTTCTATTTTTATTTTTTTCCTTGTGTACTTAAATGTCATGACTTAATGTTCTCATTTGGCTTTAATGGACAGGTGCATCATTAAGTGCCTGAGAAACTTAGTTAAAACTCTGCACTTTTCTCACCAGGACAAAATTCCCTCCAGTCGCGTACTCCCACACAGTCTAATCTGGGCCAGAGAAACAGCCAGCTCTAATGTTATTATAATGTGATGAGCATTGACTAGTAAAGACCCCATGAAGTGAAAAATGATTTCTGGAGGTGCTCAACAACACACAACACCCTAAGGTTCTCCAAGGAGATGATGCAAGCTGGAAGTTTCATGAAAAGTTTACCTGTTAGATATTTGCTCTCAAATATAAAGAGTCCAAATCATATTCTTCAGCAGTATGGTAAATGCACTGTGAAGTTCTGAAGCGATGTGATGTGCTCCAGTGCTCATCAGCTTGCAAAACCCACTTGTCATAAAGTCAGTTCCAATCTCCATTTCATGGGTTCTTTAACAAGGCATATTGTTTTGAATTCTTCTCGAGCCATTGGAAAGTCATTTTTTATTCATGCATTCCCAACTTCAACTCAATTTCAGTCCCTAGATATTTCCACTATCTGTGTAAGATAAGATCTACGAGTTTTAAGAATTTGATTATATTCTTTAGTAATTACAACATCCTGATGCTAAATTGAAAGAGCAAATTTAAACATAAGCCTAGGATGGGAATGACACTTTAAATTGATTGACAGATGATGTCAAACCCTCAAATCAAAACAGGTATTGTATTGTATTGTTTGAGCTGCTGAGGTTCAATGAATCTCAAGTCATTTCAGTAAAGCGGGTTTGAATCCACTTTACCCGGTCAGAGAAAATCCCCATCCCACCTCTCATCTGAATATTGTAGTATGCTCCTTAGAGGCAATTACTGCTTCATTACAAAGACACTGAGGCTTAAATATAAAAGAAATGTTGTTATATAAATATCTGCCATTTCATTAATTTACACTGTTACACTAAGAAAAAACCCAATCTTAATCTTGTTTTATCTCATTCTAAACGACTATCACAAGCATTGTTTCTATAACTGTGATATACAGGTTTTGCTACTGCTACTGTGGCGTGGTAGCTGTTTGATCAATGCAATCAATATCTATGAGATTTTCAATTTATTGAAAATATCTATTAAAACATCTATCTATTAATAGAATCAGTCCGAGTCATGATGGAGTAACATAACAAATAAAATCATCTACAAAACCTGTTACTCTGCTGTTTTTTATTAGAATACAATACATAATAATTTGTACACTTCATATTCTTCCATCCTTGTGAGATCAGTTATGACGTCTTGTGTTATGACATAAGATGTCATAATTTGTTATGACATCTTTAGTAGGAAATTATTATGTTCTTCATATCATATGGTTTCATATAAGCTGTGTCCTTCTGTTTTTCTGCATTTTTCAAAGAACAGTTATAGTCCATGCATTACTCCATGGCCTTATAGTGGAATTAGCATTTTCTGGAAGCCAAGCATCTGGGCTTTGTGCATAGCCAGTGCTTCTATTTTTACATGCTGCTTATTATGAGCCTGAGGTCTACAATGGTGTTGCTTTGTCAGAAATTAGAAGCAGGCAGATGCATGCATGAAAATATGATTGCTTGTGTGTGTGTGTGTGTGTGTTGTGTGTGTGTGTGTGTGTGTGCGCGCGCGCGTATGTGTATGCGTGTGCATGTGTGTGTAGGAAAATGTGTGCGTCTGCAGTGTTATTACTCATCCCTGAGTGAATTTACATTGTCCTCTAAGTCAGCAGGGTGGCGCAATAAAGGTGCATATATGTGTGGGCAGATGTGTGTATGTGGAAAGGACACCATGTTTGCGCATGTACTATGCAAATGGACTATGAATTTACTTGCTGCTGTGCGTGCGCATGCACGTGTGTGTGTGTGTGCGCGAATGTATGTGTACGTGTGCATGTGCACATGTGTGTGTGCTTGCACTTCGCTGTGGTCTACTTAACCTCCTCTCCACCTCTTCCCTGGTCCTGCCGCCTTCATTACCATAAGAATATCTCACACTGCTGCTGTCTGCCCACAGATTGATGTATATACAGGACACAAGATTCACACTCACACAACGTCACAGAAGGACAGCTTCTCTCCACCGATCACATCACCCTCTGTGATCCAAGGATAGACAGACCAACAGCCAGCAGGGCTGCTGTCCAACTATTCACCCACGAATTGACAACAAGGGAGCGAGAGAAGAAAGAGGGTCTGTAGCAGAGAGAGATGGAACAAGATGAGGGCATAAAAATACTTGTGTTGGTTTTTCAATGTAATGAGTTAAATGATTTCTATTAAATGTTTCAAGTTTGCGTGCAAAATTAAATTAGGAAAATTGAAGATTTTTTTTACAGAAAGAAATGTTCATTGCCCTGAACATTTTTTTTCCTGAAATATTTTTTTTTTTTAAACTATTACATTCATTCTGATAATCTCATTGATACCAAGGATTGTTTTTTTTTTTTTTTTTTTTTTTTTTGAGGAAGACCTCAGTTCAGTAGAAGAAAAGTAAATATGTGACATACTGTAAGTGGAATTTGGCAAATAAAGAATTTCTTTACAATTTTTATGAAACAACCTCATCATCTACATACATAAAACTATCTATTAAAGATTAAGTAACAGACAACTAGATTCAGTCTTCTAATACTGCAATTGTGTTTTGAAATTGATTTGAGCAGAACCCTAAAGGTGTGTTGACTCAACATTCAGGCTGTATCATTTCGACATTGGGCTGTTTGTGTTTGTGTCTGACAGTTTGTGATGATTTCCCTGAAGAGTCAGTGTGCCAGTTAGTCGTAGTCATTCTCTCTCTCTCTCTCCCCCTGTGTGTGTGTGTGTGTGTGTGTGTGAGTGAGTGGAGGGGGGGTTTCATGACATTATTTTCCACAAAGAGGGGACTTGTGATGTTGATATTCAGCATCATAATGTTTCATAAAGTACCTTAAGTAAAACACCTCAGGTTGTCCTCCTCTGTGCTGTATATGTATGTAGTAGTAATATTAATAATAGCAGTAGTGTGTTGCTTCTTTTATTCCCATTGTCATTAAATCTATTCAGTTTTATCCTGATCCATATTTGCCTTGTCTGCTTCTACCCAACCATGGAGCATTTTGTGTGTGTGTGTGTGTGTGTGTGTGTGTGTGTGTGTGTGTGTGTGTGTGTGTCTTCTGCCCCTAGATTATTGCACTTTGTGGACTGTGAAATGGCAGGTTAATGGAAGCTGCCGTGCCCACCTCATCTATTCACATAAAGAAAAGCACACTCTCACCCATCCCCTCTCTCACTCTCTCTCTCAAACTCACTCACTCACACACACACACACACTCATTTAACACACTGAAAAAGTGTGGGAGGTGATTGCTGTGACTACACCTGTAATCACACCACTTTATAGGGCCTCTAAGGCAGTCCCACGCACACGCAGAGAATACTGTATATGATCTTTCCCTCTGGATGTTGTCATTATGTCACATTATATCTGATTAAAGTTATTAAAGATCAGATGTCTGGTGCCAGATAGCCTCTAGAATGTAGTGGGCATTTTAATGTGTGTTACTTGAAATCTTTTGGTGTGGGCTCATGTGGGTAAGGGGTTCATTAGTCATTTGTCTAACATGTACTTACTTGTAGGAGGTGAACACAAATGCAACAGTGAGCATAGGCAAAAAGTCTTTTATTTAAAGCCAATTTCCCCATATCCTCCTGGAGTACTTTAATTAGCAGTTTGCCAGGATATTGATAAAAATTGCTTCTGCCCCGTCAATGACCTGTTTTTTCCCCGTGGGGAGAAGTAATACTTTTAACAGTCAATTTCAGAGTCTGTGTAAGACAAAAGAATGAACAGCAGACAGACTGACACACAAGCAAAAATGATGCTCATGACAATGAAGCCTTTAGTAATACAGATTAAGTGAAGATTGTACAGTACTGTCCTTCCAGTGCACTATTTCTCAGAAAACTGGATGGTGCCTGACAGTGGTTTTGAAAAAAAGGCATCCTGTTAATTCCTCTTATGTTCTTTTCTCATTATTTCACATTAACTCTTATTGTGGATTTAAAAACAGGTTTTAAGCAGTTGCATATAGATAAAACGGAATTTATTGGAGATTTTTTTTCTGCCTTGTTCTTTGATGGCTGACTGACATGTTATAAGCTTAATTAGTGCTGAATTCTGTATATCATTGAAGTGTAATTAATTTTACCAATTAGGATATAACTGCCGTCAGCTGTAGGCTGACTGACTCATCTGACATTGTGTTCGTGAAGTTCAGAAGGAACCTTTTTATTTGGCAACTTTTTTTTTTTTTTTTATCACAAAAACAAGCAAAAGGCTACATTTTTGTCAGTTTATTTGGTGAACAGTCACACACAGATCATGGATGCTTTCCACGCGTGCTGATCAACAAGCACTCGACAAGACATGCATGAGTGTTCTTAGCAGCATTGCTGCTGGTGCATGACTAACATTTACTGGCAATCACGAAGAGCTACATTTTCACATCTATAAAGTCAAAGTTTTCACAGGAAAAAAAAAACAACTAAAATGTATTTCTGTCCACATGGACATGACAAGAATTTCAACAACAGCCTTCTGAGAAAAAACTACTTCCAGTCAAAACATTATTATGTCCACATAAAGAATAAAATTAGAATTTGGAGAGAGTAGTATACAGACATTTTTCATCTTCTTTTAACCAAGACTCCTACTAGTCTCTCATCCAAATTCATACTGGCAGCTTTTTTATGCTTCTGTGTTCTGTGTTGCTATGTCCTTAAGCAATTCCTTCTTTTTCTGATTTTTTTTCTGCTTGAGAGAATGAAAAATGCATCAGTACAGAGATACCAATGTATTGAGTATTGCATTTCCAGCACATTTGATTTTGGTCAGATCAAATGACTCACTGTGTGGAGGTCATCACTCATGTCAGTCTTGCCTGCATTATATTTTCTGCCACATTTCTCCTGCATCATAGAATTCCATTGCTCCTCATCGCCCTTCTGGAGTTGGATGAAGGATCATTGATATTCTCCTTTCACTAAGATTTTTTACATCAGAAAGCTCATGTGTATTTTTTTTTTACATGTCTACATCCGTACTGTATCTGTGCATGTAAATCCATGTATGGAAGAGAGAGAGAAAGACAGAGAAATGTTGTGTGTTAGACAAAGTAGATAAAGTAAAATAATAAGTAAAATAATGAAAATAAGAGTCAGTCTGGATAAAAGGCAGTTTAGAAAGGAGAGAAAGACAAGCTGGATTAGAGAAATGAGAGGTGATGTAATGGGTTTGCTGGAAGCCAAAGCCTCAACACTGTACAAGATGCCAGTCAGCAAATTTTTTACACACACTGGGAAATGTTCCAAACCTTTAGCGTTATGCCGTTTCCAGGACAGGACGGCACAAACATTACAGGTCATGTTCCAACACAGACGTGATATTTCAGTTTCAGTAGATTTTCTTTTGCATGGAGCCAACAGACACATTAGATTATTTTTGACACATTTATCAAAAGAGAAACCTCATAAAATAATGCTGTTTTCATTTTAAAACATATAAATGTAAATATAAATCATATTAGATTCAAATATAAAACAATCACACACACACACACACACACACACACAGCACCCTTCCCAATTTTCCTTTGTTCACCAGTTATTCACCTCAAATGAACTAAATGTCATTTGTACTTGAATATTAAGCCCAGTTGGAGGGGTTAACCCTTTAAAAGAGGTTTGTTATATTGTGTCATATTGTGAATTGATGGATGAAATCCATTTTGTGTCACAATTGTGTACATAGCATTTGTGAATCTTGTGTCCTGTTACAAAGACATGAAGTCCTCCATCTTCAATATATATATTTTTTTAGCAATATCTAAGGACTCAAAAGTAGAATCCCACGACAATTATGTTAAAACTCACTGTGAAAAGTGCAAGAAGAGCAAGACGATACATTTTTTTTTAAAACAAAAATAGCATGGAAATAAATATAACACATGCCCACTGCAAAGATGACTTTACCCTAGATGGGTGGAGCACTAGGAAATGTTTTAAAATCCCTGTACTAAATGGACACTTTAGGTCATTTTATTATTGTACATCCACAGTTTATGATATGGGCTCTGAAACGTACTTGATAAGAAAAAAAATGAATTCAAAATAAATCTCTTTGCTAACCGCGTTTCAAATGAATAACAAGTCAATACAGCCAGAAAAAAAAACTACCACTTGAAAGTTGAGATACTCAAGAAACACTAATCCAAAGCCATCTCTGTTTTCCCGCCATGCTGTATCGCAAACAGCTCATGTCACATTAAACCAAACAACAACATAAGCATATTCAGGTTCTCAAAAAAAGCTGGTGATGATACATGGTCAACAAGTCACCTGGTTGAAGAAACAGTTCACAGAAATAGTGACAGACATGTCCTGATCTGCTCACCCTCAGTCACACCATCAGTAAAGTTTGCATGATGACAGATATACCTCTAATGAGCCAATATACAGCTCAGTGACAATCTCCCCCAAAATAAATAAATTCATAAAACAGTTTGCTTTGCATAATCAAAGTGTTTGAAGCCAAACAACTGCATTGTCAATCTAAATAATATTTACCTCATTATTTTTTGCTTTCACTATCGTTAACTGTGCCCAGAGTTACTACAGAATTAGCATAATGTGCTGCCTTCAAGAGATTTTCAAAACATCCCAATTACAGTGCAGGTGCAGCATGCGTCTAAAGTGTTAAACACACAATTTACATACCAAACTTGCTATGATGGGATATTCTCACTGTGTGTTGATCTTATGCTGTCTTTTATAATTAATAAATGTAATTATAGTATAACTTATAAAAATATCTTTATCATTTTGCAGCTGCAGCACAAACAAGCTCTGCCCCACTTGTTTCCTAAGCAGCAGCAGAAACCACAGCTCAGTATTGCTGAATGACATCACTGTTTAAGGTCTTTGTTTAAGTCTCAAGAAAAAGTTTCAGTCAGTTTTTCTATAGAAGGCTTTCTTTTGAGGCACATGCCAACACACACACATACACACACACACCTACACATAGAAGCAAATCCTCAAAACATCAGCATCAGTAAATCCGACCAATGTTTACAATGGACATTTGTACTGTGTTATATTTTGTTATCAAGCTGCATCTCTAAACCTTAACATGAATGTATCCAGTCATGAATGTATCCGGTCTTGTTTGACAGAAGGATAGTCTTTAGTTTGCCCACTCTATGGGCTACTTTGTAGAAGGATAGTTAAGTATTTGAAGGCCCCACTGCTGTTTTAATGACATGAGTAGTGTTTTCTTCTGAGGCAATCAATGGGCTTCTCTCTGTGATCTGAATGTGAAGTCTCCATGTGGCATCTTAACTTGTTTGCCTTCATACTGTCAGAAGCTATTACTGCAAAACACACAGCAAACTGTGGTCTCTTTTGGGCATCCACCAATCCACTTTTGAAGGGGAGTATGAGATGTACTTTACTTTTAATATATTTTTTGTCTTTGTTTTCATATTTGTGATATTTTTTGTAAATTCATCATGTGCTTTTCGAGATCAGCTAAACCTGTCAATGCTTTTCCTAACCATACACTGTCTATATTGAAAAGCAGCCCTTTATGACTCCACGATCCCCCTAAGGTGGCATGCCCTGCAGTTTGAGAGCCACTGCCTTAGGCCTTCCAGTCCATACAGACAGCACATATCCTGATGGTGAAAGTAAAAAAGACAACGAAGCACAATGACATGTCCAAACGGACTACTTATGAATAAAACAAGCAATCCTGCTAGCACAGGACGTATTGAGTAAGTCATGATTGTTGTTTTACAGCACAGCATGTAAACTAACCAGATCCCAGCTATCACCTTGGGATTTTCACAAACTGGGATTGACTCCAGACTTAACCACAAACCAGTGGCTTGTAGCCAAGAGGCTGTGAGAGGAATTTCTAGTTCTATAAATCAAAAATAATCTTTCATATAGTACATCTGCTTAAATCTCTTAATGAGATGTATCTATTAACAAAAGCATATTGCTGTGGTCACAACTAAAATCTAATTTAGTAGTAAAACTTCATATATTTAAACAGAAATCAATAAGTGGAGCATAAATATTTTGGCTCTGCTGTTGTTGTACGTGGTCAGAATCTACTTCTTCCTGGCCACAAGCCTGTAAGTGATAATTTGGTAGGCCAGCTTCCAGTTCAGTATAAGTTAGACCTAAGAGTATCATGGGATATGTAAACATAGAGACATGTTCATATTTTATGCATGCATGTAAACACACACGTGCAGGGACAGCGTTTCAGAAAGTCGAGTGGCTTTAATAGAGCTATAATGTCATGCAAAATTTGATCTGTGGGCTATTTATATCACTGGAATAAAGAGGGAAAGCTGACAAGTGATTTTTGATCAAGTACCACAGCTATAAACAGGCATAACCAGTCAGGAAGTAATGTACTGTAAAAGGGCCATGTTCACATGGATTTAGTTGATTTGCTAATGGCATAAACAACGACTCACCACTTATGATTAGGGTTAGGGTTATATCTGATAGATTAATAGTAATAATAATAATAGTAATAGCAAAAGTGAATGTGACTGTATGATTTGTGAACCATATCTTGTTGATGCTGTGCACATAGCAGACAATCATTATCCGCTAACTGGTTCTGAATCAATCCCCAGCCAATAGGCTGCAAGTATTTCAGCCTCCTTGCTTTAGTCATTATTGTTTTCTGTCACACAAATGTACACACTTAATGTTGGAGTGACCAGGTTAAATCTGTTTCCTGTTCAGTAATAATGAACATCTGGGTTTGGAAAGTTTTAATTATTTGCTGATTGCATTATTACTATGCAAGAAGGCACCTGCCCTGGAGTAGAGTAAAACATGAAAATAATGACAAAGAAAACATCATGACACCTTTAATATTTCACTATCAGTCTCACAAGACTCCATTCATTTTCTTTGTGTTATTTCTTTCCTTGCCGAACCTCTGTCTTTTTCCTAAGGTTTACGTTCTTTCCTTGATGCCAGCAAGAGAGATGGAACATTTTTGAAAGATGACATTTTCACAAGCTACTTAGATTTTATTCAAAATAAATCCTTACCAATCCAGCCGAGCACGCTTGGCACAGTATATCATAAATGTGTGAGGGTTTTAAAGAGGCATCAGGCAATTTGCAAGCTGATGACTCCTGAAATCCTGCGAGGTGATGTCAGTAAGCTCATAGTACTACTCACATACAGTATACCAACCTGATGACTTACTGAATACCAAAAGGAAGAGCAATCCAAGATTTTATGTAAACTGAGTCCATGCTTTATTTGGACAGAGTGCTCACACACCATTTTAGCAGTCAGGACTCTTAAGTTTCAATTTGTCACTTCCTGCTGGCTCAGAACATTTCCCCAAAGCATCTATACCCAGCAGAGGAATTTAATTTGAGTAAATAGAGCAAATCTACTGGGTGTGCATTAGTGGGGATGAGATGCTGTTGTCTGCTGAATTTCACCTTTTAGTTTATAAAATGGGGGCATTTTTACACAAAATCTTAGCAGCCTGTTGCAGCTTTAACTATATCATATGTCATATTTCATTTTTCAACATCTACAAAGCTTTTATACTTGGGGGCTACTGAGCAGATTGCACACTTTTTCAAAAGCCATCTGTTTTGAAAGTGATTGTTACCGTGTCTCATCTATTTGTTCTGTCTGTCAGTCATCGTATGTGTTTTCTCCACCTGACTGTGGCGTGTCCTCATGTCCTTTTTCATCACTTACAAAGCCTGTATTTCTCTGTTTACACTTACAGTTCTATCACACTGTTTGGAAAAATAAACACACACGCACACATACACAGCACACACACAAACCCTACACAAGTGCACACAGGGTCTTTATTATTATTTCTGGAAAATTCAGTGTGACTCCTGACTCCCGACCGCTGTTACCTCCGGAGCACTTCAGCTGAAGTACAGCAGGAAGTGAGAGTGATGGCACGGCATTGGAGACAACTGTGGCTGCTGCTAACACTGTATGGACTCTGATATTAAAGGAGGGAGGGTAAGAGAAAGGCAGAGACAAATGGAAAGAGGTCAAAAGCAGAAGAGAAAAGGGAAGAAAAGAGAGCGAGAAAGATCATTAATGTGAACCAAGAGCCCATTTCACTGATTTGTTGGAGGTCTACCAGGTGTTACTATGGGGAAGTGTGTGTTTTGACTTTGACTTTAAAAAACTCTACCTGCAAACTCTAAAGTAATGTAATGGTTGTAATTAAGGCCAGGTCCAGGATGACTTTAGTCCTGTGTGAAAAACACAGCCTCATTCATCTGAAGGGAGCCAGTCTGACTACATAGTAGTCGTACAAAGAAAAAAATAATACAGGGTCATCCTGTAAATACGTTTTACCTGGCTTGACTGCAATGCGACAGTAGGCCAATGCAGTGTTCAATCAAATATGTGCAAGCACACAGTACGGGTAGATTACTTTGCAATGTGAATGGCTTACTGCCACTTTTTTTACTTTGCAGTTGCTGCAAAAAAATATATTTTTTTAAATCTACTCTGACAGTTTTCAAGAGTTCCTGTGTCAGAGTATTATGAACTGATGTGTTCTGACTCAACAGGATCCGTTACTCAAACATAAAACATTGAGCTCTCATTGACACAGCCCACTATGTTGTTTTAATACACGGCTGTTTTCAGTCTTACCACCAACTACATGTACCATTTATGGACAGATATGGCCAATACTCTGATTTTCTTTCTTTGTGTTTTTTTCTTTCAAGTTTCAATTTTTTTCAAGAGCTCAATATTGTAATTCATTGCCTGTGAAACAAACACAACCTGAAGATCCCTAAACTACTACTACTGTGTTTCCATTGTTAGTATTTCTTTTTTATATTCACTGTTTTGTTTGGCTCTTTAAACGTGAAACAAAGAAAATAAATGAAATAATGCTGTAGTCTGTAAGGAAACGCCTGTTTTGTTGCAAACTTCAAGTTTCACTTCAGTCAATTTAGAATTTTCTTTCTCCATTATTCTTCTTTAGACAAAGGCAGGACAGCATGTGTCCATGTTTAAAAGTAAAAACATCTGAGTAACTATGGTGATTCATAAATGTTACAGAGATTAGACATTTCTTGATGAAAGAGTGATAGCGACGACCTGGTACCTACAATATAATAAAGGCTGAAATAAATATAGAAAGATACATATTGTACAAATTGTATGAATATTGTATAAATATTGTACATTATTTGTTATATTAGATCTCATAATGCTGCCTGTGATTTTTTTTTACCTGTCATGTATGTACTTATTTATCAGTGATGGTGATTATGTGGCTGTGTGCATTTATTATTTGGGGATAATTCAATTATTCCACAAGGTTGCGTATTATCATGGGTAACATTCATATGGAGCTCAACAAAGTGTGTGTGGGTTGATGGGAGTGGTTAAATTGATGATCAGAAAAAAAGAAAATGGACATAAGAAGAATTAGAGAAGGAGATGGAACAGTCTGTCCTCAACTGCCACAGCATCTGTGCCCCATCAGAGCAGCTTGCCTTAGCATAATATATACACACACGTGTGTGTGCATTTCATCTTCAAGTAAAAGAGAAACAATGGCCAGGAAATTTACATGCACATACTGTGTTGCCACATAAGATAAATATCTGTTTCTGAAGTCTCTATAGCTCGTTTGAAAAGATCCTTTCCACTGCATCTATGTCACTAAGTCACTGAAACATGATACATCTACAACCCTTTGTATATGATTCACTCAGTTTTCCTCCATCTATCATCAGTTATCCAAACTTATCAGTTATTCAAATTCGTTTACAGCTTACCAAATATTTTACGTCTTCAGATCTTCTTCTCCACCTCTTATCATTGCATCATTACTGTATGTTATCTGTATGAAGTTCCTAAAACTGTCACTGTCCCCCTATTTATAGCCACATCTAAAAGTTAAGCACAATGTACCAAATCTTGTAGAGAGAAAGGTCTTTACTAAAAATAATAATAATAATAATAATAATAATAATAATAATAATAATAATAATAAAAACAAGGGAGTATATATCTATAAAGTGAATCACACTGAACCTCCCACTTCCACATGTCTGTCTCTGTCTCTCTCCAGTCTCTCCCTTTCCTGCCTTCCTTTCATCCTTGCTGATACCAGCTGGGGCAAATCCACTAAAAATATACTTAAAATATCAATCTTAATGCCTCATCCAGCCATCCTCAGCAGATGGTAACTCACTGTTGTCTCTTTTATATACACCACCTCCACTCTGCAAAGTGTTGGCTTACTCTCAATCGTATTTATTTACCCAGCACTGCGTCTATCCATATTATCACCATCCCTCCTCCTCCTCCTCCTCAAGCTTCATTCACTGAAACTAAAGTCTCTCTCTACATCACCTCTGCCCCCTCTCTATGCATCTTCTTTCACTTACATCATCTTTTTCAGCAGTGCAGTTCAGACATGCACTACATGTATGTTTACTGCAGTAAACCATTCAGTTTATAGTCATGATAACTCCTGCTTACATATCCACTGTCTTCTGGAGCTTTTGATGACAAGATATTTTTTTCCTATCCCTGCTTCATCCCCCAAACCCAACAGCAAATTTTATGACTTGCATTGTACAATTTTCTTACTGTAGCTTCCCTGACTAAAATCTCACCCAAAAGTCCAAAGATTTATGTCCATGTCTTCTTCTTCAAATTGTCATTTTAATTGAATTTTCTTTAACCACAATATTTTCCCGTTCAGTGCCCTATACGTATTTCATAGGAAGTGTTTATAGTAAGATTGATGGCAATTGACGTAATCCACTTGAAACCGACTTCGCTGTGTTTCAAATTTTGAAAATTTAAAACTTTCCTCTCTTTTTTTTCCAATTTTTTCCATTGATCCCCACGCCCTATACACCTCATCCTTATTTCTTGTATTAGCCTTCGTTTCTCTAACATCCTCTGTTTTTTGACATCTGCTTCACTCATTTACCCCCTCCTACTTTCTTAATGTCCCCCAAACCACATTTTCTCATTTCTCATTTTCCTTTATTGCTCTCTTTCACCCTCCACACTTTTTTTTTGGTATTACCCATGCTCTCTCCAAATCCTCAACAGCCCTCTCCCTTCTAGGTCCTCGATCCTCCTCGCCTCTCTGCTTTTCCCTTCCATAACAACTCTTCCTCTTACTCTCTCTTACTTCTTGCTCATTTATACAGTATGTACTTTGAATTTTGACTTTCCATTCCCTCCCACTTCATCCATAGTAAACCTTCCCTCTGTATTTTTTAGCTGCATTCATTTCCTTTTTTTTTTCTCAGATGGGAATTCTGGGGTATTTCACTGAACACTACACCCACACACATGTACGCACACTCATTCTCCACTGGGTCTATTCTTATTCTACCGCTCCCTCTTATTTAGCTGTATTTCTGTGTTCCTCTCTTGCTCTCTAAGGTATGCCACAGCTAAGCCTAATATCTTCTCTCAACCAATCCCTTCCATCCTCTTACAAGCTTTGCAATCCCTGTTTGCTTGCACTCTCACTTCACTCTGGGCTCCTGTCTCCATCTGGCTCTCCCTGTCTTCCTCTCATCTCTCTACCAGGCCTGCGATGTAACAGGAAGGAGAATGTTACCTATTCCCTGTCTCTTCCTCTCTTAGTTTATTTTGCGTCCTCTCATCCTGAAAAAAAAAAAAAAAAAAAACAGTCTCTACCCTCACCTCTTGCTTTTCCTTTTCTTCACATTTTATACTATCTCCTCTCATTCTGTGTGCAGTTGTAGGTGCTATCCACTCTGTATCTCTGTATGCAACATTCCACCCCAAACCTGTAAACACAAACATACACTCATTGGGCAGACACATTGGGACCAAATAATTGGACAATGCTGCCATCTCCTGGACATGTATTGAAACATAATGGCCTTTTTTACTGAGGACAGTTCAGAGCAGTTGGAGAGACATCTGCATTTAGCTGCTTCAGTTTCACTGCCCTGTCATTATGCATACTGTCTGTTTTGTCTCTTGCTAAATTGGTTTGGCTCTGTGTAGTCATCAATAATCACTGATAGGGTTTCAATTTATAGGATAGTGGTTAGTGAGACCAAATCAGGACATGTGACATGGGACACGTCTTGTTCCTGTTCCTGTTATTGTGATGTCTGTTGTAGTTGTGGGTTTTCTGTGGTGTGTGACTTTCATTATAAAAGCATGCGTGCTCTGTCTGAGGCATTAGTTCCCGCTGACAATTCAGTGTCAGACAGTAACAAACTTTACCTTTAAGCTGAGATCTCCTCTGGTAGACTGGTGAGTTGATTAGTCAAAATATATTTGTAAGAAAAAAGAGAGTTGGTTTAGTATTTACTATGCTATTTATAAATATATTTGTCCAATAATTATTGAATCATTCTATTACACAGTCTAATAATTTAACACAACAATAGCTTAACATTAATACAACATTAATACATTTACATTTGCATCATCACTAAAATTCTATTGTCTAATGTGTAAACTCAATGACTGTTTCTCTAATTGCAGAGATGAAGAGCAATATGCTTAAACTTGCTCCCCTGTGTTTAATCATTTGCTGGATGCTTCCTGTTTTCTCCATGAAGCTGGTGAGTGGTACAGTTCATGTTTGTACATGATAGAAATATACAATTATTATTCATTATTTTTCCACATTATTTAGTTGTGATCTATAGTTAGCTCACTATGCCTGTGTGTGCTACATACTGACAAAAACAGAAATAAGACATGAGTTGGAGGTCATGATTTAGTGTTTTGCATATCAGTGAGCAAAATTATAAATAGCACAAAATGCACACTACAGCTAGACTGTTAACCAAACTGAAGCAGTGAGTCTGCAAATGGACAAGAATAGTATCCACAGACTAATGAACACAGAGTTCTATGTCTGACAACAGTAGAGCACCAAGTCTAGTGATCCCTGAGGCTCCCAGGAAGCATCTTCAGTATTCAATGGGCAGCAGTGTAGTACAGTATGTACAGAAAATGAAGAGGGCAGTGAGCAGTGAGCCAGTTGAGTCATATGGATTCACAGTTGTTCTGAATTTCTCAGCAGTGAGCGCAGCCTGCACAGCTTCAGTAAAAGCCCCAAAAAGAAAAAAAGAAAAAATATGTCAGTCAAACTCACATTCATAAAGTCAGCTACATTTTGTCATAGTATAGAGAATCTGTACCACTTCTAAAGGTTTTAAAGGTTCGTCCATGGCTTACACACTGCTATTTAATTCAGAGCTTTTCTATGAGGCACGTGTACCTTCCTGGGGTTGTCTGAATTTATGTGACTATTCTTCTGTTTTACTACATCTCAGAGGCAAACATTGCTCTTTATTCTTCAGTCATCTTTAGATACCACATGATTTTCAGATTAAGCTCAGTTCTTAAAACATTATGTACCATATTGTCATCTTTCTACCCAACAGAATATAAATCCATTTGAATATCCTAGCTATAACAACAACATTGTAAAAACAATAACACGTTTTGATGACATTTTAACATTTAATTTGTTTACTCAAGTTTAAGTTTATTACATGACTATATGGCTTTTCTTGTATTATGAAACTTTAATTGTGTAGTATTATCACTTAACTCAAGAAGACCTTTTTTCCCATATTTTTCTTTCTTTGACGCTAGATCCACACCTCCTTTTCACAAAATGACGTACAGGCAATCCCTCTGAACATGGCTGAAGATTCTGTTGATGACATGTACTTCGGCTGCAACAAAGAGATGATAAAAAAGATGGACAAATATTTAAAAAATGAGAAAAAAGAGACCTTTAAGGAAGTGTGGCAAAAGACAAATGATTGTACAAAAAGGAACCTTAAACAAAAAGATAAAGGAGATGAAGCTTTAACTGAAAATCACATGAGAGCAATCTGCATGTATACATCCAATTATGATAGCTTTTATGCAACATTCAATAAAGCTGTCCGGACAAGAGGAAGAAACTACACCTTGTTCCAGTTCCACTACTTACATTTCTGGCTGACATCTTCTGTGCAGATCCTCAATACTAATGATTGTCACACCTCTTACCGCAGAACCAAAGACGTGTTTAGTGGTGAAGTAAACCAGATAATTCGATTTGGTTCTTTTGCCTCCTCCTCTCTCAAAGGAACCATGCGTTCTATGTTCGGGAACACGACCTGCTTTGAAATTAAGACCTGTTTCGGAGCTGAATTGAAGAAATATCCATACCTTGGAAAACAGGAGCAAGAAGTGCTCATTCCCCCTTATGAGATGTTTAAGATAACAGGAATAGTTTCTGGGAAAAAAAGCAAAACTCTGAAAGACTGTCAGCGTGTGTTTACCGTAAAGAGTGTAGGAGTTCATAGCAACTTAAACTGCAAAATGTTGAAATAGAAATGTTTTTTTTCCATATAACTGGAAGAGGCAGCAAGCAAGCATTTCCTGATTCTTGTTCAGAAGATTATGCTTAGATAAGCCTTAGAAATAAATTACAAAATATCTACGTTTTCTTCTCAAACTTGATTCATGTTTGAGGGGTTCTTTGATTATAACAGGTTGAAGTTTCACGACATGACATTTATCAACATCAGCAACAGTTTCGTAGAATTCTCAAAATGCATTTGTTTTGTCTTCTTTTTTGTTTTTTAATGTTTTTTCTTCTATTTCTATGTGCAACTTATATTTTTGATTTAAAAATTTCTGAATTCCTTCAATACACTTGTGCAGACCAAACACCAATGCCAAAATGTGTTTTTTTTTTTTTTTTTTTTGGTAAACAATACACTATTCACTTGTTGTAAGTGGTTATCATATCATATCTAGACATTTCTAGATTGAATCAGAATAATGACATTAATTAATCAGAATCGATGGGGACAAATTATATAGATGAGAACAGGGAAACATGAACGTATCACACCCATTCTCTACTGATGATGATAATGATGATAATAATAGATAATAGAATACTTTATTTGTCCTGCCAAGAGGAAATTTATCTGTTTGATAGCATTTTAAAAAATCATGAAAATAAAGTTGACAGAAAAATGTAGAGAAAAAAAACAGAGAAAGTGCAAGTCTCCAGAGATGAGGAAGGCTTGTGGGTGTGATGTTTGCAGCTAGGACATGGCAGAGTGCATCACCTCTTGTTGGGTCATATCCTTGAGCAGCACAGTGCAGTCAGCTGATCAGTGTAAACAACTGGGCAACAGCTGAATGTCTCTCTTGTCATAGTTCATAAACAAACAAAAAGAAAAAAAAATATCAGAAAAAATTGTTATGTTAGTGAAAAATGTTTTTATAAGTTTAGGTAAAAAAGGAAAAAAAAAGGAAGAAATGAGATGCTGCTGTCAAACTGGCTGTTATTCACGTAGCGCCATGGCAACAACTATATAGACTGAAACTCAACCGTTAGACCACCAACCACAGAAAGTAGAAACCCATTCTTGTAAAAACAACTTCATTTCATTTAAGCCCCCACCTTAGCCCCCCACCTCAGCCAAAATTATATATATATATATAACATATATATATATATATATATATATATATATATATATATATATTATTTTGGGTCATTTTTGCATTTTAATGAGAGAGACAGTGTAGAAAGACAGAAAACAGGGAGAAGAACATGCAGTAAAGCTCGACTCGGTCAGGATTCAAAACGCCCTACTGATACATGCTAAAGTCATATCACAAATACACATAATTCATTTATGGCTCCACATTGATGGGCTTTACTGTTACAAGTGGTTCTGTACACCCTTGGGTTTAATTCTGTTTGTTTGGGTCTGACTAAAGAACTTCAGCTCAGTTAAAGTGTGAGTGTGGGTGCATGCAACCACACTCGCGTTGAACTTGTCAAAGTGCATGTTCACACTGTGTGTGCTTTTGTGCGTACAAAGGAAACATGTGTCTGAGTAGCTGATAAAACACAAATGACTGGGTTTCTAATCAAAACTTAGATCTCAGAGAACATACTTTTTTGTAACTTCTGAAAGAGTGTTGCTTTTTCAGTTTTTTCTGTATCTGACTATTGTTACATTTTGCAGCTGCCTGGTATGAAGCAGAAGAGTGTGTAGTATCTAACCAATGATCACCTGCCACCACCTACCAGCCATCTGTGTTTACACGTGGAAAAAATCTACAAAATGGTTAATAATGCAGTTTGGATCAAGTGGCCAACAAGCGCATCTATAGATTCACATTCCAGTTCCATTCTACAAATTTCATTTTTGACAAACAGATCTTAAGTAATAAGTGGAAGTGTACCAGCAATATCTACCATGATTTGGTAGATAGTACACTGAAATATGTTCCTGTTGAAAGTCATGATTCTTGTATTATCAAATTGTGACATTTGTTTTAGTCTATCACTATATTTCTCCATATAGAAGCTTTTGAATAACATATGTAGTTATGATTTGCTTTCTGTCCCTTCCTCAGATCACAAAGATGAGAATGGCCCAGGATCATCCATAGTCTTTGGAGCTGGGATGTTGCATCAAACAGAAACTGTGGGAATAACTGAACTGCATCATTTTTACAATGTCAGCTAATAAAGAAGGACTGGAACGTGTTGAAGAATCATATGGAGTTGAAGTCAGTCCTCCAATTATGATGTTGACATTTCACACGAGCCAAAGCCAAGAAGCCTTCAAAGAAAAGAGCTAAGAAATATTAACAAAATGTAAGCTCTTAAAAATCTGTAAATAGTATTTTACACATGATAGAGTCAAAGGCTCACTTCAGAGCTCACAGACTTAATCGATTTTCCACCAAGATCACTTTTAAATGGACACTACAAGCATTTACTGTACCAGCTTCAACTGGCACAAAGCTACATATACATCCTCCTCTTACATCCAGTCACATTCTAACACCTGTAACTACTGAAAACCTCTGCCTACAGCCTCCATCTGCATGTGTCCACCAGTGACACCATGTGTCCAATCTACATACCTTAAGATTCATCCATATAGCTGCAGCCCAAACCTGAACCTCCTCCACCAATGCACTCAGTCTCTACCAATGGCCAGCAACCTACAGTTTCCTCCTCCACCTGCAGATTTTAACACAGTTAGCTGTAGTCCGAACCTCCACCTACAAACACAGCAACTCGGAATCTCACCTCTACCTCTGTTGTCTCAATCCTTAGACAGAAAGCCACAGCTGAAAACTTCACCAACAAAACTTTCTGTCTGCCTGTACTACACTGCCACCTGCCTCTGAAATCCCCCACTTTGAGATTTCATAGACAGGTTTATGTTTTCAGTCAATATATTCTTGAAATAATAGATATAGAAAAATGTGAAATTGTGAAACTTTTAACAGTTTACTTGAAAACTAATTGAGCTAATCTATCAGGGCAAAGAATATGATCAGGAAAGATAGTTCTCAACTTGTCTTCAGTTACTCATTTTTCCTTTGTGGTTGAAAGGTCACAAGTTCTCATGCAAACACATACAAGTTGTGAACATCTAAATATGTGGCCAGGGAGTATTAATTTGTGGTTGTGTTGCATTTAAATGAGCCAAAGGTCATTAGTAAAAAAAAAAAAAAAAAACTTCTTTGTCAGAAACAAACAACACCTTGAACTTTGACCAAAGCTAAGTGACTAACAATGTTTTTTCCATCAGAAATGTGTGAAAGTCCCCACTCCATTTATTGTTGTTTGGCTCCATTTTCAGTCCCTATGGATCATTCTGGTATCTGCAGCAGACATCATGAGTAACAATTAATACAATGACAATTTTTCTAGACAAACTAACTAATGCCCCTGGCAAATCTGACTGGTGAAAGTCGACTTCATTTAGTGTTGTTTGGTTTCATTTCCAGTCCCTATGGTTCCTGCTGGCATCTGCAGTAGTGGTCTTTATTAATAATTAATACAATGAAAATATTTCTAAACAAACTGACGTTAGATCAATCAACCCAGATCTTTAGATTTGGGTTCTTTGCTTGTTATAAGTCAGGCCTGACAGATTTTGACAGTGATATTTGCATTAAGATCAGAGCTGTTCAGGTTTTTTTCTTTATTTTAGTGATGGGCTGCCTGATGATCAGTAAACAGAAATTCTCATCTCCCTTGCTCAGTATAACTGAGACAATTAAAGTGGAACCACAACTTCAAGACCTAGATCAAGTCACATGAGCTCATGTACTGTATATCTTGAAAAATGCAGGGATTAAGAGTAACCTGAACTGTAAGGTTGTGCACATATGAAAGCTGAAAGTGAAACTAACTCTATGCTTCACACATTTAAAGGCCTATTGCACTGAATCACTAATGGTGTTAAAACATGCACTTCTGCTGTTAGTGTTGTCATTGATGTAGTTAGATAGAAAAGAGGATGCGTTCAGTGTAGTGAGTGTGAAAGGTTAACCTCTATGTGTGAAAGGTTATTACCTCTCTAATGTGTTGAAAATTAAATTAATATAATTACTAACTTTTTTTATCCAAAGATATTTTATGGGCATTTTGCCTTTTTTTTTTTTTTTTTTTCGCCAAAACATTTTATTTTCTCTGTATAATATTAACAAGACTTTAGCTCATATTTCACCCTGAAGTGCTGTCATGAAAATGAGCTTGAGGGATACGTGGTATAGAAAATAGGTTAAGGTGCAAATAATCTTAAATAATAAAAATCAAGAGGACACATGCATGTGTCTTAAGCATTATATAAGAGTATTATTAATCCTGTAATCATACACAATTGATTCATTCTAAAGGAAGAGCAAAAATGTGCATATAAGTCTTTTAAATCCGTGATTTACTGACAGTAATGTCGCCTTTTTAAAATAATATAGATATGATGATATGCATTATAAATACTGTATTTTAGTCTGAAGAACATGAACTTCATATCAATAATCCAGCAAAGAAAAATTGTCTCGTCTTGTGAGGAGTGTGTGAGGAGCAGGGATTAACAGACTCTAATCTTTGCACTGGGGCCCTTGGAAAGTTAATCTGGCCTCCATGGGTTGGATGGATTTACAATGTGTAGCTTAGTATAGTTGATTTCTATAGTTGAATTCCTACACAACTGTGTATTGTTGCAGTGTGAACTGACTGTCCACCAGCAAACAAGTGATGAAGTATGTAATGAAGTATGTGATGTATATTTTTCCTTTGTAAGATAATAAAGCAGTGTTGTTAAGTATTAAAGATGTTAGGACATTTTTTTGGGTATTGCTGATGTCTTCCAGGTGCCAAATTTACAAGAAAAGCGCAAAACCTCAGCTGCTCCTGCCAAACCTCCAGTGAAGAGGAAACGTACGTCTGTGGCTTCTCCCTCTGAAGCCTCTGTTGAACATTCAGAGGTGCTAAATCTAACTGAGATCTGACTTTGTCATTTCTCTGAATAGAGGTTTCTGAATGATGTGTAGATTTGCTTTCTGTTCCTTCATCTGATCACAGAGATGAGAACGGTTGGGATCCACCTGAAAGCTTTCATCACCTATTTGCATCTGTCCACCCAGATCTACAGACTGACTCCACCTGAAGATTTAGATAGCTGCAGCCCAAACCCGAACCTTCACCAGCGCACTCATTCTCTACCTATGGCCTCTGCCAGCAACCTGCTGTTTCCTTCACCTGCATATTCTGACAGAATACATTATAGTCCAGACTGCCTCTGCCGCTTGTGTTGCCCCCACCTTCAGACAGACAACCACAGCTAAAAACTTCACCACCAACATTTTTTGGATTTTCTGCCTGGATTACACTGCATTACACATCTGCAGCTTCTTTGAAGAAAGTGCTGCCCACCAACTCCAGCCTCTGCAAACAACCTACCCCTGCTATGCCTTGAAACTCTAGTTACATCATCCTCCAGCTGCTTCCTCTGACAAGCCTCTTTCTACATCACCAAGCAATACTGTCAAATAGATTCTGGAACACATATGGAGCCCAAATATCCACCTTTAACCTCGGCTAGCCCAGTGAACAGCTCTTATCCACCTGCAGCCTCTGACATCCTCCATTTAGATGATTATAGTCATTGTGGCCTTGTGATTTTTCATACTCCACTGCTAGCAAATTATTAAATTATTGATTTCTTAAAGTGTTTTATGTGTTTATACACTATTTTATTGAAATCAATAAATTTGTCACCAGAAAAGTGAGAAATAGGTGAGTAGTGGTTTGAGAACAAGAGCTGGTAAGTGATTAACTATTATAAATGATTTAATAAAGTGGGTGGTTCATCAGTCTTGGGATTAGTAGTAGTAGTATGCCTGTGTCAAATTGTGATAAGCCAAAAGAAAAAAATGTTGCTTTTTAAAATAGTGGGTAATGATTCAATCCCCCCAAAAATATATTATTTGACTACTACCACAAATAAAAACATATATAGCCTACCACTAAGGACAGGGGAGACCACTTTGATCCCTGAATGCTGAAGGTTTTCTTCAGTTGTGCAGGCATCCCCACTAGATGGCAGAAGAACCCATAAAATTGAGATCTTGACAAACAGAAGAAGAGTTATAATGAAACAGTGGCACTTGAAACAGTGTAACTAAGGAGAAAAGAAAACTTACTTGGGGATCAACAACATCTGGGGACTTGCACCCCAGGATATGAAAACCGAAATAAACCAATATGATGTAAGTATACATGGGCACACAGTCGAGACTGAGGAACCAGAGACAGTGAAGTAAAGAAAACAAATATTTTTATTGAAATAATGCAAATGAATCAGGGTTGAACCCAAAAAGAAAGAGATTACAAACACAAGGTGAGCATCAGAAAAAATATTTTATCAAGATAAATATTTTAAAAGGCCGGCTATAATAATACTAAAACAGATAACTGAAATCAGTGGGCTGGGGCCTCAGTGGGAGGCAGGCTACCAGATATGTGCCCCTTCCTACTAGCCTGGGGTAAAACACTACAGAAATCATTACAAAACATGCACTAAGAGTGCGCCAGTGTCTACTTGCATGCAACAGGATTAAGGTCCTCACCATGGTGCCTCGCCTCCTACCTGACGACACCCAGGCTGCACTGAAAATCAAAGAAAGAAACAAAAAGAAGCTTCCTAAAACAAAAAGAGCAAAAAGTTAACAAAACCAACAACCCAATTGATAATTAAACCATATCTCAAATTAACATACAAATCCAAAGCAAGGAACCAAACAGATATGTACTTAAAAAAAATAAACAAGCTCAATAAACCTGGACCACAGGAATGAATCAAAACTGCAGGAAATGAGAAAAAATGGCCAAATTAAAGCAAAAGCATGCAAAAGGAACCAAAGAGTGCAAGGCCAGAAGCTGATCCAAAAAGATAAAAAAAAAAAAAATAGACAAAAAAAGGCAATCCTAATAAAAACAAAAAGAACAAAAACTCAAAAAGAAAAAAAAAACTGAGCAAAAACTGAAAAAAATGAACCTGTTCACATCACATACAGTAATACAGATCAGTGGAAGCAAATCAGAATTCAAGACTTCAATATTTTCTCCAAAGTAATTAACTTTTAAGCCATGAAGCGATTCAACCCTGCAAACGATGCAAATCAAAAAACTTTAATCATGCAATTATGCGCGTGGCTATATTATTTTTATGGTCAGATTGACCATGACTTCAGTCATCTTTCATTGACAGCTCCATCATTCTCACCACATCTGCAAAAACAAACATACACTCCGAGACACACTGAGACCAAAAAACTGGACTTCTTGTCATGTCCTGAAGAGTAATAAAACATCAATATCATGGCCTTTTTCACTGGGGACTGTTCACAGACATTTCATGATGGTAAAGCATATATTTACATGATATAAATTTATAGAGACATCTGCATTTAGCTGCTTCAGTTTCATGGCCCTGTCATTGTGCATACTGTCTGTTTTGTCTGCTAATTTGATTCGGTTCTGTGTAGTCTCAGTAATATTTGATAGAGTTTTAACTTAGAATAGTTGTTAGTGAGACCAAATAAGGATGTGATGCTTGTCTTGTCAAAAAAAAAAAAAAAAAAAAAAAACATGTTCCTGTTATTGTGATGTCTATTGTAGTTGTGGGTTTTCTGTGGTGTGTGTCTTTCATTATAAAAGCATGCGTGCTCTGTTTGAGGCATTAGGTCCCGCTGAAAATTCAGTGTCAGACAGTATCAAGCTTTACCTTTGAGCTGACATCTTCTCCTTTCCTCCTCAATAAACTGGTGAGTTAATTGGTCAGATTACATTTAGTATTTACCATGCTATTTTTAAATATATTTGAAATAGCATGAAATAGCATAGCTTTACACAGTCTACTAGATTAAATGATTTGAGAGGTTATGAACTCTAGAAAAGTGTTATTTATATTTACATCGTCACTGAAATTTTTCAGTGAATTGTCTAATGTGTAAACTCAACAACTGTTTCTCTAATTGCAGAGATGAAGAGCAAAATGCTTAAACTTGCTCCCCTGTGTTTAGTCATTTGCTGGATGCTTCCTGTTTTCTCCATGAAGCTGGTGAGTGGTACAGTTCATGTTTGTACATGATTGGAAATATACAATTATTATTCATTATTCTTCCACATTATTTAGTTCTGAACTAAAGTGTTTTGCATATCAGTGATCAAAATTATAAATAGCACAAGTTAGACTGTTAACCAAACTGAAGCAGCGAGTCTGCAAATGGACAAGAATAGTATCCACAGACTAATGAACACAGAGTTCTATGTCTGACAACAGTAGAGCACCAAGTCTAGTGATCCCTGAGGCTCCCAGGAAGCATCTTCAGTATTCAATGGGCAGCAGTGTAGTACAGTATGTACAGAAAATGAAGAGGGCAGTGAGCAGTGAGCCAGTTGAGTCGTATGGATTCACAGTTGCTGAATTTCTCAGCAGTGAGCGCAGCTTGCACAGCTTCAGTAAAAGAGCTCACCCCAAAAAATGTCAGTCATACTCACATTCATAGTCAGCTACATTTTGTCATAGTATAGTGAATCTGTCTTCTTTTCAATTTAAATTAGTTTTTAAAACATTATGTATCATATTGCCATCTTTCTACCCAACAAATATAAATGTATTTAATTATCCTCGCTATACAATAGCATTGTTACAACAATAACATATGTATCATGGCATTTTTATTGTGTAGTATTATCACTTAACTCAAGAAGACCTTTTTTCCCATATTTTTCTTTCTTTGACTCTAGATCCACACCTCCTTTTCACAAAATGACGTACAGGCAATCCCTCTGAACATGGCTGAAGATTCTGTTGATGACATGTACTTCGGCTGCAACAAAGAGATGATAAAAAAGATGGACAGATATTTAAAAAATGAGAACAAAGGGACCTTTAAGGAAGTGTGGCAAAAGACAAATGATTGTACGGAAAATAATCTTAAACAAAAAGATAAAGGAGATGAAGCTTTAACTGAAAATCACATGAGAGCAATCTGCATGTATACAACCAATTATGCTAACTTTTATGCAACATTCAATAAAGCTGTCCGGACAGGAGGAAAAAACTACAAATCGTTCCAGTTCCACTACTTACATTTCTGGCTGACATCTTCTGTGCAGATCCTCAATACTAATGATTGTCACACCTCTTACCGCAGAACCAAAGACGTGTTTAGTGGTGAAGTAAACCAGATAATTCGATTTGGTTCTTTTGCCTCCTCCTCTCTCAAAACAAACTTGAATTCTATATTCGGGAACACGACCTGCTTTGAAATTAAGACCTGTTTCGGAGCTGAATTGAAGAAATATCCATACCATGGAAAACAGGAGCAAGAAGTGCTCATTCCCCCTTATGAGATGTTTAAGATAACAGAAATAGTTTCTGGGAAAAAAAGCAAAACTCTGAAAGACTGTCAGCGTGTGTTTACCGTAAAGAGTGTAGGAGTTCATAGCAACCTAAACTGTTCTTTGATTTAAACATGCTGAAGTGTCCATAAATTCCACAGCATGTAATTTATCAACATCAGCAACTGTTTTGTAGATTTCTTAAATGCATATGTTTTGTCTTCTTTTTTGCTTTTATCTGAATTTCTATGTGCAACAAATATTTTTGTTTTTAAAATTTCTGAATAAATTCAAAACATTTTTGCAAGCACATTTTGTTTTGGTCTTTTAGGTGAACAATACACCATTCAGTTGTTGTAGGTGGTTATCATATAATATCTAGACATAATGTCTTGAATTAAAATGATGACATTTCTTCATCAGATGGGATCATTAAATGGGACAAACTGCAACAATATTGGCCCACATAAGTCCAGTTACCTAGGGACACATGAAGAAATGAAAGTCTGAATACCATGAATACAGAATAAAACTGAAAATGATCAAATAGCACTGTCACTTGTGTGCTATCTTTGCACTTCTGATGAAAAGTGTGGGCACATGTAAAGTAATATAATGCTCTTTACTTCTACACATTTTAAACCAGTGATACAACACAAGAGAAAACACAATGACAATTGTTTCTGTTTTTTGTTTTGTCAACCCAGAAACACTTCTCTATCATGTTGTAGAATTCAACACAGTTGTATTGTATAATGACCATACTGTTGTTAACATACATGACAAAGTTTAATGACTCAACTTTAGTCATTAGACCACCAACCACTGAAAATAGAAACTCATCACAGCAAATACAACTTCATTTCATTTGAACCCTTACAACCCCTTTGAACACTTACATTATCCTTTACAAACCCCATTAAAAAAGTGATGTTCTGAACTAAACACACTGATAATGTTGAGAACATTATCAGTTTGTTTCAAGTGAAAAAAAAATGCTCAGATTAATTGCATGATTAGTATCTAAATACATACTGAAGTTATATCACAAATGCACATAATTTATGGCTCCACAGTCATGGGCATTACTGCTACAAGTGGTTCTGTACACCCTTGGGTTTACATCTGTTTGTTCGCCTCTGTGAAATGAAATTCGGCTCAGTTAAAAGCATGCAACCACACTCATACTCTCTGACCACATGCTCTGAAACTGTTAAAGTGCATGTTCACATTGTGTGTGCTTTTTCATTGTGACAATGACCACAAAGGAAACGTATCTGCGTAGCTGATGAAACACAAATGACTGGTCATCTAATCAAAACGTAGATCTCAGAGAACATACTTTTTTATAATTTCTGAAAGAATGTTGCTTTTTCTAATTTTTTCAATATCTTTGACAATTGTTACATTTTGCAGATGCCTGGTATGAAGCAGAAGAGTGTGTAGTATCTAACCAATGATCACCTGCCAGCCATCTGTGTTTACACGTGTGAAAAAAATGTACAAAATAGTCAATAATGCAGTTTGGATCAAGTGGCCAACAGGTGCATCTATAGCTTCACATTCCAGTTCCATTCTACAAATTTAACTGTAGACAAACAGATCTTGAATAATAACTAGAAAAATACCATGATTTGGTAGATGATACACTGAAATATGTTCCTATTGAAGGTCATGATTCTTTCAATCATCAAATTATGACATTTGTTTCAGTTTATCACTATATTTTTCCATATAGATGATTTTGAATAGCAATTATGATATGCATTTTGGTTCTCTCTGCAGACTCTTCCTGTCTGCTTCGGTGCAGCTGGAGTACCACACTGAGATGCAGTACATCAGCAGACTCTCGATGCTTAATAAAGTTCTGTCTGTGCCTGAGCATAGTCATAAAAACATTTCAAAGGCTATACGCACTGGACGCTGTACTGCAAGATTAGATGATTGAGGTGCATTTATTTATTGATCTGTTCAATATCAATATTTAGAAATTTCCAAATATCCAAGTTAATCCATCTTCTCTCACCAGGTACAATTGCATTTTATTAATGTAAAATTAGAGGTATATTAATGTATCCTCTATGAGACATCATTGACTCATAGATATAGAAATGTGTGAAACTGTGAAACTCTTTTAATAGTTTACTTGAAAACTAATGTTGAGCTCTAAGTTAATCTATCAGGGCAAAGAATTTGATCAGATGAATCAGTTAGGCCTACTCATCTTTCCTTTGTGGTTGTCAGGTCGCAAGTGCTCACACAACCACAAGTTGCACATCTAAAAAAAAAATTTGGCCAGAGTGTGAATGTGGTTGTGTTGCATTTATATGATGGGTTATAAGAACTTCTTAGTCAGAAACAAACAACACACTGAAAACCAAAGTTTGACTAACAACATTTTCCGTCAGAGATGTTGTGTGAAAGTTTGTGCATCAGTTTGTTTTTAAAAGTGCCGGAGACAATAATCATAAACTTGAATGTGGTTTGAAGAGTGATGGGTACAATTAATCTATTCATCTGTTTGATGTTTGACCTTGGCCCAAACAGACATAAAAATAACCGACTAATGTCAGCATTTGTACTTACCAGGTTCTAGATCGGTTTCCTCCAGGGCTGAAGCTAGTTGTTAGCTTCAGGGGTTAAGCTGCTGCATCTCATCGGCCACACACACACACACGTTTGTTTTCATGCCTTGTGGGGATATTTCATTGACTTTCATTCATTTCCTGGAGACTTTCCCTAGAGATCCCATATGTTGGTACCACTTGTCCAAGATTTATCTAAACCTGACCCTAACCTGAACCAGACCTGAAGTCACGTCTTCACCTTCATTTTTTGTTTTCTACATCCTGGGGACCAGCTTTTTGTCCCCACAAGGGAGACAGGTCCCTATAATGTGAGTGTGTAAACAGGTTTAAGTAGGAACAATGTAGGAAAAACAGGTACATACACACACACTCTCTCTTTACTCACACACCACGCTGATCCCTCTTGCTTCACTACTCTCACACACACACACTTTACACTACTTTATAACAATATGGACAGGAGGAAATGTACAACATCATTACATTTATGTCTGCAGGTCTGCATGTTAAGAGGAAGAAAAAAAGAAAAGAAAAACAACCGGGAGTGTAGAGGAAATTACCATCTCGTTAATTTATGCAGATGGTAATTTAATCTGCATAAATTAACGAGATAGTTAAAAAAAATGCCAACAACACATTTTTATTATTGTTTTTGTGGTCATTTTTAATGATTACGATAGTTAATAGCTTCCACGAAAAAAGTAGTCCCCTAATTGACGGATCAAACTTTACTTAAGCTTTACCCCTTCACAGTGATTTATTTTACATATCCGGCAGGACTCCAGATCCGCTTTACTTTACTGACTTACCTTATGAACAGATTCAGTGGTAGCATCCTTTAGTGATGTTTTATTTTGTTTGTTTGTTTGTTTTGCTTTGTTTTTTTAAGCAGATGTGGGCCAAATGTGGGCCAGTGTGGGCCTGGACTGTCATCTGTGATTGGTATTTCATTCTAAATGTTGGCCATACACGGCCTAAATAAATCCTCATACAATTTCTCATCTTGAAAATACATATTTTTTATTTAGTATTTATTATTATATATATTATTTACTTATCAAAATGAACAAAACACATTTACAAACGGGCAAAAACAAAACACTTTACTTACGTTATATTATAAAAACTGTTCAGAAGAAAAAAATAAATGTTCAATCTTGTTTGGAATAAACTAAAAAAGAAAAAGAAAATACATCAGATAAAGCTACTCATTTCCTGTTATTGTCGAGATGTTTGTCCGGGCAAGGCGCCCACCCCCACGGTCAGATACCAAGTAGAACCACCTGATGGCATGTCCATTTATTTCAGTATCTGTAGTTTTTTCAGGGTGAGGACTCTTGCGCACAGCCCCTACAAGATATGCAAAGGAAATAAACACAAAAAAAGTAAACATTAGGTAAAAGAATTTAAGATTTAAAGATTCTCAGTTACAATAACAGATCAAAGGAGAAATCTGGTGTGAATGTTACTACAGATCACCAGCCTATTTATAGTTAATATTAAACTGGACATTGCCATTAATAGTAAAGCTATGGATCAGCTGACGGTGCTTAGCAACAAATTTTTGTTTAGAGATAAATGATGGTACTACTTGCGGAGTAATATGAACCATGAGTCACAGGCGAAAAGTTCATTTTCCTGGACAGCGGTCTGATATACAGCTCTGGAAATCTGTATATCAGTCTTTCTGAAGGACGCATGAATCAAACCATGTACAAGGTTATCCTTGAAAAAAACTTGCTTCCTTCTGCTCTGACAATGTTCCCCAACTCAGAGGACTGTTTTTCCAGCAGGACAATGCTCCTTGCCCTTGCCCACACAGCTAGGTCAGTCAAGGTACGGATGGAGGACCACCAGATCAAGACCCTGTCATGGCCAGCCCAATGTCCAGACCTGAACCCCACTGAAAACCTCTGGAATGTGATCAAGAGGAAGATGGACGGTCACAAGCCATCAAAGCTGAGCTGTTTGAGTTTTTGTGCCAGGAGTGGCATCAGGTCACCCAACAGCAATGTGAAAGACTGGTGGAGCGCATGCTGAGAGGCATCAAAGTCATTTAATGTCATTAAAAGTCAGGGTTATTCCACCAAATATTGCTTTCCAAACTCTTCCCAAGTTAAAGCATTAGTATTGTGATGTTTCAAAATAAATATTAACTTGTTTTGTTTGTGTTATATGAGGTCTGAAATCCCTGCATCTTGTTTGTTATTTTAACCATTTGTCATTTTCTGCAAATAAATTCTACAAATGACAATATTTTTATTTGGAATTTGGGAGAAATGTTGGCACTAGTTTAAACAATGAAAGTAAAATGTTTATTTTACTCAAAACATACCTGTAAATAGTAAAACCAGAAAAAAACTGATAATTTTTTTTCCCAGAGCTGTACGTAACAATGATCCTTTATCAAGAAATAACAGACTGTATAACGTTTGGACGTCATTGAAGTGAATGGAGCGCTCAGCAGCTTTATAAAGAGCCGTGTAATAAAAATAGATAAAATAATCATGACCTATATAAACTCAAATTATCTTACAAACAAATATTTTTTTCTCTCACTGTACTAGTGTAACATAACTGAACAATTTCTCAAATAACTTAAATTAGTCCTTTTACCATCAAATATTCAAAAACAATTTATGACATGAGCATTTAGTGCTACAATCCCGGTAAGTTTTCTCTCTTTATCTTTATACAGATTCACAACCTTAGCGGTTAGCACACACGGCTAGCGGCTAACTGCTAACGTTAGCTTCGCGGCTAATGCCGGTTTTACTAAACGCCTTTTATGTTAAACACACAATTGAGTCACCGCCGAGCAGAAAACTTGTTTTCAGAATTTCTTGTTTGATAGAAATAAACACACTAAACACCTTTTTTTTCTGTATATTGCACTTTACAAGAAAAATGAAGAGACTGCCACTTGATCTGCTACGTGTCACTGACCGTTAACTTACAGTGCGCGTGCGTTCCGTTGAAAAGTGGCGCGTTCGGGTTGTGACGCTGGACCGGATCACATCCGCACCAGTCTGACGGAGGCGCAGACGACCGTTGGCGCGAGTTTGGCGCCGTCGTTCTGCAAATCCGCCAAGTATAAGTCCGCCAATTTGGAGGTGGTCAACACAAATTCGGGACCGTGCTGGTGCTGAGGCACATATCAGATCTGACTGCTAAGTGGATTTGGTGATTGGAAAACGGATCCGGCACATATGAAATTGCTGTAAGGACAAGTGGATTATCAATACTCTCTATTGATAACAACAGGGCCAGGAGTGTGGATTTCTCGTCGTAGAGTGAACTTATAACGGGTGAGTTGCAGGTTTCTTTTGTTATTGCAAGTGTTTCCTGTAGCTTATGGTGGGAAATGCGCACTTTCTGTTGTAAAGTATGGCCGACCTACCACACTGAAATGAGGAATACATTAAGAGATTGATAACCTGACATAAGAATATTGAATGAATATTAATATGATATTCACTGATGCCCTGACTCAGACATGGGAGCCAGTGTCTGTCCTACTAATATTTATACTCAAGATAAACATTTAATTGATAACCATTTTTAAAAGTGGTGTAGTAGTGCTGGGGACATGTCCCCTGGCAAATCTGACTATGGTGAAAGTCGACTTCATTTAGTGTTGTTTGGTTTCATTTCCGGTCCCTATGGTTCCTGCTGGCATCTGCAGTAGTGGCCTTTATTAATAATTAATGCAATGAAAATATTTCTAAACAAACTGACGTTAGATGTAGTGATCAGTCAACACAGATCTTTAGATCTTGGGTTCTTTACCACTACTTGTTACAAACCAGGCTTGAAAGACTTTGTTAGTGAGTTTTGCATTAAGATCAGAGCTGTTCAGGTTTCTTTCTTTATTTTAGTGATGGGCTGTCTGATGATCAGGAAACAGAAATTCTCATCTGCGTTATAAGATGTTCAGTATAAGTGAGACAACTAAAATGGAAATTAAAACTTTTAGACGTCAAAACTTCAAGATGTGTGTAACAGCATGTGTCTTATACATAGTAAGTGTTGAAACTTAAATTAATGTAATAACTGCCCCTTTTTAAAAAAAAAAAAAAAAAAAAAGTCTTTAGTAACAGAGTAAATGAATATAGACAGGAAAGCAGGGGAAAGACATGTAGCAAATGCTCAGCACAGCGATCGCTGCAAGATGTATGCGCCAACATGGTATACCATAACCTGTCAGCCATCTGGACGTCCAAATCGCTAACTTTTTACACACAACCTGTAGCTGAGTTCAAAGGTAGAATCTTGGAACAGTATGACTGAGGTCACTGTCAGTATTCCATGGTTGCTATGTTTGTCACCATGTGCATCATTCATACACCATCATCATTTAAACAAAACCGGCAAAACAGCGAAGGAAAAACATTTATTTGACAATTTCTCCACAACTAACACATCTCCCAAGGACTTCTCTCAACTTGACAAGAACTTACAGACACTGACAAAAGCCAAACAACAAACTTCCATCATGGAAAAAGTAAGATTTTTTAAAATTGTATTTTCTGTGTATAATATCTACAAGACTTTAACTCATATTTCATCCTGAAGAGCTGTCATGAAATTCCCCCAACACAGCTTGAGGGGTACATAGTGAAATAAAAATAGGTTAAGGTGCAAATAATCTTAATTAATAAACATTGAGAGGACACGTGCATGTGTCTCAAGCATTATATGAGAGTATTATTAATCCTGCAATGGTACACAATATATTCATTCTTAAGGGGGAGAAAAATGTCCATATAAGTCTTTTAAATCAGTGATTTACTGACAGTAATGTTGCCTTTTTAAAATAATATGGATATGATGATATGCATTATAAATACTGTATTTTGGTCTGAAGGACATGAACTTCATATATACTTTTTAGATATGTGACATGCAGGATTTAGCAACACACAAGCAGCCAATCAGTAATCTAGCAAACAAAAAACTGTCTTGTCTTTACAAAGTGTATGAGGAGCAGGGATTAACAGACTCTAATCACTGGGGCCCTTGGAAAGTTAATCTGGCCTCCATGGGTTGGATGGATTTACAATGTGTAGCTTAGTATAGTTGATTTCTATAGTTGAATTCCTACACAACTGTGTATTGTTGCAGTGTGAACTGACTGTCCACCAGCAAACAAGTGATGACAGCAGAAGAAGGAGAGTCTCCACACGTCAGGCAGAGCGCACAAGGAATCCTGCGACCTACTGTCCATGCTGCAGGGACGACCAGGTCAGACATTTGATTTTTTAAAAATACATGTTTGTGTTACAAACACACAACTGGGGAATTAGTTAGAATCTGTTTTACAATGTGTCAAAGACAGAACACATTGTCGATGTAACATGGTTCTGTCTGTACAGACCTTAATGAACTCACCTCAAGGAACTGACATTTCTTTAATGGTCCTGTTCCATCAGGTTTTGCACAGCTTCATTCTGTGACCTCACTTTTTAGTATTGTGTTGACTGTTGTTATACTTTACTACTTGAATTCATGTTGCATTCAGGTGTAAAAACACAGAGATTATAAGTGTAAAATTCTACATAATGGGCAAGTAATTATCTGCAGTGTATGTGATGTATATTTTTCCTTCATAAGATAATAAAACAGTGTTATTAAGTATTAAAGATGTTAGGATCTGACATCTTTTTTGGTATTGCTGATGTCTTCCAGGTGCCAAACTTACAAGCAAAGCGCAAAACCTCAGCTGCTCCTGCCAAACCTCCAGTGAAGAGGAAACGTACGTCTGTGGCTCCGCCCTCTGAAGCCTCTGTTCAACATTCAGAGGTGCTGAATTTGGTCCACAGACCTCAGTCTCCCATCCCAGAGGCTGACATGCCCGTGGCCTCACAATGGACCCCTCGTCCTCAGCCCAGCACGGCTCCAGTGCAAGACGACAGCCCACTGCGAATCCACTGCTGTTCCGCAGAAGAATACTAGCAAATCTACCATGAAGTGGTAGATGATATGCTAAAGTATGTTGTCATTAGTAGTTAGAATTATTTCATCGAATTGAGACATTTTGTCATTTCTCTAAATAGAAGTTTCTGAATGATGTGTAGTTATGATTTGCTTTCTGTTCCCTCATCCGATCACAGAGATGAGAACGGCCGGGATCGTCCATACTCTTTGGAGCTGGGACGTCGTATCAAACAGAAACTATGGGAACGACTGAATCGTCCCACGTTTACAATGTCAGCTAATGAAGAAGGACTGCAACACATTGAAGAATCATATGGAGTTGGAGTCAGTCCTCCCAATTATGATGTCGACATTTCACATGAGCACATATGAAATTGCTGTAAGGACAAGTGGATTATCAATACTCTCTATTGATAACAACAGGGCCAGGAATGTGGATTTCTCGTCGTAGAGTGAACTTATAACGGGTGAGTTGCAGGTTTCTTTTGTTATTGCAAGTGTTTCCTGTAGCTTATGGTGGGAAATGCGCACTTTCTGTTGTAAAGTATGGCCGACCTACCACACTGAAATGAGGAATACATTAAGAGATTGATAACCTGACATAAGAATATTGAATGAATATTAATATGATATTCACTGATGCCCTGACTCAGACATGGGAGCCAGTGTCTGTCCTACTAATATTTATACTCAAGATAAACATTTAATTGATAACCATTTTTAAAAGTGGTGTAGTAGTGCTGGGGACATGTCCCCTGGCAAATCTGACTATGGTGAAAGTCGACTTCATTTAGTGTTGTTTGGTTTCATTTCCGGTCCCTATGGTTCCTGCTGGCATCTGCAGTAGTGGCCTTTATTAATAATTAATGCAATGAAAATATTTCTAAACAAACTGACGTTAGATGTAGTGATCAGTCAACACAGATCTTTAGATCTTGGGTTCTTTACTTCTACTTGTTACAAACCAGGCTTGAAAGACTTTGTTAGTGAGTTTTGCATTAAGATCAGAGCTGTTCAGGTGTCTTTCTTTATTTTAGTGATGGGCTGTCTGATGATCAGGAAACAGAAATTCTCATCTGCGTTATAAGATGTTCAGTATAAGTGAGACAACTAAATGGAAATTAAAACTTCAAGATGTGTGTAACAGCATTTGTCTTATACATAGTAAGTGTTGAAACTTAAATTAATGTAATAACTGCCTTTTTTTTTTTTTTTTTTTTTAAAGTCTTTAGTAACAGAGTAAATGAATATAGACAGGAAAGCAGGGGAAAGACATGTAGTAAATGCTCAGCACAGCGATCGCTGCAAGATGTATGCGCCAACATGGTAAACCATAACCTGTCAGCCATCTGGACGTCCAAATCGCTAACTTTTTACACACAACCTGTAGCTGAGTTCAAAGGTAGAATCTTGGAACAGTATGACTGAGGTCACTGTCAGTATTCCATGGTTGCTATGTTTGTCACCATGTGCATCATTCATACACCATCATCATTTAAACAAAACCGGCAAAACAGCGAAGGAAAAACATTTATTTGACAATTTCTCCACAACTAACACATCTCCCAAGGACTTCTCTCAACTTGACAAGAACTTACAGACACTGACAAAAGCCAAACAACAAACTTCCATCATGGAAAAAGTAAGATTTTTTAAAATTGTATTTTCTGTGTATAATATCTACAAGACTTTAACTCATATTTCATCCTGAGGAGCTGTCATGAAATTCCCCCAACACAGCTTGAGGGGTACATAGTGAAATAAAAATACGTTAAGGTGCAAATAATCTTAATTAATAAACATTGAGAGGACACGTGCATGTGTCTTAAGCATTATATGAGAGTATTATTAATCCTGCAATGGTACACAATATATTCATTCTTAAGGGGGAGAAAAATGTCCATATAAGTCTTTTAAATCAGTGATTTACTGACAGTAATGTCGCCTTTTTAAAATAATATGGATATGATGATATGCATTATAAATACTGTATTTTGGTCTGAAGGACATGAACTTCATATATACTTTTTAGATATGTGACATGCAGGATTTAGCAACACACAAGCAGCCAATCAGTAATCTAGCAAACAAAAAACTGTCTCGTCTTTACAAAGTGTATGAGGAGCAGGGATTAACAGACTCTAATCACTGGGGCCCTTGGAAAGTTAATCTGGCCTCCATGGGTTGGATGGATTTACAATGCGTAGTTTAGTATAGTTGATTTCTATAGTTGAATTCCTACACAACTGTGTATTGTTGCAGTGTGAACTGACTGTCCACCAGCAAACAAGTGATGACAGCAGAAGAAGGAGAGTCTCCACACGTCAGGCAGAGCGCACAAGGAATCCTGCGACCTACTGTCTATGCTGCAGGGACGACCAGGTCAGACATTTGATTTTTTAAAAATACATGTTTGTGTTACAAACACACAACTGGGGAATTAGTTAGAATCTGTTTTACAATATGTCAAAGACAGAGCACATTGTCGATGTAACATGGTTCTGTCTGTACAGACCTTAATGAACTCACCTCAAGAAACTGACATTTCTTTAATGGTCCTGTTCCATCAGGTTTTGCACAGCTTCATTCTGTGACCTCACTTTTTAGTATTGTGTTGACTGTTGTTATACTTTACTACTTGAATTCATGTTGCATTCAGGTGTAAAAACACAGAGATTATAAGTGTAAAATTCTACATAATGGGCAAGTAATTATCTGCAGTGTATGTGATGTATATTTTTCCTTCATAAGATAATAAAACAGTGTTATTAAGTATTAAAGATGTTAGGATCTGACATCTTTTTGGGTATTGCTGATGTCTTCCAGGTGCCAAACTTACGAGCAAAGCGCAAAACCTCAGCTGCTCCTGCCAAACCTCTAGTGAAGAGGAAACGTACGTCTGTGGCTCCTCCCTCTGAAGCCTCTGTTCAACATTCAGAGGTGCTGAATTTGGTCCACAGACCTCAGTCTCCCATCCCAGAGGCTGACCTGCCCGTGGCCTCACAATGGACCCCTCATCCTCAGCCCAGCACGGCTCCAGTGCAAGATGACAGCCCACTGCGAATCCACAGCCGTTCCGCAGAAGAATACTAGCAAATCTACCATAAAGTGGTAGATGATATGCTAAAGTATGTTGTCATTAGTAGTAAGAATTATTTCATCGAATTGAGACATTTTGTCATTTCTCTGAATAGAAGTTTCTGAATGATGTGTAGTTATGATTTGCTTTCTGTTCCCTCATCTGATCACAGAGATGAGAACGGCCGGGATCGTCCATACTCTTTGGAGCTGGGACGTCGTATCAAACAGAAACTATGGGAACGACTGAATCGTCCCTTGTTTACAATGTCAGCTAATGAAGAAGGACTGCAACACATTGAAGAATCATATGGAGTTGGAGTCAGTCCTCCCAATTATGATGTCGACATTTCACATGAGCCAAAGCCCAGAAAGCCTTCAAAGAAAAGAGCTAAGAAATATTAACAAAATTTAAGCTCTTAAAAATCTGTAAATAGTATTTGACACATCATAGTGTCAAGGACTTATAGAGTTCAAAGCTCAAAAACTTTTTACAACCACTTTTAAATGGAATTCTGCCTTATGTAGAATGAATGCATGTAATTTGTATACATTACATGTAATACATTCTACCACCTGTAACTACTGAAAACCTCGACCTACAGACTGTCTCCACCTGAAGATGCATCCAGATAGCTGCAACCCAAACCAGAACCTCTACGACATAGAGCCTTAGTCAGTTACATTCTAACACCTGTAACTACCGAAAATCTCTACCTACAACCTGGTCAAGATTTATTCTACCACTTCTAACTACTAAAAACCTCTAACTACAGCCTCGTCCAGTTACATTATACCACTCGTAACTACTCAAATCGTCCACCTACAGCATGGTCCAGTTACAATCTACCACCTGTAACTAGACAATCTGCAACTACAGCCTCTATGACCTATCTGCATCTGTCCACCAGAATCTACAGACTGCCTCCACCTGAAGATTCATCCAGATAGCTGCAACACAAACCTGAACCTCCACCAACGACAGCCTTGGTCAGTTACATTCTAACACCTGTAACTACTGAAAACCTCCACCTGCAGCCTCGTCCAGTTACAATATACCACCAGTAACTACTGAAAACCTCCACCTACAGCCTCATCCAGTTACATTACACCACCTGTAACTACTGAAAACCTCCAACTACAGCGTGGTCCAGTTACAATCTACCACCCGTAATTAGACAACCTGCAACTACAGCTTTCATCAGCTATCTGCATCTGTCCACCAGAATCTACAGACTGCCTCCACCTGAAGATTCATCCAGATAGTTGCAACACAAACCTGAACCTCCACCACCGACAGCTTCGTTTAGTTACATTCTACCAAGTGTAACCACAGAAAACTTCCAACTACAGCCTCATTCGGTGACATTATACCACCTGTAACTACTAAAAACCTCCACCTACAGCCTCATCCAGTTACATTATACCACCAGTAACTACTGACAACCTTCACTTACAGCCTCGTCCAGTTACATTCTGCCACCTGTAACTACTGAAAACCTCCACCTACAACCCGGTCAAGATTTATTCTACCACCCGTAACTACTGAAAACCTCCAACTACAGCGTGGTCCAGTTACAATCTACCACCCGTAACCAGACAACCTGCAACTACAGCTTTCATCAGCTATCTGCATCTGTCCACCAAAATCTACAGACTGCCTCCACCTGAAGATTCATCTAAATAGCTGCAACCCAAACCTGAACCTTCACCACATACAGCCTTGGTCCAGTAACATTCTACCACATGTAACTATGGAAAACCTCCACCTACAGCCTCATCCAGTTACAATCTACCACCCGTAACCACAGACAACTTGCAACTACAGCTTTCGTTAGGTATCTGCATCTGTCCACCAGAATCTACAGACTGCCTCCACCTAAAGATTCATCCAGATAGTTGCAGCCCAAACCTGAACCTTCACCACCGACAGCTTCGTTCAGTTACATTCTAGCACGTGTAACCACAGAAAACCTCCAACTACAGCCTCATTCGGTTACATTATACCACCTGTAAATATGAAAAACCTCCAACTACAGCCTCCATGAGCTATCTGCATTTGTCCACCAGAATCTACAGACTGCCTCCAACTGAAGATGCATCCAGATAGCTGCAGCCGAAACCAGAACCTCCACCACCGACAGCCTCGTCCAGTTATATTCTGCCACTTGTAACTACTGAAAAACTTAACCTACAACCTGGTCAAGATTTTACTTGCAACTACAGCTTTCATTAGGTATCTGCATCTGTCCACCAGAATCTACAGACTGCCTCCACCTGAAGACTCATCCAGATAGCTGCAGCCCAAACATGAACCTCCACCACCTACAGCTTCGTCCAGTCACATTCTACCACCAATAACTACGGAAAAAATCCACTTACACCCTTGTCCGGTTACATTCTTCTACCCATAACTATGGAATACCTCCATCTACAGCAAGCAGATTTTGACAGAATACGCTACAGTCCAAGCTGCCACTGCCAAAGCTGTTGCCCCCACCTTCAGACAGACAACCACAGCTGAAAACATCACCATGCCCAGCAACTCAAGCCTCTGCAAACAACCTACCACTGCTGTGCCTCCAGCTGCTTCCTCTGACGAGCCTCTTTCTACATCACCAAGCAATACTGCCAGATAGATTCTGAAACACAGATGGAGCCCAAATATCCATCTTTAACCTCGGCTAGCTCGGTGAACAGCTCTTATCCACCTGCAGCCTCTGTCATCAAATTATTAAATTATTGATATCTTAAAGTGTTTTATGTGTTTCATGTGTTTAGATACTCCTTTTTTTATTGAAGTCCATTAATTTGTCACCAGAAAATTCATGGTTTTGTTAAGCGATCAGAGGTCATTAAATACTTGATCTGATAAATACTTGGAATGATTTGAAAACAAGAGCTGATTAATGATGCTTAATGATTTCATAAAGAAGATGGTTCATCAATCTTGGGATCAGTAATTGTCAGTAACACGATGACTGTTATGCCTGTGTCAAATTGTGATAAGCCAAAAGAAAAAAAATATTGCTTTTTAAAACAGTGGGTAATGATTCAAATTAATTATACCACTAAATTACACAAATTCTTAAAAGGTGAGAGTGACAGGTGAAACCAGTTTGATCTCTGAATACTGAAGGTTTTCTTCAGTCATGCAAGTGTCCCCACTAGATGGCAGAAGAACCTGTTTAATAAAACTGAGGCCTTGACAACAGAGGAGAGAAATATATACCATATTGACCCGAATATAAGACACCCTGAATATAACCGGCCCCTCTTTTAAAGACCCATTTTTGGAAAAATTAGTGACTGACCACATGCCCTGTAATAGCAAGCATGCATCATCAAGGAGTGGTTTTTATATCTTTGTTTTTTTAAATCAGTATTTATTTGGGATTTTTGTTCTTAATGATAGAGACAGGAATGGAGGAGAGCACACACAGTACAGCTGCACAATATATATATATATATATATATATATATAGGTGTTTAGGTGTTTAACATTAACATTAGCATAACAGCTAACTAAAGCCGTTTAGCACTACAGCTACCAAGACACTGGCCTAATTTTGAAACTATGGTGGGAAGCCACAGTCTCGTCAATGTCTGAGAAACACTGTCCTCAGCTGTTTGTTAACTTGCTCGGTGTTTGAGTCAGTGTTTTCTAGTGAGTCTCTGTGTCGCGGTCGCATCTGTCCAAGTCACTGGTGTTTGTGTGAGAGAGAAGAAGAAGCTCTGGGGAGAAGATGTTTGACACCACCTGTTGGTTTAGAGCCCCAGGTCTCTGGACCTCGAATATAAGACAACCCATCTTTTTCAGACTTTTTCTAGGAAAAAAATACAGTCTAATATTCACGTCAATGCAATATTACTATATAAGAATTACATATGATTGCTTTGGGGTTAAAGATTAGTTGTTTAGCCCAGCCATGCTAAGAATGCTAATGAGTATATGAATAGAAAGACCTGTTACTTGTTTTTTGCCAAGGAATCTGAATATATTGGAGTGGAGCCTGTGGATTATACCTCATGTTATAGGCATCATCTTTTGGATACAAAAAAAAAGAATGATTGATCCTTGTCATATGTTTTAATGAAGTCATATTTATGGAAATTTCTTTCAGAGCCTACAGTACAAAACTAGATCTCTAAATTGGTAGATTATTGCTTATTCAAACAGATTTAGTCTGACACCATTTTGTCTGTACTGAAAACACTAATACGTACTTTCACCATTATGTAAAAAAAAAGTTCCAACAAGGCTTACACTGTGTAGTCATTCATAGGCAATTTTTATCATTTAGATTGTGTATTTTACATTCATTTTTATTTTCATGTCATAATTTCAGCTTTAGAAACAATAATAATAATAATAAAAACAACCCACGATGAATTGAATCGGGTTTACACCGGAGCAGGGTAAATCAGTGAGCCAGAGAAGGTGTTTAGGCTGTTGATGTTCCCACACAGCTGCCTGCCTGTGAGTAGCTCTGTGTAGACCTGGTCTCCCTGCTGCAGTGATAGTATTACTGTCTGTGAGCTGCTGTCTTCTGAGTCCTCCCTGTTGTCCTCCCAGGTGGAGGCTACCACCTCCATGTTTTTCATCAGCTGCACCTTGTAGTACAACCTCTCACCTGCTATGCCCACCCTGGAGTAGACAGAGAAAGAGAAGAAGTACAGGCCGGAACGAGGTGCTGCGAATATACCTGGAAAAGTAATATTTTGAAAATGAGTTTTCAAATGCAAAGTAGAGGTAAACAGAGTGGATATTCTCATGAATTTAATACAGAAGTAAAGTAACAACAGAAAAATGCTCCAAGGATATTGATGTGATGTAAGACATTATGCTGATGAGTCCATCCTTTACTAGATAAACTGCTTCCACATGAATCATGTATTAACAAAAGTTCTGGATGATGTTGAACTGATTTCTTATGACTACTTACCCAGAACAGGGTTATATCCACTTCCTTGGTTGAGGGTGACAACATCGTAAGGGATGGAACGGTTTCTGGTGAAAGGTCCAAAACAGTTTGTTCTGGGGCTCATGGAGGCTGTGAATGCAACCCGGATTCCTCCTGAGACACAGGCAGGTCAGCAGGAAAAAGAGAACGTAACTATTGTTATATATGTAATGTATTATTAAACAGTTGGAAATATGTTGATTAGTTCAGTTCAGTGGCAAACAGCTTTGATTCAGAGTATTTGATCACTTTTTGTTGATTTCACCAGAAATCGTAGCTGTTCAAAATTAACCTCTTAGGTTTTCTAGAGCTCTAAATCTTTCAAAGTTTCAAAGATTTTTAAAGTCAGTTTACTGACATACCAGCTCTGAAAGTGGCATTTTGCTTTTATCAAACTGAAAAAATACATTGAAAGTCTACTGAAACTGTTCTTATCACATACAGTAACAGCATTTGAGCCCTGTTTCAGGATGGGCTCTTCCTGACAGACTTTAAACAATGCAAAACAACTTTAATTATGTGATTATGTACAAGGCTGTGGATTATTTATTATTTATTCATTCATTATTATTATGTTCAGATTACCTATGACTTCAACCATGCTGTCACCCAGCTGGGACAATTTCATTGACAGGTCCATCATTCTCACAAAGATCTGATTCTCCACTTTCTGGAGGTCGTGGTTGGCACAGCAGCAGCCTCTCTGTTTGAACGCACATTCACAGTCCCACTTTGTGCACGGCAGCTCGCCCACCCACGCTTCTACGAATTCAGAAATTAATGCGGGAAAAGTGTAAAAACTCCTACTCATTGAACAGAAACCACAGACAACCAAAACTGATAGATATGTAGATAGCAATATACAGTAATAAAACATTTTTAGTATGGCACACTATATAGATGCTTCTCCATCTCCTCAAGTAATTTTTTTGGCATCCTCCATATATACCTTGTTAACTCTTGATTATTGTCAATTGTGAGGAAGTCAGTACAGTAATAGAATAACAGTGTGGTTTACCTGCTGCTGTACGTAGGCTGCTGATAGTGATCTCAGCTCTCACACTGTCCCACAAGAGGCCCAAGACAAACAGACTGCATACTGTTGCTCTCATCTCTCAACACAAAGAAATATCTGCGCACAGAACCATTTGTGAGAAGAAGTGTTATTTAAAGTAAGTGTTTGTGGTCAAAGTCTTTCATTTATACTGAGCATCAATTGAATGAAAGATGCCAGAATGATTATCAGTAGACAAACTAAGTTTTTAATAGTCTCACTGTTAGTTAAAACATTCCATTTAGTTTTCTTGTAAACTAGATTTGATTACACTAGTGAACACTATTCTATGCATCATCATCATCAGTCATACCGCAAATTTCAAATTAGGTTTCCCTGGATAAAATGAACCCAGTGTTTCCAGTTTTAATATTAAGAACATTAATTTACAAGAACATTTAATTGACACGAGAACATTTTGAAAGAAAAATTAAAAAGATTATATTGTAATTATCAGTTCTGTGGCCTCTAAATTACAAATAACCAGTACAAGGTAATTATATTTAAAAAAAAAAAAAAAAAAAAAAAAAAGGTAGTACCTGTTCTTTAATGTCCACAATGATAATGTTCCTTGGCAACCGTTGCTTTTCAGTCAGTTTTTATATTCAGATGCGTGCTGAGATCACTGTATGTCATCAGCAGTCAGACCACGAACTCCAGTAAACAGTCTGACACACTGACTTTGTTCTCCTCAAATACACATACATATTTCGCTCCGTGCTACGTAGACGAGGAGTGACCTGTGGGAGCAGGTTTCAGCTGGGGACCCTCCTGATGATATCTCCAGTGTATATCAGAATTTCCTGAAGATTGTATCTCGTAGAGCCATACACTGGTTATTAGGTCAGAGGTGTCATATTAGCTGATAGGATCTCACACTTTGTTTTGTATGATTAACCTGCTGCATTATCCCTCTGCACCTGCCACTCAACTGGAAACAGAGGAAAGAGGACCAACAAATGGCCTAGTTCAATATAGGCTGGTATATGTGAATTTTTCTTGCAATCATTTTCGATCAAAGACAGAGCAGAAACGGAAAAAAAAAAACGAGGTGAATATTTGCTCTAGTGATATTACTCTAGCGGTAAGTACCAACAGCATTTATGAGAAATAAAAACTTTGATACTGCACTGATAAGTGTGAAAACTATGGAGCTGCATGTCAATATGACCTCACCTACATATAAACCTACTGTGCCAGCTCCAATTAGCTTTTACCACCTAATTTTTATTCACAGCAAACAGCTTTAATGACTGATGGTTTACATGTCTTTAGCGTCACCTCCAATAATCTGAGTACTGAGTCTAAACAGATAGAAAACAAGAAAGGAAAAACTATTATTTCATTTATTTCCAGAATCGTTCCCTTGTTTTGTGTTTACATTTCAGTGATTATATTGAATCATGAGCTGAGGATGATAATACACAGAGCACACTGGCTCGAAATTCAATACAACTTTTCACACAAAAGCAAAGTGATGCTTATCAGGTCAGACCTATAGTGAGATAAGCGAAAAACTATCTTTAAGCATGTGCACCACATGATAAGTTTTGTTAAAAGCTGCTATGTTTCGTTAAATGCCACAAGTTTCACATTACAAGGAGGGTCCAAGCAAGATAGGTGAGTATATGGTGAGTGTTTATTGTTCTACGTGGACTCTTTATGTTGTGAAACTGTATAAGGATTATTTCTGGAAAGCTAGGGTGACGGTTATTTTCATGTCAGACACTATAACCTGCATTGCTTTAAAAAGAATTATGAATTCTTTTATGTTGTCTATTATACAATACTGCAAAATCTTACAGGTGGTTAATTTAAAAAGACAGTATATGTATCAGTAATGTTTGTTTCAAAACAAACTCACTTTCCCAAATATTCTGTATTCAATTTACATTTAAAAAAAAGCATCTCAGGGATTTTATCTTCTTTATGATCACCAAAACATCAATTAAATGAGGTTTAATTATATACTGACCATCATGTTGGTGCATTTTGAAATATTTATTAATATTCTTACATTCACTTCACATTTGTCACACTTTCATTCTGGTAATGGCATGTTTTTTTTTTTCACTCAACCATGGACAAAACTAAAATGATGTGAAAAGATATATTACATGAATTCAAGAATTACAGCACAATGTTGTCCATGATAAAAAAATACCAAATGAATGTAATGTTTCTATATCTCCTCTATATATTCCTGTTTTTAGCTTCATCAGTACAGTCTAACTACATGTTCTTCATTGCATATGATTTCTCTACGAAGATGTACTTGTAAAAAAATCCTTTGACATCAAGATGGAATAAATTCAATGACAAGAATATTATTGAGCATTGATCTGTCATCTAGCAAAAGGCACTAAAACATAAAATGATGCACTTAGCAAGTGAAGAAGTGACTTCTGACATAGTTCTTGAAACCAGCTAAATCCATTGCATCAAGTTAGCTGAGAATAGCAGCACATTATATCAGAGCATTCACGCTAGCAACTACATGAATAGTAAGGCACAGTGTTAAGCTACAGTATGAAGCACAATTAGTTTCTACAAAGCATGCATGACTACAAGTGCAGTTAAATCTTTTGGTCCCTGTTAAGCAACTACAACATAGAACATTCTCTGTTTGTTACAACCCATTCAAATTGCTGTATTTGTATTTGCATTACTTTTGGCTATTTTCAGGAATAATTTAGCAAAATTCCCATCCTTGTTCTTATTTATGAAATTATCTTTTTTCTTTTTTTTTTCTTGAAGTGTTATGAATAGGCCTACAGTTTTTAGTGCACCTGATCCAACTTGGAGCTGTCGGAGAGATCATGCTTCTTTGACTTTGGCATCATAAGTGCCACTGCCTTTGTAAGCTGACACATAACCACTGGTGTCTGGGATATCTTCACGGCCCACCTTCCCTTTTCCTTTGCCAGAATCGTCAAACCGCTCCTTGTGTGATCCAGTGTACTTGGTAGTATCTGTCAATCTGTCCACTGCTGCCGCCTTTGCCACTTTCTATAAGTAATGGAGGATAAAAAGATTTACAGCAAAACGTACAATGAAATAAGAAAAACAAGCTTTAATTCCACCACTCTGTTCATTAGGTACAGACTTTTCACAGTAAAAAAGTCTGATTATTATCAGTTAAAAAAAAAAAAACTACAGTGTGCTGGATATTAACATTTCTTTGTTGTCATCAAATGGCAGAATGACACTGTGGCAGACAATGAATCAAGCCAGTGGCCATAGCATGTAGACCAGATGTAGCCACTCAAACAAGAGTTGGAAGTTCTTCCACTTTCTTACTCAAACCTTGACCAAACATTTTCTATGTGATATTAAGCACATTCTTTTTTTAAAGACTCAAAGTAATTTATCAGTCGTAATAGTGGATCAATCCTAGCAAATTACTTTGGGGGGATCCATAAGTGCAGTGAGTGCTGTGGCCATAAATAGCAGTGAAAGTGAGCCAGAACCATCCACTGAACTGTGTCCCAGCACATTCACATCTGTTGGCAGACCTAAATAAATTTGATTGTAGGATGGATATACAATAATATCAACCATGTTCATTTCTCTTGCTGCATCCTAGTGCTCCTTCCAGCTTATGGCAGGTGCTCACTCAACAAATGAAAAAGCAATGTCCATCTAGCCAAACGCCCACACTCAATACACACCCTATTAAAATTCTCATCCATAATCAGATTAGCTATCACCAGTGGTGATAGCTAAAGGCACCGATGTGGTGAACTATCCACTCCCCTCACCTGGTACATCAGATTACCACCCCCTCCCAAATCCCACTTTAATCTGAGGCTATAACAAAATAAATACTCACAGTGACTCCAACATTGGAAGGCTCCTTCCCAGCAATGAGACCATTGAGCTGCTGTAGTGACTCCTCCTTGCTTTTGCCTTTAAACCGTTTGGGAGCCAATTCCATCATGGCCTGGTTGAACTGCTCAAGTGTGATTACACGAGCTGACTTTGCCCTGAGGAAACAAAGTGTTGCCAAATGAAGAAAGCAACAAAATCATTAAATCAAGGGCTACTCTGTATTAGTACAACAGTGGGGTTATTCAATTTTCTTAAGACTGAGAATTTTGCACGTACATCAGGATATTTTAGACAATTATTTTTCACAAAAGATCAGTCCTAATACATTTGGTTTTGCCTTTATTTTCCTGATACAATTTAAATTAGCACATTTCTTGTTTTGTTCTCACAACATCAGACTATAATTATTGATCTAAAACTATTCACAAAATCATAAATGGAAAAATATTTATCAAACCACTGACTGAGTGGATTGGGCATCTTATATAGACATACATACTATGTATGTAATATAGATAGATCCTTTACAGCAACTGACACACGCTGTATTTCCTGGCTGTTTGTCATACTGTGACAGGGTTGCTGAGTTACTTATAACTTAACTTAGGAAAGTAGAGCTTTTATGAAATATTACTTGACTTTGCTGAAAACTATGTCGACATCCGTGGTGGTGACATTCTTGCCATCGATGATGTGGCAGTCCTTGCAGAGCTTAACAAAGTTCTTGCCGTTCATCTCCTTCCCGGTGGCCTTGGTGTCGCCATGTACTGCAAACTTCCGGAAGGCTGTCTCAACCTCTGCTACAGACACGGAGCCCTCAGCCATGCTGTCAGATACACATGTAGCACACATGCATCGTCAGTGAACGAGGAGATTTCAGAATTCAAGTACTGTTGACACAAGTTCACACACAGTTTAACATAGCAGAATGGTTGTAACCCTAAAATCACCCTTCAAACGCGATGTTCATTTACTTCACATGCTCATGAGGACATTTTGTGAACTTGAAAAGCTTATACAAACTCATAATGACTCTATTAGCTGATTGAATTCTTGCCTGCCAAGAAGTGGTTGCCATAATCATTAGTCTAAGTGAACATTTTCTCTCTCCCTCTCATACACACACAGGCATTGGCAAGCAGATACACACTTTGACATCCATCACAGTTCTTTCTGTATTACCCAAGCTACTTTCAGGCCAGTTTAATTCAATCAACTCAGTTTCCAAATGGCTGATGTGCTATTTGGTCCAACGTCCTCCTCTCCTCTCACACATAAAGCAGCACAGACGTATCCATGACATCCATGTAATCGTCACTGTAGTCTGCTGGTCAGGCCAATGGAAACAAAGACGTGCATGCAGTAATGTTAGATAACAAATTATGACATGAAAGCTGGTGGAAGAATTGTACATGTGAAATGTCACTGCCTCATCTACGAGCTCAGGCTGGTGAAGAGAAGTCTCTAGCTAGCTGGTCAAGAAATGTTTGTCACAAGACACAGTTTGTGAAAACAAGTATTTCCAGGGCACATTTCCAAGGCACATGTTATTATAACATGTAAAACATCATAAATATGACTAATTTCAAAGCACAGCTGTATGTGATGGAAGATAAGACCAAAAACTTTTATATATTTAACAGATAAGAGGCAACAGGTATATGAAAAGAGAGGGACTTGTTTGTTTCTTAGTGTGTTCAAATAATGGATAATAAAATAAAATAAAAAATGTAATTGAAAACAAAGAGATTTTTTTAGATGGTAATAGAAAAATGAAAGGGCTACTACAGAGGTGAGGAGGATGAGAGTATCAGAGAAGACAGTTAACACTATTGGTCACAGTTGCTCTGAGTTCATGCAGGACTGGTCAGTTTTCAAATTTGACAAATGATTATCAACATACAGTCAACATATCCTAGCCTCCATCACTAGTATCAAAGCTCCTATTCTTGATTTTCTTTTGATTTCATGTTTTGAAATTCAGCCAAACTTTGTGCGGAAACCTTGTGATAGAGCATTGTGCCTGACATGCATATTAGTTGGAAATAACTTGAAAATTGTGTAATCATGAGGTGAATATCTAAAGATTTCTGAGCTGAGATAAACCCTAATGTTTCATGATCATAACAGCACATCTCTTTGCAGGTATTAATCATGAACACACACACACACACACACACACACACACAAGATATAAAAGCATGCAACAGTATTTTATTCATGCATGCCTACATGTTTGTAAAGAATACAGAATCTGCTTAAGAAACCTAATATTACTGGGGTATCTAAAAATATCCACATACATATAATAAATCTGTCGTTATCGGAGCATAAGCAAACATTCTAGTTATGGCAACTCTTAAATACCTAGTTTTAAGCCTTGTTTTCTGTTACTATATATCCATTTGTATTGTTACTGTAGATGCCAATGTACGAATAGTGATGTCAAAAATGCCCAGAAAGTAAAGTGTACCTGCTGTCGTAATTAGAAGGATGTTCTGAAAATGTTCAGGGAAATCCTGATTCGTGTACAGCTGATGGACCTGTTCGTCCTTCTCCTCCTCTTTCCTGTGCTTTCTCCTCTGGTGCTCCTCTTTCCGGCCACTCCCAGAATTTTTCACTGTGATAACAGGGATGGAGAGACACAGAGCGGTAGGAGGAGAGAAGAAGGAGGAGGGGAGGAGGGAGCGGGTACCAACCGGCACAGTCAATGACATCATGGATACTCAGCCTCTTGTGTCTATTCAGTCTCATTAGCTTCTCGCCTCTCTGTACAGACTTGCTTCTGTAGAGACATTATTCTGTTTTCAGTTCATAAATCTATTCATGATATATTCTATTTTTCTTCCATATTTCCTCATTGTGGGGTAGGGTTTTACATAAATAATGACTAAATTTCTCCTTTCTCCCCACAGCTACGCGCTATGCCCATTCTTCATTTCCCGACAGTCTTTTGCATTTTTTCCTCCTTTCTCCAACTGTCACAGTCACAAGAGCACTCTTGTCTGAACAAAGATGAGAGTGGCCCTTCAAACAACAAAGAGCACTGACAACATAAAGATGACACATTACAGGAAATAGAATCCTGCCTCAAAGCCTATTATCGGTCAAACTGAGCATCATGGAACAGGCAATTTTCACTTGATAAATTCTGATGACTGATGACAGTGATATCATTTTGTAGGATTTATCATATGAATCTATACACATTCTGTTATCAGAATGTACTAAATTTAACACTAATTTTATACAAACGGAGGTGTGTGTGTACATGGAGCATGCCTTTTTACTGATGATGGACTTTGGTAGACAAATAGTGGACAAAATAGTGGACAATATGAATAATATATGATATAATATAATATATGATATATATAATATCATATATCATATAATAATGTGAAATGGTAGCACATCATAATTTTAGTCAGAATATTTTCAGAATAATTTTGCTAATGTGATCCCACACTTAGCACTGCCTATAATGCATAGTGATTGAAACATCAATGGTTATTCATAGTGCAGTCATTAAAAAGGTGAATAGTCTTTAGACATAAGCATTAATTATTTAAAAACAACAAAACATAAGGACTCTCAAAGTTAATTTTGGGTTGATCGGTGTTCAGTGTCCTGTATATTATTGTTACTGCATCGTCCTCTGGTACTGCAGTCCTTTCACCTTGCAGTTTTTCAGGTTTCATATTCTCCTGTAAGAACCCACATACTGATAATGATGCTTTGTTCACAGGATAAACAGAACAAGTTGTTTTGACATCATGCACCATCATGAAACTCACTGCTCACTCAGACAAAAACCAGGAGAACTGTGTGGCCTCCTCCAGTGTCGATTCCTCCAGAGTCAATTCCTCACATGAGAAATGTTGCCATTAGGGGCATATTAATGGAAAACAACATTACACCATGGAGCTCTTCCTTGAAAAGCTGTCTGACTTCCTCTGAGTCCTCTGTATTTTCAGTGGAGAAACAGCTTGAGCTGAGTAATCATGATGAAACTTGCTTTTTAAATTGAGACAGTATCAAGGAATGAACTTTGTGTTGGTTCAATACCACTACCATCATGTTGATACTAAGATTCATCCATGTAGGTTCTCAGTTGATTGGTTTTCTGAGAACTTGACCTTTCTGTGTAACTTGAGCTCAGTTTCCTGCTTGGTAAGCATATTCAGTCATGGGTGCAGACCTCAGTACTTTCACATCAGGAAAAAAAAAGGTTCTGTGGGAAGATATTACCTGTCTGCTTACAGTAGAAACAAAGCCTTCCCTTTAAATACCAACAGAAAACAGCATCAACTCTTGTTTGAAAAGCAGTTGTGGGATCCACTCTCTGCTGGCCTCATACTGACTGGCACTGCTTGACTTACCATTATTTAGTTTACAAACAAAAAAAAAACTATTGTGTTCAGGAGATTTGTTTATCATATCCAGCATCATCATGGCAGAGTCTGGTTTTCCTTCACCACCAGATTCTTTCTGTCCACTGTGTGTGGACACTTTGAGAGACCCAGTCACCATCCCCTGTGGTGACACCTATTGCCTCGAGTGCATCAAGATCTACTGGGACCAGTTTGACCACATGGGTGTGTACAGCTGCCCACAATGCCGTTCCACCTTTACGCCACGGCCTGTGCTGAGACGCAACCTGCCTGATGTGAACACTGAACCACGGCGCCAGCTCCCAGAGCTAACTCCTTTTCCCCACTTGCATCGCGAATCCTTCTGTGATTTCTGTGTTGGTCGTCGCAGCAAAGCTGTCAAGTCTTGCCTCATGTGCCTGGCTTACTACTGTGAAACCCATGTCAAACCTCATTATGAGTCATCTACCTTCAAGAGACATAAGCTGGTCGATGAGACAGGACACCTGGACAGGAAGATCTGCCCCCAGCATGAGAAAGGCCTGGAGCTGTTCTGTCGCTCTGATCAGATGTGTATCTGTGTGCTGTGTACTGTCAGGGAACACCGCAGCCACAACATTACTTCAGCAGAGGAAGAACGCATCGAGAAGCAAGTAAGTATTCTACTGTATGTCTTACTCTTAGTGACTTTGAGTTTTTGTGTAATCTGAATCAGTTTGACTTGAAATCTTGTCTTCTTATCTTTATGTTACTCCATCAGAAAGTCCTGGTGGTCACGCAGTCTGAGGTCCAACACATCATTCAGGAGAGGATGAAGGAACTGCAGGAGCTTAAACACAATGTGGATGTTCTCAAAGTAAGATCAGACACAGCCTGACCCAACACAATAATATGAATAGGATGTGTAAATATTTTAATTTAGCACGATCCAGTGAATGTATCAATGATGACTATTACAGCTCCTAAAACCTTCTTACAAATCTATTTTACCTTGTAGAGCTGTGCCCAGCGAGCACAGGCAGAAAGTGATAAGACCTTCCACGAAATGCTCCAAGCTGTGGAGCGGTGGAAGTCTGAAATCAATCAGATGATTATGGCCAACATGCAGGCAGCGATGTCTCAGGCTGAGGGCTACGTGGACCGCCTGGAGCAGGAGATAATGGAGCTGCAACGTAGAGATGCAGAGCTACGGCAGATCCTCGAAACGGAGGACAACATTCACTTTCTGCAGGTTATTGTTTGAATACTAATAAAAATATGTATTTTTATTTTCTTTGAAAACAATCTATTTAGTGCTAATTCCCAAAAAGTGTGAAAAATGACAGCAGCATTTGATCTAATCAGATGGCATGTGTGTGTCTGATTCTTTGGCTGGATTATGGAACTCTTATTTTGTTGTTGCAGAATTTTCCAACCCTGTGTGTTCCTCCTGAAGCCATGGTGCCCAAAGTGCTGATCAACCCTCAGTTCTCTTTCGGCGAGATGAGCAAGACAGCCACCGACATGAAAGAACATTTGGATGACATCTGTAAGAAGGAACTCAGCAAAATCTCCAAGACAGGTTTGTTTTTAAAAATTTTAAAAATTTAAATGTAAAAATCAAAGGGTTGAGCTCATAATTGACCAGCTTAAAACTGTGTCATCTTCACAGTCAGTGAAACCCCCGTGTACATACTTTTGCCAAGAAATGGAAACAAACGACTTAAAGGTAAACATCCATTATCTGAATTTTTACTGTTAAGCACACAAGAACGTTGATTAAATGGATTTTTTGTCTAGAAAGAGAGAAAGAATATATAATTTGCTGACAGTAAGCTCCTTCCTTTTATTCATTTCAGTTAAAAAAATAAATAGGTAAAATAAAATTTGTCACAAATAACCACTTCTTCATACTAAAACAGTCCCATCTGGAGGACATTTCCAGGAGCCAAAAACAAGAACTGACTTCTTGAGATGTGAGTAAACTGTTTATGGTTCAGTACAATTGCTGTATGTCTGTTATCACAAACAAAAGGCCTACTTTTCTCTTCTTGCATGTTCATCTTTCACAATAGTATTTATATTCATTTACTATGTACACTGAGATAATTGGATGTGAGTGGATGAATGACAATGTCAAGTTTGATCACTGAGATGCTTATCATTTAAACATAATTAACAAATATGTTACATTACAGATTCCTGTAAGATGTCCTTCGATCCAAACACAGCCTACAAGGAGCTGGTTCTGTCAGATGGGAACCAGAGGGTAACACGGAAGAAAGCAGTCCAGTTTTACCCAGACCACCCTGAACGCTTCGATGGCTTCTCTCAGGTGCTATGTAAGGAGCCTCTGGCCGGTTTGAGATTTTACTGGGAGGCAGAGTGGAGCGGGGAGTTTTCCATTGGAGTGGCCTACAAGAGTATTAGTCGCAAAGGGAAGAACTCATCCAGCCTGCTGGGCTACAATGATAAGTCCTGGAGTCTCCTCTGCTCAGACTCTGGCTATTCTGCCTGGCACAATAAAGCAGATCGAGATCTTCCTGATGCTCCCCGTGCTACACGGATTGGTGTGTACCTAGACTATGCAGGCAACACCGTGGCCTTTTACTCAGTGTCAGAGACTATGGAGCTTATCCACAGTTTCAAAGCTCAGTTCAGTGAGCCTTTGTTTGCTGGTTTTGGTGTTGGCTCTTCAGTTACCCTCTGCCAGCTGAAGCAGGATCACACATCCTACTAAAATGTAGGAAAACAGGTAGTTGTAGGATTCTTTATGAGATATAGAACTCATTGTGTAAATACTGTAATTTAAGTAAATATTTGAGGGAAAAATATTTCTATTTCTTTTGCATATATTTTCATGTTGTTTTATATCTATAATCTGCTTTTTCTTGTCTCGTGGTAAGTATATATATGTTTCTGAACGTAAATTCAAGCCCATTGGTTTACATCAATATACCAATGTGTTTTTCATAGTTTGTCATGAGTTTCTGAAAGAAAAAACCTTGAAAACACAAAAGTGTAAACAGTATGATCATGTTAACTATTAACATGTTAACTACTAACCAGTGTATGATTATGTAATAAGAGACCATATGTACTGCACAATTATATATATGTATAGATACATAAGGAGGCACAGAAATTGCAAAAAGCAAAAATTAATTTTTGGTTACGTGTGTGTGTGTGTGTGTGTGTGTGTGTGTGTGACATTTCCCACTGGATGGCACTGTTTCACTTTTTAGGACAAACCTTGACTACATTTCTGAGCAGGAGAGTTGCCAGTAATTATACAAGTAAATACGGAGGCCACCCAACATCAGACAAAATGCAAACACAATATATAATTGAAATATTCTAATTGGTGTTTTGGATTTCCAACAATTTCGCTTATGTCCATAGTTTTGCACTGAGCATACACAGTTACAGCCATATTGTGACACCTGTATAATATAGTTTTGTTTTTGTTTTGTTTTTTTACCTTTGTAAACCTAATTCACATAAATGTAAATATGTTAATCACACAAACTAAGTGTGTATACATTATGTTAATGTCCATTGTGACATTGTGTATATCTTTAGTACAACTTACAGAATCCATATTTAGGGAAACAATCCATCCTGTTCTGCATCACCATTTGACCACAAACTGAAATAAAACTTGAATTATTTACTTATTTATTATAGATTATGGAGGTGCAGTTCAAAAGTAGTGCACATAAAAAGTATCTGAAGACTCGTTGCATTTAACCATGTTGATATCAAAGGTTTATGACACCCCAGAGGGATACAAGATTTTCTGGTACATATTATTTGTTCAAAATAATATTCTGACCATTAAGATTAGGGGCATTTGGCAGGAAACCAGGTGAATATGTTAAAAAGACAACTGCTCCTGCCCTCTTCTTTTTCAACTTTCTACTCTGAAATAGGCCTCTGTTCTTCCTTTCCCGATGATCCCTATTATTCCACCCTCTGATTGGGTCAATGTCCCCTCCTGAGATTTTAATTTTAATTTTTAACTTTTTCCAATCCTTATGTTTTTTTTGTTTTGTTTTTTTGTTTGTTTGTTTGTTTGTTTTTTGTACGCTAGTTTTTTGTTAATTTTGTTGGACAGTGCTGTGATCTGCTGAAAGAGAAAGAGAAAGAGAGAAAAGAGTTATAATTATTCAGTGACTAAGAAGTGCACTTTCACACTCTGGACCAAGTAAAGGAAAGTCACACATAAGATGAGAGATTAAACCACTTACATCTTGCAGATTTAGAGAATAAGGAAGTCATGTGGGGGCTCAGTGAACTGTCTGACACACACAAGTTAAACAGTTTTCTTTTGCAAAGTAACTCTAAACATGAGTCTTGTAATTTTCTGTATAATATAAAATGTCCATTGCTTTTGTGTGACTGTGTTAACTTCCCTGTCACTAAGTAATACAAATGTAGGACATTATTATAGTTTATAAAGGATCCACACTATAGCATCTTCATCCCCTTTATTTATTGTATCCAGTATTTAAAGTTACCTTCTGCTATTCATATATAACATACAGTGATAATTTTGCATCTATGTTGCCTGAGCGCTGAAACCACAGTTTAGAAAAAGTTAATCACTTGCTTCTTCCATAAAGGGTTTTGATCATCTCAGAGCTTGTCTCCTTTGGCTTTTAACTATTGGACAATAAGACAACACTGTGATAATTTAATAAATAAATCAAAGTGAGACTACAAAAATCAGTGCAACCAATATTTTTTATGTTACATCACTTTACATAGTCAGATCCCAAGCTCAAATAAGACAAATAAAGAAGAAAAAAGCATTTGACAAAAATCATTTTCTGATACAGTTTTGATACAGTAAATTTGTAAGTCAAATCTTGCATTTGGTTTAAATGCAGATAAGATGGGCAGTGCAAGTCAATAGAGTATATTAATATTATTGTACACAATGACCAATGTTGTTGACAATTCTTGGTTTTCATTTACATATACATACAGTTAGAAGAGGAGCAATAGATGCACCACCAGGCTCTTAAAACCTCTTTAAAGACATTATTCCTTTTACTACTTATGTGAGAAAAGAGCACAATTCAGACTAGAGAGAGTCTGGCCTGTACTCTTCAGTGTATAGACAACTTCACAGGGCAGCTTGGTCGGCATTTCCTCTATCTCTGTGACTTTGAAGACCTCATAAGGAGGAATTAATACTTCTCTTTCTGCCTCTCCAAGTGCAGAGAAAAGTGAAACATTTGCTCCAAAGCATGTGAAAATCTCAAAGCATGACTTAGGTAAAAGATCCAAAGCGTATCTCAATGTTTTTTTTAACATCTTTGCTGAAATAGCTGTTGACTCGACGGTAGCCCGTCAGACATCTTTTCTCTTCAGGTTTGTGAGAATTAAGAAATTGAAGAGCATCAGTCAGGTAAAAGTGAAGTGCATGATACCTGAAGGTGGTGTTGTACACAGCTCTTTGAGTTCGAACTGCATTATTGAAATCAAGATAGATATTTGGTGTGTCGAGAGTATAAACATAAATAGCCCAACTCTGCTCTTTACCCAGTTTGATGGAAGAGGGTCATTTTTTGCCAGATCCCAGGCTTTTTTGAAGTCCGTGTTATTATTTAACTCATTGTTCAGGTACTCTGTTTGTACCTTGGATTTTATTTGATTTTTGCAGCCATTGTACATGTCATCAACAGAGTTGGGAGCCATGTCCAGAGGCTCTGCAACATGCTGTTAAACAATTAAAAATAGAAATCATGAGAACTTTACAATCATCTTACTTACAGATACAAATACTTATAAGCAAGCAACCATCCTGCATGTACATACCATTGAAAATCCAATAGAGACCCCATAAGTCATTAGAACTGCTGCACAGAATGCCATCTTTGCCATCGTTCAACAGAGTGGAAACCAGCACACACAACAATCTGCTGTTGGAACCAAGTGGAGCTTTAGTGGGGCAGCAAGTCTCTCAGAAATCTTTTCAGTCTTCACTAATGTAGAGGGTTCAATGCTCTTATATAGTAAGCTGTTAGGGTAGTTGGAGTAAAAGATGAGACAGTTCCTTATTGTTATCAATAAGGAAGATAAAAACATGACCATAAAAGGGAAGATAGATGCTTCTCTTCATAGCACCCATACTTAGAAGACAACCAGCCACCTGATTCAGAGAATATGATGACTGGGCTGCTATTTGGGTAGCAAGTTGCAATGCTTTGAGATAGAGGTTAGAAAGCCACACGGTGCACTGCAGTTGAAAACTGGTTTCCCTAAGTACAGTTTCTATGCATCAGGTTGGTGTTCACAAGTGCTGCAGTTTTGAGTTTCATACACCAGACATTGCACACAGTTTTGTTTATCAATCGTCTTTGTGTTTTTAATTATCCAAAAAAAAAATAATGAGATGAAAACAAAAATTGAAAGGAAGAAAGGGAATCTGGCTACTAATAAACACTCAACAATATTGTTATTTGCTTATCACTCTTAATTTTATCCATTTTGGAATATAAACACTGATGGTGTCAGGTGAAGATGTCCTGGAAAGACTCTTGGTTCTTACCACATTCAAGTCGTTCAATTACAAATGGGAGAAATATACTGTATATTCAAACCATACTTGCATGCAAATGTGACAGTTTTGTGATGCAAGGTACAAGGAACCAAGCTACAGTGTAACAGACAAATTTTCTTAAATTCAATTTTGAAAATTTTATAGTTTGAGTCAGGCGTTGTAACAGTGGCATTCTGGGTGTGTAGATCAAGAACCATCAGATGCTGTCATGCCTTTATTTAAATGTACACACTGATAACACTGTGAGTGCATTAATCTGGTCCAACCACATATGAGTTTGCATGTTTTATTAACATCAAATATGCTCTAGATTAAATGTCTGAGACTGCTTATTTGAGAAAAGAGCACAGTTCAGATTGGAGAGACTTTTGCTTGTACTCTTCAGTTTATAGACAGTCTCACACGGCAGGGTCTTGTAGTTAGATCTTTTCTCTATCTTTGTGACTTTGAAGACCTCATAAGGAGGAATTAGAACTTCTCTTTCTGCCTCTCCAAGCCTCGAGTACAGGGAAATGTCTGCTCCAAAGCATGTGAAAATCTCAAAGCATGACTTGTCTCCAAATCTTTCTGCACTGGGGTACCAACCCATCGAGCTGGAGGTAAAAGATCCAAAGCGAATCACCTTGTTAAGAATATCTCGGCTAAAGTATCTATTGACTCGACGGTAGCCAGTCAGACATTTTTCCTCTTCAGGCTTGCGAGAGTTGAGAGTTTGAAGAGCATCAGTCAGGAAAAAGTGAAGTGCATGATACTTGAATGTGGTAGTGTACACAGCTCTCTGGGTTCGAACTGCATTATTGAAATCAAGATATATTTTTGGTGCGTCGAGGGTATAAACATAAAGAGCCATGATCTGTTCTTTACCCAGTGCTGTTGAAGGTTTCTTCCCCTTTTTACGCTTCCACTTTTTATTGTAATACTTCTCTGCTTCATTCCAGGCCAGTGTGAAATTTTTGTCCTTGTTTTTCTCATTTGTCAGATATTGGTTCTTCACTCTGTAGTTCATCTTGTCTTTGCAACCAGTGTACATGTCATCAACAGTGTTTGGAGCCAGATCCAGTTGAACTTGACCTTTTAAACCAGGTTCTGCTGAGTTTTGCAAAAGCTGTAAAAAAAAAAAAATAAGGAGAAAATATTAACTTAGTGAAAATCTTACCAGATGCTGTCACACTTCAGTAAGCCACCAACCACTTTATACTCTACCTTTGCTAATCCCTGAGAGATTCCATAAGTGATTAGCACTGCTACCCAAACTCCCATCATGACCATCTAGTCTTCCAGTAGTCTACCTCTTTCACTAAATACAGCCTGTAAAAGCAAAACAGGCTTATTTGCCTTATCAAAGCCTCATCAAATACCAGGGAAAGAAACAAGGGCTTTTATTCACTTACCACAGTGGACTTTTCACATGGTGTGACAGCTTGATGACTTCATCTGTCCTGAGCTCATGTGTCTCTCACCAGCTGTATGTCATTCCAATCAGGGGAGAAAGAGGTGTTTGTTTTAAGTCTATGTCATAGAAAAAAGGTGACCTTTGACAAAGCTGTTAAAATGCAAACAGAGATGGTCCAAGCATCACTTGTCGTGTTTATTAACACTTTGCACTTTTGGTTCCTCATTAAAGAAAATTTAACAACGATATGACACTCAGTTTATTTCCACGTTTAAAAAGTTTTAATGCAACAAAATTACAATTACATTAACCCACATTCAAGCACATCAAAATGGTTAAAAAATGTAAAATGATATTATAGTTTGAAAGATGACTACATCTCAGACATGTGTCATCCCCACAGGTTAATCCTGATCATCATCACAATGAAAGTCAGCACCAGCAGAGCAGCCAACACTCCAGCCACAAAATGTTTCTGCCTGCGTTTCACAAGAACAATCGAAACTATCACCATCAGTATTAAATATGTGAACATCATGCCAAAATGGCCTGTTTGCAAGTGTTTTGCAATATCTCCAAAATTTGGGTTTACTTGCCTTTGTATCAGTTTGCAATTCAAATCTGTCCTTGGTACTTTGGTGCTCTGCAACTTGTAAACAACACTGCACCATGGGTCATTTGTCAGGACATCAGTTATTTTGAAAACCTCATAGGGAGGTATTATCCTCCCTTTTTGGCCTGTGGCAGAGTAATATGTAACATCTGCACCAAAGCATGTGTAGATCTCAAAACAAGACACATTACCATCAAAAGCAAATGAGTGCTTAGTTAAAGCTGCGAAAATAAAGGTACCAAAACGCATGTTTGTGTTGATGACATTTTGGTTCATCTGTTTCCATGTCCTGTGGTAGGTGGTCGCACACAGTGTTTGATTGTGACGAAGAACTTGAATAGCTTCAGTCAGGTAAAAGTAGAGGTAGTGGAACTTGAATCCATACGTGCTGTAATTGCCTTTCCCTGTTTTTACTGCTTCGATGAAGTCTTGTCCGATTAATTTAAAATTTGTGTACAAGTACACAGCTATAGCATGGTCTTCTTTCAGGAGCATGTGTGCAGGTTTCCTTGCATATCTTTCAGCTACAGCCCAGGCAAAACTGAAATTTTTGTTGACGTGCCACTCAAACACACCAAATAGGTCAATCATGGAGGCTGCTTCAGATCTGCAACCATTATACATGTCATCGATGGAATCTTCTGCCATATCCAGAGGTAACGGTCTCAGTGGTAACGTCTCAGTTTTCTGCAGATGTAGATAAGATGATACATCAGCAGAATCAACAGACAGCAGACAGTACAAATGTCAAATTAACTACATGTATTTAGATGCATATAAGGAAAAGAAAGAACTGCCACCTCACCTCAGCCAGTTTCTGAGGCCACCAGAGTATTAGAAACGGGTCATGATACAAAAGGAGCACCACTGCCAACAGCACACAAAGGCTGGTCCAGTGTCTCAGTGATTTCAGCTTACACACTGATTTCTTGTTAAACCTCATATCTAAATAGAAAACAAATAAACAAATAAATGAATTTTAAAAAGTTATTAGCATTTAATATATTTGCATGCACAGTGACTCAGTTCATAAATCTAAATGCACACGTAAAATACCAGCCTAGTGGCTAAAAGGGAAAAGACTATAATCAGGAACTATTTCCTTGTTGTTATATCCACTAAAAATCCTAATTTTCTCCTCTAACAATATATCAAAATTGTATAGTTTGAACTAACCTTTACTCTGCAAAGTGCCTTCAACAGCAACATGATATTCCTATGGATTCCTGCGGAAAACTACAGAGAGAGCAGCGTCAGCCGAAAAGTGTAAACACACTGGATTTACAGGTGCAACCACACAACACAGACATTCCTCTGAACCTTTGCTCAAAGCTACCAGAAATAATTTGCACATTACATTTAAATGAAGAAACAAACCATCTAACAAAATGGAATAATGTCTAACTTTTTTGAACTTCAAATGTTTTTCTTTCCTTAAGTGTTTTTAGAGGTATTTTTCCATGGTTTGTGTATGAATGTGTTATCTGTAAACAAAGCCATTGCTTCACACTAGCTCTGTGGTATCACTGTTTGCATTAACACAGGGAGGTCCTACACGTGATCACACTTGTAAAGCCTGTTTGGCAGCTTGTTCAGGTTAAAACAAATTAAGGTAAGTCACTGGGTTATAAAACACAGACAAAGCACAGACTTAAACAGAAGCACTTTTTTGCTTTTTATTCTGAAAAAAGCAAATGAATCATCAAAATTCATTCCCACCATAGTCCTGCTCAGGAACAGGTAAGTTTTACTCAAAGGCTTATTTTATTTTTCAATATGTTATGAGTTTACTGAACATCAGAGTTAATTAAACACCAAAAACTTCCTATGTTGTAGTTCTTTAGATCATTTTGATCAACAGTAGAGGTTACTGCTGGGGTTAAGTTGGTGATACAGATATGTTTAATGAATTCAGTTGAGTTGCAGTCAGTGCCAACAATGTAGCTGCTAGCTGCAAGTTTCTGTTCAACTGTGACTCACATGAGTCACGCCCAGTCTGTTGCAGATTGTGTGTGTGTGTGTGTGTGTGTGTATATACCTGGTTTTTCCTACATTGTGGGGAGTTAAACCTGTTTACACACTCACATTGTGGGGACCTGTCTCCCTTGTGGGAACAAAAAGCTGGTCCCCTTGATGTAAAAACAAAAATGAAGGTGAAGACATGACTTAAGGTTTGGTTAAAGTTAGGGTTAGTGTGTGTGTGTGTGTGTGTGTGTGTGTGTGTGTGTGTGTGAGCCTCCCAGTCATGAAATGTGGCTCGAACACAAAATGTAGCGTGTGGCATACAACCTACAGCCTCCTATAATATATAATCTAGCATTCCCCTCATCCAGCCTTTGATGGATTTTCCTACCGATTCAACAAAAAAACAGTATGAAAACATTTTGCATGGCACCAAATTTACTCTGATCTCTCTGGGTTAAACAATATATTTCCTCTGTTCCAGACACACTATGCCACCCTGGAGGACACAAGTGTGTCAGAGAAAAACCTTTCCTGCATGTGCCGTTGCTTCTCTTGTGATATTGGTGGGACTGCTGACTTTTGTTGTCATATATCTGACACTCAGCTGGCAAGATATTGTTGGAGAGGTATTTTCTTTGAACTATTTTAACATTATATGTTTGACACAAAGCCTGTGATTCCAAAACCTCTGATATACAGCTGGATTTTCCAAGTAAAAATATCCGTGGACTGTACAAGAGGTCCCAACACAGTTAAACTAGTGTATATCGCCATCTACAGGATAAATCTTGGACAATCTGATTCTCTTCATTTCAGAGATCTTCCCAGGACCACAATGACAACATGCATGATGACTGCATATCCAAAGCTACAGTGTTGACTGATAAAGCTTTGAAACAGAGATGGAATTTAATTTCAGTCAACTTCAGCCAAACCTGGAGCGTTGCAGAGCAAAAAGCTAGACAGCCTGCACACACGTACCTGGAGAAACGTCATTCGGCTGCTATATACATGTACACAGATATTATGTTTCAACCTGTCAAACAAGAAAGAGTCAGTGAACAACTGAGGGAGAGGTTTGATTCCCGTTCCCTTTATTTTTCCTTGAGTGAAGCCATTCAGGTTCTGAAGCACAGTCAAGTCATGTGTCTTAGTACAAGTTACAGAACAGAGACACTTTTAAATCAGAACATATCAATATATGACAAACATATTAGGTTCAGCACCTTCATATTGGGTTCTAATGAGTGGAATTTAACAAGAAATGCTGCATGTTTTGAGGTGACCACATGTTTTGGTGCTAACATAACACATTATTCTGCCTTAAAACAAAACAACCAAGTGCTGATTCCTCCATATGAAGTTTTTAAAGTCACAGACATCCAGGCAGATACTCAGACATGTAATGTCATCTACCGACTGAAGAGCAACCTAAACTGTGTTTATGACAGAGAGAGCAATATGTTGTATCCTATATCATCACTACCATTGGAGGGATTTTGGTTTATTTTCTCCATCACTTGTATTGTTATTTTATCTCTTCTATTACCCTTTGTCATTGTGAAGGTGTTAGAATACCATGAGAAAATCAGTCTTCACACTTCATTTTTGTACAACACCTACATTCCTCCTGGAGTTGACGTGTGAATGGTGAGGTTTAAATCCAAATAAAGATGGTCCACTGAACATGTCCCTGACATGAACTTACTCGACAATTCTGTATTTGATGTCATGCACACATTTCAGACTTCATTAAATGTCCTGTTACTCATTTAATCACCTAACACGGTAATGATAATAGTGTCAGGTCATAATGGTAGGTGTGGTAACAAGACATTATATGGAAGAGTATGAAAAACACACCTAGATAAGATCAATAAATCACACTGTTAGTTAAAGAACAAGAAGTACTTTGTTCTTTTTTGAAGCTAAAAACACACAAAGATCCAATGTGTTCACCTGGTCGTCATCAAACTAAAAACACACACACACACACACACACACATATATATATATATATATATATATATATATATATATAAAATTTCATTTTTTGAATTTTTACAGTTGTATGTCAACTTTTAACATTCACTTAACAAATCTAGAATAACAGTAAGACATGACAAAGACAATGTTAGTTTATAAAGCATTTAGACTATCAAAACTGCAAAACCACCCCGCTGATGAAAATGTGTACAAAAAAAGACTCAAGCATTTTCACAAACAAATCTCAACCATAGTATTTTAGCCTAAGCAGATAAAATGTAGATATAAGTTCAGAACAAACCACCTGGTGCTCTGGGGACATGAGTAAAAATAAGAGTTAACAGTACTTTAGGTCTATACTTAGAAATGATATCGCCTGTCACAGAGTTGATTCATGATGATTTAGTCTGATACCAGGTGAATCACATAATGATTGCTCAGAACAACATTTAACAAATACTGGGCCTCCATACTGGGGATACTCCACAAGCATATTTTATTTTGTATTCTGTCCATTGATAAGTGAAGAATGTTACTCTACAGGTTAGTCATACGCACACAAATTTCGCAATCACTTGTTGATATAGTCTGGAACGTTTAAAAACTCTAAAGTGTCAACAATCCGAAGAAGTGGAAGTATGTGAGCTACTTCAGCATTAACAGTGGAAAGTTTATCTTCTTGACTATGTTGTTTTAGGTTGTGCCCAGTGACTCACACATATGGAATATCTCTAACAAAGGTTTGACAAATGATATGCTGTTGAACAGGACTTGTGGAGGTTGACGCTGGGGCATCTCAACGACAAGATTCTTACCAGAAATGTCCAGAGGTGCTACTGTGCACGTACATGACATTAGTATCCTCATTTTTCATAAAGCATTGTTGTGTGCAGTGTTGCATTACTCACATCATCATCATGTAAAAAAAAAAAAAAATACTACAGCACTGAATTGTAGATGACGCTAAAAGATAATAAATTCTTCTGAAATCTATTAACCTACTTTGACTTTCTTGGGAAGAAATGACACTTTTGAACATTTGCCAAATCAGCCCATGAGCAATTTATCATAGTTTTACATCTGTCAGGACAAGTTAATACGGACTACCCATCAGGTGTGTGGGCGTACAGCACTTTTGCTTCAACACTGAGCTTATGATGTCAAAAACTGTCAGACTGATGTGAAAAGACAAAATTGTTTCCATTTGTTGTGTGGTGACAAAAAAACACATTATAATTTATTATAATGTGTATAACCTCGATAATAAGTATGATTTATTAGAGTATAGTTAGAATCAGCGCAGGACACAGTTAGACTGATCATGTCTAAAATGCCTTAGAAAAATTGTGGTTTTAGGGAAACATATATTAAATGAATCTAAAAACTTATTTAAAATGGGACACGTTACAGTGAAAAGCACAATGACATTTTCAATGCACAAATGAAAAAATGAAGGATGTGTGATTTGAGAGAACTCTACTCATCAACTCAATCATCTGTGACGGAGGTAAACTATAAAAGGGAGCACACACACTCAGCACACACACTCTGAGAGTGATAACACGCAGGAAACAAATCTAAAGCCAATACAATCTACTCAGTGTGGACATGGAATTCTGACACAGTGAGATTGGGCATTTGCATAAGGAACAACTCAGAGGTAAGTGTGTGAAATTTATAATTATAATGTTATTTATAATTATAATTATGTGACATTATTAGCATGTTTTTATGTTACCATTGTTTCCCTTTTGTTTAAATATATTACTTCTGTTAGCTTCATTTATTTATTTCCTTCCAGCTCTCTGAGAAGTTCTGACTTTGTCTTTCTTTTTCTTCCACAGGGTTTTTCAGTTGAGACCTTTTGCCTCATTACACCTGGTTCATTACCAGTGACCTGTCTGGGCTTGACTGTATTATTATCTGTTTGAAGGAAGCTATTGTGGGTGCGAGAGATGAACAAACTTTCTATATTCTGTTAAGTTAAATTGTGACATTAGCAAGACAGAGTGTAAGAGTTGGTGAAGGACAGTGTTGGAACAGACAGAAGGAGGAGGAAGAGACAGGTTGAGGACAGTATCCATCCAGAATCACTTTTCTTTAAGGCTTTCACTCTTCATTCTTGTTCATAATGCCTGTCAGAAAGAAAGTTATACTCCTGATGGCAGTGGTCATTTCACTGCCAGGCCTGGTTCACTGCTTCCAACCACTTTTTGCATTTGATGGGAATTCCACCACTCACCGTGACATCACACAAAGGGCAATCCTCAGAAAGACGGCTGAGGTCTGTCGGGATATCGCTGCTTCTGAGGGACGTGACTTCAGCATCACTGTGAGTTCAAAAGCCACACTGAAGCAGACTCTAAGCTCTGTGCTGCGTCTCATTTTTTTTATTTCTGTTCTGTGAAATGAAGCCAGTGTTTCCAGATTATTATTTATATTAGTTAGGGCCAACATCTTGGACATGCTGCTGAAAAATGCAAATAAATGGATCAAAGACAGCAAAGACAACACAGAATCTAAAAACTAAGGAGTAGGAGATTTCTCCCTTGAGGCAGTAACATGAATGAGTTTTTTAACTTATTTTCTTCATCATACAATTGATTATTTGTCATTTCTTTTTCTTCAGATTGATGACAACCTGTCACCTGAGACAGTGCAAACAGCCTGTTCCTCCATAGGCACTTCCACATCAGTTCTCTCCAGTGTCATGTTCCAAACCTCCATCATTAACATGTTCTTCAGCAATGCACTCGTGGACTTGGTGTTTGCCCTGAGTGAGGAGCATCATTTTGATGATGAGACCTTCCAGGGAGGCCGGGATGTCATCACAACAGGTGATCATCAAATCAAATAGTGCTTCCCACTGTACACATATACTTTAATGGATGAAAGTTACAGCTTAGTTATAGAAAAAGTATTTTGACTTTTGATGTAATTGTCATTAATTGAGTGACACACACACGCACGGCGATTTCATGTTTTATTTTCATAATTGAATTAATTTTCATATCTCCACATGATAGAAATATTAAAACACTGCCACATAGTGGCTCCAAATGTCAAAAGACATACAGTTAACAGTAAAAACCAAACCTCTGTTATATGGTGACCTATATCATTGTTGTTTTTGAAGGTGGTTAAAGTCAGATCAGTTTTCTATGAATGTATCAGATCCTCATTTTTAAGCAGTTGGTAGTTGGCATTACTAATCATTTCCACTCCACAGGTTAATCACATATACCAGACAATCTATTATGTTTCAATCAGACGTATCAATGCCACATTATCATACAGGAGTGTTCACTCTCTCTGTGTCATTCTATGATTGAGGCGTGTCGGCTGTGAAGGCCAGCGTGAAGCAGGAGAACTTTGTTGCAGGGAGGTGGACTCTGGGACGTGTCTGTCACACACTACAGGTCAGGTTGATGATTATTTTATTGCCAACTTTTTTGGTGGGAAGACGGTGGTTGTAAAATAATGTTTCATATTCTGCATATTTAGGACTTCTACAGCCACAGTAACTGGGTGGAGCTGGGGAACAATGCCCCTCACAGTGTTCTTATCAGACCCGATCAGTCTCTTGACAACCTGGCAGGTAGTTATGGTTTCAACAGCAACTTGGTCACAAAACTGATGTTTACTCATAATGACTCTATGTACGCTTCAGTGAGAAAATATCAAGGAGCTCACAAAGAACACAATGTCACTCATGTGTCACCTGTCAGTTAACAAACACCAACCCTGTTATCCTGTAAAGCTCACACACACACACACACACACACACACACACATTCTTACTACCCTGCCCATTCACATGTAAGGTAAGGTGATGTAAATATTACACAGCAGGCCTGTTGGCAGATAAATTATATGTAAGTTATACATTATGTTAATTTCTGTTTTGTTCACTAAATTTGTTGCAGGTCCAAGTACTCCAACCTGTAGAAACTGCACAGGACAGAACTGTGACAACAACCTTCTGCCTGACCTGCTGCAGCAGGGGCTTCTCACTTCAGGCTACTTCAACATCTTCTCATCAGCAAAACCTGCAGGTAACCTTTAAAGAAATATCTACAATGAATTTATATATATATATATATATATATATATACTTAATATCTTTACCCATTTCACTGCAAATTTCTAGGTAACAACAATTTCATCTGTTCTCAGGTAAATGCAGTCACGGTGGAGTTTTTGACCTGACAAGCAAACAGGACCCAGTGGGGGGCATCAATAAGGATACTGTTGGATCAAGTCATGGTCCACTTCACCACAAAGCAGCAGATTTGGCTGTGAACGCCACCATAGAGCTACTGGAAGATATCAGATTGGCTATTGGAGACAAGAACTTCCTGCGGTATGAGACACCTTTGTCTCAGCCATTTTTTTAACCCTAAACAAAAGCAAATAGATAACAGATAAACAATCTGTGATCATTATTATGACTCACATGCATGAAACATGAAAATATAATTATGATTTTGTCTCTCTTGTTCTATAGACTGATGGGTCTCTCCCAGTCCTCTGTGCTGTGTTTTGTCATTGACACCACAGGCAGTATGAGTGACGACATTGCAGAAGCAAAGAGAGTTTCCTTCGAGATCATAGACAGTAAGAGGGGAACCCAGCAGGAGCCCTCTGCTTACATACTGGTACCTTTCAATGACCCAGGTGGGTAACTCACAAAGAGGTATTTGTAGTTGATTGTAGACCAACTCTTGCATCCAAGTGTGCAAACACTGTGAGCCAGATTAGTGATATTTGTCCCCTCAAAGTAAGCAGATCCACTATTTATTCTGTATTCAGGTTTTGGACCTTTGATTATGACAACAAATGCTGATGTATTCAAAGACAGCATCAACAAACTGTCTGCAAGTGGAGGAGGAGACATCCCGGAGTTGTGCTTGTCTGGGCTGCAGGTGGGGACACTATAATACAATCCACTGTTTAACAATAATTTAAGTCTCCTATTCTATAATCAATAACTGTTTTTTCCTATATGACTGATAGCTTGCCCTGACTGCGGCTCCACCCTCCTCTGAGATCTTTGTCTTCACTGATGCTCCAGCTAAAGATTCCCATCTGAAAAGCACCATCACTGCCCTTATAGAAAGCACCAAGTCTGTGGTGGGAGTCAGCTTTTATCATCCTTAAATAACCATAGAACCATAAATGAACAATGAAATAGTAAACAATAAACAAATTGTAAGCTTATATGACCTTTACAAGAACTTTTTTTCTGTTCTTATATTTGCAGGTTACTTTCATGTTGACAGATGTCCTGGCCAGTCGACGCCGCAGATCCGTTCTGGGTGGTCCACGCTCAATGAGCCAAGCCGATGCCCAGTTATATCGTGACCTAGCTCGAGCTTCTGGAGGTCAGGCCATCGAGGTCACAAAGTCAGATCTATCTGCTGCAACAAGTATTATAGAGGACTCCTCAGCCGGCGCTGTGGTAAGGAACTGAACAAGAATCATGTCAGACTGAGGATGGTTCTGTGCAGTACCTGTATAAAATATGATGTTTCTGCTCCTTCCACTTTTAGGTAACAGTTTTTCAGGTAGTGAGGAATCCTGGAAAACCTGATAATTTTACATTTACTGTTGACGGTTCATTAAAGAATATCACCGCGTATGTCACAGGAAAATCGTCTCTCACCTTCAATGTGACCAGTCCAACAGGTGCTGTCATTGCAAATGTTGAGTTTTGTTTGCTCCATTTACTGTTGAATAGATCTTTTGTGCTGGCCGTGTTGTTTATAACATGTTTCTGTCTTGTTAGGTGTTTCTCAGACTTCCAGTCAGACCAGTGGCCCTTTGGCATCTATGACCACCGCAGGAAACCTGCGTCGTTTAAGTCTCAACACTAACAATCAAACAGGATCATGGCAAATCATTGTTACCTCTAATGATCCCTACTCTGTTAAGGTCACAGGTCAATAAAATTAATATGAGAGTTCAGCAATGTTAATATAATTGTTGGTATATATTATAGTTAGTGAAAGAGAGAATCATTTTGTTTTGTGAGTTTGTCTTAAAGTTGCAAATCTGTGTGTGTGCGTGTGTGTGTGTGTGTGTGTGTGTGTATGTTTGTGTATGTGTATGCACATCAGGTCAAAGTTCAGTGAACTTCATCTATAACCTGGTGGAAGCCCATGAAGGAGCCCATGGAGACTTCAGTCTAAAGGAGGGACGTCCTCTTTCAGGTCCTACTGCTTTTATTCATTTATTATATATTTATTTGATTTTATTTATTTCTGTTACTTCATTGTTCACCCTATTCTATATCTCAGAGCCTCTCCTACTTTTTATCTGTGTGTATTATATTAATTTCTATTTTCTAACCAGTCACAATGGCAATTTCTTTCTCTCTTGTCACAACTTACAGGTGGCAATGTCAGCCTCTTGGTCACTGTAACAGGAAGTGACTCAGTAAAAGTCTCAGAGGTCTCTCTGTTTGACAGCTCAGGACCAACGGAGGTCAACGGCACAATACAGGCATGTCAAATGTTACACTTAATAAACTGAGAGGCTCATACGCAGCAGAAAATTTATAGTTTCCAACTATACGGATTCCAAGCTTGAGACTCAGGCAGTATAAAGTTGATTATGCTAAAAGAGATAAGGCACATCAAAAATAAATCTTACTCACACTTTTATGCAATCTAAGTCTGCTATTTAAAAAATATATTTTATTTCTCTGTCGGACTCTCTACAGTCAGTGGGTGCTGGTAACTTCCTGGTCACATTCAGTGAAGTCCCACCAGGTGAGTTTGTGGTTCGCTTGAAAGGAGAGGAGAGCAGCTCCACCTCCAGGGCAGCACCAAGCAGCTTCCAGAGACAAGCATCCACCCAGATCAAGACCTCCAGCATCTCTGTTACTGTGAGCACAGTTGCACTGTTTTCTACCTCAGTGCAGCATTTATAAAGGAAAATATAGATGGAACAAATATGGCCAGAGTAAAAGTAAAAATTTGGACACCTTTGTATGTTCAGCTGCAAGTTCATATCAACATCCTTAAATATGCAATACAAAAAGAAGCATTTATACTTAACATTTATGTTTTAGTTTTCTGCCTCCTCTCCCTCCACTTTTCCAGACCCAAGTCAACAACACCAGCATAGAACCAGGCACCGTCGTCTCCATCCCTTTCACAGTTGCAGCAACAACCAACGGAGTTGTTAACAACTCTGCTACTGGGACATACACAGTACGAGCCAACAATGACCGTAGCTACACTTCAGCTTCACCCAGCACCATCACCGTAGCCGCAGGAAGTGGAGGCACAGCCAATGGCACAGTGACCTTATCGGTACCGGCTGATGCTGCGACAGGAACAGACGTGACCCTGACCATCGAGGCAGAAAACACAGCTGCCAGTGATGTCAACTACGCTGTTCTCAGGTTTTCTGTGGCTGCTAAGGTTAGAGAAGAGTTTGGTAACAAGTACTACATGGGTAAAGTTTCGCAACATGAATATGTTATCACATTGGTGGTGATAGATAATGGTCAAATACATAATTACATTAAAGGAGAGATTGTGGATACTTTTTCTCTCATGTCACCAGTATTACAACTGCTAATACTCTTATGGTGTTGGTTTTATTTTTGGTCACAATAAGAATAGTACCAGTCATAACAATTAGTAATGTAAAAATGCTGTTCCCAGCTGATGTTCTACATCTCTAACACTTGTTTCTATGTGTCCAGGTGACAGATGTTACCCGTCCTGTGTGCCAGGTAGTCAGTACGTCAGGAAACTGCTCTTCCTCTTCATCGCTCTGTGCTTCCTCCCAGTGGGAATTCATCGCCAACATCACCGACGGCGTCAATGGCACTGGCATTGACAGCATCACCGTCCGCCAAGGAAACGGCACTCTTAATACCAGCACAGTGACTGGAACAGGAGGTGAGAACATCACAGTGGTTAGCTACAGCTCCTCCTGCTGTTCACAGAGTGTAGAACTGACTGCTGTGGATAAAGTTGGAAATGTGGGCACGTGTCTGGGGCAAGCTAGAGAATCTACAACGGCTGCACCCGTGACCACAGCTGTTGTTACCACAACAAACACAACATCCACAGGAGGACACACTTTAAGTATATCACACTGTTTCTGGATCACTGTTGCAGTTTCACTCCTATGGGAATAGAAGAAAAATGTAAATGACAAAACGGTTGGAGCACATGAGTCATTGCTGAAAGCCTTTGCAATCATTTGATTCTTATTGTTTGAACAAAATAGACCATTTTCTTTCCATGTTTTTTAAGGTATAAAAAGACATTTGTTGATTTTTGAAATGAAGTGATTGCTTGATATAATTGAATGTAAAATTACTGAAAAGACCAAAATCCTGCAGCACAATTTTTTACAAATAATATGAATATTTCTTTTCTTAAATTGTTTCTAATATGTATTTTGGTGGAAACATGAAAAAATAATAACAACAAAACAAGGTTGTATTGAGGGGATGTTCAGTTTAAAGAGATGTTTTTTGGTGTCTGCTTAATTGACAGTTTTGGTGGCTGTGGTATGATAAATGGTGATGAACTTCATTCCTGACAACTTCCTTACGAAAACCTGTGTCTCATGTAAGATGCATTATTACAGAGAGTGAACATTTACTCTTAAATTATATACCTCGATCTGTAGTGCAGAAAATATTTTTGTGGTAAGGCTTGAATGCTCTTTTTCTAGTGTTCAAGCTACTTTTTCTCTGACATCAATCTGATCTCAGGGCTGATCTAACTACATCTGTACTAAGCTCTTAAATGTGCATTTACTTAATGTAATTTAAAAATATATACTTTGTTTACCATTTCCTGCTTCTGGTGAAAATGAAAACAAATAATAAGAAAATAAGAAAATGAAAAAATTCATACATAAATTCAGTTGATCATCAATCATGTTACATATATAAGTGCTATGGATGTGCCTTGTAATATTGTTCTATTTACCTCCCTAGATTTATGTCAATCAAAATACTTGTTACTAGTTAATTTGCTGCAAAAAAAAAAAAAAAATTATGAGATTAATAAACCATGACGGATTGTTGAAAATTAAACTGCCCAACACCTCTACAACATGATTAAAATTAGTTCTGCCATAGCCAGCTACTAATGCTACTAACATTATTACATTGACTCCTTTCTGGTGCTATTGACTGCTTCGGGGTACTTAAACTACAGTTGAATGCAGACAGGCAGGTACCTTGACCTAATATGACTTCACACTTAAATTTAGCCTGTAATCAATATTAAAAGATTAGTCTAGAGATGCATGTTTTTGATTTTTCAGAGGTGTTGTTTAGGGTAGATTATCCTCACTCCATGGTTGTACAGAGGACAAGGATGAGGCTTCATCAGAGAATACAGAGGTGCAAGATACAGGTACAAGCTGCCAGGTTTTTTTTTCATGGATAAAACATACATAGTATGGTGAACTGAATGAATAATAACACAGTTCCAATAGCTAGTAAAGTTTATTTGTCTATTTCAGAAAAAACAATAATTACAACAAAGAACCAAATTAACCTTGAAGGGCAGTAAAAATATAACAAATACAATAATAGTTAAAGTGGAAGAACTAAGAGTGACTTCCAGCAGCCCATCAAGAATGGCACTTCTGGGTTCTGTTTCACAAAACAGGATTAATGATGAAAGCTGGATAAGCTAGAACCACAACTACACACCCTCACAGACACAAGTACACTGTGCTGTTACTGGTTTTACTCAGTGCAGTTGTCCAGCTAACTCAGCGATCCTGGATGGTGACACAGGTCCCAGTTATGAAGAGACAGCACAACAGCCTGGCCGAATGCAAACTGCATCAGGAGGAAGAGGAGGAAGAGTGAAGAGCTTGGTCCTTTTATCCAAAGAAAATGATGAGAAAATAACTGGACAGGATTTTCCTTCAAACAATACAGCAACCACAAAATCAAATTACAGCAGATTTACTACAAAAGAAGAAACAACAGAAAAGCCAATCAACTCTAAATTAACATGGCAAGTAATTGTCAAAGCAGCCACCCCACTAAGAAAAAGAAAAAAAAGCTTCATTTTGTTTTACACCTTGTACAAATAAATTTCGCCCAGCAGGGTCACCAAAAGCAACTGGAGAATCAAAAGTCCCTATACAGCACTACAATGAGGAGTCATGATACTCGATTAAGAAGAGTAAACTCAACTGAATTCAGTTTCATTAACAGATGACAATGACTTCATAGCTACAGACACATATTTCTCCTAGATTCGAACAAACCTTAACTTCATGTCTGTGAAGGTGTCATTATCACACAAACACTAAATAATATCCTTCTCCGTCTGTGTGAAATCTCCGACCACATTCATGTCACATCAGCAATGCAACTTGGAACAAATTCAATGTAAGAAAACCTACTCTACTAGTCATTAACAACAGTATTTACAATACCTAATATGTTACTCTTTTAAACAGAGCAGAGCAGAGCTTTTGGATATTTTGCATTATTTTAATAGCCCGTGGTAGATCAAACATATCCCTGGATCTCTATGTTCCTGACAAGAGAGATGGCCAATACCAGAGTTGTAATTATGTATAATCTATACATAACAGACCATTACAGAGGGCCGGTAACTGGTATAGTAACATTTTTCATACTCAAAAGGCAAAAAAGACAAAAAGCTACAGTTACAGATAAATAGCTACAGTTTGTTTTGTTTTTGTTTGTTTTTTATTCTAACAAAAGCAAGCAAGAAACTGTACATAATATTAACAATATTTTATAGCAAGACCACTGACTCTCTTTGAAGTCACTATACTGTATTATAGGACTTTGGTCCAACAAACCCAACAAGTATATAATGCAACACATTCCTTCATTGTCAAGTAAGGTGTCAAAGACTGGAAAGTGCAAAAATGCATTTGCGCTATAAACTTACAAGTAACTGTGAATGGAGAGGGGGACGAAAATGAACTGATTTCCTAAATAATAATAATAATAATAATAATGACAATAAGTTAGCCCTGTTACTTGAATGTCTGATGATGTAGTTTGATATGATTTATTTGATCTGATTATGTTGCCGTTCAGCTTCTAAGTATGGCGCTATAAGCCCATTTTTACTCTAAGTTAAATGCATAATTTGAAATAGAAAACAGGCAAAGAAATAATTTAAACACTGAATTTCTATAGCTGAAATATAGGAGATTTTGGTTTATACATATGCAGGTGACGATATAATTATTGCATGCAGAGGCACTGAGTTGAAAGATTTTGTAGGCCTACAATATTCTCTGGGCATGCTTACATTTTACTCAAATTCTGTTTTTTTCCTCTATGATATAAAATTAGTACACAGCTTCCAAAGTTAGCATTCACTTTTTTTCAAACAATTGCATCACCAAATGTACTGTACCAATCCAGCCATTTACAATATATACATATATATACTTCACATAGTATGTATATATGTTTATGATCATTCCATGCAGCATAGAGAAACCCTTTCTTTGAATGATATCATTTTATGGAAAAAAGAGGATTTTCCATATGAGAATAACTTTCTGTCTTAATGCTTGTTTCGTCAGGGTTTTGTGATGGAAAATTAGCAGTACAAGCCCATCTCAAACAATGTGTTACTGCAAACAACGTCCCTGTTTCAAGTCATGTTATACTTGAACCAAAGTATTTGCTTGCTGTTACCAACCAGCAGTGGCAAAGCAAAAGTAACAGTATTTCTGCAAATGCTATGCAGCTAACAAAGCACATACTCAAGTCAGCTTGACGCACGTGCCTTATTTTATTCCCAAATCAAGCTTTTCATTACCTCCACTGTGCACATTGATCAGTCACTGTTTAAAAACCTCCCCAAAATGGCCTTGTTCCTACATGTGACATTAAAGTGATTTAGTGATATAATAAAATTGGATCACATGTCACATGAGTTGTCCAGCATTAATTTCAGGCAACGTTTGACTTGAATTGTTTTGTAGTTGTACTGATCTCTCAGTCAACTTGAGCAAGATATATGCAGTAATAAACTTCATCAAATTCTACTTTAAGTTCATTTACCTGACATGCTAAAACCACAAGTGTAGATAGAACAACAGCTAAAACTAAAAATGCTGTAACGAATATTATGCAAATGAACCAAGGTTTCTGATGTGTAAACATTCTAAGGGTTAAGTAGACTGGTATAGTACATACAATAGTTGCTGTATTGTAAGATCTGTGGAGGTATACAATGTGGCTGTTTGGCAATAAGCAGGGAGAGAAGGGTATAGTAATATCCCTGCCTTCAGAGTGTGAGCCAGGTAGAGTTGGGAGGAGACCTGAGGTGTAAACTTGCTATGATTGTACTGATCTTGCATCTGTTGTATAATTGGAGTTTGGGATGAAAAAGTATGGATGCAATCTGATCCATGGGCCAGTTTATGGCTTTGGACTCAGTTGCTACATGGTAGTTTCATGAGGGCACTTGGCTGTCTGTCTGGTGTGTGTTAGGCTGACATATAAGGTATACTGTGCTACTCCACCTTATGTCAGTGATTTCACCTTTAATTTAATACATATAGTCATTTAACAGACTGAAAAGGGATTTGTCATTCATTTCCACACATTGTCAAAATTAATAAACACCACTGGCTCTCTGGTGCTAAGGCAACTACTTCATGGTTCAATAGCTTGAAAGCAATCAGCTTATCTGATTGAAGAAAACATAACTAAGGAAACAATGAGCATAATTTATTTATATAACAGAAGGAACTGCTGCTCAACCAAAAATAATCATGGATGCTCTTTGTTTTGATTAGACATCACAGGTTGTTGTTGGTGTTATAATAGATAAGACATGTAGCTGGCTTGACTCACAGCAAGAGGAAGTTAGCCACATCTGGGTGGCTGAGCCTACAGCTGCCTGGATGTTATCAGTGACACTGATGAAGGCTTCTAGAGCAACTGCTGCATGTCCAGGATTATGGAAAAATCATTGTATATGGCTAGAGAACTTGAATGTCTGGGCACTGGTGTTTGGAGGTTAGACAAGTCTCATTGGGCTACTAAGACAATGGGGTTGGGGGGGTATAAGTTAAGCAAGGTGTATGACGTCCAAAGGTCCCTCTACTGCTCATCCATCTCAGCAAGATCGGAGTTGGAGGAGGGCGGTGTGGATGATTGGAGGTGGTTTGAATCAGGTAATGGGCTCAGAGTAGAGCCCTGTGGGACACCACTCGGAATGGGATCGGGAAGGGTCAGGGTTTCTGGAGCAGACTTTTTGCGGGGTCGGTCCTTGGGGACTGAGAGGGACTCGGGCGCATCAGTGCACATGGGGGTGGAGGGGGCACTGGCAGGGCCAGTTAGGGCACAGGAGGACAGGGGAGTCTCGCTGATGGAGATGGACGGGGGAAACATCCCAATCTTCTGGTTGGTGGCCTCCTGGATGTTGCGTTCAAACTCTCTCACCTCATCCATTGTCATGTCTGAATTGGAAAGAAATAGACCAGTGTGAGGAAGAACTTTTTTTTTTTACCTTTGTAGACAATTTAATAGGAAATAACTGATTTCCATTACCCGATACAGGCACACACTTCATGGTCAGTACAATTCAGAAACAAACAATATGACTTGTCTCACAATGTGTTTCAGTACCAAGATGTTTCTTTCTGTATAGCTTCATGTTTCCTTGGTAACTTTTCAGATCCTTCAGGGCTCATCACACTATTAATTTTATTGATAAGGCAGTTTGAATTATAATATTATTAACATGAATATTTCATTTACGTATATATCTTGACCCAGAATGGGTGAAAATGACTGAATGTTGTGTGTGTGGACAGTTTTATGCAACTGTGACAGCTCTGAAAGTCAGTGTAGGGACAATGGGGCAAGGAAACAATGAAAAAGACACATACGCTTGCTTTGTCATGGATCTCTATGTCATCCAATGAAGATGGGTTTGTTGTGGAATGTTCTTGCTGCTCATGGCAAACTTTAATGTTGGTTTTCTCATGCATTTGTCTCTCGTAATCCCGCACGTCATCCAAAGTCATATCTGGAAGAAGGGGGAGGGAAGGGTGGAACGAGGGTCGCAATGTTGGTAACTCCTCGACAATGGAACTCCAGTTGAGAGACGGGGGAGGAAGGGATTAGGCAGCAAATGTGCATTCCATGGGTGAATATGGATAATGTGTGTTGAAGTTAAAGCTTTAAAAGGTTAAAGCGCTAGCTTCCCATGACCCAGAGAGTTTATAGGAGACAGCTAGACAAATCTGAGCCACACCAGGAAGGAGGAAAGGAAGCATGAGATCAAGGAACTTTCAAGATTAAGAAAAGGCATGAACAATCCACACCCAAAGAAGAGGTTGGATCATTTGAAGCGACAAGAAAGCAACCTGCAGGGGTCCACGAGCAAAATCATTCCACACGTGACAAGATTTAGCAGGTACCTCGAAAAATATCCAGGTTGTGGAGTGTTGTGGTTAAATGGTTGGTGGTTATAGAGAGGAGAGGAGAGGAATATGTTTCATGATAAAGATAATGAGCTTGTCATGTGTATCTACTGCTATGGGAAGAGCTCAAGAGTTGAGAGTGAGTAAATGTGTTGCAGCCACTTGTGAATGCAAACAGGGCTGCCCCTTGTGCAACCAGACTCTCACAGAAACAGAGGCAGCTTTCATGTTTCAGTAAGTGCATCATTCTTCTCTGATTCAATTTCAATAACCCCTGTGTAGAAGTGGTTTGCACTGTCTGAACCACACACACAGGCTTGTTTTTTTTTTTTTTTTGCTACTTTATATTGGTCTTTAACATGAAAAATAATGTGAAAACTACAAAACTTCTTTTGACTAATGCATGAATTTCTCTACCATGAAACATGAAAGGTTAGGGTGTTATTGTTATTTTGAATCATGCAGGTTTCATTTGAAACAAACACTGATCATGACTGCAAAGTAAAGTGCAGCGTTTGATGTTAGTTAGTGTTAATACCAAGAGGATCCATGCTGTTGGCGAGTGAACAGGACTGGTAGTGACAGGGATTAGATGCAGGTGGTGTGATTTCTCAAGCACACTTATTGATCAATGAACAGCAACATTACAACTGTGTATTACATAATGAAAGTAGCTATGACAGTATTACCATTTTAAGGAATAAACACTTATACATAACATTGAGGGTTCACATAAGAAATCATCCACAATTCACAGCTGCAATGATATAACTGTTCTAATTTTTAAGAAGAAAATTTGAGTGAATAAATTTAAGATTTAAGATTTAAGTTTATGACTGACAGACTGATATGTGTCTACGGTTGTGAACAGGAGAGAAAAGTGCCGGCAGACTCACCAATCCACTCATCCACCCAGGCAAACGCCTGCCTGTGTCCCAGCAGCAGCACATCACGAACCACCTTGAACACAACAGTGATAAGTTAACATGTTCAAATATTCAGGCAGTGGAAGTGATGACCATTCAAAGTCATCTAAACTTAGTCATCCTTCAAGTCTTTAAAATTTAACATAATAATCCAAGCTAATGTTTTTTTTTTTACATTACATTCTGACAACATTCTCTTTGTTTTCTTTTTCTATTCCCTTTCTAAAATATTCATGTCCTCAGTAATAATGAATGGACTCGAGACTGGCAGTGAGAGACAGGGAAGGGAATAAAGTTTTGAAAAGTGAACAAACATATTTGATTTAGGTGTTTTTATGGCACATGTTAAAATATGGCAACTGGTGGAATGACTGGACAAAAAGAAATTAACTTTCTCATGAAAGGTAGGATAGCCCAATACCAACCAATAAAATAGCTGAAAAGGTTAAACTGTGGCTAAAAGATACAGGAGTCTCACCTTGTGTACAAACTGCTCCACTCGTGTCTGCAGACCCCAAACCTCAAACTTGACAGTGACCAGTTTGTACGAGCACATGATGGGATCCTGGGTGTCCCTCCAGCCTTCTTGAAGCATCCCCCGTGATGTCTTGTCTGACTTAAAATATCGCAAGTCCTGCGACGCAAGAACACATGTTTAATATTACCATAATTAAGCCAAACCTTCAGGCACCGTTGTTTCAGCACCCCAGTGGAAATAGACTTTAAGGGTGAGCCTAAAATTAGATACACGACTAAACGGCAGTATTAAATACCATTCGCATTAATCCCTCCGGTCCTTGGAGAATCTCTATCCAACCTCATTAAAGCTCAAGCAATCTATTATCAAACAGCTATGAAGACAATTACCAGCTTTCTCTCTTCTCAGACAGAAGTATGAAAAGGCTTTCAGACTGCAGATGAATGCTTATATAAATGCTGGGTGAGATGGGAAAGGCATATCAAGCAGCAAGTGCAGCTGCTAGATGAGTAGTATCGAGGTTTCTCAAACAAGTAAATAATAATAAAATCAATTAAAAGTATTATTATTTTTCTTGTGAAGATTCTGAGAGGAACAGAGGAATTTTGTCACTGGATTTGTACTGGATGTAAAACGGCTAAAAAAAAAAAAAAAAAAACAGAGAAATTATTTGAGGAAGATCACATGACATAGCTTTAATCACACTGTTTTACTATTGCATTGACAGATCCAACAATACAGTCACTTACACCTCTGTGGTGGTGCTGACTCACAAATACAAGCATACACACACACACACACACACAAGCTCACCTCAGACTCTTTATAGTAGCGCTCTGGGATCTCATCATAGGCGATATCGATGAAGCAGACCTCCCTCTCCTGCTCCTTCAGTTCAGTGTCGAAGATCTAAAGAAAGAAAACCACACTCATTCAAATTATTCATATTGTTACTAAAGTTCTTGTTATGTAATGACCATCACATCATTGAGAAAAGCCACAACACCTATTGTGTAATTGCTTACACAACCATTGGGAGGTGCTCCTTGCCCATATCTTCAATTTATGCCAAATAAAACAGTACTGACTGTAATTACTGTCACGTGTTGTAAAGGCAGACAGTTAATGCAAAGGTGACTTTCCTATATTCCTCTTGGCTTCTATCCATCCATCATCTATTCATCTTATCCTGCTGAGGATCATGTTATAGAGGGCGGTCCCAGCTGACAGTCGGGTACACACACTGGACATTTATAGTCGAACGACCATTCATTTTCACATTCACACCTACAGACAATTTAGAATCTCTAATAAAGGAACATCTGAATGTGTATGTGTGTATGCATGAATGAGGTTGGAGGATTTATTGTTAATTTAACTATATCTCTTGTGCAAACTGTAGATAAACAATTTATTTAGAAACATTTTAGGTTAATGATGGTGTCAATTTTCAATTTGAAAGTATCTCTGAGTGAAGTGAAGGGAAGGTTTGAATTTCTGACAACCTCATTACATTGAGCTTGTGTGTTAGATGCTCAGTAAACGCTGTGTCCTCATAATTGAAGTCCTTCATTCTTAATTAGATGGAAAGTTGAAGGGTTCAGAGATTATTAGCATGTCCACTTCTCTGTGAAGGGGGGGTCACCTGCCTCTTAGAAAATAACTTTTCTCAAACCTCATTATTTCCTGAGGGGAAAACACACACCTTGGCAGGTGGGGAGAACTTTTCAGCTGCTGGAAACGTTAAAAAGACTTAAAGTAAAAATGTGACTTCACATGGTGTCATTCTATTCTCTGTTGTAGCTCGCTTCCTGATTTCAGCTAATGTTTTGCATAAACATCCTAATGCAGCTTCAGTTTTTCTATCACATTACCGGTCAGGGACTGGGATGAAGAGAGATGGAGAGAGGCAGAGGTGGATGAGAGGAGAAACTGAGGTAAATGATGAAAAAGAGAAAGAGTGGAAATTCATGCAAATACTGGAAAGGACAACGAGGAGGTACTGGCAGGAAGGAGAAGTGGATAAATAAGAGGATGAGATGGAAAGGGATAAAGTATCTTCAACAAGTATGTATGAATCATTACAAAAATACTAATTTGGAGGGTTCATGGTAGAAAGGTTTAACAAACAATTTTTAAAGTAAAGCTGCACTGAGAAAGAGATGGAGAAACAGAAACACAATGGCTGGCAGAGTGAAAGGGTGAAATATAGATGAACCAAGAGACAGCAGAAACAATGTAGTCACAGTGAAGGAAAAACTGGCAACCCATGAATTATAACATCATCGTTTTCAAAGCCAGTCAGTGACTATTGTCACTTTATTGTTCTGTTATAACTTTTCATGGTGGAAGAATTATTCAGATCTATAAAAATATAAAACTCAAGTAAAAGTACCACACAGTGACACAAACTAACTAACTAACCCATCTAGGCAGTGACAAACCAGCAACTTCTGTGTCCTTTAAGGTAAAATTACTACTCTTTGTCAACTGAGTCTGGTTTCGATGAAACATAGTTTCACTCTTTCACAAGAAAAGTGTCTGTGTCTGTTGAAATCCTGTCCAAAATGTTTCCAAACACTTACACTGACAATCTGAACCTTTCATTGGCAAAAACAAACAACTTTAGTGCATGTACTTTGATATGGAAAGCAACCTGCTTTATTACATTGTAGAGTTGCCAGATTGTTTCTGTTGAACAGTGGATGGATTGCAAAGATTTTGTTTCTATCAATCATTTACACTCCAAATATAAGGAAAATGTATGAATGTGACTCTATGAGCAATAGTGCTCTTTTATATGTGTGTCTGACATTGGATAGAACCACATGTGCATGAATATAATATATGTTAAAATATCCCCCATTAAAATGGCACGTTGTCCACTCATACACCCACTCATCCCCCTTTTTCCCTCCCTCCCTTCCTCTCATTCTTTTTAGGCTCACACACAGTGTAAAGACACCTTGAGTGGGCAATGTATCTCTGCTCATATCCACAGTCATCACAAACCGCCTGGCAATGAAACACAATCACACTCCCGCACGACCACATATTTATGAGACGCAACTGTGATTTCTCTCAGATTTTACCCGTGAGGTTGCTTTGCTCGAGGCGATTTTTGTTCTTTGAATTTCATAAAGTCGTCTTCGATCTGTCATCTTATCTTGTGAAAACGAACAAGCACCGCTCTGCAACGTCGCTTCACGTTTATGCAAACTGACACTCTGTCCATCTCGGTCTCCTCACCGCGCTTCGTAAATACAAGTAAACTACTTTGACATAGATCAAGATATTTGAGCCAAGTTTGGGAGTAATTCCTCCCACACACATTCACCAACCCCCCCCTGACAATCTGAAGCAAAATATGAAGACATAGTAAAATGAACCTGTTGACTGCCCACTATGATATATTCTAAGCAATTTGTCTGTTGCACTATCATTCTTCTTCTTCACTGTCCAGGCACTGACAGCCTTTCATTTGATGACTAATGCCCCTACAAACTGGCAAGTGGAGTAAAATATAAAGAGAAACAAAGTGAGTAGGCCAACAGCCCAAATTAAATTAGCAGTTGAACGAGCGCAGTCGTTTTCTGGCAGACTCTCGAAGCTCATGTATAGTTGCTACTGTGATATGGTGGAATTGCATGGGAGGATCTGTGAGTTGCCAAATCTGCCTGGATGCTTTTAATCATGTAGCTTTCGCAGCTGTCTTGTTTTCTACCATATGTCTGCTATATGATATTTTGTTTTTTAATCATCCTAATTTTTCTGTACATATTTCTATATGAGAGGGAAGGCAGCAATATTAAATTAAAATGAGATTTGTGTTGTTGCTAGAGGGACTATGGGCTAATGTAAATTTGACTATAAGTGCCAGAGTATATATGTCAACTGATAGGGCACAAAACACTGCAGTAAAAGAGCACCAAAGAGGTGTCTGATGCACGGTTTGGTTTTTTTACGCTGTGAAATGTTAAACTAATCACAAATCTTGATCGCAATTAATTCTTTTTTTTAAACAAATCTATAGGATTATTCTAAACAAAACAAAAGAGATTATGTCTTAATATTTAAAAAAAAAAAAAAAAACTATCAGCTTTCAGCTGGTACAGTGTTGTCAGGGCATAACAGGACACAAGTCAGTGTTATTTGTATAACCAAAATGATAAATTTGCATCACAAGTATGTACACACAGAGGACTTGTTCTGCTGGATTATTCCAAAAACACATTTACGCTCACCTAAATCCTCACCTAAAACCTTCAAAACTCCTATCGCACTCTAAAACAAACACAGAGTTTACCCACATTGTCATTGCATCCTTTGTTGTCCTCATATTTCGTCTCTATGTGGATGGAGAACTTGGGCAGGAATGAGCACTGTGGATAAAGAAAGAAAACATAAACCATTTGTAGAAAAAAAGGGGCCAAAGTATTGAACAGCAAAGTGTTGCATATTGCTGCATGTTATGGTCGTGCTGAAAGTTAACACTGCACTTCCTGTGATGTACATGGGTTATTTGGTAGATTTATGTGATACGGCTGTCAAAAAGCCTTTTTATTAACATGTTTGCTATTATTAACTGTAACTGACTGTTACACTTGGTGTTGGAACATTCTATCTCTGGTTCTAAATTCTTCCTCACTGTGTAATGGTAATGTTAATGTTAATCCAAGCTGTTAGTTAAAAAAGTTAAAAAAAAAAAAAAAAGCAGTCTTGTCATGCATGAATCTAAATTGACGCATATGAGCACAAAACACACCCACTCATTAACAAGAACAATATCAAACACTCTGTTGTTGTTGCCACATTCCTCTTTCCCGTCATATCCCTGCACCCTAAAGTGCCATGATTCATGTTGTTGACATTTCTCATTCTGAACAACAGAAACGCTACAACTGAGCCTGACGTACATGTGTTTAGAAACTTTGCACAAATTTTGTTTGTTATAATAATAATGGGTCAAGACAAGGCAGTTGTGCTTATTAGCAAAAATCAACATCTGCCATTGGCCATTTGTGTGTGTGTGTTGACTAAGTTACAGTATGTTTACAACTGTGGACATAGATCAGGTTTTATAACTAACAAAGCCGATCCCTTTGTAAAAGAATTCCTCAGCTACACTTCAAAAAGCAGTGAACTGCGCAAGGTCATTTCTGTTAACAGACATTAAAGCTTCTAATAGAGTTCAATGCAGATACTTCATGTTCATTTTCAATTAACAAGATAACTGATACAATAATCAGTGTCACTGTATTAACTATGGCTGTATGTAATTTGGTAAGACCAACGTGTAGTCACAAACCCACAGGGAACTAACAAACAGCTTTATTAATTCTCAAAAAACAAAAACATAAATTCATAGAGGATACTTACCGTATATTCTACAGACCACGGCATGAGGTGACACAGGCGTTAAGACGGAGCAGAGAGAACAAACAGACACACAGTTAGTTACGCAGCCTGCTCCAATTCAACACAATGTAACAGGAGAGAACCACATGTTATGTTTGCATAAAATAATGAATTTCACATCTTTGATAGACCCACAAACACCCAACCACCACCCCCCACCCCACCGCCTACTCCCCTCTGCCACTTCCTCCTTTAATGCTTTAATTTGCTTTCATCAAAAAGAAATTCCTTTTTATGTGTTCCTCAGCTTGTAACACTACTCCCTCTGATCAGGATCATTAAAACGTCACAGACGTATGTTCTGGCCACGGTGGCTCTGATCGCTGCGCCGCTGACTGCTGGTTGTCTGTAATGTTGCTGACTGGCGGAGCAAAGGCTTTTTTCGTCGCTGCGTTCACAGCAAAGCATGTGTAGATAAAAAAGATTTTCCGTCATTCCAAAACTGCGAACGTATAAATAAATGTCAGATGTAACATGTTTCCTCGTCGACAACATGCTGGTGCTTCTCTCACTTAGAGTCATCCTGGCAAACTGAGACAGTAACACGTAGAAAGCTGCAATGGTGTCAGCTAAAGCGTGATCCATTTGTCATAATTGTATATATAATGAGATCACTTCAAATGGTGCATGTTAAATGTTCCCCTGTGAATCTAAAGAGAGCTGCTCTCTTCTTTACTTTTTAAAAGTTTAAGGTCTAAGATCTTTTATTGATCCACACTAAAAAAAAAAAAATCCTTGTTTGTCTTTTGCATTTCATTTACATTTTGCTTACACACACATTAAACTTCTTATACTCAATGTCACAGCATCCATCTCACGATCCCCGCGTCCACGTACTTACTATAAACCACCCTGTGATCTGACACGTCCTTCAAAAATTACATACGGAGCAGCAAGTCACACAGGGTTGTTTGTTAAAAATCTCTTTCCTGAAGACATTTTTTTCAATATGTTAAAAAAAATACAGTAGACATAAAAAGTCTTGGATCTTGTGACTCTTTTCTACTTTTCTAGAGGAGCTCAGTGCTATTTTTACACACTGCTTCAACTCCCTAAAACATAAAAAGCAGCAAGCAGCTCCTGCTGAGTAAAGTGTATTTTGACTAAAAAAAAAAAAAAAACATCCCATTGAAAGCTAACTGAGAAGCCGAAGCTTAAAAGAGAACAAAAGTGCGCTGCCTGCGACTGCAGAGCTACGCTCCTCATGTCTGAGCTACTGTCGGCTCCACTTTTACACCACCCCAGTGTTAATGAACAGTGTTAGACTGGGACTCCTTCTGTTACAACGGCTCACTGGTTTTGATATGATACGAGTGGCGAGTGTATGTGTGGTGCTGGCTAATATTTGGTCATAGAGATCGTCGGACTGATTAACTTTAGACTCCAGCAAACACATTAATGTTATATTAACTTACCCGTTATGGTGTAAGGGTAGTAGTTCCACGCTTTCTCTGTCACGTAGAAGATTTTGGGAACCACCGCTCGAGCCCAGCTGGGCAATTTACTGCAGAAAGACATTGAGACAGACAGAGACAGATGAGACTGTGAGTACTTAGTCGCAAAGAAAGGAGGGGAGTGAAATTGCTTCCATTATTGCAGGAATCATCAAAAACTTGTTCCACAAGTCAAAGAAAAATGTGCTCAGAGTATAAAAACTAAGTGATGGTATAAAAGTTTATATCCAAGGTATCTAAAGAGCTACTTGGAACCACAGACCAAAAACCAATGCAACAACCCATTTTTATCATTATTTATTTTATACATATGAAGGGAATTTGTTTGACATTTCAAAGACAACTGAAACGAAATACATACAATAATTAAATACACGCTTTGAGTCGTCAGACTAATGAAAATAATTAGAACATATCATTTATTTTTGCAAAAAAACTTGAATAACTTTCAGAAGGTTGATGCTTCTTGTGTAGCTTCACTATGAAAATGCTGACTGGATAAAAGAGAAAACAGGGAAAGGGAAGCGAAAAGGTTTAAAATGTTACACCTGGTGTTAAAAATGTGTCTGAATAGTGTAAAAATTATACATTTTTATTTTTTATTTTTTTATTTTTTTGCAGTGTAAAACAAAGCGTGTTTTGGCACAATGAACGTCCACATATTATCTACCATATGTTTAATGTTGAGCATATGGTAGATATATGAAGTATACGGCCAAGATGTGCGCCCAGAGGGATTCTGAGCGTGAGTCTACGTGCTTGACATTCTCTGATCTTGAACTCTGAACTCTGCTAAGACTGCAATTCAGGCTGTATTGGAAACTTCATTTATTTATGAGATGTGTCAAACACTCAAGTGCACTGGCTTTCATGTACTCTGCCTTCATCTCCACCTCCTTTGATTGGCATGGAAAACAGTTTCTTAAGGAGAATAAGAATGGTGCCCACTGCATCGTGATGGCTATGAATAAAATCAGCCTTCCACGGTCACATTGTGCAAATGTTGGCAGGGTCGATCATACTCTCTCTTTCTCTCTCTCTCTCTCTCTTTTTCAGTCTCCCAACAAAAGAGACTGACACTCCTCCCACACCTCCATCTGTTGATTTCTCCCAGTCCCCTCCTTGTTCTTTTAAAGATCTTTGCCAGTAGCTGCTGCGACGGATCCCACATTGCCAAGCGTACAAGAGCGGTGGGTGGCTGCTCAAGAGTTTTCACTTCAAAGCCACTGCTTGTGTTCAGAAGAAATAATACACTAGTTCAACTGAACACATTCAAAGAAAGGTAACACTTAATTCAGTCATAAAAACAACTATCCTTTATGTGTGCTCTTGATAGAGATTATTGACGGAACAACCTACAACTTGAATCTACGTTCGTTGGATGGGATCAGTCCAAGTAGTGAAATAGAGTGTGAGACAGATTGTGAGGGTTAATGGGGTGGTTGAAGTGTGACAGAATGACGACAGATTGACGTCCCTGCTGGTAAATCAACGGTTGTATCTAATTGAATCTAATGATTTGGTTGTTTTCTGATGTTATACTGAGGATGTCTGCTTTTTTCTGTTTGTCCTGTTTTTCATGCAAAATGTATTAGTTTGATTTACAGCTTATGTTGATAAACCGATGACAAAAGGCAGTGGTAAATGGCACCTTTTCATGGTACAATTTAAATCATATTAGTGTGTGTGTGTGTGTGTGCATGCACGTGCACCTGTACCTGGTTTTTCCTACATTGTGGGGACTTAAACCTGTTTACACACTCACATTGCGGGGACCTGTCTCCCCTGTGGAGACAAAAAGCTGGTCCCCATGATGTAAAAAAACAAAAAATTAAGGACATGACTTAAGGTTTGGGTCAGGTTCAGATAAAGGTTAGACAAGTGGTACCAACAACTGGGATCTCTAGGTTTTCCAGGAAAGTCTCCAGAAAATGAATGGAAGTCAATGAAATGTCCCCACAAGGCATGAAAACAAACAAAATATCAGTAACTCAGGAAAGTCGGTGCTCTGTATCGTTCCTTCTAAGCCGCAGATGCGAAGGGACATAACATGAACATCTGGGTGGTCATTTGTTCTCTCTCTAATGAAATTCACTTCATGTAAAGACAGCTTATGTAAGCTTATGTAATGTCGTAAAAAATTTACTGTGAAAGAAACGAACTGGCTTGAAATGAATAAATGTCATTTCTTATACATCGTCATTTCCTAAACTGTCTCTACTTGAATTCCTTTGCTGTTCAAACCATTTTTTTCTTCACTGTCTAAACATTGAAGCTTTGAGTATCCCTGCCCAAAATGTAGATGTTTTACTTCCTACTTTGCTTATTCAAAAACAGAATACACTGAATGAAAAAACCTGAACGAAAGCCCAACTTATCTCTGTTCACTCCCTCTGCCTTCTCTCCTCTCTTCCTCTGCAGAGCAGCGCTGTGCTGACTCAACATAATTAGTTTCTCAGTGCAGTGAACGCTGACACAGGTATTTGTGCTCAAACAAACGGCCTACAGCATCTTTGACTCTCCTCTCTTTTCTCTTCCCTCTTTCTTTGCTTTCTTTCCCTCTCCACTGTAACTTTCTTTCCCGCTTTCTTGTTTTTTTTTTCCCCAACAGATTCTTCATCTATTCTTTATTAGATTCATAAAGGGAACATGTGCTTCTGTTATGTGCATACACACACACACACACGCCATCATTTCACAAAGATGTTTATGTGATATGCTGGTGATATATAACTGTGATGTATAGGAACGACCCACTGGTAACAACTTTGAAAGGATAAAAATCAAACACAAGTGATGATTTTCAAAATTCCATTTAAAGCAGAAATAGTTTGTAAGATGTTGTTTCATCTCTGTACGCGTATATAGTATATAGTGTCAGTCAGTGAGTGTGGGTGTTTTGTGATGCCTTTTGTCTTATATTTACTGTTAACAAAGTTAGACTTTCTACAGGTCATGTTCTTTTCTTAAATTGCTGAAACATAGTGGCTGCTGTTTTTTCATTCCACCTCCTCGCTCCTAACCTCTGTTGTTTTTACAAACAAACCCAGATCATGTCATGAGACTAAGAGGACGATGCCCCAAGAAGAAGAAAACTTTAAGGAAGAGACACCTGCCAAACAGGGTAAATGTAGACACAACACACAATAAATGACATGTTATTATGTGTTGGTTGACTATCAGAGATATGTTCCACCAACCTGTTGAGGTAGACTCGTTTCTCTGTGAACTGTCCTTGGCCATGTGTCGGATCTTCGTAGGGTTCGTTCTGGACGACCTCCACTCCTTCCCCTCGATCGCTCTGCTCATGGCTGTGTTTACTGATCATGTACAGCTGGCCAATCCGGTACTGGAGGATAAAGAGAGAGGATAACCTCACGTTAGTGCTGTGCGGCAACATCCAGATGGGAAATGTAGAGAATATTAGTGTATTTTTTAGGCATGATATGGTCAAAAGAACATTGTCTTGAACACTTCACAGGAATTAATCGGCAACAGATGATCAGTGTAAAGATCATCTGATATGACTGAAAGTTTCACAGCAACTGCTGAATAGACATAGATCCTAAATGTGAGATTACTTTGTTAACTGCTGTTTTGATAGAGAAAGTAATGTTCGACAGTAGAAAACAAACTCTGCACCATAAACAGAAAACAAACAAACAAATAAAAACATTTTATAATTTCCAATGAGATGTGATGTGAGATGTGAGAAGCGATAAGGCTCTAAAAGGACTAGCAAATCTAGCAAAGACTGCAACAACAAACAAAGACTTTTCTAGCAAATCTGGTTGTAAAGTTTTAAAAAAAGTAAATGCATGCAACTTCAGCTACTGCATAAATATGCTCGTCAACATTGAAAATAAATGATAAAGTCTAATTACCATAAAACACATTCAACCTCAATCTTCCCATTTTTTTCCATTAGAATATAAATATTTTCCAAAACAGGATGAAGAATAACCGAAATTGACCTGAATAATAAAAGACCATTATGTGGCACTGCCCCCACACGCTAAGGAATAAAATCTAGATTCTAGATTCCAGAATTTAAGACTAATTCAAATAAATACTCCAAAGTGATCCTGCAGGTTCAGTAATAATCTATGCAACATCTTCATCAATTCAGAGTATAAATGTAGTGCAAGAACATAGACATTATAAACAACTATACAAGTATATTTCAACTCTGATTTTTCTGTATTTCTGCCCTGCAGCCGTCTGTGGAGACATTTTTCTCAGTGACTGGTTGAAAAGCACGTTTGGGTGAGTCTGCCATGCATCACCTGTCTGCTTGGCCCAGAGTCAACTCTCATTCTTTATTTACTGCCTTCTTTCCAAAACTTAGCTGAGAAATTGGTCAGAAAACAAAGTCGTGTCATGGTTAATTCTGCTGCAATAATGTATCTTCAACAAAGGGACTGAGTTATTGTTGCTGCTGCTGTTGTAATGAACATGACTCTGGCATTTTGTTCACACTGGACCAACCTCATCTAATTAAAAACAGAAAAAAAATGTGCAATGCAAGAGCAGCCCTTGTTTTAGTTTTTGATGCCCGGGAGCATGTTCGAATTATTTAGGCGAAAAAATGTGGATTGACTATATGAAGGCAACACTTCTGTCTTCATTTGATGTTTAATCTTCATACTCTGAATCCAAAGCTTCAATTAACGACAAAAGGAAAGATATGGAAATGAATGAAGGATTTCAAAGAGAGAGGAAAGGAGCTGACAGAGAGTAAGAGACTCAGAAGGATCAAAGGAGGATGACTTGTGGAGGAGGAGCATGAATTAAATTAAAGACAGAGAAAAAGAGACACAATTGGAAATTTTTTGACAACAGAATGGAGGTAAAGGAGTAAGAGGATGAGAAAAATGAAGCATAAACAGCTGTTAAAAAACCTTTGATGATAGCCAGTGATGCTTATAATGTTTTAATCTGTTACAGACTGCGAAGAAGTGAAGCTGCGCAGCTACTCAGTCAACGTATACTTCCTCTTCTGTCTGTGCTCTTCTCCTCCATACATGAGCTGAGCTTAAGAATCCAAAAAGGAAATCTCTCAAGTGTAATGAAGGGGAGCAAAATCAACGTTATTCCCCAGGATTCAACACATTCATCTCTCCCTGACCTTTACCTGTCACAGCTGTTGGCTGAGCTGTGAAATGCTGTCAGGGGAAAATGTGAGGTGATCACCTAAAACAGCTCCCAGGGAGGCTGAAAATGGTGTCAGCACCTAGCTGCTGCTACAAATCTCTGATGGATGCACCTATTTTACAGCTAGGCGCTAAAATAAATGAAACAATTACGTAAAGGCCACAAGTCATTACACCGAGCCTCATGGAACGATGCAAGCACCTCCCAGAGATCCTACCATGAGGGATTTGCATGGTTAGAGCACATGCATTGTCCAGAAAGACAGTTTTAACTCTTGTGTGACTGTTTTATGCATTCAATGCAATAAACACTAAAAATGGACAGAAACTAAAACTTAGTGCAGTGATGATCAGTGCATTCATTTTCCAATTATGCTTCAGGGACATGAGCGTAATCACCAGAAAATTCTCACCAGAGTAAAGAGCCTTGAACATACTGTAGGGCAAGGGTGATGAATGAGAATAGTTTTTGATTAATTTTGATTAAGTGTAAGACAGAAGAGGAAACTTGAGTATTCGTTGTTCTTCCAGTGACTGGTGTTGGTGTGCTGGTCATTTTAATTCACAGAGGACTCTGCAGATAATGATGATGAAGAAGTTTTGAAGAAACTTAAAACAGCCGTTAAATCACAGGCACACATGCATACTCAAAGTATTTGGAAATACACTTCCTGGACTGTTCTGGTATGATAATCATCCGGTCGTCCAATCTAGATAAGTACTGAGGACTGAAAGCAAAAGATGCACCACCACGCTGTCCCTGCAAACACTTAAAAGTACAAACACAGGTGGACACACAGCAGCGCACCACTAGGTATATTTACTCTCTCACGACATAGCAATCACTCATCCATGCAAGGTTCTTGTAAAGTGAAATAAATAAGCAATTAACATCACACGAAATACCACAGTTATTCCAGTAAACTGCGTCTCCTAAACACACATCCTTCTGGTGTAAATTGCTCTTCTTTCTCACTGCGCGTACAATCTGTGCATTAAAGGTCATAAAACCTACTGCACCACCTTGGTTCTTTGCTCTCTGTGCTTCTGTGAACTAGCTTTACAGTGAAACTTTGAAAGGGCAGCAACACATTGACTCACTTCCTCTGTATCTATTTACTCCAGGGCCCCCGCTCTCAAGAAAAACTGAGCATGTAGAAGATTGCGGTGTTGGAAAAGTACACACGCAATAAAAAAAAAAAAAAAAAAAAAAAAAAAAAAAAAGGTTTGTTTCAACAAAAAGATCAGCAGACTAGAGAGCCAGGCACAGCAGCAGGTTATGATCAGAGACGAACAGTTATTAAGACACAGTGTTTGTCTGAACTCTGACACGTCATGATGTCTAATAGAAACATTTTTTCCCTTTTTCTGTTTCGACATTTTCTCCACCGTGCGGCAAGTCTCACAGCCGCCTACAGCTGCAAATTGATTAAACAGTGACGTCAAAAAAAAAAAAAAAAAACAGTACTTGAGAGAAAAATTTACAAGTATTATAGTCTGTCTTTTAAATAAATGGCCAAACAATTAGCTGATTAATTCAGTGAGTCAATCGATAGGACACGCATGCCATTATTTTGATAAGAAATGAATCACTTTTTTAATTTGGGAAAATGAAGCCAAAAAATTCCCGATGGTTCCAGCTTCTGAAACTGTTTGGGCAATTTGAAAAAGCAATTCGACAACATACTGTAACCACTGGTTCTAGGAAAATGTGATGTGACAGGCATTTTTCCACCAGTTTCTGACATTTTGTAGGAAAAAGGATTAACTAAGATAATAAGCATCAGATTAAATAAATCCTCTAGTTAAGCTGAACTGACCAAAACAAACCTCAAAAACCTCCCAAATGTGTATTATTATTACTTGTGAAAGGCACAGTCAATATTTTGGCCTTAAAATACCTTAGCAAAATATTGCAAGAACACTCTAACTATCTTAACAGTGGCATCATTTTGTGCTGTTTGCATTCTGCCTAATGTCGGGTGGTTTCAGCTCTTTATTTGTTTGCTTTTCTCCTGCACTTCATGTTCAGATACAGTTTTTTTGTTTTTTTTTTAAGTATTTTTTGGGGCATTTTTTTGCCTTTAATCAGACATAGTGTAGAGAGACAGGAAACAGGGAGGAGAGAGGGGATGGACACACAGGAAAAGTCGACGCAGTCAGGTCTCAACAGGCGAACAACTGCACGGCATATACGGCAACATGGTGCACCTTAGCCACTCGGCCATCCAGGTGACCAGATACAGTGTTTTAATGAAGCCATATTCACCATAAACCTTGTGCAACCTTTGACATTTTTTCAGACACGTTAAATTTTACTGCCCTTTTATTCGTTTCAACTTCTTATGGAAATATCTGAGTCATTACGCATCTGTTACTGTGTTTATTCAACTAATTGATGTTTGGTGACGTGTATAGATGACACAGAGAATAAAGACACTATAAAACTTTGTAGCCACGTCATTCATCATCAATACAAAATTATTCATTATGGCCACTTAAACATGAAGATTCATAAGTAAAAGTACCAACCAAACGTAGCAGCAGCAGTGGAGTAGACCCTACCAACCACCAAAGGTTCAGTAGAATTTAGAAAGAAGTAGAAAAGAAATAGAGAGAAGGAAGCTTAGTGCAGGAAAACTATCATGCTCCATGATTACCAACTACATAAGCAGTCGCAGCACTGAAATTACCATATGCAGCAATCCTGAAATGAATGACCAATGCTAATCGTGCTGGGCAGTATGACCAAAATATCACAGTATTTTTCAAAATTATACCTGTTTCATGGTATTTGACTGTATTTTTTCTTAGTCTTAGTTTGATACATTCTTGGTACTGTAACAAAAATCAAAAAACATTTTCAGTTTGAACCGGCACACCACCCACCACTAAATGTTAGTACCAAATTGTATTAGTACTTTTTTAAATAGAGATGAGGTCTGTTTGTGCTTCATACTTGGGCACCTTAGTAATTTAAAACAGTCTTGTCGGCAAAAATACTGACTTTAGACAGTTAAAAGTCAGTCACAATAAATTAATTACAGAGGATCTCAGGAAGAGCAGCACTGAAAATGTACTTGCATTAAAATATGCACGACTCTAAACACGTAAGGGTCATAGTAGTTTATGTAACTCCATGTTTCAATTGCTCATTTGTGCACTAATTTATTAATGCAGTGTATAGCCAAAGCTGAATACATTTACTACTTACATCATCTCTCTTATCCCCTACTGATTATATGGTAACAGCATTGATAAATTGCATAACATGTTCCCATTGCATGACCGTCTCCTCTCAACCAAACGGCAGCCACGTTCCTCCATTAATAAAAGTTCCCCTTTTCATTGAAGTCTCGAAAAAGCAAAGGCGGTGTTTCTAAAAACAGCTCTGGGCTGTGGTGAGGGTGAGCCAGTCTGCTTAAGAGCTACTGTAAATAATGCAGACGCTCCTTCATCCTTACTCTACACTGCACATACAAAATGAGAAAGGTGAGTGAGTGCTGGGGCAGATCTGAAGACAATGAGGCAGAGGACAAGCGATGGGGTGGAATTAAAAAGAGGACGAGAGATCAGTGGGGAATTTTTGCGAGTCCTTTGTTTATAAGTGAGGACAAAGTTGCAGAAAACGAGAGAGAGAGAGAGAGAGGTACAGACAGACGGGAATAAATGTTTAGGACACGGGGTTGCAGAGGCAGTAAAGTGTGACATCAGCCTAATTAAATGTCCGTTTAGACAAGAGATGTCCTTTCCCTTTCACTTTGTCAGCGATGAGCTGTAGTGGTCATCAACCTCTAAGAATATCAAGGGTGTGCATACATGATGCAGGCCTCTTATGTCGGTGCAATCATTTGAGATGTTTGAGGACACAATGATGAATACACTCGACCGTGAACGAGCCAAAACAGATTGCTCCATATTAGGAAAGGTTTGCACAACAACAAATAAAAGCTTGTACCGACTGGTTGAATAGGCCTGTTATTTTTCCCCATATCTGTCCCCATTGCTGAAGTAAAACTCACTCTGTCTCTTGTCTGAGATCTTCACAGTGTGATCGATCATTTAGCTACATGACACAGCCGGAACAAAGAGGCCACTACTTGTTCTTGTCTTTATTCAATTTGTCTGATGACAAGGGCCTTTGCTTTGTTGTTACTCATTAATCAATGGCAATAAACTAGAGTGTGTGGTCATCATCACTGTTTATTACAGGGTTCTGGTCTAGGCTGCTGAAATCCACAACCACAAACTGAAAGAGCTACATTCTGATTAGTGTAAAATCACAACCTAGTACTCTGTCATCATGGAGAGTTTCTCCACACACAAAAACAATGGTTATTAAATTAAAAAAAAAAAAAAAAAACAATGGTTGTGGTTTGCCTCACATCTCTCTGGTTGATAAAGGCAATGAACGGTCTGCTGTGTATCCGCTGTGAACATTTATTCTCATAAAAGTTTAATATGTATTAGCAAAAAATATCTCCATATTACTTAGTACATAGTACAATAGCAAATATGATATCATTCACAAATACGGGTACAGTTTCCACTGCGTGATCAGAGCAATACCATGATAGAAATAAGGAGAGATCATTGTGAAGTTTCGACAGGAAATTAGATGCTAAAAAAGTCTTTAAAAACAAAACAAACGTGATCCATGAGCCAAAAGATCTAACCATATTTTGCATCATTAAAATATAAATATAAATATAATACAGCCCATAAAACATTCCCAAACCTCTATATAAACTGGACAGCTATGATTAAGACACAGCATAAGATCATGACTCATAAATAAATGGTCCAGACAACCTGTGAATTGTGTTTGTATCTCAGAGAAAATTGGTGACTATAACAAATTCTGTTAAATCAATTGTATGCACCACTAACTTATCTGTCAGATTGAGTGCTTCTGAAGACCATTGTTCTCAGATGTCCACATTGAAAAAATAAATGCTCCAGATTCCAAAAAAGCATAATCTACTGTGAAATAGTGAAAAAGACCACAAAAAGCTCTATTCTCTAAAATTATTTCAAGAGAGATCATTGATGTGTGCATTCAGTGTCACATAACAGTGTGCCTACATAACAATACACTCAATCAATTGTATCCAACATAATTTAAAGTACTTCTCACTTCAATAATTTTTCAATCCAGTTCATATCAATCTAATTTATTTCTGGCCCTAAAGTCTTTCTATATAATGGCATAGGCCCTGACCAACCTGAGACTGAGTGTGTTCGGTGTATTCTCAGTAAAAGCTTATAAATGGTTCAGTTCATTAACAAGAGAAAGGTGTACAAATGTTCACATTTCTCAAGGCTTAAACAGGTCTAGACTGGCTGTCAGACATCCAGACATACCGCTGGACTAGGGAGGCACAATATGAATAAACAGCATAGCTGTGTTAAGCTGTATCGATCAATATGTGGTCTATCTGGACTCCCTCAGCATTTCTGTCCAGTCAATAATGCTCCAGCACCATCATCAAGAAAGTAGAGTAGGGAAGGCAAAGGGAGGAGAGGAAAGAGAGGATGTGGCATCCATGTATGGTCAGTAAACCTACAACATGTTTTTTGAGGGGGAAGGTCAGAAGATGAAGGAGAAAAATATGAAGTGGGAGGGAGAAAAAAAAAAAAAAAAAAAAGAAGAAGAAAAGGCATTATGTCAAAAAAGGAGGGGGTGAGCATATGAGGGATGAGGGGTGAGGAAGAAGATACAGGGAAGGAACACCAACAGTGGAGACAGAGGAGGAGCTATGATTAGCACACCGCACATCGCTGTAAATCACTGAGTTCGCAGGCCTCGGTGCACAAAGGATGAGGAGAGTGAACTCCAATGAATGAGAGCAATAAAGCAAGACATACGACAATGGAAAGAGGAAACAGTAGAATAATTTCTATTCATTGAGAGATGATCTCCCTCTCTGGTCCTTGCAACAACACAGCTCGTCAAAGATAAACGAGACTACTCGCACACTTTCAACTCGGCTTTTAATTGAAAGTACATGGGGCTTTAGCTGAGTATTTACAGTAAGCTGCCCCACTTGTCACCACTGAATCAGTCTTAAAAGAATAAGTCTGAGGATGACTTGTAACGACAAAAGTCTCCAGTTTTATGCACCTATACGTTTTATCTCTTTCAATTAAGTTAAAATATAAGTTAAAACGTTTTACTGGTAAAAGCTTTCATTTAATGGGAAAACCATTATCAAATTTAGCCACATGTTTTACTTTGCTGTGACACACACAGCTAATTGGTTTATTTGACTGGGATTTATAGATGGAAATGAAATTTGTCTTACAAATGAGACATTATGATCCACTGTGGGTTGATGAAGATGTATGTTAGGACAAGTCACTGCAAGATAAAAATATGTAACCTTCAAAAGCATAAAGAATGAAGAAACTAGCTATATATTTCTAAATATTAAAAAAAAAAGGGAGAGCTTTCATTTATATTTAAATTGTGTTGTTCCTGTAATCTGTATTAGATTACTTTTTAAACATAAAGTGAGGTGAAGCAGATAAAATGACCATCTGCATACAAAAGTCATTGACATCAACCACTCAACAAAAGTACCAGTGAGGACATAATTAACCAACAGTCAAACAGCACTGCCTCTGGTCAGCCTGGTCAACACACCTCTCTATTTGAATGTCTATGTGAAGTAATAGCTACACTAATAGCTCTGCTAATCACTGTGTTCCACTTGTACAGGGCTACATAAATGCCCTGTGAGAACACCAAGGAAGCCCAACAGAGAGACCATTTTGTGCCTGGCAGGTACTGAAACACTGACAACTTGTATGAGCAACTTTGATTGAGGAAAATAAAAGAAAAAAAAAATCTTTTCAAGCTTATGTGATTTTAATTGCTTCCGTCTAAGAGAGTGGAATAGCTCCAGAGATGACAGTGGAAGCATAAAAATAATCCTGAGCTCACAGCTTGTATAATTGAGCTCACTGTGCTTTCCTTGGTTACCGAGTGTTATGAGTCTGTGTGGGAAGCACTTATGTACATAGTGCTATCACACACGGAGGACCTGTGGTAACGCAAGCAGAAAGGTGGGCTATTCTTTTATTAATAGCTACTTGAAAAACGTCACCTGAGGAGAGGCTTTTTTTTTTCTAGAAGACGGCACACCTAATGGCAGCCCACACAGAAAGAGTGCTGGACATACAAGCCCTAGTTCTGACTGTGCACCTCTACCCCTTAAAATAGTAAAATAATGTACAGTTTATCCACCTGGTCAACATTCACCCTTCACACTGATGGATGACTGCATTAGCGGAGTAATAGTGGCTTGGTTAATGGACGGGGGTTGGTGGGAATGTGTGCAGAGGTGCAATGAGACTGAGACAATCGTTATTGGCGGAAACTACAAGGACCAGTTCCAGTTTGTTAAAAATATCTGATCTTACATGAATGAAAAGTTTTGAGTGCATTTTCTTTTTTCTTTTTTACAATAGTTGCAGTTCTCCACTATTGGAGCACAGTGATCATCACTTATAAAACAATGACAATTCAAGGGGGGGGATAATGAAAAGGAGATAAGAAATCTCTAAAAGGAAAAAAGCCTCTGATTCATCACACATCTTTTATGCTTTTAGCAATAGTGTGATTTTCAGGTAACTGAAAATTAAGTCAAACTTTATCCTTTACTGTTTTCACTGAACATAAATGATATACACCCTTAAAGGCAGAAAAACTTGAATCTAAAATCTGCATGTAGCTAAGATTACACAGCTCCACAGTCATTCCTCACATCAATCTATTAAGCGCACACACACACACACACACACACACACACACACACACACACACACACACACACGCACGCACACTTAAATACACAGTCACATACTGCTGTGGTATGGACCCATCACTTTACAGTTTCATTACCTGTGATGGTAAAGGTACACACATCTAGCCACACACACACACACGCAATCTTCCTCCCCCGGTCCGTGCACATTTAATCAACTAGGAGGCAGTTTGCAGTGCACTAGGCTGCTCTCTCCAGATAAGATTATCCTTCAGCTAGAGGCCTAACAGTCAATAGGTAGACCATGAGTATAATTAGTGCATGTGTGTGTGTGTGTGTGTGTGTGTGTGTGTAGGTAAAAGACAGTAGGGAAAGGGGATAAATGAACAAGACTGTAAAGTTTGTGATTGAGTGAAGAGTCCTGTCCAAACACCATAAACAGAAGAAATCAGTGTGTGGGACTGAGAAACATCTGCAGTACTCTCTGTGCTGTCCTCCACAGGAAGCCTCTCTCTTCTCTGACCTTCCCTGCAGACTGTCCTATGAGTACAAAGAGTGGGGTGAGGGGGAATTTACAGTCTGTATGAGAAAAAGTGTTGTGTGCACACAAGGTTTAACGGAGAAGGTGACGAAAATTCCAACAAGAACCTAGAAGACGAGTAAACAGTGAGAGAAATTAGGATTTTTTTTTTAAGAGAATCATTGGAGACACAAAGATCAAACCTTTTTGTTTTGTCAAAGCTGACCTGTTATTTGTGGTCGTGGATAAATATCTTATCTGTCAAGAGGCCGAAACATTTTACTATCCTGACTTTAAACACATGAAGGCACACAACAAAACTAAGCACTTAATCAATGTGAAGACTCATCATACTGGTCTTTGGAGTTACATGTTTGTTGAAATGTAAACCACACAACAATAATCCATTACTTTTTATGTAACAATGTGAATTCTGAGCATCAGTTTTGGGTCACTACGCAAAGTGACTTAGAAACAAATCAATTTTATATCATTAGTGACACATTAAATCCCCTACACGTGGAAAAAACACTGTTCTGAAAATGCTGCCATGTTAACCTTTGTCTTTGTAATGTATTAAGGCTAAATGTGGCCTTATATGCTATAATGGCAGCACATTCTTTCACGTGAACGGAAAGATACGACAACATGATGTGATAAAAACTATAAATAGTAACAGTGCACCCAGTAAAATCCGTCAGAATATTGATTACTTGTCAGTGTTGATACAAACATATGGAATTACACTTTAAGGCCAAACAGCCACTTGAATATCTCGTTTATTATCAGAAATTACATTTCACAAACAGATTTCAGTTGCTGTATATTGATTTTGAAAGCTGCTCTTGTACTGGTGTGTCCACCTGTGACCCAACATGATACCTGTCAGCTCCAAGTTCCTGCTAATGTGGGATAAAGCGCTGGCCAGCTGAGACCTATACCCGGGACATGTCTCACCTCAGACAGACTATTATTATTCATCATATCATCACGCATGCAGACAGGCCTGAGTACACACCAATGTTGTACACACAAAACACATTTATACATACAAATCCAATGCCAAAGACAGATAGAGGGATGTTTTCCTGAGGCTAAGAGATTGATTGTAACAACACAAGAGGAAGTAAAACCAGGGAAGTGTTGAATTGTTTGTAGGACGAATTGCTAATCATCTACATATCTAATGACGCTGAAAATATCTGGCCAAAAAAAAAATGGCCAAGGGATATGGATCATTTCAAGCTTTAAGTGCACATCATCAGTCTAAATTAATATGCACAGGCATGTGGATACAGGTTGCAGTAGAAAAGTTAATCTATTACTGGAAACCTGCAGTCCCACGAGCAGAAGCTGAAGTTTGAAGCTTTAAAAGACATGCCAGACAATTTGTCTGATATTTCCGCGATAAGAAAATTCCCTTGACACCACATTCAAATCGTGGCTCGTCGGAAAAATGTTCCACCTGTCTGGACTGAAAAATACTCAGAACAGCAGAGAAAACAGAGTTAACGCTCACTCTCTCGCTCTCTCGCTGGATCGAAACCCAGTTTGCTGTTGGCATTGAGGTGAAGGTCACGGTCGTGTGCTATGAATTGCAGATTGGGGGCCCACAGCTGCTGCAGCCTGTGTGTGTCACAGGAGAGTGGTGTGAAGAGCACTCTGCAACATGCCAGTGTAGAGAGAGCGGGAGAGAGAGCATGTGTGTCGGTGTGTCTGTTGTTTAAAGAGGGGTGATGGGGGTAGAACATATGCTCAGTACTCTGTGTCATTGGATTTGTCTTGTCAACATGGGCAGATGTACATAGTGTACACTGACTTTGTATGTGTGTGTGTGTGTGTGTTATGAGTGATATCCGTTATTCTATTGTACGCCCTCATATTCCTACATACACACATGAAACACATTTTCACACCCACTTCTCCACAGCAGTAGCACTAATACAAACACTTATCCCAGCGTTACATCCTTTTTGTGTCATTTTCACAGTTTGAGTAATTATCTAATTGACTGTATTCATTAACCTATCACTGACTTCACATTCAGAGCAATTAATTCACAACAGCCCACATTTGCTATAAAATAGTGCTGTGAAAAGCTTTTGGGGAGCAACATGAACGGAGGTAAGCAGTGAGGTCAGAGCTCCCTATGACTATATCCAGTTTCAAGCGAGTTTCAATTCCATTGCAGAAATGTACATCGATATTCCAGAGTAGTCACAGATGAAAAAGAGTTTTTTTTAAAACAGTTTTAAATTGAGAAAATTCGATGTCAATCTCATAATGAACACACTGTTTGGACCATCTGGGTTTTTAGTTTTATATATTACACGCTATTACATAACACTGCAGAAAATCCTACATTAAAGGACAATTTTGAACTGACCTCATTAATAGGCAAAAATTATATTACAAAAGTACAGCAATCACTGTAGCATCCCGGCTTTTACCACAGATCTCATGATGAGAACTCTAAAATGGACCCGTGTTCATTTCTTGGATTTTTTTGTAACTGAATTCTTACTGAAACGGCTGACAACAATAATGGCTGGTCACAATTTATGCTTGCCTGTGGGTGAATTATGATTCTAATTTAAGTGACATGTGAAAATGGAGAATGGGTAAGAAAAAACTTTTAAGCAGGACTCGCGTGTAACGAATTTGTGACCGGGTTTGATTTTAATATCATAAGAAAAAAAGGGGAGGTGGCGGGGTGGGTGGGTGTGCAGAACAGCGAGCACATTAAAAAGAAAAATGGATCAAAAGACAGACAGAGACAGAAAGTAATATGAAGAATAAGGCAGGACATAACAGAGAGAGAACAAGGAGAGATGGAGATAATGGAGGAGAGAATAAGTGCGAGAAAGACAGGACAGAACGACAAATGACAGCAGTGAGGGAGAGAAGAGACATCTCAAAGACAGCAGACACGAGAGAAGACTGTGAAATGAGTGTGGAGAGAACAATAAAGACAAGTACGTTACAGTGGTAAACTAAGTGAGCAAGAAAAGTATTTGATGGGGAGAGAATGAGGCAGAAAATGATGGAGAGTAAAGACAAGGAGTGGGAAAGACTGAATAAAGCACAAAGAAGACACAACGTAGAACCAAAGGAGGAAGAGGATGCAGAGGAAGAGGAGTGTTCCTGACTCAGTGGATCCTCCCTCCTCGTCCTCACTGGCGAATGCAGGGACTGTAAATCCCCCCCGAAACTTGAGAGGATGTAAACAAACCATTAGCCCTGTTCTACCGGAGGGAAACGCATCCTCTCCTCCACTCACACACACAAGTAGTACACTAACACACATACAAACTGGTGTGAACGGACACACGCATTCGAACAGTCATCACTACACACACACATACGTACATTCACTTCCTTTTCTTTCCTACATCCTTTAGTATTTTTGGGAAATAGAACAGAGTCCATTTCTCAGGAGAACTAAAGACATCATCAAACTGTAAATGACTCGCAATTCATGACTCTGATCAGCACAGGACACTGAGTACACCTGTCAATCAACATCACACACAGCTAGCACATTGTTCCCTTCTCATCGACTCTCACAAAAATGATACCCATTTGAGTCCCATCAAAGACATTTTTTTTTTTGCCTATGATTTTTCCCCCCTTTTTTTTTTTTTTTTAATAAGAAGTAAGGACAGTGAAGTTGCTTGATTTTCCACATGAACAAGCTCCCTCTTTGAAAGATGCGTCATAAACACAATAAAGCCCATCTTCGGTTAAGCTAACTAATACTGTTATGACTCTGTATGACTTTCAGTGTAATTTAAAAACAACAGCGAGTAAAGTATTACCACCAGTAACTGCAACTGTTGTGGAATTAATGAGGATAATAATATTTTAATATCAGTTTTCTTGTGCAAATATGTGCGTTTAGAAATGAAACTGCATTTAACCCAAAACGGCCAACAGGGCGCCAAAAGCTGTGATTTACAGAGAAGCAGTAACAGTGGCCATGAGTGGGCACTGAATCCCATTAAAGAGCCATAAAGTCCAGTGAAGGGGACAAGGAAGAGGGGAGGGGTGAGAGATCAGAGTGGCCTCCGTGTCACCCGAGCACTCAGGACGCCTGCTCGCTCGAGGCTTTTATAGGTTTTAAAACAACCAAACGCCACTAACACATTCTGGCCACTTCAGTAACATAGTCTCGTTCTCTCTCTTAACTATAATCGTATCATCTCTCATCTGTCTGTCATTTCATTCACTCCTCTAATGTCTTTTAACTTTGGCACACTCTCATCATGCAATTTTCCTTTCACCCTTGCGTTATTCTCTGAAGCTCTTGGGCTCTCTATCTGTCTTTTATTGTCAGTGTTTTTTTTTTTTTTAGCAAAAACACATTTTCTCTTCCCACTGTCACTGTGACCGCAGATGGTCAGTTTTCTAAAAAGGTGTGATTGTATCATGAATAAGGAGAATGTGTCAAAGCAATTTTAGTAAATGTTTTTTCCTTTCTTTTCTTTTTAGTTTGGACTAAAAATGACACTGTCGTTAAAGAACCACAAAATGACACTGTTATTTTTCTCATGCATCAACTCAGGAAGCAGCAATATCAAACTCAAAGACAAAGATCTGTGATGTGAAAGCGTACACGTGGTCACTTTAAGCATTTCCTGTGCTCAGTTCGAATGCTCGGAGGTGTTCGCACATACCATCTGCTCTCAGGCGGTGTTAGTGTTGGCCAGAGCTGACAGGAAACAAAGACAATACACAGTGACAGTTTGGAGACAGAGACCACGCACAGTTTTACATCAGCTTGAAAGTATGCCTGCGTTTAGTGTCTTGCAATGCATCTTACACACGTACACGAACATCTGTGTGTTCACACACTCACACTGCACTTCTTCATTCTTCACCCTCATTACCCACAGGTCTGTCTTCACCCACTTCAAATCCTATAAAGCTGTCCTTTTAGAGTGACACACTCTAAACTAGCAGAGGTCTATTTCTGGATACTGAGAAAGGATCACACCTTCTGTTTCAGTTCTCATGACAGACGACTGGTGTTTTCAATTAATAGAAATTGTAATAAAAAAGTTAAGTAGGCTTTTAATTGTTTGTTTAGTTTTCTTTTGTTATTGTAGTTGTTGTTGGTTTAATCAGATATAATATTGACCTAATAAGATATTATTTGGATCTAATGTGTATGAACCACAGATTATTTTACACTAAAGCAATTATTTGTCATTGAACTCTGGGCAGACACCATGATTCTGTCAAAAAGAAAACATTTACATCTGCTTTTTCCCAAACTGATTTACAAGTTACAGACAACCCTGAAAGCTTCAGTACAGTAGGAGACACAATAAGTGTTAGTTAGGGTGTTAGAGGTGTTGGGAGCAGGGGGTGCTCTTAGAAGAGATGAATCTTCAAGAGATTCTTGAAGATGAGAGAGATATCGACTACTAGAATTCGATCGACCATCAAGAAACCACAAAAGAGAAAAGTATGGACTGTGACTTTCAGATGCTGCGACCCCAAGAGGAGGAAACATAGTCTTGTATAATTGTGCAGATACAGCAGTTGCTTTGTTGGTACCAAAGCCAAAAAGTTAAGGGAGCAGCACAATATTTTGGTAAGTGCATTTCTTGCCAAGAGTTAATTGAGAAAAGTGATATCACTCTCAAGACCGTTGGATAAATATAAAGCTACTGAAAGCAGCATGTTAGCTTAGTATGAGAGTTAGTCTGTGTCCAAAAGTAACAAAATCCGCCTACTAGCAGATCTAAAAACTCACTGTTTAACATGTTATATTGTGTTTGTTCAATCCGGACAAGAGCAGGTCTGTTTTCTCATCCGGGTGCGGTGTCTTCATGGAGGCTGCAGGTCGGCTGATAACCTCACAGTGATAGTAAGATTTCACATTTGCATTTGTGTGAAAGTACAATTTTCAAAAGTGGAGGGCATTTTGGGGGAGTGTGTGTATAAAATAGTAACATGACTCACAAGTCATGTGTAATAGTTGAATATGATACTCGGATTAAGAGCAGATCACACGCTTACGTAGGGAGCAGTGTGTGAGGCCAGCGATGAGCTGTGAGGTCTGTCATCTTATATCCAGTAGGTCTTGATTTATAGGCTGCGACACACACAGGTATTAGGACAAATGCACACACAAGATGCTCAATAACAGACTGAAAGAGAGACCAAGGTTTAAAGATTAAAAACAGCTTGTTTAAAGATGGTGGATCTTTGGCCCTTCAGCAACCAAGAAGAAGACTTTTAAAATGTCAGCGGACCTCTGTTATGTCGGCATTTTTCTATGTTGTTTCCTTGACTGCACATCACTCAACGTACCCTATGCTCTAATAATGCATAAAGCAATTTCTGTGTCCTTTGATGTGCCTTTTCTTTAGTTCGCTCCTCAGCTGCTTCAGCAGAAATTCATATGAAACTCATTCAATTAAATTTTCACATTTAACAGGACTACTGTGCCACAAGGGCTTTTGTTATGAAGGCAAGTGTTGTCATGTCTACGGACTGTATCAGTGTAGGAGAAGGTGAATGGTTCATAGCACACAGGGAGGTTGTGAATGACGAAGTCAGTGAGTGAATATACCTTAAATAAAAAGGTCAGGGCGGGTGAAAGCAGCTTTGATGGGAATCCCTGCTGGGATGTGTTTGTGCGAGTGTGAGTGTGTATATGTGTGTGTGAGAGAGAGAGAGAGGTAGCAGCAGGACTGCTACTGCTCTATTTTTAGCTGTGCCGGTTGAAGTTTGACTTCATCATCAGGGACCAAGAACAGTCAATTTTCCTGCCTCTCCCTCTTTCCTTTCTCTTTGTCTTTCTCGACTCGCCCTGTGTGTCTGTGTTTTTCTCCTGTTTCCACAGTCTCTGTTTCTTTCCTTATGTCTCTTACTCATGTTCTTTCCTTTACGGTCGAACTCTTTGACTCAGTTTTTACATAAGTCACCATCTTTCAAGGTGTTTCAAGGAGGTTCGGCCTGTTTTAATTAAAAAAAAAAAAAAACAGTCAGCATGTTTAATTCTATGATATAATGAAAGTAGCGGGACAACTTTTGTGCCAATTATATTTAGATATTGATTATTACAACTGATCAGATTTAGTGCTTTCCTCTTTACAGCCTTCTCTTTGTATTTTGGGACTTGGTTAGAGACGTCTGCAGTAGCCTGAGGCTTTCAAACCGATTGCAGTGAAATACAGAGCGTCCATCCTTTTAGAAAGTGAAAGGACGGACAGAACAACTGTTTTCACACTCTGTTGTATAGAAGGTAGCAAGCACAATGATTTTGCACAACTTACCTCGCACTTTCAGGCAATTCAAGATGGAGATTTTCTGTGTTACTGACAATGTGTCAATTACACAATGAATGTGGAGTTTGTAGTTGAGTTCCAGTTGAATTACAGACAGAATGATTTGAGTGTGTGTGCTTAGAGATAATGTGAAGTTACCAAATTGCCAATATTATAGTCAAGTTTCTCATTTTATGTTATTTAGTAACAAATACATCAGAACTTTTCAAAAACAAAAAACTATTATTCAGACATTGACAGGAAGAGTAACAACAACATGCACGTGATATGATCCCCCTATTAACTCACCTCTCCTATGCAACTCCACTGACCCATGTGCCTGGTTCAATAATAAACACTCAGGTATACTAACCATGCACTTCTCCCTCCTCCCTCTATCTCCTGCTATTTATCTCCCTGCCCTTTCCCATCTCTGTCCCTCTTACCTTTATCACCCTCTGACGTCCATGCCACCCTCTCATGACCTGTGCGTTACTGATGCAACGTGCCTGTAACACGCCAGCCAACTGCGTAATAACAGCTGAGATAGTTTTACTGTCCACGCTGGTGTAATTCTACACGCACTAATGATTCTCGATGTAACATGACAGCCCCAGCCAGTCAGCTGAGTTTGATTTCTCTCCAGCCGTGCGCCCAGTTACATACACTAGGAAAAACTGTCTATATGGCCCCATACATAGTGCTGTACTGATGTCCGATAATACCTAACTAATATGTCTAAGGTGGTGAACTTTATGAACCCAAACAGGTAAATAACAGAGGATTGAGGAGAAAAATTGACAAGCTGAAAGAAATCAATAGTGTATTATCAGAAATTATCAGAAAACACTTTATAGCTCTGTTTTATATATACTATATACTTATACTTCTTATACTACAAAACAAATGTGACATAGAGTCTCAAGTCTTGTGTTAATAAAAGTGGGTGACGTTATACACTGTTGCCAGGTCAGCGAAGAGGAAATGTAAACAACAACCGATACGAAGTGTGAGAACTCCCGAGTACATAGCATGGATGTAACCCCCGTGACTGTCAGTTCAATGTCTGGAGAAATGATCCTTTAGGGTAATGTGACCGGCGTGGCACCATCTGTTGTTAATACACCCTCAGATTTATTCCTGTCCACCCAGACCATCTGAAAGCTGTCAATGGTAATGATAGGATCTGGATCTGGAATTTCTTTCTCTAGCAGTGTCTCTGAGGAGCATAGAACACTACACTCACAGAATTATTGGGACCGCAGTGACCTAATGGATACTGAGCTGGGGAAAAACCTATAATGTAATAGATATTCACATTTTTTTGCATGAACCACTAGAGGGATTGTCCATTGTCAATCCTGGCAGTTAGGAAGATGGGATGGAAATTTGTATTCCATATTTATTCCTTAAACTGCTCTTCAGGCAGATTTCAAGGTTCTGTAAACAGGATAGTGTTAAGTGTGTGTATACGACACTGGGCTGAAAAATAGTAACATGTGACTCCTCAACTACTAAATAACCTCTTGATGTAGGAATCTATTCATCAAAGGCTCCACTGAAGCTGTTAAGTGATGTGGACTCCATTTCATAGCAGTTGACACACATGACATTGCCATTTTGATGCAACCGACTTTATCTTTCTGGTGTTGTTTCAATGACTTAAATAATAACCACTTGTACTTAATCACAAATTTTGACATTACTCTGAGAACAGATGAGGGAAGCAGCAAAGTAACAAAATTAAAACTGAATTAAAATCGAAACTATTCTACTTGTGTTGGTTGAATTTTTAATTGAGTTGCATCAAAAAGAATTTCTAGTTCAAACAAACTTTTGTTTCATTCAGGTTTTAAACAGCAATTGCAACCGGATTGCACATTAATAAATCAAAATGGAATTAAATATTACCTTATTACCACCGATTAAATGCACCCTGTGCCATATTTCCATTTTAATGTGCTACTGATTCACTACCCACAAAAACGTAATGTAATGTATCACCTGAAATGGAAAATCATCTGTCTTCATAGTCTTAATGCCTCATATTCGAGTGTTTCCATGCAGAACCTGCTTAAAACCAATATCATTTTCTTACTCTATATATACTTTCCTCTGCACCGCTTTAACTGGCCCAGTCACTTAAAAGGTATAGGACCAGAAATGTAGCTTGCTAAGAGGATATCTATTAATCACTAACCCTTTTCAATTTATATTCCACTTTACCTTACCCTCTGTGCATATGGTGCTGCACTTACTGTATATAGATGAAAACAGCAGATATGCTTGGATACACATACGCTGACCTTGCACATCTTACCTGGTGTTTCACATAGGGATCTGCAATTAAGCATATGTGGGAGGCTGTTAGAAATAGAGCCTGTGAACTTAAACCACGTAAAGCAATGTATAAAGCAATTCCCCTAATAGATTTTCTTTAATTAAAGACATTATTTGTCCTGAAGTGCCTCAAACATCGAACCTATTTATCCATCTGGGTCTTGTTACCTGCAGTCCTTTAGAACTTCATAATCACACTGGCCAGGCAATGTAAACAAGCATTTATAGATAATGACATGAACGCACAAGCAGCCAATTCATGACACAGAAATTTGGCATCCTGTCGTCCTAGTAGGTTAAAGACTCTGACGTCAGAAGCAGAAATCAAAACTAAACACTGTGAAGTGTTTTGTCTGCACTGTGTCACTTATATTATCTCTGTGTTCATATTTAGGAACACAAGGAAATAGCTGAGCCTTTTACTGTGTTGAGCCTGAGGACCCGCTGGCAGCTGCTCCGACTGCAACACTCATTTTAAAAACACCCATAAATCCCAGTGTTTGGGAATAAATTGTGTTTCACTCCTCATGAGCGCAGTGCAGTTTTTTTTAAATGACTCGGCACCATGTTGCCATGAAAAGCCACCTGAAGTTAAATGGAATTGTTCGCACTGAACTAAAACACTAACTGCTCCAAAGTTCAGATAAACTGCAGGAAACTCACTTCCCCGCATCCATACGGTCGATCGATGTGGGGAAAATGCCACCGCGCACTTGTTACAGCAATTTCACTCACATATTCAAACACACACAACAGAGCCACAGTCACGAGGACTTTGTGGCGCTACCAAGGCAACCAAAACACAGGAGCTAATTATAGTTATAGCTGTAGACTCAGGCGCACAAACTCATATTCAGACACACTCACATGGACACACACAGAGCAGCTGGGTAATTTATCTTGAGTGAGCTGTCAATGAATCCACATCCTTAAGGACTTCATCTCAATGGGCATCATGCTTAAGTAACAATCAACACACATACTCTGATACTATGCAGGGGTGGGTGATGTGTGTGTGGGTGTGTGTGGGTGTGCGTTGCAATGACAGTATTTATGAAGGAGTGAAAGTATGCCTCGCCGTATGTGTATGTTTTTGTTGGTAACAATTCTCATTTGTCCACATCTGTTTCCATTACGAAGTGTGCACAACTGGGACTGGTGCTGATGGCTTTCTAGAAGTCTGCTGTCTTTCTCGTATTTCGTGATCATACTTGGTCAGTAAAAAGTTTCTAATTACTGACAGTTTTGTTAATTCATAAGTTGAAACTTCTGCTGCTTATAGTGGCCAATTACTTCAAAAGAAAAAAAAAAATCACAAACATCCTTTACTAAATGTGTGACCCCCTTTCCCCTTTTTTTTTTTTTTTTTTTTCTTTTACAATACTGTCCGTTAGTTCTTCTACTAAAGAGCTGGAGGACACACAAAACACATGAAACCACCTTTCTGACAGAGCAAACAGTGCTCTCAGCATTTTACAACCAGGCCAGAAAATATTTCAATAACAAGTCATCTACCACTGGAGTCATAGTATCCCCCTTTGGGCGATGCAGCAGCAATTATGATGCTCTGTGTTTTTTTTTTTTTTTAAGTCTGAAGCTCACCACAGAGTATAGAGAGAGAGGAGAAAAGAAACTGAAAGCAAGGATTAAATATATAGTAGCTACTAGCTAGTCTGTTTCAAAAAAAAAAAAAAAAAAAAAAAAAAAAGTCTTGTTGTATCAGCTGCCTTCAGCCTCAGTGCATTTACTTTAAAAGATGAACGTTTTCCCACATGTAGCTATAAATAAACCGCCTTTACTTTCTGCGGCTCAGACATTTTCTCTCTGGGTTTTATTATCTCATTCATCTAAAATCTAAATCCATTGACCTTTTGAATTGCCTTGTTTTTAACATCGTCTTAATCCATTTTTATCCCTAAATCTTCACTCTAGAAACTCTGAGCAGCAACATACACTCTTTCCTCCTGGTGTTAAAGAGAAATTATGCAACTTGGGCAGATAATGCACTTCAGTTAATGTCACTCATCTTGATAAACTATCTAGATTGAAACTGTTTCTAGCCTGAGGCCACAGGCAGCTACAAACCCACCACAGGCAGTGAAGAAACAGAAAGAAAAACAGCACCAAACTGTATGTGCCATTTCCAACATCACTTAAAAACCAGACAAACACAGATCAACAGTAAACTATTTATCCGTTGTCTAGAGTAGATATAGTAGGTTGTTTGGAGTGTAGCCCACATGTGGGTGGTTGTGAATATAACAACATACATCAACTGCACACAGCAAACTGCACAAAATCACTACATGCCTCTGTGTCACACCTATAACATGACAGGGTCAGTGTAGCATTGAGCAGCAGCATCTTGTGCCCTGCGGATGCTTCACACTGAACAGAAAGGAAGGGAAGGAATGTTTAAGTGTCTCAGGCAGCCAGGCATGCACACACACACACACACACACACACACACACACACACACACACACACACACACCTCATTAACCTCTGGCTGCAGTAAGAAAAAAAAGCTTCCAGTTGGTTAGCTGGAGGTTCAATGAAATGCAGATGTCAGCATTTCCTACAGGGAAGTGTGCGTGTGCGTGCATGTGTGTGTGTGTGTGCGTAATGTGCTAAGGCCAACCAGTTGGGCTATAAACACACTTCAGTACCTTGGACAGCTACCATTTTATCAGAGAGGGAAAGTGGGTGCAGTCATTTATAACCTGCATTAACACTGAATTAACCTGTTGTTTGGAGCAATATTCAAACCAGATTTGTTTTCATTTTCTGCCACTAATCAAGTCCTTCCAGATACACTGCAGTGACTGCAATATTTACAGTTTATTGTATTGTGGTATTCTGTCCTTAAAGCTGAGTCCATCACAGCCTACACACATGCTGCCGGTACAAGATGTTGTCCATTACAAATAAAAAACACATTTCTGCATTACAGAGACATCAGTTTTTCATCAGATATTGTGATTTAACAACAGGGTTTGCTGAAAACTGGCATGCAATTTTCTTTTAATTTTTAAGATGCACAGTGGATTACACTCGTGGATGGACTGATAATAATTAGAAGAGAACAGATCCTGCCACTGTGAATCTAATCCTGTTTAAATTGGACTTAAACCTGTCACTTTCCTGATGGGTGCAGAGTGCAGCTAAACAGCTGCTGACATAAAAGTGTTAATGGGAAATCCTCTGGCTGCTCAGTGAATGCACATGTTGAGTGAAGTGCAGTCATGTAGCCTAAATAATGATTTTAATAAGTACACCAATTTAGAACTACACATGCATCCAAAATGCAACAAGATTGCTGGCGTCCTCACTTCACTGAACTCTGAATTATTTAAATAATCCAAAAATAGAAAAACATTAATATAAATGATCATTGATTGAAGCCCTAAGCAACATAAATTTGTCCCAAAATACACAGAACAACACCGACTGATGGCATCTAAAAGTGTGAGTATACACTGGGAAGAATAAATACAGTGGAGCTGTGTGATCCTGGTGTACGTCGAATGTGGATGTAGGCACAGAATCTGGTTTGTGTGTAAAGAGCACAAGGTTGATTATAAATAGGTCTGGACGTATTAAAATGCAGGGTAGTCCCTTATTTTAGCCACAGGGTCCTGCGCTTAGATGTTTCCTGAGGAATCTAACAAGGAAATGTCAGCAGCCATCGTCCCTGAGAGGAGGGAATGTGTCTCTGAAAAATATGGGACAGAAGGGGTCTCTGGGAGGCAGTGGGTCAAACGGAGATAAGGCACACACAGAATGACGCTCTAAAGGACAGAGAGAGTACACAGACAGTACACATGGGAGCAGGGGAATCACACCAGCATGTGAATTTTGCTAAAACTGTGAGGTTATTTTATTCAAAACCATTTCTTTCCCAACCCACACTTCACTGTAAAGAGTTTATGATGGATTAATTCAGAAATAATAAGAATCCTTCAGACCTGCAGTCTAATCCCAGTACCGCATGATTAAAATGTTTTTTTTTTTTTTTTTTTAAGAAAAAAAGGCTTTTAAATTTAACAAGAGGAACAGTTGATTAATTAAAACTAATACAAAAATACATTTTGGGCTCGCTGTAATTATTATTTATGGTTAATTACTTTAGTTCGTCTAAGGTCACAGTTTCTTTTTTTTTTTTTTTTTTTTTAAAAAAAAGGCCCTAAAGCAACAGAACAGAACCCAAAAATAAAATAAACACAGAAAAGCTCAAATCTCTCACAACTGAGCAGCTGGAACTGGAATTCATGTTTACAAATTCTGTTGCCCAACATCATAAAAACACAAACTACATCTGTTGAGCCTGCTCAGTCAAATCAAGGACTATGTTTTGTGTTCAGATACTAATTAATTTATCAACTTATCATCATTTTATCCTATAAAATACCATCTTCTGTCCAAATTTCTGTTTATCCATTCATCCTTACATGGAACTGAGATGAAATCTGCGTCCCTTCAGGCCTTTCTCTATAGTCGGCTGTTCACTTGTTTCCTCAGCTACTCTCAGTTTTCCTTGTATCACTGATTAGGGTTGAGGCGATATGATGATACATGCTGTGTCATGGTGGTTATTCAGTTGTAGCGATTCCTTTCACATCTCTGGATGTATGAGACCACTGAGCAACGCTGAAAATCATGACAGATTCATGAAAAAGTAGATTTTTAAATGATTTTTTGTTCCTGTCATGAAGATTCCTAGTAGATCAGGTTGTTTAGTTGGAGAATAACAAATGGAGTCATGTTTGAGTCATAATTGATATTCTGTACTAACAATGATTTCTCTATGAACATGAATAAATGGCCAATGTACATACAGTGCGTGTACATTGTAATATTACATTCCTCTTCTCATAAACATAAGTGAGAGGCAGACAACACACAGAGAGAAAAGCAGAGCAAGAAGCAGATAATCATCAGACTTGTTGTTTTTTTCTGTACTTGTCTAACGCCTACACTTTCAAAGCTGGACTCATTCCAAACCTTTCAGCTACAAGCCCTCTGACCAACTACCTGGGTAACAAAACCACAAACACATTAGCAACACAAACAAATGAGCCAATGAGTAAAGAAATAAAGAGGTCCACAGACTCAGGACCAATGGAAGAAAAGAACTGAGCTCAGCTGGCAGTGCATCAAGATGAGAACCAAAGTTTTTCTAAATCACCCCTCTCTTTCTTTCTTTCTTTTGAAACACTACAGAGGTTTCCGGGAAGAACAGAATGACCTGATTTTCCTGGAACTGGCAAATTGGAGGTCGATGGCGATTGCCATGGTAATAGTGATGTGTAAAGGTCAGAGGTGAAGGAAGGTACCTCAAAGCATGTAGTGGGGACACAGAGAAATGTGAGAACTTTTTAAGGCCTTTGTCAGATTATTACCACGAACGATAACAATCAGAAATCAAACCAACACTAACAATAATACACTGAAAACAGAACCAGAGTGATGACGGTCAGCGTGGATACAATATGTCAGGAATGTTGCGCAACAACATTTTCCCACATTTTTCAGTCCGAACTGGAATTAAACTGGATGAATACCAGGATTCCTGTTGCACCCAAATCCTCCACGTCTAATTTAGAGATTGCCGTTCCCCTAAAATGCCTAAAATTATATTAAATTACACAGTTTCTAGAGCATTCAGGCAGTATAAGCCACTCAGCACGTAATGCAGGTAATATTGTAAAATTTGACATTAAAAAAAACACACAAAAAACATTTTCCTAATCTCTGTCGCACTGGAGAAATATTTGATGGAACAGATTGGGTTTCCTGATCGTTTTTATAGGAGAAAAACTGCAAGTCGCTCAGACTGTATCTCCACTAAACAACTGACATTTAAAATGCGGTTAAAAAATAAAAAAGGCTTCGTAAATGTCAAAAGCAGAATTAAAAAGGGAAACACTCGAACCATTTGACAAGTGAATATTGATCTTAATTGCTTTAGCCCACTTTAGTCATTTTAATGTTCCACACCTCAACGATAGAAACAACAGATAGAGACTGCAGTAACACTGGGTTACAGTGACATTATGCAGTGAGTTGTAATGCGTTTCATACTGTGTCCTACACAGTACTGTGGTTTTGATATAAAAGACATTTGAGCCTTAAGGAGGAAAAAATGTTAAGAGTAGTAACGTGAGGATATAAAGTACAAGGACACATTACATGAGTATTTCAGTGAGTTGAATCGGTCAACCGCTGCATTATAACAACAAGTCTCAGGGTCAGTCACATGCAATGCACACGGGCCAGGCCGTGTGACAGGACAGGCTGAAGGCTGCAGAGCCTGTGTGGCAGCCTGACACAGAGCCGAGTGTGTTACTGAAGCAGTAAGGGGGTCTCCTTTACCTCACCACCTGCACATAGATCAATAGAGCTCGCCTTACTTAGTGTCCATTACAGTGGCTCCCTTAGAGCCGACGAATATGTGTGTGTGTGTGTGTGTGTGTGTGTGTGTGTGTGTGTGTGTGTGTGTGTGTGTGTGTGTGTGACTGGGATGTTTTGTACAGATTTCTCCTCTCAGCTGCCTTGGAGTGAAAACTGATGCATCAAGAATCTCAGATATTTCCGTCACACAGCGAGACGCTGCTGTGTACAAAGCCTCTCTGACATACTGCTGAGTAACAGAAACAAAAAAAAATCCACAAGTCATTCCAAGTTGACCAGGGTTCCCCCCCCTTCCCGTGAGTCACAGCGGATAAGCCACTTCATTGAGATCATGTGACTCAGAAATTTCCCAAACACAGGGTAATCATGTGGTGTTCATAAAAGAAGTCGACCGTTCATGAACCGCAGCAAAACACACAGTACATGTATGTAAATAATTAGCTGGTTAAAAGTTACAAGATGTTCAGTTGCACTGTTTTTAATGAAACCCTGTAACTTTAAAATAATGATAATGTTCTGAATACAGACAGAAGTAGGAAACTGTTTGCCATTAGCATGAGCTGTAACAACTTTATCAGCCAGTAGAATGACAGTAGTGTCTCCTTCGGCTTGTGCTGACGTTTTGCTGACCCCTAATAGGCCAAAATTCAATTATTGCTTACAACTTTGCTCTCTCTCTCTCTCTCTCACATCCTCCTTCTAAGGGCAGATATCTGCTGCAGTGTAGCCCTCCACAAAGAGTAAATTTCATCCATTGAGAGTATGAAGTACTTAATGCTGTGATATAGCCCATGTATGAGACTGACAGACAGAAGGACAGAGAGACAAAGAGTAGATGCACTGCCACAGAGCAAAGTGCTTTTGGAATAAATGGATTAAAGTGTACTGCGATGGACTTATGCAACTAAACACGACTGCATTACAGATTTGCAGATGTCTGTTTTTTTCTGCAAGTGCAAGTTGTTGTTGGTAAACCACTGTGTGTGTGTGTGTGTGTGTGTGTGTGTGTGTGTGTGTGTGTGTGTGTGTGTGTGCATGTGAATCAGAAAGAAAGAAAGAGAGAAAAACAGAAGTAATTGGTATAGAGGGATGGAGGCATGAGGTGCTGTGGCCAGAAATGCAGCCAAGACAAGACATTTCAGTCCTTGTAAATCACTTGGGAGACATTTATTACTTAATGGCTGGCTCTGCATTCACAACCAGTGGTAGCCTGGGTCCATTTCTGCAAAAGGAAACATTGGCTTCAGTTGTGCCAGGTGACAATAAAGCTTTAGAGGTTCTGCAGATATTTTGTGCCCAATTAAAAATGGTTAAATCCTGTTAAGCCTACCATACTAGTAGGATTTAACCATTTCACAATATTTATTTGTCCTGAAATTAATATTTAATGCAGCATTAATGTGAACTGCTCATGTCTTAGAGGAATTTAGATACAATGGCACTATTTACACACAAATTCAAGTTATACTGTAGCATTATTGCAGAAAATAAACTTTACTAGACAATTGATGTTAAGATTATTGTTAATAATACATTCATGTTTTTGGCAGCTGTTATCGGAGGCTATTTCCCAGATGACGGAGGCTACTACTGGTTGCTCGTCACCAGTTTGACATACTGACGCCAGCTGAGTCATGAGCGATGAGAATGGACGGGACAACATTCCAAGACAGGGTGTTGTTATACAAACTGGCTCATACAGTGTCTCATTTTATAACAGCGTCTGAAGCCAAAAGTGTTATCTGTTGTCCACAATTTAATACCAAGTAAAAATGGCTGCTGTCACAAAGACAGATGAGACGCAATAATCATTTCGATGTGGATGCCTACAATGAAAGATACTTGCGGGCATTCATAAAATCTTATAAGAGAAGTGATGGAAGTCACTGTGTAAAAATGTTTTTTTTTTTTTTTTTAACTCCCATAATACATCTGATCATTTGCTTCAAGAAGTGGGCAAACACATCGATCTAAATCAACCACAATTCCAACATTGAAAAGGTGTTTGGAGAGGAGGTGTCTGGAAGTATCCCGATGCATTTTGTCAGCACAGATTATATTGAATGAGTGAAAATTTGCATAGACTAATATTTTTAAATTCAATTTCATTAACTGCTGTTAAAATCATAAAAGGTTCAGACTTAATGCCGTGTGAAGTACAGCCTCAATTAAACCACAGGTAGCAGCCAGCACTTGTATAGTATGCTGATGGATTGAAAGACCTTTTGTCTAAATGCCCTCCATCTGTCTGTCTGTCTGTCTGTCTGTGTCTCTATGGCTAAAATAAAACTAACAGTGTTTCCATAACAGTGTTGCTAACAGGGGCCATTGATCCAAGGCCAAACACACAGAGCAGAAAGGACGCAGAACATAAGAAACAGACAGATAAGTTGTCAAAACAATCCAATCACAGCTTTTGGGCTAAACACTTAAAAGACTGGGCATTGTGCATGCTTTGCTGGTGTTTTTCCAGCTCACAGTTTAAAACTATACACATAAACTCTGACCTACTAGTCAGACCTGTCACACAATGTGTATCTGCAAACATTCTGCAAAATATGGGTATTTCTGTTATGTATACAAAAGACGGTGGAGTTCCAGGAAAGCATTTTGACCACAAACACAATTTCCCATATATGGCCTCAACAATGTTTTGTGACTTGTACTGCACAAGTACCACAGCAGTGAAATTCAGCAGTTTTAATCACATGAAATGAGAAGAAAGACAAAAAATCTAAGTCAACAACTAAAAAAAATTAGGTAGATCTCAAAAAAGAGAAAATTATTTTATGGGTCTCGTTAATTGTTCACATTTTCAAAATATTTGGAATGAAAGAATTCAAAGAAAACACACAGAACCACATAAACAAAGCTTCTTGTACGTAGCCAAAGCTGATTTCCCATGAGTCAACTTGTGGCTTCATAAATCTGATTATAATCTTAAACAGAGCACGGAGGCCTCACATGCACTGACTTAGTTTTAAGCCAAAAGGCTGAAGAGGAACAATCACAAGAAAACCACAGTAAAAGTAATTATATCTGCAGGCATGCATCTTCTTTATTCCATTTTCATGTGGTTTGTTTTTAGCTACATATATTGTAAATAAAATATGAACAAAAGTCTTTTATCAGACTCAAAACCAACTGATTTTACTTTTTTCATCTCCCAAAATAAATAAAGAGGAATGTATCACAAATGGACAAAAAGCCAGGAGGAGGATTTAGCTGAAAACATATGCACACGATTCGTAAATCTAGACAAATGAGTCCATGGCTGGACTCCAAGACTTATTTAGATTTCATCAGTCACTGATTACATATTTTAAGTTAAGGGTTATTACCAAAAAGAGGCTTCATTAAACACATTCCAACATTTATTCTTGTTTAATTTTGAACTGTAAATGTATTTGCCTCATATAAATGATTATGTCTCCTTAGAAAACAAAGAACAATGTTCTGGATCATTTCGCCAGCTTTCCGTACATACCAACATATCAGGCTGGAGATGTTAGCCACATGCACTGTGTTATATAGTCTACTTGAGTCCAACTTTCTTTTTGGCACCACCTCTGCTTTCTACAAATTACTTCCTTCCAGCTGTCAACGTTGTCAGGACGGCTATGACTCATTTCTGTGCGTCTCCTTTTTTTCCTTCCAAACATCTTTCCCCTCCTGAATTCCTTCCGTCGTTCTTTCTTGCCTTCCCCACATGTCTCCGCTCAGAGCTCAGAAGCTACCCAGTGAAGAAAAGGGAAGGGTAAACAAACAGAGAAGGGAACTTGACGTTCGGACTCAGCATACGGTTCAGCCCTCTGGACCGGTTCCCAGTTGCCTGACCAGCTGCTTGCGTCATCCGTCTGCAAACATGCTGCAAATGTGGTTTTCACACACACACCCATGGCTCGGGTCAATCCCAGAAACAAATCGAGTAAATTCATGCACAATGACAACCACAAGGTTGACTCTAATCCAGCTGGCTGACCGTTGTCTAGGCATCAAGTTAATCAAAAATACATCTCAATCAGCCGCACATAAACACAGCAAACAAGAACTATGTGAATCATGATCACTTTAAAAAAAAAAAGAATACTTTTTTAATCAATAAAATAATGTATAGTGATCAACTGACACTGACATCAAACAGCATCAACAACAAAACAGAAGTATAACTTACACTTTGGATTCAATGCATAGAATACTAACAAGATCAGTTTCACACAAACTGCCAAATGTGACTAAGTCACTGTACAACAACAACAACAAAATGACGGAATGCAAACAACCCTTTATTAAGGCCTCTCCAGTGCAGCTTTCAGAAATATGCACCTCGGTCCAGTTTCGACTCCAAATGACGTCAAAGCCCTATTAAGGCCAAATCAGCACAGCAGCAGCGCCTCTCGCTGCTCCCCCTGTACTTCAAGGAAATCACTCTGCTTTTTCCAAAATATCTGCACTGCTGATTCTTGGCCAGTGTGTGTGTGTGTGTGTGTGTGTGTGTGTGTGTGTGTGTCACTGTTCGGGTTGGACATATGCGTATAAGTAGCTGTGTAGCATGAGTGTGTGTGTGTGTGCGTGTGATGACATCACTAGGGGTGCAGAGGGGAAGGAAGTTGGAAGAAGGGAATGTTTGGAGTTGGACAGAGACAAGACAGCTATGTCTCATTAACTACGCAGCATAACATCCCTGCCTCAGTGAAAGGTTAAATGCCGAGTTGACTCAATTTCACTACCGTCTCAGTCTCTCTTTCCATTTCTCAGTCAAACTGATAGAGGCACCAATGAACATGAATTATTTTACTATCACATTTCAGTCAGTTATTTCAGAGCATCAGTTCGTGCACAATGAAAAAAAGTGATAATTTTGGTGATTAACAGTCTGCAAAGTATGTTACATTTTACAAATCGCAATTCAAGATGATTGAACAAGGGAAAAGGCTGCAAAAAAAATTCAACGTGTCAAATTTATTGGATTTAATAATTAAATGTGGATTATGAAGGCAATCTGAAAACTATGTGAGAAATTTGTGGCCGTCAAAGTTCGACAACTAACTTGTTGTATCAACCGTAAACTGACCAACCCATAGAGTATGAGGAGTATGGAAACGTCTGGGAGTCAACACTGGCTGAGATGAAGCAACATGGCAAGACTAAATGCTGTCAGCAGTTACATTACATGATATGTGGTGCCAATTCAAGTGTTTGAGAGATGGTTTCAAATAACTTCTGAACACTTAAAACTGCGATTCAAGTCGCCAAATTGGAGCGGTGAGCGGCGCTTAATATCGTTTTAATAAGGGTGAGCTAGTACAAACACATTTTTGAAGGCTAAAAAATGTTATCGCTACCAACAAAATCCCAGAAAATATCTACATCTATTTTTTATTTATCCATTTTTCATCAATATGGCACACCAGGTATGTGTCCATGCCATGCGTGGGTCTTAATGCCCCTCCCTCCTCCAGTGTGAATTCTGGGATTTATTCTGGGGCTAACTTATTTTAATTCTGGGGCTTTAGAAAGGGTCTTCAGGAGATAAAGATGTGGGATGAGAGTGATTCATACGGACTCAAATACACGCAAGTGCGTGCACCGAGAAAAGTAATGCGTGTGGGAAGTGTGCGGCAGTATGTTAGCACCAAACAAACGGTGCGTTTTGGGTCAGAAAGCAACAAGCTGGAGAACAAAAATAAGCACAGGGCGATCGATGTGGGATGATTCATGTCAGTGATTCCGTGTAGCCCTGAGAAACTATCAGAGAAGACTTATAACTAAAATCACAACTTAGGCCTAAATGATCAAAAACACAGACTCATTAATCCATCTGCTGATGGATTTGTTTTTGTCAGATTCTGAGGCTCCCTTTGTCTTTCAAATGCAGCAATTGTGTTCAATTGATTTTAAAGGTACAAAACATTTACAAACTTGCATGACGATGTTGCCTGTATGGGTATAACATGCGCATCTGAGGCATCTAAGGCAATTAATTGCAGATCCTACACCGATCTCTTCTTCTTGTGAAAAACTGATTTCTCTGACAAAACAATGTTTAACTCTATTAAAAACAGCAGCGGTGAAACTAATCAGTAATGTGCAACACAAATGACTTCATAATAAAACATGAGTAAAGTAAACTTAAAAAGAAATGTTAGTGATTGTGCCCGATTTCAGGAATTTCTCAGGGGCAGTGAGGGGCATTAACTGGAGCTGAGCAGACCACTTGTTAAGACCTCTTTAGGTCTATTTAAAGAGCTGGCACATCTGCCCCCTGTTTGCCTTTCCAGGGCTGTAAAACCTGGAAAGTGAAAGGAGGGTGAACCGTGATGGAAGGGAGATAGTCATTATGAGATACACACTTAGATTGTTTGCACCACAACCTTCAAATGAACAGAATGGGACTTGTATATACAAATCAGGAGTCTCGAGTGTTTTTCTTTCTTTCCACTGGCCGGTACACTTAAGATGGCAGTCAGAAACATTACACTGTTGTTATGGAAACTCTATGAAACTGAAGCACACACTGTAAGCACCTTAAAGCTGTATTATGCAATTTTCGTATGTCAGTGGCCTCAAATAGCATCTGTTTGAAATTTGACGACTTTGATACCTAGAAATCTCATATAAGACAAGACAAGGCCAGTGCACACACTGGTTAGTAAACAGTGCACTGTTTACTAACCAAGCTGATGAAGAAAAACAGAAAGAGATCAAATAATTCACAAAAACATAGAAGTGTTCATTTTTCAATCATCTTGATACCAGCATTTTTTGTTGGGTTTTTTTTTTTTTTTGGGGGGGTTAACAATTAAATGGCCAAAAAGAGTAAACTATTTCAACCCCCAATACGTCAACATATACGATACTATACACTGCTACTTACAATATCATTTCAGATTGCTTAAGTAAGACGAAGTATTGATGTTCAAGATGTTTTGTAATTCTCACTGGTCAAGTGTTGAACACATGCTTCACTTCCTGGTCTGGGGGCTACATGGTTCTTTTGACGAGGGACAGGAACTAATAACCTCACCAGATGCAACAAGAATCCTTCAGTAATTGGTGGGACTCCACTCTGAAGAGAAAAGCAGCTTCTACTTCTTCATTCTGTTATCAAATTTCATCTGCTCTATAGGGTTGAACGAAATCCCTAGCCACCATCGGTCCAACAATCGGTGAATGCCGATATATTCACAGAGAACAAATGTGTGAACACAGCACACATTTGCATGCAAATGCAATCACAGAAGAGCTTGTTGCAAGACAAGAATACAAAATCACCTATTGGGGATTATTTTGGTTTCAAGCCAGATGCAACTGGCGAAGGTGAAATCTCTAAATGAAGTAATTTGCTGTCTGACACCGAAAGAGTCTAATGGTGTCAGATGAAGGACATCCCTGCTTGCAGCTTCCAAATGAAAAGCAGGTGGTGATAACACATGGTATTAAATTATCAGGGTGCACAAGCACAACAACAGGTTTTGATCTAATTCTCAAATATTCACAAATGAAGGTTGATTCTCAGCACCCAAATGTCGCTCCAACCCCCTCAATCCTGTAGCTCCAGCAGACTGAACTCTGACATCCAGAGGTCAATAAGTGCCCAGAAGTCAGAAGTTAAACTCCCTCATAAGTGAACTGTCACACTCAGTAAAGGATGCTCAAAGCTTCTTTCAAAAAACAAGTGGTACAGATGTAACATCGCAATGCTAAACTCCCACCAATACACAGTAATTTTTGTTTGGCTTTTATTTGCTGCATTGCTAATCAAATACATAAATATGGATATTACAGGGATACAGACGTGAATATTTTCAATGTACAATGAGAACGTGATGTTCAAAAACAAAACAAGACAAAAAAAAAAAAAACAAGAGTACAGTACAGCACATTAAAGATGGGTAATTGAACAAATGGGCCTTGAAACCTGACAATGACGTGGCAAATTTAATTAAATGAAAGAAAGAATTAGAATATTTGACTTCCCTTTTATGCTTTTAATTAAATTCACCACCATCACACAAAGAATAACCCCTAACCAGGATTTCATAAAGCATTTCTCCTTGGAGTAGAAAAAAAAAAAAAAGGAATTACTACTTTACTATATCTTAATTACAATAGAAATACATTCTCTCCCTTTATGGGTTCATGTTGAAAGGTGGTGAACAAATATTTTCCAACAGGAATTTGGACACTTCCTTATGCGTAATCAATTTACATCTTAATAAATCTCGGAGTAAACTGATTTTTAGACACACAAATAAAATAATATTAAGCGTGAATATGAAAATGCGGCAAAAGCCATTAATGAAAAGACCTTATATTCATGTAATGTGCATCTAATCTATGTGCTTATTTTCTGAGTAAAGAAAAGGTGGAAGTAATGAAAGGTGGAATTTTCTTTAATCATTTCATATAAACTGACCTGAACATGACCAGTGTTTTCTAAAATGAACAGATAAGGACAATTCTCTTCTCTATTCTTGTTTTCCAAAACACTATTTCTCTTCCTGTGTCCCAATGCACTGTTTACACACACTCGCACACACTCCTGCACATGCTCTCTCACACTCTTCCGCCCGTCAATACATCTTAGCAAGCATTTTCGCTCCCTAATCCTCTAAATCACACTACAAATCAGCCGTGGTCTAGGATGACTCAGTTGAAGGGTACGTTAAAACAGGGGGGAAATCACCAGAAAATACACACACACACACATCGCTAAAGAAGAAAATCAATCCTAACTCTTCGTTTTCAGAGGAAGGGTTGAGAACGTGACCTACCTCCTCTTTACAATCATGTGAGGGGAAGTAAATTCTGTACACACACACACACACACACACACACACACACACACACACACACACACACACACACACACACACACACACACACACACACACACACACACACACACACACACACACACACACACACACACACACACACACACACACACACACACACACACACACACCCTATCGCTCTCCTGCCAGAGGCAGAGAGTGACTGAACATCAGCCATCACTGTGAAGCCATTAAGATAAGACACAGAGTTTATTAGCTTCATTTCAGCAGGTATTGAGTGAGTTGATGATCTCACTGTCCCTTCATCACAATTCCCCCATGCAGAAGTGACAGAGGAAATATTGACCTCACATTTTTCCCAGACTTGTAGAACAGACTGCTTTCTCCTCAAAACCTTGTATCTGCAAAGAACTCAGCCTACTGGGATCGGAGACAAACTGGCTCATTTTCCAGCTGACACCAGTACAGTTCTGGATCTGTCCTATTGCCCCAGAATGGTCGTCATGGGAGTTATTCTTATTGGTGTGGTAGTAGAAAAAAAAATGAACTCAAGCCACTAACTTCGGCTACACACAATACAGGGGCATAGTGCTCCACATGAAATAATAAACTTGTCCACACAATCACTCAAAAGCCTTGCAGTCTTTCATGTCACTTCTATCTACAAGCTTTTAAACCCTAAGTGACAGCATATAACTGAAAGGATCAGTTTTCATCCTTGCCAGTTTAAAAAAAGCATCAACATCAATATCTTCTGAGGTCAGGATATGAAGTCTATCAGCTGATTTCAAACTTCAAATTAAAGCAACTTCAGACTTCGAATGTTGCTGCTGCTGCTGGGAGGCCAATTGCTACCCAGTAGGATAAGGGCTGTAAAGGAATAAGAAAAAAAAAAGCTTTTGCTTCACTTCTCAGCAGGAGTCTTGGGAAAGAAACACTCAGTACAATATAACTTTTAATGGATACAGCCAGACACAGCAACAGTTCTTTATTAGAAGATTATATTAACAATGTGCTTCTCTAAGTGCCTTAAATATGGATTAGTGAATGGATCTTTCCATCTATGAAACAACAGGCAAATTACAGCACCAACAAAAACAAAAAGGCTGCGGCTGAATGTTTTCTGATCTGCCCTGCTAATGGTTTGTCTATTAGCATCAGGGCTTAGTGGATCTGTATGTTTGCAGCCTCCGAGTCTGTACTCAGACTCAGACACTTACCACTGTGCCCAAATTAATATTTCACTTTCGCACGCAAATCTTTGTTTCCTTATGCAGTAGGAAGCTGCAATTTGCCCTGCTCACCTAAAGGACTGGATTTGCAAATGCAACATAACTGGGCTGCTGTGGGGGTTCTTGTTGGTCTGTCAGCCTGCAAACCCTGTTCAATAGTGGGAGGAACACCCTTCAACGATCTGAGAACAAGATTAGTTATTTTTATTTACCTGCAATGTGAGCACAGCCTATTTACCCCTCACGTTAATGACTGAGCCATAGGAAAGCGATTGATGTGAAATCCCAGGCTTGAGGGAAGGTAAGACTCCATCATCTGCCTCATTATTTGACAGTTATCCTAGGGATGGTCTTACACTATAATCACTATAATCCACTCTGCTATGGGGGTAATGGTAGGGATGGATAGAAGTGGTTACCATGGAAACGAGAGATGATAATGAAGTGTCTCAGCATATAGCCATCTATAGCCTGTCTAATTTGTGTGTGTGCGTGTATGTGTGTGTGTGGGTTGAGCTGATAGTTCTTCCAAGAAGCGTTGCACCTGTGTGTGGGCTGGAGACATAGCAGAACAGCATGATGACCAGCGTGCCCAAATGTATTCTTATCCTGAGTGTAAAAGTATCCTCGGTAACACACAGCGGAAGCAAACCTTTCCAAACTTTTTGAATCTAACGACAGAACACTGTTAATAGTACTTGTATTATCTATTTAAAAAACAGTATGACAGCAGCAATGAGCAACATCACTTTGATGCATCTATAAACAAGCCACATTAAAGCATAGATTACTTCCATCTCAACTCTACCCACTGTCATCGTATTTCACGTGACTATAGTCTAGCTAGCTACCATCTCTGTCTGCATCTTTTCCTTTCTTCATTACGTCTGCATGCATTTGAAATGAAAGCATCGGCTGTATTGGCAAATATTTCCTTTTAAACTCTTCACGGACTAACTGAAAAAAAAGGAGGAAAAAAAAGGAAAAGCGTAAGGAGAAATAAAAGGTAATTTTGTTTTGTCTTTCCTTTTCTCGGCTCTGCCTCCTCCTCTGCTGCTGCACTTTTATCATCTCAGTGTCTCTGCGGTGCAAGGACACGGCACAGGTACAGGTTGTAGAAAAACATTAGCTCTGTGCCAGAGAACACGTACGCATACACCACTACACAGGCATCGCACAAGTGAAACTGCAGAGGGTGAGAAAGGACCACCAGAACATTAAATTAAATTTGATCAGATGACAACTCACGCTTCATTGCCTCCAGTGGTAAAAGTCAGTCAGAAATGAAGGCAAACAGTTAACAATACAGTCGGAGACCTAATCAGTGTCAGAGCACACAGTACATGGTAGATAACTGGCCGCTGATAGTGTAGCCAAACAAACACAAGGCCACTTTAAAGCCGTTTTCATGCTCAAGTGATAGCATTACCAATGTGACATTTGCTGAAGTAATGGAGATATTATAAGCCTAAATCAGGCATTGAGCACCACTGTGTATTTATGTGGACCTTGTGATGATGTTTCTCCTCAGCCTCTTCAGAAGAAGGTCACATTCTGACCTGAGGATTATAGAAACAATGGGGAATGTTTTATGAGAAAAAAAAGGTCACTTGATGGTCTTTGTATTTTATTTTCACATTGGAAGGCATGAAGACTTGTTTTGCTAAATGCCAGTATTTTGAGTTTATGATCATATTTGGATATTGGAGGAAAAAAAGCATATTAAGGTCAATCTTTAGAGTAGAATTTTGCCCAAATGTAGGCAGGGTCACAGCAAAAATGCAAAGTCTATATTTGAGTTGGTGGAGTGCATTTATATCAAGATGAGACTGAACAAATTAAGAGACAAAAACAGAGGCTTGGTTAACATTTCCAGATGGAAAAGATACCCATAGCTTAAAGCAAACAAACAAAAGTAACAAAAGATAGAAGATGTCCAAACAAAGCTATAATTGATACATTTTAAACTGCAACAAAAATGGACATTTTTCCTGTTTATTCAATTTCAAAGCGCTGTGAGTTCCTCCATTAACTCACACAGTAACTTATCTGTTCTTGGTTTATTGCAACATCAGCAATGTGACACTGATGCAAAGCTTTACGGCGTCATATCAACAGTGTTCAGTGCCATGCAGAGTTAAAAAAATATATGCAGTGATTAAATACAAGAAAAAACAAAACACTCCTCCAAATCAGAACGGAGCTCATACCACCCGATCCCCCACACCACCCCCACCCCCACCCGCCCGCCGCGCCGCCGCCAAACCATTTCCCTGTATCACAGTCACAATCTGTTTTCATTTATGGCTATGTTTGTTGTATTATAATCTCCAACACTTTCTTCTGACAACAAAGTGATGTGTTTACTGTTTATCACGTTAAGCCTCACACAGACACACAGACGCGCCACGTTTTTGAAAAAGAATCTGTTCAATAATTCATGAAACACAAAGGGGAAGTGGAAATTTGGTTGCAGCAGGACAAATAATCACAGGACCTGCAGAGTTAAAGCCATTACTGAGAATTGAAGTGAGTTGTTGTTGAGGACGCAAGCAAACTGATGGCTATGGAGAGAAGTTATTTGTGGCCAGTGTGGCTCGCAGACTGCTAGATCACCATCAATCCCACTGAAAAACAATTTCAATCATTCACTCATTTAGCCTTTCACATGCAGTCACACTGCAGCCGACATAGTTGATGGCTCACTCCCTAATGAATGTGGATCATGCAAGATGCTCCAGCTCATAAAATGTGAAACACGTGGGAGAAGCATATGAGACTTATGGACATAGGGTTAGTATTTGCCAGCATGGCCTAGAATTTGAGCCAAGAAAAAAAAACCTTCTTCCTCAAAGCCAACACATCACATGGAGTAGAGGAAAATTAAATGTTTTTTTCTTACTATTTTCTGACATTAATTAAAAAAAAAAAAAAACAGCAGGTTAATCATTTATAGAGAATTTTTAGTTGCATCCCATGAAGAGAGTAAGTGTTTTGAGCAGATGATTTAGTGTTTTAGGGTGAAATGATCCATATTCCCAAAGCTCTACAACCAACTTGCTGCTGCAGTGCAGCTATTGTTGGCCACTGTGTACAAACTATTCAGCTCTCATGTGTGAATCTATACTATCACTGTATGTATGTGGAGCTGGGGACTGCTCAAATAGACAATGAGTCTCCCCTGGAGGAAAAAAACTCACAATGATCAATGACCATATAAGATTCCACATGACACATGGTTTGTTTGTTTTTTTTTTCCTCCTCGTGTCCCCATTATACAAACTATTCCCATCATATCATCACATCTTTTGCATCATCAGCTCACCTACAGGTCTTCATTTCTGACGTATTACTTCCCCGTGAGCATTGTCGTTAATGACACTGACACACGCGTCACTGATTCAAGAGTAAGAGCACTCAACCCACAAATGATAAACTATTGCGTCCGCATCATGATTCCTGTAAAAGTTGCTCAACCACAGCCTGTGAAACCTCCTGTGATAAACAACTGAGAAATGTGCAGAAATCCACTTGTAGGTGTTTAGCTGACTGCACCAGATGAATGTCTGTAATCACAAATGCTGTAAAGAGGCTGTGAAGCTTCATCTCACACAATTCCACTAACTCATCCTCATCTTCCAGCTTCTCAATCTTTTACCATATTTGTACATATCTAAGTGATTCTATACACCAGCAAATTGCAAATACCAAAGAACAGATACGAATCCAATTCTTCAGTTATGTTTATATACAGCTGTTAAGCATCTTATTCTAATCTCAGCAGGCTCTTTCAGCTCTTCCCGAGATACAGTGAAGCAACAGTAAGAAGTTTCAACGACTATCTCCACGCTGATCGCAAGAAAAAAAAAAAAGTAGCTTTGGTCTAAAGAATCAGCTGCTTTGTGTCTATTTTCAGCCACACGTTACAAATTTAGCAGCTGCCTTCAGACTGTGGCTTCTGGTAGAAAACGACTTTTATGCCTCCTGTGACTTGAAGGCCGTTTCATTCCAAAACTTGAAAAAAAAATGCCATAGAATACGTTGAGACTGTGGTGCTTTTAATTAGAGTAGATAACCTCTGAGTAATTACTGTAAGGAACGTCATGCTTGGTGTACTGGTGTAGTCAGAATAAACGTATTACTTTTGAAGGTACAGTCTCTATTTGATAAGACAAACAATCATAGTAAATCACTGTTTTCTTCAGGAAAAAAACACATAAACTAGAGCACAATAATCAAACTACACTTCCCACTGGTTTTCATTTCGTGCTAAGCAATTTTCCAAACTACCATCAGTAGGTCTTCACTCTCTGTCAGTATGTTAGTAATGTTACACTTCGTCAGCACACTGAGCTCATCACTTAGTCTCATCTGAGCATCTCACAACTGTGGTGTTGGATGTTGCCGTTGAGTGCTGGTTGCAGCTTACGAGATAAGAGACAATGACAATGTGCCCTGTAATATGTGAGTGTGTCTGTGTTTTACTACTAAATAATAAAAAATACGCACACTTCAGTTCAAAGTGTGGGTGTTTACAAGAGCGAGACAAACAGAATTTGCTTCACCGATAAGTGAAACAGCCCCTCTCCAGCCGGTGACTGTCAGCAAGGTGTGACGAACTCATGTAGCTCTCGTGTTGTGAAAACAGCCTTTCTGTCAATACAATACAATGCATACACACACACATACACACACACACTCACACACGCACACACACAGTCATCTAGGAAATGAGAATGGGCCTCATCCATGGATAATGGTCCATCACAACCCATGATGGTTTCCTCTAGAAGAATAAATGGCAGTAAATGGGATGTTGATTGAATCACAGCATTATCATGTATACCAGATGGCGAAAAGGTCTTGCACCTTACCATGACACCAAAGAAACAAACAGCGTCCATTTCCTAAACAATCCCTGGAGAGGATGGGAGAGATCTAACTATAAAGAAAGAAAACAATATTTTGAATAAATGAATAGATTAGTGCTTGGGGAAAAATATTACAGATCTCATGCTGCTAGCTTTGATACATCAAAACTTCCATCCACCTATTTGACCATAACCTCTGACCTCCCTGTGTGAACAGGGATGAGAGGAGAATTCCCCTACAGGAGATCAATAAAATCTCACATTACATGACTTACATAAGATTTTAGAACATCACCTATTCTAAATGCTGGAAGACACAGCCCTCCCCATCAAAGAACACCGTCTCAGTTAATTACATTGCTTGAAAAAAAAAAAAAAAAAAAAAAAAAACACTATTTGATTGTCCATGAAGAAGCCTCCGTGTCCATACTGAGCTATAGCACATTCGTGCTTTTCTGTTCTCCCAGCCTGTGGATACTTGAAATTAACTGCTGGCGTCATGGAAACATGCTCTGGGACTGAACAATGGCAACCAATCTTGTTAAAGAGGCCTTATTAAAAGGGGATTTTAACAAACCAGCAATCACTGAGAAGTTCTTTTTTTTCTCAATGTGAAAGAAGTAACCAGGGGAGATAGAGATAGTATTGCCAACACTGATATAACCTTCCACCACCTTTTGTAAAAGTGGGCTATTTGTATCCATTTAATCATGCCTTGGAGGCCATGGAGGCTAGTATTGCATGAAATGGTTCAAACTGTTCGAACGGCTTGAGGGCTGCAACGACGTCAGTACAACAACATTTCTATGAACATCTATCGCTGATAATCCATTGTGAGCGAAAACACAATGTGACAGTTCTAATCCTATTATAGTGCTTCATGGGTCCACAACAACAAAATACAAAATACAACAACTATCAGAGGTTGACTCCACTTCAGTATACCAGCTGCTGGTACACAAATGCTTGTCTGTGGTGTGGGCATTTTTATATCGCAACATCAGCCGTGCAGATGCAGCTGTGCAGCTTGCATCCCACAGTGTGAGCCCGCTTTAGTTAGGTGAATGAACTGTATGTGGGTTTTGGCAAGTGTAGGCTGTATTACATTATGAGATATTCATTCTCTCTAATGAATTCTGGCTAGATTGATATTTGCAGAGATGCTTATCCCAGGTGTCCTTCCAACCATTAATTCAGCCATTCATTCATTCATTCATGCAGCCAGCACCAAATCCTCCCATTTATACAACACTCCACCCCTTAGTAAAACCAGTCATTCTCTCAGTCTATCAACATGTTGCCTGTTTGACATTGATTTAATATAAACACACACACTCATAAATATGCAAAGTGAAAAAAGAGGAACTGTCTTTAATTCTGCATTTGTAACCAACTGATCTGAACCCTGTTGTAAAACCTCACTGCTGTCTAGAGCAAGTATAGTGCTCAAAACAGGTAATACCTTTGGTATTGCTGTGCATATGACAGCCTATGCTCGGAGAAGATGTTACCCCAGGAAAGGTCTCAGAGTAGATTACAGTGATTCGCAATCAGACGGTACTGTAATCCTTCAGTTATTGCCAGAGCTAACATCCCATCAAAGAGTCATTCAGCCAATGGCTACGGCTGTCTATCGACTACACGAAATAGACATAAAATGCATGGATGTTCAGTTTATTCAGCTTTGAATGGCTGTCTCACTAGCCTTCACTCAGTGTCATTATGCTTTGAGTCACTGTAGATAATGGAGAAAAAAACGAAGCTTGCCTTTAGCAATGACGACCTCCTTTAGCTTTAGTTTTCCCCAAAAGTATCCAGGCTTCTGTGAAAAACGTATTCAGCCGCCACTGTCTGCATCTTTTCATATCTAAGCACAATTCTAAGCATGTCTCTGGTGCTCTTTTCAGCTCACAGCTGAAGCTATTAGAGTGTGAAAACAAAGTTGCGGTGAAAAACTTCTTATTCATCAAACAAGGCCACATTAAGAGTGAGTATAGGTTCTGAAAACAAGCTTGCTTGCTGGAGGCGTGCATCGGCTCAGGTCAGCCAAAGGTTGGGCAACATCAGCATTTTTTCCCCTGAGTCTGAAAAAGGGCATGTCAGCCAAAGACAGGGAGGTGTAAGTGAGAGCTGCTGCTGCTGCTGCAGAGAAAGACATAACAGTAGACAGACGGACGGACAGAGCAGGAGAGGGAGCGCATCCATCTGTGTCTCCTGTGATGCATCACCTCTATATCCTTTCCAGGGGGAGAAAAAAAATGGACACTGTGAACTGATGAATGGCTCAGCTCATGGAAGAAGAACAGAGCAAAGTTGTCCTCAAGGCTGTGAAAAGTGAAAATGATTATTTCTTGGTTAAGTGGTTCTGGTTAGAGTTACATCTAAATCTTTTCAGAGGTTAAACTATACAAACCAATACTCAGCCAGAAACCACACAGGGACTGAACTCAGTCAGACTTCTAACCTGAATTTCTTGATTTATGGATTAATACTGAGTCATCCTGCAACTTATTTCACAATGAACACTGAACATAATGGGAGGAAATATGAGGAGGATCTACAATAACACTGGGAGCAGTGACTTTGGCTTGGTTTTTATGAAGATGAAACATGTCATAAATAAACTTTAATGTGTGGCATTAACAGATGCTGCTAGGTAGGTTTTGTTTGCTTTGTTTCCACAACACTGAACTACTGAACATGAAGAAACTGACCGTTTTATGGTTACACCCAAAGACTCCAGAGAGGAGCAGAGTCATTACTTCTTTATTCTTAATTAGAGGTATAAAATAAAGAAAGGGAAAAATGGAAAATGGAGGGAAAGCAGCAGAAATGTGCCAGGAACACACCCAAAACAGGCAAGATGTGGTTTAGATGACACAGAGCTGAGGCAATGATTTCAGTGTGTATGGCATTTGTTGAACTTGTATAAACACTACTGGGATAGCCGGTCCAACATCTGCTGTAGTAAGACTGCTGTGACGCAACACGTCCAAGCAGCAGACGGCAATCTCTTCCCAGAGACAATACACTGAGAGATGTGACCTTGCATGTCCCTATGACTCTATATCTAAGTACACACACGCACGCAAACACACACTATTACTGCACAACGCTGGGGAATTAAAAAAAAAAAAAAAACTTCCCGCATTACCCCCACTCCTCCCTCTACTCTTTCCGTCCTCTCTGTCATCCTTTTCCTCCATCTGTCCCTTCTCCAGTTCATCCCCAGTCACATCCATCCATCCATTCTTCATTCATCCAACTCTTCCTTTAATTCCATCAGTCTTTCCAGAAATCCCTCCTTCCTCTCCCCTCAGGACAGGCAGGAAACATCGAGTCAACTTTTGGGAGACACTCAGCTCAATGTGTGCAGCTATGATAAGGACAAACAATTAAAGTACACCACCTCAACATTTCCCTCCGGACCAGTAATTAGACTCCTTTCAAAGTCTGGACTATCAACAAACAAACAAAGACGCCTGACATCCAGGGTTTTAACTTTGCCAAAAAACTAAATAGAAGCTAAGTTCAGGGCCGATCTGAACAGCAGAGTTTTTTTTTTTTTTTTTTTTTTTGGTTTGTGATCTAGAGCGTCCTGTTGTGTCACATTATATGTACCGTTCTAAGCCTCAAAACAAAAAACCAAAAACAAATGTATAAGAAAATCTAAATCTGCCGATAAACAAAAGAACATAAGCCAACTCAACTTAATCATGCATTGAATGTGCATGTCACATTTTACGTTTGTCCTGAACTCTACAGGAAGTGATCTCTGGAGTAAATTATAGTAACAGGAAGTTACAACAGAAGGTGCAGATACAGCTCAGATAAAGACATCTTAACATGTGAGAAGAGAGAAACATGATTTACAGATATAACTGTAAAGACTGATACATGTGAGCATTTTAACAGGAAAGTGAGGTCATGCTATACATTAACCATTAGGTAATTTTTAATAAAGATTGTCATCTGTTGTTAAAACATATATCAACACACTTGTTAATTTTGGGAACATGACAGTATCCAAATCTTTGTTTTGTTTTGGGTATTTTTGCAGCGGGACAGCCTCTTCTATAGTGTAACTTTCCTCTCAACCATGTGTTTACAAATCCCTCCACTCACTAAATCTACTGCCTTGAAACACACACACACGGTAATGACTTTTTTTTACAGGACGAAAAATGCATGTATGAATACAAACACCCTCATAACACACATATCGCACGCACAAACATATAATGACGCATGCGGCCACACGCTGCAGAGGTATCCAAGACCACATGTAAATATTTTCTTTCTATAACACCCTTGTATTAGAGGATGAAATTTCCCTACAGACCACAATATGAGGTAGTGATATAACGCAGTTTTCACTGCTGATGAGAAAATATAAATTTCCCACCAGAGGGACTAGTAAACATATTATTCTTGTCAAGAGTTGAAAGTAAATATGTTGTTGTTGCATTAGCTTGTAACGTAATCCAGGGATCCATCTCACTACACAACATTGCACAATCATCTCTTCAGTTCCTTGAAAGCCATTAAACAATCCTTAAATATGGACTTGATGCCTTTAGCTGCAGCTTCACACACATACACATTGGTGCAGACCAATAGTCAGAGCATCATTAGAGCAATAAACATAAAGGCAGTGACAGATGTGCCTCTCTATTTACATCTTCTCTTTTCTTGTAATAAACAAATAGATTATGTTTGAATGTGAAATGTCTTTTTGTTGTTGCAGTTTTAAGCACCGTGATGTGTCTTCACAGATGACAAAACCTCATCTGTGTTTTTTCCTTCAACTCGAGATGTGAAATTACAAGATGTCAGTTGAGACACCGCGCTGCAGCGAAACCATTATTTCACCTGACAGCCGAACCCCTCAGCTGCAAGAAAACACAGCATCACTCATGTAACACAAAAACACAAGCTATAGAGAGGGACCAGAACGAAGAAGAAAAAAACAGTGACATGGGTGATAATTGAAACAGGAGCTGTATAGTGTACATGCCAGGACAGGAGAGCAATCATCTCCACCTTCTAATTTTAGACCGAGTGGTGAGAACAAATAGACAAATGGGCTGAATACAGACAATGGCCCCTTGTTTTTTTTTTCTTTCTCTGAGATTAATTAGTGAAGCACAAGTACAACTATGAAGTATGAAAAAACCCCAAGTGTGGAGACCTCTTGTTCTTGATGGCGTTAGTGTCATTATGTGCAACTAAGAGGACTGTGTGAATCTAATGTAAGACACTTTGCATGTAACTGTGGTGTGTGGGTGTGGGTGTGTGGGTGTGTGTGTGTGTGTGTGTGTGTGTGTGTGTGTGTGTGTGTGTGTGTGTGTGTGAGGGAGGGTGGGGGGGTGGGGGGCAGATAACACTGGTCCTATCTTATATTGCTCTACTCTCAACCGATCAGTGTCAAACTTCTGGCAGATTTGTGTCTGTTTGATCTGTATAAATCAATTATGTTTTTTTTTTTTCTTAAACAACATAAATATAAGTTTGTTGTTGTCCCTCGTGTCTCAGGGTTTGATCAGACACTGTCAGCAGAGAGATCCAAACGTGCTTCACACACAGATAAAGTAGTGACAGAAAGATGGAGGGAGGATTGGTAGTAGTAGTTTTCAATAAAGTAGTCCTCAAGTTCGTCTGAATGCATCTCTCACACTTCACGTTATCTCCAACCACATGTCTGGAGAAGTTCAAACCACTGAAGAGCGGTTTCAACACTGCTGGATCCCGGTGTTGAGAGAAAAATGAGACAAAGAAGAGTGAGAACTGGTGGAAAAACTTACCTCCTCTACCGTGAGGGGCATGCATATCCTGTACTCCTTCAGCAACATCTTCCCCCCCTCTGCGGGTCTTTTACTATGTGCTCTCGATGTGTCAAACCAGCCAAAGCAAATGTTCCCTCCGCCAACCAGACGGGATGTGTGTGATACGTGGAGACGTGTCAGCGCATGTGGAGGGATGATTCTCCCGGGTTAGGAAATACTCCCCGATTTACGACTCAGTTGTTGTTTCATCGGAACCAGCGGACACTCTCTCCGGCGGGGAACGTAAGAGCAGAAATGAGCTCGGTTCAGGATTGTCCCCTCCTATCACACTCACGAGTCAAGTTACACAAGAGCAGCGTCACACAGGACCGCAACATATGGGATTTTGGGCTTCAAAATAAGAGCATTATTATTATTTTAAACCACTTAATATTCTTACTCAATTGTTTTTTGTAAGTTTAAGCGTTAATACAATATTTTTTAAAATAACAACAATTATTTAAAAAAAGTAATTATTAAAACAATATGCCAGTGGTGTTAATTATACCACCTGAAGTTATGCCCCAAGTTCATCAAGTTATTTCAGTTGTTTTTAAATAATTTGCCTGAATACAAAACTGTGTCAAGAAAAGCAAATCTTTGCCACCATGTCTTGTTTCAGATCACCGTTTCTTTGAGAGTCATATTTCTAGATAAATAATTAATAATTGCTCATTTATAATGAACTTTTTTTTTTTTTTTTTTACAATGAATATGAATCTAACACTGCTTTTTAACTGGACTTTTTTCAAGTTACTGACACTGTGGACCTAATGATCTCTGTTGATAGCAATCACACACACACACACAACATACACAACATAATAGACATCTATACTATACTGGTTTCACAAATAACTGTGGTCAGTCATGTCTGTATACGGCCTCTTGATGTGCATTATTGAGCCTCTATTCAGTGTGTCAAGGCTAATGAGCTGTTAAAATGCCTGAGCTGCCTTTAAACTAATTATTTATTATTATCATTTATTCATCCATGGCCTATTAGTAATTTATAGTTAAGTACCAAGCATTTTTTTAATGGTTGTTCTGAGCACATTCACTGCGGCATTTATTTTGAAAAACCTCAGACCGGATGGGAAATTGTTGCATTTTGTTTATCTACACACGGGTTTACTCAGAATACCGCTAGAAGTAACTGTCTGAATTGCTGATAAAGAAAATATGTGTTGTTCAAAACGGTGTTCCCTCCCTTAAAAAAAACTCAAGGCTGTGTGTGTCTTTGTAGTTATAAAACCGAAGCTAGTCACTGAGATGGGGTGGAAGAGGAGTGTCTCTAGTTTTTTTTTTTCTTCCTCTTCTGGTAAAAAGCAGTTCTCAGAGGTATCGAGGAAATTGAAGCAGTGAGCAGCAGCAGCCCCAGGCCCCCTGTCCTTCCTGGGCCAGGCCCGCTGAGCTGTAACACAGATGCTCAGTGGAAACATTGGTCGACTCAACAACAGCACAGGAAACAGCATCAGTTCACCACTACTGCGTCTTTCTTCTTTCTGTCTCATATAGTGTGAACCACTGCACACATTCAGTGCACAGCCATTGGTCATGTAGGGGGCGTTTGCTGTTTTAAGTAAACAAGTCTTTTTTTTTTTTTTAACAGCCAATCCAAAGTGCAACTAAGCATTGTACAAGAACACTGAGGCAGTGTCACATTTCTTCTAGGCTCTTGCCTCATTTGGATTGGGTTTTTAGAAGAAAAACACCACAGTAGTTTTAGAACAATGCAGCAGGAAAATTAACAAGATATATGTGTCAATCAATCGTCTTAACTGAGCTCAGATTTTTTTTTACATGCTTGAGGATCAGTCTGTACCTCAGACAGCCTTTGGGTGCAGTATGGTGGCTTTTGCGTGGTGTTCAAACATCTTTATTGCTCATATTTTGTTTTTAAAAAAAAAGTTTGATGTGGATGTGTATTGTATCTAGACATTCCTACAGCCCATCATTCAGTGTTAAAATTCAATTTAAATGATCTCCATGAAGTAGACGAGTCCAGAATTAAAAACAACTCTCAGCGGTTTGGGAATTGTCTTGCACTGTAAGATTTCCCAGAGTTAGTGAGGAGGGATAGTGAATTATATTGATGGTAGGATGCTAAGGTTAGGGTTAAGGTAGAGGAAGACCAAAGAGGAGATTTATTGATGTAGAGGAAGAGGACATAAAGTTAGTTGGTGTGAGAGAAGAGGATGCAGAGAATAGGGTTAGATGAAGACAGATGGTTTGCTGTGGCAACCCCTGAGGGGAACAGTCGAAAGGACTGAAGAATGATACTTATGTTACTGTCCAAGCATGAAGAAACACTAAGTCTTGAGTCCAGTCTGTCTTGACAAAAACACCTCAAAGTAAACACATTAATAGACATTCACTTCACATTCACTGACACTTTTGATTCATTTGTGTCTACTCAGCAAAATAAGTCACACGTAATTATTTATGTGATAAAGATGCCGACAAACATTTTTCGTGCGGAAAATATATTTATATTCATGTCAGAGTGGCAAAACACTCCGAAATAAGGAATTTGCAATAAGCTCTGTGCACTTAATCTTCAAACTAATTTGTGAGCAGAACCTTTAAGCAGTGACACCATCAGCTGAATGTAAGGGAGTACAGCGCTGCTTTAATATGACGAAATAAATCACATTCCATTAAAGTAATAAACCGAGCATGATGACTGTAATATCTTTGCAGATCTGACTAGTTTGTGTACGTCTGTAACCTTGTTATCTCAAGTGCTGGGCCACAAGACTGAACGACTTCCAAATGTGATTAGACACATTCTCCACGTTATAGATAAGAGTGTGTGACTTATTAAGCAACAGGCAATGAAGTTAAATGTGAGACGTCCTGAATATGTCTTAAACAACAATATAACACTCTTTATGTGCTTCCTCAGGCAAAACTTTCCACAGTTTTAGCTGATTAGTCCCATTAACAGCACATCAGTTTTATATCAAAGTTTTCCCATGTGTGTTCTTGTAAATGCACTAACATTGCGTAGCAGCACATTAAACAGGCATTACGACGTAAATGAGTCATGTTTTTGATGGAAGAATTTGCATGATAGCATTTTATAACAGTAACCCCACTGCCTCAGTAATAAACCACGTCATAGGCAGTAACATAACTGAGGTGCAGTGTATTTTTGCTCACTGATTTCTTTTCTTTCTTTTTTTGTTGTATTTTATAGACAAAGATATACATAAATAAGACATTCCTCATGATCCTCAAGACAAATCATGTCATGACAAATCTCAAAACATTACATATACATGGCTTGAATCTGACCTGGGACTCCTGTCGCACATCTTAACTCCCTTCTCTCTCTTTCTTTCTCCACTCACATCCTGTCTGCCTCCTCGAAATCTGCTATTCAGTAAAGATCCTACCCCATAAAAAGATCTATCTCCAGATGTGAGGAGAGCCGGGTGTGAATTCAAACAAAGTAGTCATTGATTGTTTTTTTTTGTGCATAACACAGGGAACATCTTTTTTTAAAATCTACCAGGCTAGTATTTCATTTCTGACAACCTGTGATCATAATCTAAAACTCTGAGGTTTTAAGGACCATTAGAGAGTGACAGGCTTTCATGTGAGAGGTATCTCTGAAGAAACTAGCCATGATCTAATGATGACCTGACCATCTCAATAAAGCCAGTGTTGATTAGACGAGAGATTAGAGTCTGATGCCATCTGAACTGCTGTGTGACATCAATAATACCACACAAATCTGTAAGCCCTGAGACAGCCGAATAGACCTGCCTCTGTCCTATTTTTTTTTTTTTTTTTTTTTCTTTCCTGTTTTTTTTCTTAGCAGGGAACCACTGCATTTTATGGATGATGTAACAGAATTGGAAAAAATAAGTTTTGATTTTTCCTTAGTGTAAGCTGAGCCAGGAATTATACTCATGTCTGCATCAACTGAGTTGACGTATTGCACATATGTTTGATCTTTACCCGAGTACTTTAGAGTCTGTTACTGTAACTGAGGGTATTGAGAAAGATAATATTGATGATGGTGTGTAGTATGATGATGATAACGGCCATTTGAAACCTAAATTAGTCATCTTCAGCTGAGTTCTTCTGGGTGCGTTTTGAGCTTTGGAAATTGTGTTCAAAAGCACTGTGAATATTTTTGTGCCTCTGCCATCAGAGACTTTGTTGCATATTTGATCTTCCACTAAGTAGATCCAAGTCGTGTTCAGTTTATGAGGCCTCTGAGGTCTCTACAGATCCTGCATTGGAATCAAAAATGATTTTAGCTCACAGTTAAGGGGCTTTTTATTTGACAATGAGCAGGAAAATCACTGACCCACATTGGGCTTATTTACGGGGCATTGAAGCCTTTCGAGCAGTCAACACAAAAGGCATAATGCACGGCGACACCTTCTGGTAGACTTCAGTCATTGCACTCTAAGTCATTCATATACTTCTGTCCATTCACAAAGTGTTTCATTCAGTGCACTTTACATTTTATAGATATAGTACCAGTGTCACACTTTTTTCCATCTTTGACAGCCGTTCATTATTTTTGATTAATGTTTCTTTCTTCATGTATATTTCCCCAGACTAGCTGTTAACTGGTGCTATAGACGCTCCAGATGTTGCATCTGCAGATTTGTAATTTTCCTGAACACCAGACTGAAGAGTGAAAAAACCATAAACATCAATGTTTTGCATCTGACTCAACTACAGACATGTGAAGTATTCTGGGCACAAAAACTCCAAAAAATGTTTCTTTGGATATTCTGCTCCAGAAATTATTATACCCCAAAATTTCTCCAATACTCACAATACACCAAAAAACAAAAAGAATAATAATCTCATTCTCCACACCCAGGTCACTGATAGACATGTCTACCAGGAACTGTTGGCTGATCCAAGTCTACATAGTCACAAATTTATGGACAAACAATACAGAACCTGTAGCTAATAAAGTGACTAGTATCAATACCAGGATCCCCAATAGATCTGCATCTGTAAAATCCCTTGTCTTTATGAATGTGAAGACAGCAGCAACTAAAGAGGAGTTTGTGTATTTTGTGGTGTTGAACTGTGCTGTTGCATACAGACAAGTGTTCCTATTATTTTGTCCACCCTGAAGCTTAATAACAGATAACAGTGGTGTCCGGTCTACAGACACCACTATAGTCAAAATTGATCATCCGTCCTACTTCACCATGTATCAGTGTAAAAATGTGAAACTAAACTGTATGTGAACTACTTATTTGTGTATCTTTCTAACACACTTCCACCTGCTGGTGGTGTAGCCATATGAGTGTGTATGTAGCCCCAAAAATGTGTCCTGAGGCTGCATTTTAAATGGTGCTTTCAAGATTTCCCACGAGGTGCAGCAAAGTGCTCAATTTGTGTGATAGGTTGATTACATTTTTATCTTACCTTTTACTTTAAGCCTTAAGTAAGTGCTAAGTCACAGTTTGCTGAAATGAAGGTAAATTTAATCTGAGTTAAAGTAACAATGGTGGTTTTGTGCCTCTGATATTTATGACTCAGTTTGTTATGTTAATTTCACTCTGGTGCTATGTTGTAATTGCTGCATTTAATGTAAATGTACTGTGTGTTACTTCCTTTACACACATAACGCCACAAACTTCATCTTATTGTTTCCACATGGCTAGTCACATGATCTCTGTCCATACACTCTGTGGACTTTTATAAACACAAAACAAAGTGCTTCCTTGTGAGGTGATGGTCTATTCATATCCTTCATACCTCCTGGGTTTTACTAGGCCTCACATAAAGCTGTGATTTGTGTCTGAAGCTCACTCATATGCAGAGGTGGGAATGACTGGCTTCAGAAAGTAAAAGTCCTGCCATGTTTTGGTGCCACTTTTTCACTTAACTCAGGTGATCTCACTTATTAGCTGATCTACCTGTCTGAAGAGTCATTCACAAGAACTAAACAAAATTTCTACAGGTAAGGTGCTACACCTGGAGAGCCATTTGGTGGCGCGATGAAGAGGTCAGGTTATTTGATTTTTATGTCACAGGCATAGAGTTTCCAGTAACGTTGTAGACCTGAAGACATTTTTTTTCTTATGTTTTTATGGTTAACATACTTTGTATGTCTGTAGCTGAAGTGGATGCGGTAATAACTTCTTCAATAACTACTGATGGATGCACCAGCCAGTTAAAAAGAAAATAAAAACACATAAACACCATCTAACTTCAAATACCGGACAGTTATTCAGATTCAGAATCAGAATCTTTATTGTCATTGTAAATAAAAACATGACTTTCTGATCCTGAGCTGATGTTCTGACTACACAGCCAGTCTTCAGTCTTCTTCTTGTTGAAATCATGAGTTTATGTATTTATGGGAAAACAGTTATGACAAGGAAGTTTTTTTTTTTTTTCTCATTCTCATTTTTTTCTTATTCTCATTTTTGAGCTTTTACTTGATACTAAAAACCTGATTGATTTTGAGACAAGACCTCCATCAAACCATTGACTGCCTGTTAGACAGATTAAAGTATTAGTGTGAGTCAATTTTAAGTTTATTTGTCGAAACATATTAAAATCATACATTATCTTATAACTGTAATTATTTTTTTTTATCTACAGTACTGTGTAAAAGTTATAGGCATCCCACATGTTTTAGCAGTGCTGTACATATCTACATACATATTTATCTCTCACTTTCTTTATGCAGAGATAATAACAAAATACAGGAAAATTGAACAAAGTATTTAAGAACGCATAAAATGTACTAATGACTCTGGATTTATTGCCCCAGCAGTGCTTCAGTGACCAGCAACCACAAGGGGTAAACTGTTGGCCGAGTCTCTGTTCCACACTCACATCACTGATAGACGTGTCTAGCCTGCCATAAGTTGTTGGCAGATCCAGATGTGACAGGGATCTTGACATCAGCTGCTGATCTCATCTTTGTCAAAGTTGGAAAAGCCAGTGGCCAAAGGATGATATCCAAAGAATTCAAAGAGAGATGAGGCAAACTAGGGCAGAACAATAAAGAGGCTCACAAGCCACAAACCATGTTTTGGGTGGCCCTGACTCATAACGCCTTGCCAATGCAACATCTGCAGCATCTCTTTTGGGTGAGCCAAGTGAAATCAGCAGCTGATCCTGAGACCCCTGTCACATCTGGATCTGCCAACAGTTCCTGGCAGGCTGGGCATGTCTATCGGTGGTCTGAGTGTGGAGCAATGACTTTGTTATCAGCTTATTCATTGTAGTTGTTGGTCACTGAAACACTGCTGGAGCAATAAATCTGGGGGTGCCAGTCTGAATCCAGAATCATTAGTACATTTTATGTGTTCTTAAATACTTTGTACAAATTTCCTGTATTTTCTTATTATATCTGAATGAAGAAATTGAGATATAAATACGTGTGGTCTTTAAAGAACTGCTAAAACAAAACGTGGTGGTGCCTATAACTTACACAGTACTGTATATTTTTATTTTCTATTTAATTTAAAATATGTAAAGTATATGTTATATATAAATTAATAAAATTACTATAATTATTCACGGTCTCAAACAACACATGTTTTATCGCAAATTGAATTAATGAATTAATATAAATATTACGGTCGTCTAGCCACAGACCGCCTTTTGCTCACCACGTCCTCGCAGGGTCCTTCAGGCGCCTCGGGCAGCTGTTTAGTTCTCTTCTCTGATTGGTCGCTTGTCCAGTTTCGTTCATTTGACAAGCAAAATAGTATTCGGCTTAGTTTGGCCGTGTAAAAAAGAACCGTACATTATTTTTCGTCAACCAACTGCAACCATGTCAGAGGAGCGATCTGAAAGATCCGATGGCAGGATCGTGAAGATGGAGATCGACTACAGTTCAACTGTAGACCAGCGTCTCCCGGAATGCGAGAAAATGGCTAAAGTAAGTGGAGAGAGAAACAGGCCAGCGCCGGCTGAGTCATGGTGCACCAGGATCACTGTGTTAGCATCCAAGCTAACACACACTTACAATAAGACCACCCGGAAACCCTATTTAACCAACACATTTAAAGGAAACGGCTGAAAATTTTGGCGTATTTTTGAGCTTTCACGTTTCTGTGAGGCCGTCATTCCCACATTCATGTTTGAGTTTGTTATGAAGCCCGCTAACATGCTAACCGTCTTAGCAGCCAAGTCATCGGCAGCAAAGCTAACTTGCTAGCCACCCGAGCCTGTTATTTTGCATGTGCCTTTAATCATGTTTATTACCAATTGCAAGTTCGTGTTTTTGTCATTTATATAAGTAATGAGTGTAACTGACGCTGAGTTTGTGTTTTATCCGCTGCAGGAGGGTAAGCTACAGGAGGCCATTGAGAGCTTACTGTCATTGGAAAAGCAAACAAGAACAGTAAGTTCAGTTTATTTATGTGTATCTGTACAATGTTAGAACAACTGTTTTACTTTACCTTTTCCTTCTCGTACAAAAAGGACAATATATCAGAATTGTTGTTATTATATTTTTGAATTGATAAAAGTGGATGGAAAGCATGGAAATGTTTGTGTATATTTTTATGTGTTTATTTATCTGCCCTCGACCCTTAGGCATCAGACATGGTGTCTACCTCCAGAATACTTGTGGCTGTGGTTCAGATGTGTTATGAAGCCAAGGACTGGGATGCCCTAAATGAAAACATCATGTTGCTCACCAAAAGGAGAAGTCAGCTCAAACAGGTCAGATTCATACCCCCCACCCCACCCACGAGTACTGTCCAAACATATTCTCAGTTACACAGTGTGTAAATAAATAAATTTCCAATTTAAATCATGAGCTAACACTGTTATGTTTATTCACAAAATAGTACTTGTATCTGTAACATTTTGTCTTATATTTTAAGCCCTGGATTCCACATATAAATAAATGGTCAGGGCTTCAAATAAATATGAGTCACTGCAGTCATTTTATGTCAGGCTCTTATTACTGAGACCTGCATCTAATTCCTGCTGTGCTTTCTTTCTTATCAGGCTGTTGCCAAAATGGTGCAAGAATGTTACAAGTATGTGGATGCTGTGACTGATCTGACCATCAAGCTCAGACTCATCGACACGCTTCGCACTGTGACTGCTGGCAAGGTATCGGAATGTGCTTATTTATGTTGAAACAGTGGAATTTGCTTGTTTATCTTTGGCACACTGTATAATCACTGAAATTAGTCTTCCACCGAGGTGCATAAAAGTAAAAAGAGGCACTGGTTAAGGTGGAAAGTGACCATTCTACACTACAGAAATGCCTCCTACCTCACCAATACAATGACATGTCCCCCACAGATCTATGTAGAGATTGAGCGTGCCAGGCTGACAAAGACCTTGGCCGGTATCAAGGAGCAGAGTGGAGAAGTGAAAGAGGCAGCTTCAATTCTTCAGGAACTGCAGGTGAGAGACAAAAAAAAACTTCTTCCAGAACTTCTTATTTTCATCCTTTCTAAGATGATGAAAAAAGTGCAAAGTGGTTGTGGTGGTAAAATTCTAATCCAGTGTTTAAAAGAATTAGCTTCTTGGGGAAATGGATGTATCCATGTTGATATGCTGCCATATGTACATAAGGGAAAATACACAAAATGAACTAATGCAGAAGTTTCACAACCTGGTTCATATTAATTGCTTATATGTGAATGTATATTTTTTTCTTAAATTCTGCTCAGGTGGAGACATATGGCTCCATGGAGAAAAAGGAGAAGGTAGAGTTTATCTTGGAACAGATGAGGCTTTGCATTGCTGTAAAGGATTACATTCGGACCCAAATCATCAGCAAGAAAATAAACACCAAATTCTTCCAAGAGGAGGGCACTGAGGTAAGACAGAGGCCAGCGATTGAACCTTAAAAAAATCAGCAGTTTTTTCTTTCCCTTAGTGGATCTGAGCTGTCTTTGAATGCTACGTTTCTCTTTTTTTCCCATTTGTGACATTTTAGGAGTCGAAACTGAAGTACTACAACCTGATGATTCAGGTGGACCAGCATGAGGGTTCCTACCTGTCTATCTGCAAACACTACAGGGCCATTTATGACACCCCCTGCATCTTGGAGGACAGTAGCAAGTGGCAGCAGGTACATTGGCTTTTTATATATACAGAATACAGTTAAAGCATATTTGTCAATACCATGGTAGCAAAGGAAACCTCATTATTGTTATAACAATAACCGATTTTGGTGGATTTGTGTTTCAGGCCCTGAAGAGTGTGGTGCTATATGTGATTCTTTCCCCTTATGATAATGAGCAGTCAGACCTCGTACACAGAATCAGTACAGACAAGAAACTGGAAGAAATCCCCAAATACAAGTAAGACACACTTAATGCATTTTAGCTCATTGACTACATCTTAAAAATAAACAAATTAATCAATGCTTGCATGTCAGGCAGCCAGTATTATGAAGATTTTAGTGTGTGTCTGTGTCTGTATGTGTATGTGTATGTGTATGCGTTTGTGTGTGTCACACAAGGGAAGCGACCATAGTAACTGCCACAACGGGTGACATCATGTGCATGTCGCAGGTTGTAAAACAACAGGCAGTTTTCAGTATGTTGTTCCTCTATGCCCAGGGACCTTCTGAAGCAGTTTACCACTATGGAGCTGATGCGCTGGGCCTCCCTGGTGGAGGATTATGGGAAGGAGTTGAGAGAGGGCTCAACTGACAGTCCTGCCACAGACGTCTTTGCTTATTCAGAGGAGGGGGAGAAAAGGTGGAAGGACCTGAAGAACAGAGTAGTAGAGCATGTAAGTCAAGAATCTGCTTTTTCATCTTGAAGCTGAATCACACAGAGATCAGATAAATTGAAATGAATCCAAGGATAAAAGAAAGTAAAATTTCAAAACAGTACTGCTGTATATTTGTACAAAATATCATTACTCCATGTGTAATAATGTTAAAAAAAGTTTTTTAAGCACATGTCACAATGTCAAAAAACTATTTTAATATCCAAATAAAACTAGGAGACAGTTGTGACTTTTTGGGTGATACACTCAAATTCAACAATCCATCTATAGTCGGAATTGATTATTTTTCTGTCATATTTGTTGATGTGACGAGGATGTTTCCTGTTTTAAACCTTGAACAACGAATATGAAATGTTACACTGCCGATATGTATAGTAATTAAGTTTTTCCCCATTACCCCAGAACATCAGAATAATGGCCAAATACTACACCAGAATCACAATGAAGAGGATGGCTGGACTCCTCGACCTCTCCATTGACGTAAGCAACAGTTAATAAAACACATTTACTATTGGATGGTGGAGTGAAGTGAGTGAGAAATGTACTGATTTGGTTGCCATACCATGCCATTATATGGTCTATGTGCATACAGTTATTATTTATACTTAACACATTTGGGTTTAAGATCAAATCAAATGAATATGGTATGACTGGTATGGTGTTTGTATTGTGTTTTGTGTTGGTGTCTTGCTGCATGATGATATTTCTCCTGCACTTCCTCTGCACTTGTTTTTTTTCTTTGTTTTCATGCTCTTTTAAGCCTTTGAATGGTGCATATATATAAATTTGTGCCCTTTGAATATGGTGGTGATATCATGTGTTTTCTTCACAGCTCTCACAACTGCAGCTGTTGTCTTTGCCCCACTGTTCAATGTCTGTTGCTCAATACCCTATGGGTTACTTTTTTTTCCAGGACATTCCAAATTGTTGTATTGACTGTGCCCAATGTTTGTGGCTCTGATTGATTTTCCCTTTTTTTTCTCTCTTCGCTTAAAATGGCTCTCGTTTTTCACACAGCCAGCTCTTTGGTTTTCACATTGTTTTATCTTTATTTTTTTAAGAACAAATGCTGTTGAAACCAAAGACTAAAACCCAAGTGTCTACAAAGTTTCACAAAAATGAAGGAACTGCCCTCATTGTTCCTTGTATATATCATACTCCTTGTAGTTTTTGACTATAATTTGAAAATGGCCTGTCAGTACTTTTTGCAATAGGCAATGGAAGCTAGGTAAAATTAGAATTGAATTTTAAAAATTATATATAATAAAACAATTATATACAATAAAACTCTGAAAGTCCTATTGCATGATTAATCTGCTGGTATTATGTTCAGGCAGTATAACTTGCAGAGTTGCTTTTGGACAGAAAGTGAGCTGATTTGTCAGATTACAACGCACTCATCTGATATCTATCTGCTTAAATATTTTGTCAGGAATCCGAGGAGTTTCTCTCCAGCCTTGTCGTAAACAAGACCATCTATGCCAAGGTCGACCGGCTCGCTGGCATCATCAACTTTCAGAGGCCAAAGGATCCCAACGATCTGCTCAATGACTGGTCGCACAAACTCAACTCTCTCATGTCTCTGGTCAATAAGACCACACATCTTATTGCCAAGGAGGAGATGATCCACAACCTGCAGTAAAAACAGGAATGTGATATGTTTTTTTTTTTTTTTTTTTTTTGTCCATATTTGTTGTATTTCCTTCTGTGGGAATGTTTCTGAATATACAATATCTTGGTGGACTGTGAATGCAGAATTATCTCATTGTCATGTAATTGAATAGTAATAATCTGCAGCACATACACAGCACCCGACTTTGTTCATTTTTTTACTCTGGTATAGCATTGACAATAAATACATGAGCACCTCCCCTCTGTGCATCACTTCTGTCACTGTTTGCAAAGTCTAGATCTTCAAAAACATTTCCCTTTACTGTTTGATGAAAACGTATACAATATGTAATTGCCTTATGAAAACTTGGCTGAAATCTGTATTGTATACCAAGACTGTAAACAATAAACTCCTTACGTTTGGTTTATTATTGGAATTAGATTTTATATTGAACTTAACTAGTCTTTGTTATGAGATAGAAGACATTGGGGTTCTTGTCAACATAACTGCAACACATCAGTGTATTTTATGTCAAAGTTGATCTATTTTTTGTTATGTGCAAAAATTGATAGCTTACATGGTTAATTTTGTCAAGCCCATGCACAATGTTTAATTTAGCACAAGTCACTTTAGTAAGTTTTACGTGTATGGAAAGGAAACTCATCTGTTCTGAGAAACCTTTTAATGCAGTGTCTCACTTCTACTCTGAGGACAACAAACAACAATGTAACTGAACCGTCTGCTCTTCACATTTCTTTAAATCTCTTCTACAAACCTGTGGTGGGAAAGGAGGTGATGTGTCAACTAGTATCAAACAGGAAATTTCTTCACTACATTAATCTTTCAAGCCATGGCTTTGATGCGGAGATAAGATATCAAGTTGCATATACTTTTCTCACTTTTTTGCCCCTTGTTTTTTCAGTGACTTTCAGTGGCATTTAGTAGGTGGTGTAGTGGTCTAAGTCAACATCAGGAAATGCTATTATATGCCATGTACTCTCCACGCATTCTTGTTCTTTGCAGTGATTAACAAAAATGATGGCAAAACATTGTAAAAATCTGGGTTTTAGCCAGGAATATAATTAAATATGCATAAGATCATTTCATATCATATCAGGCTTCATAATAAGATAATAAGATATTCACACTTTCAACTTCCAATTAGTGGCTTGTTTCCATTTCTTATTCTGCTATGAAATGTGGATACATCTGCTGTGGAAAAAGGTCCATAATGAATCTGTATCAAACCCATTTAAAATTAAAATAGTGATCCTTAAGTTCAATACTGGAAATAAATTGAACCAATAACATTTCAAAACATACTCTTTTAGACAAGAAAGCCCCACAACCCTCCTATACCATAATTTAACCCTGAACCTGACCCATCACATAGCCCCATTAAGTTGTGAGGACCGGGCAAAATGTCCTCACAATGACTAAAATGTGTTCACACGACCATAGAAAGACGTTGCCCCTGCCCCCACCCCAACATATACACGCACGCACACACGCGCGCGCGCGCACACACACACACACACACACATACACACCAGTCCTCTCAACCTTCAGATCAGTACATCCCACTATGCTTTGCGATGGTCTGACAAGTGGATCCAAGATGGCGTAGAAAGTAAAGCTAGGTAAGTGTTGACTTCCCATTTTCAGCCCTTCCAGTTGTCTTTTTCATCGCAAAGCCACTGACACGAATCCCCTTCACAAATCATTGGTATAATGACGAATGCTTTGAGTTCATGCATGGATAACAACACGATGTCACATCTATTATATGCGCATAAACACCGTGGCGAAATTGCAGGCCCGAACCCGTTTTGTTTCGGCGAACCTAGCTAGCTAGCTAGCTAGCTTGCTAACATTAACAAACCAGCCAGCTATTCTTGTTGTGAGCTTGCCAGTTTGGTGCCAAGAAAGGCCGTGTTTTGGCTAGCACGCTAACAGTTAGCTACGCACACCCTGATTAGTGTGCTAACACTGTTTACCCTGTGCAAACGCGAATGCGTTAAGTTAACCTACAGTGTGGGGACATTTTTCGGGGCTTTGTAACGCTGCCGTCATCGCTCTGACTTGCAACAGTCATGACAACTTTATCAGACAAACAACAGCTACAACTATATGCAGCAGAACGAAACAAGTCATTCCTCGCGTTTGTGTTTATTAGTGTCTGCTCTTTTAATAAATACTAATTAGGCTCAGAAAAAAAAATCCCAAGTTTTTTTTTAGCCGTGTTTCCTACACATTGCTGCCAACGATGCTATCGAGCCAAATAACGTTATGTTAGGATGGAAGCGGTCGGTGTTCTTTTACAGCTATCCTTAGCTATTAAATCAGATTTCTACTTCACTGTACAGCAGACGAAGCTGTGGTAGGAACCTTCGACTTGACCAAAAATAAAAAAGAATTTAAAAAAAAAAAAAAAAAAACAAGGCAGGTGTCCACCCACTGTATCCCGCCAAACTATTTGTTGTTGTCCCTATGAAGTAGCTGACTTGCCAGCACCAACGTTAGGTAACAGCCATCCCCACAGTTAGAAATAGGACTGTGAATTGTTACATTGTGTTTGAAGTAACCTCTTTTAATTTGACTAAATAATATAATGCCTCGAGATCAGCTCTGTTTTGGTTTTATCTGTGGCTCTATTTTCTTGCTGGAGATCTTGTCTTCTAGCTCTAGTAACTTTTTCTTCCTCTTTACTTGCCACACGTTCTGTATAACATTTGCTAATGAGATTATATATCATTCTTTGATATTGTAAAAAATAAAAACACCAGTGTGTCTGAGTTGCCTCTGTGACAACAATCCCCATGAGATGACATTACTGACATGCAATGCAGCTGTGTTTTTTACACCAGACAAGAGCAATACGCTTCCCCGTATTCACCTCAATCTGTCCCATAGGAAAAGGGTCTCGGTCAGTGTGTGAGATGCACACACAAGTGTTATTAAAGGGTGTTATGGGTGCTGCAATATTATTTGTCTCACCTAACCAGTAACTAATGCCTTGTTTGTACAAAACATTTAATTTTTCTTTGTTGAAAAGCTGAAATTGTTAAAAAAAAAAAAAAAAGAAAGAAAAAGAAAAAAAAAGACCTGTGATCTTGTCAGATACTGTACAAAAAAAAATCTCAGAAGTCTCACTCTGATGCTGAACATCACCACTACCTTGTGTAAACCAATAATTTGTAATTTGCACACACAAAATGTATTGAACATTAGATTACTGCTTTGGGCTTACTACTGGCATAGTAGTTACTGGCATACGTTTTCTCTCAGGTTGTGATATATATATATATATATATATATATATATGTGTGTGTGTGTGTGTGTGTATATGTATATGTGTGTGTGTGTGTGTATATAGAGTATTTTCTGCTGTTTTACTTTCAAGGACTAGTTGTCATATATGCCCAAAGATTACTGAGCCACAATTTAATTGTTGCTTTTGAGTCAGTAATAATCAGAGCTGAATTCCAAACTGTGTTGAATGGTAGAATGGAAATTCAGCATCAACTAATTGCAATGGAATTTTAATTGGCAACCTAAAGTTTGTTTACCCAGCTGTCTTCACACATAATAACCATAATTAGACCTTTGAGCTAAATTTCTGTTATAAAATCTCTTTTTCTGCTACCCTGAGATGATAAGCTGCAATGCCAATGGTGAAACCATTGATGTGGGAATATTACCAAAAGTTACTAGGCTATTGGCCAAGGTTGAGCATTTGTGGCCCGGGTGTTCCTCAGCAGGTCACAGTGTACCTCCCCTATCCTGTTCTGTGATGGTTGGTGTGAAGGAGGGAACACCGCTTCCAGCAATCTCAGACAGTAGTTTAGATTGTCATGTTATTGTCATTTTACCCTGCTGCTTTTTTGGCAAGGTAGGTTGGTAGGAATGAAATGTAGCTGAAGCCATGGAGATTACAAATGGGCTTTATACAGTCAACTCTGTCACTGGTGCATTGGAGGTTAACACATTTCCAAACTGAGTATTTTGGAAATGGAAAAGCATCTTATGTCAGACCAGGCGAGTCACCTGGGATAAACCTGCTTTTTGATAAGCAAATAATATCTGGTCAAGCTTCATTATCCTGCTTCTAACTATGGTTATTTTGTCAGACACTGCTTGCGTTTATTATGTTAGTACCGGTTTTTGCAGGAAATATTGAAGAGGGGATTTAAAAGTGCATTGTTTAGTATATTCGATTTCTCTTCTCACCTGTTGAAGGCTACTCCAGGACTTGGCCGGATGAAGATGCTACTTATTTAACATTCTGGATCATACTACAGTGTTTGTATGCTTTGAATTGCTGCGGTACAGTTAATTGGTCTAAAAGATTAGAATATTGTGGGCCTTTCATAGTTAAGAAATAGTTGCGGTTACTGGATGAAAATTCCGGACATGTCACATTTCTTAATTTTTTCTTAAAGTTGATTTAAAGTGAAAGAACAGTCACATGTTTTTCTAGTTGGTTATTAAATGTATTTCCTGTCAGACAGGTAGCCTTATGTTATATCCTCCCACCTACAAGCACATGGCACCTCCTCCTTCACACGAAACCAAAGATCATTTCTTCTTAAAATCTGAAAGTGCGTTGAGTTTCCCAGAGGATGCTTCTAGTTCAACATGGCTTTTTTGCTGGTTCTTAACCAATCCTCAGTCTTTTCTTTGTTTTAGTTTTTTGACAGCAGCTGGGTGTAGATATAAATATCAGGTATATGTAATTGTTTTATACTAATCCAGTTATTAAATTAGAATCTAATATAATTCATTACAATATTATATACATAAATATTTCAGTCCCATCAGTACATGTGAGGTTGATATAATCTATAGAGGCAGTATAGCAAGTAGTCAAGCAAATAGTATGAGTAAAGTTGAACTTGTATAAAAGAAAAAAAGACTGTCAGTTATGATAATGTTAGTTTAAGCAGGCAGACGATACCAGGCAGGTGACTTAAGGGCTCGAGGTGATAAAAGTATGTCTCAGAAATTCTTTAGGTTTTTCATTTAACTGGCTGCTCTCCTGCAGATGAATTTTAATGCAAACTGTGCAAGCAGAATATAAGGTATATAGAAGTTACTGTCTCATTCTCTATTCCTGTTCATTTTTTAACACAAATCAAAAACATAAGGTCATGACTTGGTGAGCAGATATCCATATTGTATGCTACCGCCCATAAAACATATTTTCTTTAGGGTAGAAACTGAAGCTGTTTACCAAAGCTAAAGTTTAAGTTTTCAAATTTCTGGTTTTGTGCCACTGACAAACAAAAACATCAAACACATTTAAGTTACAGTAACCTCAGATAGGAACGGCTTCAAATGTTCACATTTTTATAACTATTCAGGTTGAAATTTTGACATAATACACGGAGGAAATATTTCTAAAGAGCATGATTATTATTGTGTTTATTCAGGTAGTCATGTTATGTATTTAACCTTGTCATATTTATTTACAATTTACTTCATAAAAATGTTAATTGCAGAGGTTTTCTGCCTCCAGTACATATCTTTCTCACTGTTATTTGAACCATATTTGAGCAACCACTGCAAAAAATGTGTTAATATATACAGATTTTTTTTTTTTTTTACTCCCTCTGGTACCAGCTACTGCTGCTGTAAAATTTACATCAGACTCTGTATTATTTGAAATATTTTGTAAAAGATATAGTAATAATTTAGTGGATATTCACACATCCATTAGGAAGCAAAATCTCCTGACAAATTAAGATTTTATTCAGCAGCTAATCAACTTGACAGTCATTGTTCTTTTGGCAGATTCTGTTTCTCACATTTCTAAACTTATTCCGGTCTTATTTACATTTACATGTTACATTTTATTTTTGTGGAGTGACATTTACAACAAAGTGACTAATGACATTTTGGATGGTAATTAAAGGTTGTGTACGACACTGAATTGTTACGATATATTTAAGTTGATTTGATGATGATGAGCATTCGAGTCTGTGAAAAGAAGAAAATTACTTATTGGCTGGGTTTTCTTCTTCTCTTATGATTCCTAAGAGGGGTAACAGTCTAAACCTAACCCTAATAAATTGTTGGAGTTTAAAATTTAACATTTTTAACCTATAGCAGCATATAAGAGGTGAGAAGCACCTGTATAATATTGTTGACTATGCAATAAAAAAGATCTGTCACAGTTTAACAGTTCAAATCTTGAAACTGCTGGCTGCTGTGTTTTTATTAATTTTTTTTTTCTTTTCGGGGTGACTTGCAACATTGCACGGGAGAAATAAATGTAGTTTTTGTTTATGTACATTATGTAGGCTATTTATCCATTTATCAGGGATTTTTCATCACCATAAAATGCTCATTTGTTCTGTCTTGGTCTATTTTTAATAGAGCTAAATGTCTTTTTTATTTCAGCCATTGTTATGACATGTTAACATGGGTATATTTTCCATTTAAAGAAAATACTATAGACATAACATCCACCCCTTTCCATCAGCCAATACATGGGTCGTAGCCAAATTTTGGCACTCTAATTGAGATGACAAAAGTCAAAAGTTTATCCTGTCCAACCCTGTTAAAGACAAGATGTTAATACTGTCTCTCTTATCTTTCTTTCTGCTTCAAGACGTTTTGTCCCTGAGTCATGGCGGACAGGAGAGCGGAGAAGTCATGTGAAGAAGCCAGCAGATCGTTAGTCAGGCGGGAGTACGAGGCAGCAGTCAGCCACAGCACGGATGCCCTGGTGGTCCTTGTACCCCAAGCCCCATCCTCCGGTGCCCCTGTCACGCCAAGCCCTCCCTCCCTCATTGCCACCGGACCCCTCCGTAGCCGTGCCCTGCTCTATCGAATTGCTGCCTTCTTGCAGCTGGTAAGAACTTTTGGTGTGAACTAATCACGTGGACAATACAGAGTAGACCTGGGGTTATATTATAAAACTAGCTTCCTGTTCTAGTTAATCTGTGTGCACATTGTGTTTTATATGCAAACATATTTTCAATAATAGTTTCAGTCAGTTATGTGGGGATTTAAACTCTGACAGCTGGCAACTGAGTTTTACAAATGACAAAGCTAGATTCAGGAATTACAGCCATTTTTATTCATAGTGCTTCAATCCTCAGAGACTAAATAATAACTGGACAGTTGACTGACTGGCATTTTTATGGCCACATGTGCCCTGTTCTCTCCTTATCTCATGATGAATTAAGCAGATGTTGACTTCCTTGGTGAAGAACAGGACACCCAGCCAGATTTACGGTGTCACCGTCTGCAATTAAGCGATGCCTTGTTGAATGCAAACTACTGATAACCCTTAAGAACCGATGGGCCAGCTTAGACTTGGACAGAAAACTTCTATGAATGCATACAAAGTTTGAGAATAAGATCTTTGTACACTTGAAACCGTGATTACCTCGTACCAGATTGACATGAAAAGCACGATATAGCACCGCATATCCAAAGCGTATCACATCATTTGTCAGACATGGTCGAGACAGTGGTATGGCATGTGCATGTATTGCTGTCAAAAGAGGCGGGTCACTGTTGTGTATTGATGATGTGACTGTTGATAGAAGTAGTAGTAGATGAAGTCAAGTTCTGAAGTTGGACAAAACTTTGTCCAAGTGTATTTAAACAAAATGGCTGCTATTTTTAAAGTTACTGCAATGGTCTTGTTCATTTTTGCTGTTATTTTATTGTAGTTGTCTGTGCCTGTACAGACACAAAAATACAAAATTTGGACCCGGCTGTATGTCCTAAATTGTTCGCATGTCCGTCTGCCCAACATTATCCATTGTTTTAAATGGCACAAGTAACATATAAAATATACAGGTAGCTCCTTTACTCTGAGGGTTATTGACCATGCAGATCTACTTTAAACAGGGTCAGTGACAGATGAATAATATATTAACAGTGAAGATATTTTGCTTCATTGCTCAATGGTCAGTCTGTTTTACTCATTGTATATATGAGTAACACACTTTTTAATCATGGTTAGGCCAGTGTGCAGAATACATGTGGGATGGTTCTTTTGGTGGAAAGGGTGGAGACTTTTATATGGAAAATCATTTTGAGGGACAATTCTGCACCGTCACATGGCCATCATCAAACTCAGGACAAATCTTTTTCTGTCCTTAAATAATTAATATGTTACAGTGAAATGATGTAGGCTGATCATTGTGCTCTAAAGCAACTGTTGTACTTCTAATCCCTGGCTAAATTATCATGAAGAGATGTTTTGAAATGAGAACAATCAACCCTGCGTTTTTTTTTTTTTTTTTTTACATAGTTCTGCAATGTTATCTTCCCAGAGCCCTAAAATTACACCAGTTACTTAAGCCTAAAGATTGTGGAAACTACTTAAGTTCGATAATGATAGTCTGAGGAACTCTGCTGCGAGGCAAAAAGCAATTCATGGAGCTTATTTGAAGCATTGACCCTCATATACAGAGTATTCATCTTTGTTATGGCTGCTGCTTTTCTACCTTTTTTTTCTTCTGCCAACAGAAAAACTATGATGAAGCAGATGAAGACTGCAAACATGGTGAGTAGCAATTCAAATTGAAACCATCTGCTGATACTTGTATAGTCCATTTTTTTCCACCTACTGTTAGACAAAGCGTTCAAAGAAGGGAGGCAGTATGTTTTAACTTGCCTTGGTCTCTGTGTAGTAGATGAAATCCTAAATTTGAGCTTACTTACTTAGGAGGATCAAAGGTGTTGCTTTGTGTCTACTGGGGTTAACAGGCTTCAACTCGGAGTTGAAGGAGAGAACCTAAAGAACCAAATGTTTGGTTTAGTACAGATTATTCTCCAGTCACTATTAATTGCTAACATAGTTAGCTAAACTGTGGTAAGCCTGATGTTACAAGGGCCAGCAAAAGACTGCTCAGTAGAAAGTAATGCTTCAGTATTCTCACTTTTAGCCTGGAAAAAGGAAACAAATAGTAAATAAATAAATAACACATTTTGGTAACTTAACTAAATGACCGGAATAAAGTCTCTTCATACCTGTTCTCTGTTTTTTGTCTTTTCCTAGTTCTAGTGGAAGAGATTTCCAGGGGAGACGGTTCGCTACAGGCCAGCTTGCGCTCCATGCTGTTGGATGGTAGCTTGCAAGAGGTGGCCAGCATCCTCTCTAAAGCCTTGTATGGAGAGCCAATGGTATGATTAAGGAACAATGTATCGATACATGCATACTGACAGTCAGCCCACACGTTGGCTGCCGGTGATAAGGCTGGAACGTTATACCTGTTAAAGTCTCATTTTTACTGTAAAGTGATCTGATTTGCTCCAGCAGAATCAAATACAGCGTGGTTAATGGTTGACAGTCATGTTACTGCACTGTTATATCATATGAATTGACTGGTTACACCCGTTATTATAATGTGTTTATAGAGTTATGCTGGTTTTATCAAAAAAAAAAAAAAAAAAAAAAAAACGCTTAAATTAAGCATGTAGCCTATTAAAAATGAACCAACCTGTTCAGGCTCATTGAAAATAGTTTATGTGGCACATTTGGTAAACAGTGGAAACAGTTTGAAATATTGATGAAAAAGCTCCAAACTCAAAGTGTTGAGGGGTAATTGTGCGTCGAAAAAGGACCACACGAACATCTAAGATGTAGAGCTCCGTCTTTATCAGCGTTTCTGTCTTTAATTAGGAATTTGACTAAATTATAATGCTGTTATATGTGAGCACAGAGAGTAGGAGAGAAGCAGACAGATTAAGAGCTAAATCTAGATCTCACTGGGCAGAATTCAGATATGATGCAACAATGTCATGTACAACCTAATTGGTATATTGCTGTTTCACAACAGTTTTCAACAACATTCGCAGTTTCTTACATTGATCATACACGGTCCAGCTGTATACTAGGCTTCGACTTGGTCTTGTTTCCACTTCCAGTGAAGTCTTCCTCCCTCTTCTTATCCTAACCACCGTCTTCATACATCAGCACACATTTTGCTGCCAAGGTGCCTCCTCCAGTTCCGCTCTTCTTCTCTTGGCAACCACTTCCTGCCCACTGCAACACACACACACATGCACGTACACATTCAGTGGTTGAACTAGGCCCCAAGGTCATACAATATTTTATGCAAGTGAGGACAATCATGTTTACTAAGCAGCCCTCTCTCTCATCTCTTTTTATGTCTTCAAAGAGAGACTCGCACAAACAAACATTATCTGCACACAGCTCAGCCTGATTATCTTTCCACCTCTCACTGCTCCTCTTCTCCTTTTTTTTTTTTTTTTAAACTCCCACTTCTTCACATGTCAATTTGAGAGTCATTTCTTTGTTTTGTTTTCCCCTAACACTTTCTTGTTCTTCCTTACCTTGTATTTTATAGTCGGCTCAAGCTGTACTTCCATGAATTCACTCTAGAAGTTGATAAAACTGTTCAGCAAAACCACTGACTTTTCTCAGTCATGCAAGACAATTATTTTAGAATCAGAATGGAAAGGCTACAGGAGGCAACAAACTTGGGCTTTTATCTCTTTTATTTGTCACTCCATCTTGCCCCCATGGCGTGCTGACACTCCAAACTCTGTGTTGTTTTTCTGTCCCGTAGAGTGTCATTTAAGTTTTGTTGTCAAATGATACACAGAATTACCCATCATCCAACTATTTTTTTCCTAGATTTCATTCGGTTAGTGAGTGACATTTCTTTCTTTTTTTTTTTTTTTTTTTTTTGAGCCCAACTGTAGAATTAGAGAAGCTGCGTTGGGGTCTGTGCTGTAGGAGGCTTAAAAAAGGTTAAAAATAAAAACTGTTTAAGGTTATATTGACACTATTTAAGTATTTTTAAAGCATTGCCTGTTTGTTTCTAGAAATAGTGTGACAAAGATGTGAGTTTTAAAATCCTGATAAATTTGAATTGAATTTATTGATGCGGGATTTTATAATAATAAAGATCTTTCCTTTCCTTGCTTTCACAGAATGGTATAGTCGCAAAAGACCTGACCAGATTAAAAATGCTCCTTTCTGAAATCGAGGTAAGTTTCTGCGGCTCCATTCACCTCACTGTTGTTTCCCATCCTACTTTGTTCGTGCCTTTTGGTGGTGGTTTTGATTGTTTAATACATACAAATGAGAGTTATAAAGATGACTAATGACCTGATTCAAAGTCTAACTTAATTGTTTTGTGTTCCCCTGCCAAGCTTGTTGCCAGTGTGGATTTATTATCCATTTGCATGTAATAAGTCCAGTGGTCTAACAGCCTGTATTTGTAAGTTCGCAGTCGACATAATGGTAACAATCTTTCTGCACCCGTCCCATCTCTGTCTTTGTCAGGCTATAAATAGAGACATGGCACCAGAATACACAGACGACCAGGAGGAAGGTGAGCAAATCTATAGCATGAGTTGAATTTAATGCTTCCCTCAGCTTGCAAAAAAAAAAAAAAAAAAAACAAACAATGTGATGGTGTGTTTGGTTCCCCAAAAAGTCACAGGCTGCATTTAAGTGCAGTAAATATCAATTTTATGTATATAATGTCTCTCTTCCGCCAGCTGCCAGCTTGAGCACATTCAGGTTAACAGTTGGCTGAAGCCCATCTCATGATGTTTTTAGAGGCTTTGGCTCAGTGTCATATTGACCACTTGGCTGTGTGTATTGACAGAGGTTCGAGATGGCTGGCAGTTCCGGCCACCTCCTCGAGGAGTCACCAGCAGTGAGGAGTATACCCTCTGTAAAAGGTAATGTAAACCGTCTGGTGATTTTTCATACCATTTTGTTTCTCTTTATTTGACATATCCACTGCTCTCGACTGTTTGAAAGATGCACGTTCACAGCAAAAAAAATGTCCTTCAAGAATAAGAAATAATTGATTGATACAAAGCATGTTTGCTTGTAGTAAGCAAAAAACTCTGCCAAGTTAAAGTTGATGCAAGTTAAAATTCACTTAAGAAAAGTTATTCATTTTTTGCAGTGTTTGATTGTAAAGGCTGTAAAATTATGATTGACCATAGTAAACTCTTTTCTGTCTTCATACTGAAAGAATCCATTTACAAGCACAAGTATACTATCTGGATATTTACTGAGAGTGATAGAAACAAATCTGTTGAACCAGTTTTGTTGAATCATTTCCAATTCTAATTTTGAATTTAGTTGAGCTTCATGTCTCTTTATAAATCACGATACAAAACATTTATTTGAAATTTGAACTGATTGTTTTTGTTTTTTTTTTTTTTAGTTGAATTGAACTGATTAATCAACAACTTTTGTTAGCATCACTTCAACATCCTTTTTGTCTTTTCTCGTAGGTACTTGGAGCAGGGTCTGTGTCGGTATGGGGCCCAGTGTACGTCGGCTCACTCGCAGGAGGAGCTGATGGAGTGGCAGAAGCGGTATGCGTCACGCCTCATTCGCCTAAAGCAACAGCAGGAGAGCAAACACTTCACCGAAAACTACATGGAAACCCTGATAGAGAAGTGGATGAATTCCCTCTCTCCCGAGAAAGTGGTAGGTGGCTCTGCAAAAAAGCAAAAAATACAGCTAGGAGCTCATTTCGTGGTAGGACTTCCAAACACAAACACAATTAAAAGTCTCTACAAACTTTTTGAAACTGAATCTCTAGGGGTGGGCAGCATGACCTAGAATGCATATTACGTTATAATTTGAAGCAGAGAGTTTCAGTATCACAGGATATTTGTTTTCCTTAAAAAAAAATCAATATAAATGTGTCCAAAGTTCTGGTATATGTAAGTTAATAATTTGCCTTTATGATCTTTTAGGTGCGTCATGATATTTCATTGTCAAATAGTTGAAATGTCATTAGACATGTATATGACTGTGTGACCTTTACTGACAAGCAATTTGGTGAATTTATCCATGATATATTTGTGTGTTTTGTGCCTCACTTTACCGCAAAGGGATGAAAGAGCATATTGTTCCCCAGATATTATTTAGATGCTCGCTAGGTGACCACAGACCACAGAGAAGCCTCTAATCCCTGTAGTTACTGTACCGCCTAAAACTATGACCACCCAAGTGTCGCCTCGGCATGAATCTGCTTCTACTTCTTTCTTGCAAAGTTTAGTGCATTGCTGCCTCCCACAGCTGAAGTTATGTCATTGCTGCTTTAGAACGGTTTGGGCTCTACAGGTCAACACAATGTTGTCAAAATCAATACCAGTTTATGCCATCTAGCCCTACCCCTCACCTTGACCCACTCATAAAATGTTTTATTTAGCACAATAAATTTCTGTCTGGCTCTTGCATATAATTTTCTAAAGTGTTTGTTTTTTCTTACAGTTAAGTGACTATTTAGAGGGAGTGAATGTAGAAACCAGCTCCAGCCTCTCGGTCACCGTGACCACCAAAAAATCCTCCCACTCCTGGACTTTTTCCTTGTTGTGCAAGGTATGATAAAGTGTGTTCATATGTCTGACCAGATCATGTTTCAATATGACAGAACAAGGCCATATTGACTATAAATCTGCCATTTGTCAGTTCAGTCATTAATCTAAACATCTTTTAATAATGTGAATGATCAGATTATCTCACCACGTCTCTTTGTTTACCAGCCGGCTAGAAAGCTGTACCGCATCGCCCTGCTCTATGATGCCCACCGACCACATTTCTTCATCGCGGGTGTGTCGGCCGGGGAGCGGCTCCAACCCGTTCCTAAAGGCTGCCAAGAGTGGACTCCAGGGGAGGAAACACCATGTATGTCATTTACCCATATTTCATGATCAGAGATGAGATTTATTTATTTTTCAGAAGATGTGCCTTCCATTATTTGCCGTTTTCTTTTTTTTTTTTGTACATTTCTGTCATCATACATTATTGAACAAGGGTTGGATTTTAAGTTCAGATCATGTGAACCTTCAAAACAAAAACAATGTCCTGTCTGCTTTGAATTCCATGATTAAATTTTCTTAAAATAAACTTTGCTGCTCTGACAGTGGCACCAGACAATGGCTTGGACAGCTGTATCTACAAGGTAGCAGTGAGCTTCAGCACGGAGATCTTTGGTACCTTCAGACAGACTGTGGTTTTTGACTTCGGCTCAGAACCTGTGCTGATGCAACGGATCATGGTGGATGCTGCCTCCATTGAAGGTTTGTTAAAGCATGGAGTTGGTCTAGAGGCCGTATGTTTTTAAAATTTAAACTGTCTGCAGAATTGGTCAAACAAGCATTTATAGTTAATCAAACTACCCTCTTCGCATTTGTTCTCCAGACCTAGAACATTTGATGGCAGCCAGACAGCAGCTCTTAATGACTGCAAAGCGATGGGACTCTTCCTGTAAGACCATTGTGGAATTCAGCCCCAATGAGACAATGGCTGAACTGGAGCGCGGCCTCCTCTCCCGTTATCAGATCCCTCTGTCGGCTGACCAGCTCTTCACCCAGTCAGTCCTGGACAAGACTCTGACCAAAGACAACTACCAGGCCCGACTGCATGACCTGCTCTACATAGAGGAGATTGCACAATATAAGGAAGTCAGCAAGTGAGTAGACACTTTGGCTTGTAAAACATTCTGAATCAGGAAAACCCAAACAAAATAGATACTTGAAAAAATTTTAAAAGATCAACTAAAATATATCAGGAAAAAGCAAAATTGAAAGAAAATGGCTCACATGCATTAGCAATGGATGTGCAGTCTCTCAGAAATTGCTGTTTTAAAAAATATTTTACTGATTGTGTTGTGCCAAACACACAGTCACTTCTGATCTGTATCTGCTCAGGAACTGTGTGTGGTGCGTATTAAAACCATAGCCTTTATATCTCTAGTCTGACATGAGGAAGTAAAGTTGGGTACAGATGCCAGAGCAAAAAGTATCATGTTGTGTAAATAGCTTGTGTTTCATGATGTCAACACACCACAAGGTGTCAGACACGACCTTCACTTTGAATTTTCTTATGTGCATGAATTTGTATCTCACGCAGCTTGACTCAGTGTTGTTTATATCTAATGTGATTCTTTGGAGATAGAAAAAGAAAATATTCATTGTCTTATTTTTAATTTTACTTAACTGCTGCTGCGGCACTGATTGAAGCAGAATTGCAGCTTAATCCCACACTCAAGAAAATACATACAGAGGAACCAGTTCTCCAGCTCAGTCTCACCTTCCCTCTTTGCTCTTTATTTGATCTTGTCTCTTGACGAACAGTGTCAGTTGACTTGATAAAGAATTAAATAGTGAATCTTTTTGTCTTCATACTTGTATTATGAAATCTTCTTTTATTCTTTTAGCACATCTACTTTGCATCTAATAATCCAAACTGTGAGTTCTGCTATGCCCCCTCACTTTTTATGGTTGATTCAGTTTCATTAGAGAGTCAATTTCCGGGAAGCATATTTCAGACATTAAATTTACTTGTTTCTGTTATAGGGATAATCTGTAAAATCTCAGAATATATGTATTTCTAACTTGCTGAAAGTACCATCCTGCCACATTGCATAAGGCATAAAGTGATGTGAGTGAGTCAACCGACAGCGCCTTGCTGTCTGTTATTGTCCAAATATTCAAGAATAAAGCTCATGGCCATGACAAGAAACGCCGAATGTCCCTTTGGTTGTGTACCACTGGTTTGTTGATTAAAAACAGAACTTAACTAATCTGCATACATTAATCATTCATCAAAGTTCATCAGTCACATTGCTTCATCAGTTCAGATCCTGCAGAGACCAGAAAGGCAATGTTCAACAATCTGGAACTGAACCGATGTTTTTCTCAAACTTTCCATTAAATATATGCGCACACAAGCTTTGGCCAGTGGTTGTTTCCATCTAGAGGGCATATCAAAAATATTTTTGGCTGTTGAAATAGAAAATAAAATTGAAAAGCAGCTCTTACACTGTAAGACATACTGACTCTTTTCTCTTAAGAGGAAATATATAATCATGTCCAGAGTGTGATTATACAGAACCCTAAGTATGTATATGTGACAGTTCTAGCATTTAACGGGTTAAAAAGATTCACCTGTGTGCCTCACAAGAGAATGCATTGGGATACGTGTACTAGTTTATTGATAACAAGTTAAAAGACAGTATGGTGAATTTATTTCATGAACGATTACCAAATGTCCATGTTTGTTTCACCAGGTTTAACATCAAAGTGAACCTCCAGCTGGTGAACAGCTTTATGCTGACTGGCATTTCTGTTGGAGCCAAGTATGCCCAGAATGGACAGCTCTTTGCACGTTTCAAACTCACTGAAACACTTTCTGAGGTAACTGGATTAATTACATAAACAGTTGCAGTACTCGTTTGTCGCACTGGTTTCTAATGTTTCTTTCTTTTATACTGTATCTAGATTCTGGTGATACCTGAAACACAAAGTTGTCAACTAGCTAGCTTTCCTGAGTGTTGTTGTTTTTTTTCTTTTTTTCTTAACTCTAGGACACACTGGCTGGAAGGCTAGTGATGACCAAGGTAAATTCAGTCCTTCTGCTGCCCCTGGGCCGTGAGGGCATCAGCAGCCAACCACCACCAGGGGTCAAAGAGCGTGTTTATGAAGCTGTGATCGAGGAGAAGACCAAGGAATACATTTTCCTAAGGATCTGTAAGGACTGCTGTGAAGAGCTGGGGCTACTGTCTGACAGAGAACTACAGGTATTAACTGCAGCCGTGGACAAGGAGACAATTGTGCTTAATCATGAGGGATTTTTGTCCTGCTGTCACAGTCAGATATAGAATAAGACTGGTGCTGGTGAATTGACTGCAGAATTGAGATAGGTGGTGAATGTTTTGGTTATACAGGGATTTTTTTTTTTGTACAGCCTTGGTGATATGCGTCAACATCCAGCTCTTGATTCATTCTGGTCTGATGTGGCCTTGGAAAACTCTGACAATTGAAGTTTCACCTACTAATTAGTCTTTTATCAGAAAGTCACAGGACAGAAAAAGATGATGTTTCCAGGAAAACCTGTGTGTGCTGGTACACTTGTGTGTGCATTGACTGCACTATTCAGTCACAGGTTCGCCGTTTCTGAGAAATCTCGCACTTAATGAATGACTTGTCCTTAAGCATTTCTTAGGGGTTCTTAATTGTTCCTTCTCATTTCTTTTTTTTTTTTTGTCTTGCATTTCTTTTTTCCCCCATCCCCTCTCTCTCTAATTTTACTCATATTCTTAAGGCAGTTCATACTTTAGAATGTAATTCTCTATTACAGAACTGTGTTTGTATTTTATAACCAGGCCCTAGAGCAGTGGGGAAAATCTAACTCTCCGTGCTCCTCGTATTAGATGAGGATGATAATAATTTTGACTTTGAACGGGTGTGAATATCCAGCTATAGAACGACTGGTGGGATTGCGGTCTTTATCAGTTGGACTGAAAATACATTAAGCCCTTGTACTTATTAATATCTTAAATGTAATTACAGATATAATATGCACGTTGTCCATGATGATTAAAAGCAGGATTGGAGTTATTTATAAATCTTCACATATTCACTTTTGATTCAACTTCAAATTTGATCCCAGACTGTTTGTATTAAGTGAATCATAATGTATTGCCTGTTTCATCGGCTAGACAAAGTGTTTTTGCTGTTCATCAAGCTCTTGGTGTTGGTTTTGTCAGGTGGAGCTCCAGTTCCAGCTGAACAGACTGCCACTCTGTGAGATGCACTATGCCCTGGATCGCATCAAAGATAACACCATCCTTTTTCCTGACGTTAGTCTTGTCCCAACTATCCCCTGGAGCCCCAACAGGTGTGTATTTCGCACATAGATATGCATTTCTCAATTGTTTGAGACTGAATTGTAAACTAAATTTGTTTTACATTGAAAACTGAAACCATTGTATTATTTTGGCACAAAATATATTCTCACCTCCATGGTGAGCACTTAGTATAAACTCATTCTTTCACATTGCAAATGACTATTGTTGGCAGATATCAGATATTTGATAAAGGATACAGTTTCCATTGATATCATTTGAAAAGTGAAGGCCGGCGTGTGTGTGTGTGTAGCATTTGCACATCTTTGTGTGTTGTAAACACAGCTAAGCCTAAACTAATTTATTAAACAGAAATGTAATACCTACACATCAATTCAGCTTGACAGAGAGCTTCATGGTGATGCTCCACATCATCACCACATCAGTTTGAGACTGAAGATTCCTCACCTTGCTGTCTTGCTGGCAGTCATTGTGAAATGCAGCTTTAGATATCTCTCTGAAGTTGGACAGGTGAAAGGAAGCCAAGCAGTAATCTTTATTGACTAGAGCTAAAGTCATATATATAATCCCCTGTGATTTGTGATTTTCCAGGCTGCTGCTTTATCTCAGCTACAGAATATGATTGATGACAATTGATGACCTTATTTTTAATTGGCATTTGGATAAGTGAGGGTTTAGTTCATTGTGTTGATTGTTTGAGTATTAACATCATTTTTTTAAAGAGGGAAATACAAAACTGTCTTCTCAATATTCACCTTTATGGTGGCAAAACATTGGTGGCAAGCATTTAGTATTGTTGTAACCCTTTTCCCATTTGTCAGGTCAAAGTAATGGTGGAAATAAGGCTAAACCAATCTTTTTATTTTGATTTATTTATTTTTAAATGCAGTGTGTTAGTGTCCTGTTATTGAGAGAGAGAGAGAGTGTAAATGAAAGGTTGATTGTTTTATTCAAATTTTAACCCTGATATCAATTAAAAAAGAAAGTATAGTTGACAAAGAACTAGAGCTGAAGTTCTCCTCTAACAGCACATCTTGATCTCATCAATGCATCTCTGATTTAAACGCATGGATACATACACAGTCATGAAACCATGATATTGGTCATCCTCCCAACCATTGTCAGTTGGAGCTCAATCAATTGGTTGATTTACAGCTTAGAGGAAGCTGTCTCTATAATGAGGATACTAATGTAACATGACACAAACAGACCCACTACATGTACAGCAACTGAAATTTATGTATGAAATCATGCACATTTTTGTTTATTTATTCATTGCTACCACTCCTTATTTTTTCTTCTTTTTCTTCTTTTTTCTTGTGGTGGGATGATGACACATCTGGACACATTAATGTGGAAACATGTAGACGTTCTCTCTGTGTCTTTTATGCGTCTGCTAATAAAAACAAGAAGTTTGAGTTTGTTACATGTAAACACATAAATATTAAAGCTAAACTTCAGCTTCAGCCACATTTAATGGCTCCTCCACCATGCCAGCAGATGTCTAACTTATTTAATACTGTAAATATCAAGTCTGTAATTCAGTCAACTGCATATCCAACATATTCAGACTATAAAGTATTCAAGACAAACTAAGTTGGAAATTCTCAAAAATGGTACATAATAATTCTGGAAGTTCAAAGTTGACCTATAAATTTGTATAACAATTTCCCAATTAACTCTCCACCATCAGGCAATGGGATGAGCAGCTGGACCCACGACTGAATGCCAAGCAGAAAGAGGCCATCCTGGCCATCACCACACCCATCACGCTGCCCCTGCCTCCGATACTCATCATTGGGCCATACGGCACTGGCAAGACCTTCACCCTCGCACAGGCAGTCAAACACATCCTCCGGCAGGACCACAGCAGGTTGGTTTATGGGATTTTCCATGTTTTGGTATTTGAAAGGTGTTAGGTGTAAAGATAGGAAGAAAACTGGAGCATCTTGACATGTTAATGGGTGTGAGAGTGTCAGGAAACTCGGTACCTGTGACAGAAATGTTCAGTCAGTGTGGTGCTGAGCAGCAAACCTGCTTGTGATATAAGACAATAAAACATAAGTTATTTAAGTAAACAATCTGCAGTTAAGAGTTTATAATGTACACACAGTCAAAACAAATGCAGTCTAAAGCAGTCCAATCATTTCGAAAGCTATTGTTTACCAGGTTGTTGCATTATCATGGCAGATGTGTGTGATATTGTGTGTTGTTGCTTGAAAAAAATCAGCTGGACAAAATATAAGAAACACCTTTTAATATAAAGCAATACAGTTCAATAGTGTCACTAGTGTTGCCTCTGAAACGTTCTTTACTCGATTCACTTCATATCCACCAGTCTTTGTATCTTCTCTTCTTACAGCCAAGTGAAATAATCGGTGGTTTCAAGGGCAAGTGTTTGTTTGTTGGGGAGGAAAAGAATGTAGAATATGTATCTATGTGCACATCAAGTTGGTATCATTCATACACGTTTCAGATGGCAAATGAGGCCAGTGGGAGGTTGGCTGTTGTTTATTTGTGTGATTGTGTGTGTGTGTGTGTTTGTGCTCATGCCACATACTATTTGTGTCGCAGATTGTTTCGATGAATTTGTGTCGTTTGTGGTCAATGCACATAGCCAGTTTGCTTATCAACGCATTTTCAGGCCCAGAGTGGTTCATGCAAACCATAATCTGATCAATCAAGTTATGTCACTTTATGTTGTGTAACATTGAAACATTTCAAGATTTCCACTGGCATTTTTCATCATTAGTAAGCCCCCTCTCTGTTTGCAGATACCAACAGAAAATTATGCATTTTCTTGTCTTTGGAGGCAAAATTACACTTCACAAGAACATGAATGTTTCACTGGTCTTCATGAAAAATGAATGCAGTTTTTCGGACAGTGACCCCTGAAGAGAAGTTTAGGAAGAAAGGGATGTATATATGTATATATGCAATGTTAAAGAAAAACTGGTATTTGAAAAATGTGTAGCCATGTAATATTCATTCCTCAATTCACTCTGAATACATTTAATATTCTATGTTTAGAATGAATTATAGATATTTTAAAAGCTAAGACAAGGAGAAATTACCCCTCTCTGTTCATGTTGTCTGCTTGTTAAACTGTTATAAAGTTTATAAAGTTGTCGTATGGACCCTGGTCAGGTGGCCCCAGTTTACATTCTTTTAAATGTCCATTGCTCAGAGCTTTCTCTGCAGATATGTTGTTGCGCTTTAAATGGCTAACTGTAAGAGACAGTTTTGCACAGCTTTCAATTCTAATAAATGAACAAAACTGGGTGTGCTTTCTCTCTGACATTGTAAATGCTGTTAGCCTTAAAATCACTTCCTGTAAAACATAAGTGTCCAATAATTCTGTTTCCCACAGCAAATGTTGTATGTTCTGTATTTGGATTCATAGACCTTCTCTCTCTATATGGTTCCTCTTTTAAGATGCAGTCATTGCTGATTAAACAAAAAAGATTTCCTTGGCATATGTCTTGATCTTTATCTAATCAAGCTGATAGTTTATATCATGTGGGTTTGACATCTGTGCTACTAAGTGCTGCAGCAGCTGGTTCATGTTTGACATTGTGTATCTTCTGTCTCCATAGGGTCCTGATCTGCACCCACTCCAACAGTGCAGCTGACCTTTACATTAAGGACTACCTTCATCCTTATGTAGAAGCAGGCAATCCACATGCCAGACCTCTCAGGTAAGCGAACACAATAAGGGCACAAACTTAAGGGCCAGCAATAATTAAATTACTTTCAAAATGTGAATTGATGAATTGAAATAGCCAAGTAAAGCCAGTTAAACTGAATCCTTCGTATCGAGTGATTGTAGTCTCTCTGTTAGCTAAAGTTTGCTTCGCCAGAGAAGATCTGTATGACAGTCAGTCATGTATATATCAATTGGATTAGTGTTATTGGAAAGCCTGGAGTCAGAATGATACATCCGTATTATACAGAGATTGTTGAGTGTCTGGGCTGTTTTTGTCCCAGAGCAGTTACAAGCAGCCATCAAGCCGACTTTGGAGATATGATTTCAGTAACTCATCTGCTTTAACAACTACACCTGCAGGCAACAAAAACTACACTCACAGATCTACACAACTTCTTAATGCTGCACCAGTGACTTCTAATCACATTACATAAACCCCAGAGGTCACAAATGTCAGGAAAGCGATGTCTGTGTTGACCAGACTGGGTTCTAATATGATGTGTGTTTATTTGTGCGTCTACATGCACAAACCTTGGGACCATCAGGGCAGTCAAATAGCTTCAAATAGCTCTCCATATTCACTGTAACAACAAATATCAAACTACTGAAGTAATTGCTCTCGGCCTCACCCACTTGCATGGAAGTCTAATCATTGTCCTTCCATCTTTCCCAATCCAGGGTATACTTCAGAAACCGCTGGGTGAAGACGGTCCACCCAGTGGTCCAGCAGTACTGTCTCATCTCTGGCACACAGCTCACTTTCCAGATGCCCACAAGGGAGGACATCCTCAGGCACCGCGTGGTGGTGGTCACCCTCAGCACCTCCCAATACCTCTGCCAGCTCGACCTTGAGCCCGGTGAGTCATATCAGTAGACATGTGGTAGTCTCATGATGATGATCATAGTGGATAAACCATTTCCCTCAATTATAGCTCAGCAGCTTTCATGCCCTTTGTCAACTCGGAAGCAGATGATGCAGTTTTTAAGAGGGTGGTCCAGGCGAAGCATGATTTACCAGTTGCCGATTTTACAGCAGATGTTTCAAATATTTTCAATGGAAAGTACTTAAAGCGAGCTCAAAAAGATGCTGAATGTGTCAGAGGAGACTAATTAGCACATTCATGACTCCGCCTACAGTTCTCCCACCTCAAAAACTTTTCACCATCTGTGTAAACAATCAGCAGATCTGAACCAAACAGAAGGATAAATAAAGCAGATATGAATATATAATCTTCACTTAACATTAACACAAGTAAGCAATTGTAGGAAATGATAAAACCTGCTTCCTGGTTATTGGTCTAGTCCTTAGTTGTGAGATGTGCCTCCATGTTGGCCAGCGTGGCCCAGTCAATTACAGATATCACTCAGGTTATGAACAATAATAATTTCACAGCTGGCCTTGCTTTTGTGGTCCTGTCAAACTATTAAAGCTCCTTATTTTTGTAAGTGGATATACAGACACAATTTGATGCATTAATTTTTTTTCTTTGGTCATCCCCCATGACGAGCCCAACATTACAGAGGGATGGAAGTAATTTAAGTTAAAAGACAAAACAATTTGTCAGTGTAGGCTAATAACCAACTTTAATGTGTCAGAGGGGGCTTTGTCTGTTGCTTGGGAACACCATCTGCTTGTTTCTAAGGTACTTTACATCATTAGCCCTCCTCCCCATGTTTCATCTTTCCCACTTGTCTTGTGTTAAACAGTGATGAAAATTGTCGGGAAATGAGGTAGGTGGGAACTGGCAAGTCTACTAAGTACCAATAATGTATTTCCCACCTCAAACGCAGAGATGCGCCACAGAAAGCTCAGTTGTTGTCTGGGACATATTAGTTTTGTCCATATTGAAGGTCTTCAAGACCTAGATATGTGATCCAGCATGTGGAAACAGTATGTGCTTCATTTAGAAAAATGGGTTTTTGCAAATAGACTAAATCCACAAGTCCACAGAAGCCCGTTAGCTAGATAATTCAGTAGTGGATTGTAGAGGTTAGTCAGCTCAGACTATTAACTGAAAATGAAATTATGTTTTTGGAAATTAGTGGAATATTTGTGGAATAAATAATAATAATAAAAAAAAAGGTTTTACGGAGTTAATATATGTACTCACTGCAGATTTCTTTTTCACCAGTTATTCCTCTCTGTCTCAACTGATGCTGTCAAAATGAAAGCACAAAAAGCCTTTTAACCAGAATCCAAATATGTCCCCACATCCAAGACAATAGAAGGATCAGAAAAGCCTTTGGGGAAAAAAAAAAAAAACCTTGATAAAGCAGTCTTGCCTGAATGATACTGAAAACAGTATTCGTAATGTATTATGTTGGAGGTGGTATACATCATCTGTACTATCCAAGGTCTGCAGCATTGTTGATACATTCTAGCTCTCTGATTAGCAGCTGCTGTACATCCAGGTGCATATTTGCAGCATTGTCTACTTTTGTAAACGCAAATGTCTCTCTTGTACCAAAGTCTCAGGGACCACTCCGAGACTCAGGCGCTGCACGATTCTTCAGGACTTTCTGTCGTATTTGACCTTCATTTACATAATGGAGTGTGACTCTGGTATAGTGAGCCTGTGTGATACTTGTTCACCCATCAGTGGTTTTAGTAACTTTTGCCACACTGGCAAGCTCAGTAATAATGATTTTTCTTTTCAACCTCATATAAACCAAGTATGAGCCCTCTAACACTGTGCAGCAGGAAGTGAAAACCCTGCACATCACAGCTCTACCAGACGATGATCTAGGACTCAGATGATTATCGATCTGTCTGAAGGTTTCACAACTATAGCTCCTACTGTGGTCAATAAGGTTATTATGCTCTTATCTAAAATCAAGTTGGGTGCTATTGGGTTCACATTGCGTGGCAAGCACCAAATCAGAGTTTGAGCTGAGTTTCAGACCTGATCCATACAAAACTTGTTTGTGTTACAGGGTAGATGGTAGTTGCTTAAAGCCTTTCGCACTCACAGATCACAGATTTTCTAAGTCACTTTTACAGTGTGAAAAGGATAGAAAGACTGTGAAGGGGAGAATGTGAGAGACTGGGTGTGTGAAGTGAGGGAACGCCATTTGTTCATTTGAGTCAGCCTGTCTAGAGAAAGACTGTAGATATTCAGATTCAGTGTACAAACAAATACACATTTCCTTACGGCGCTTTGCACAACTTTCCTTAAGCTCCACACCCCAAAATTAAGGCAAAACATATCAATACACAACATATCTATACATCACTGTACAGTGATGCTCACGTGTTCCTTACAGCTGTTATCATGAGCACAAATGCTGAGGCTGATGGGCTGGAATTGTATAATGTGACATGGTCTGGAGCACTTTGTTTGTTTCCCTCTTACAATGCAAACCTGATGAGGAGCAACTGTTTGTTTTTGTTTTTTCCTTCAGCTTTCCTTCAGAATTTAACAAAAATGTATTAGACTAGAATTGGTTGCTCCACCTTTAACAGTAATCTCCTCTCTAAATCACTTCTACAACTCTACTTCTAATTTTTTTCACCACCGCTTTTTCATCCGTCCCTTCTTTTTTCCTCTTGCCACCATTTTGTCCAAATTCTAACACCACTATTAGTCCAATGACAGATAGTACCTGCAGTAATGTAATTTGGACCTCTGGTAGAGAGATAGGTTCCCCAAGGCGGGCAGCCGTTTCCCAGGTGAAACATTAAGCTCCATGTTCCGTCATGTCTGCCTGTTGGTCCGCTCGGTGCTTTTAAAGACCATCTCTGCCTCCTTTGTAATCTCTACCTCCCTGCTCGGGGAAACATACCCATTCTTAATGACCCGTATACATAATTCGTGGGCATTATTTGCCCTTTACATATTCATGTGGATCGAAGTAGAGGAGCAAGTAGGCACGATGTAGCAGGGCCCCTGTTGACTACAGTTTATAGCAGAGGTCAGTGGTGATGTCAGGTTTCAATAATTAACAGTGAGATATAAGAAGTAACACATCTACACGACGTCCCTTTAGCTGCATTATTGAGTGAGACAGAGAAAGATAAGGAGCCCATTGTGAGCTTTAATAACATTGTTTGGAATAATGCTCCTGCCAACATTTAATTGCTGTGCAGCCTGGAAGTTCATTTATATACACAACTGAGAGATTACCAAGTTTATGCCTATTATCTAGAGGTTATCCACGCATATTTGTATGCATATTAAACGCTTTGGACAAAGTGACCTGTGTGTCATTGAGCAGTCTTTTTTTACTATCTAACAATCCAACACACAAAGGCAATCAGGCCACAAAAATAATGAAATGTAACAATATTTTATACCATATTTAGTCTGTTTTAAGATTTTCCAGAGACATTTCCCTCTGTGCATGTATGTATGACTGAAGGGGCATTTCTCACTTCTTAATAGATAAACTTAATCACAAACATTCAGTAAATGTGGACACAGAAACAGTTATATTAACCTTTTCTATCAGGACCACAACAGGGGAACATTACAAGACTGTGCTTCAATGAGGTGCACACACAGTCGAGAGATAACACAGCTTTGTGGTTTTGTATTCGTGTGCAAAAATCAATACACTGCACAGACAAGTGTTTAAAAGCAAATACTAAGGAATGAATTTGCCTCATATCAAAGCGCTCCCCCGTCTTTACTAACCATTTCCATGTTTCTGTTGTTTGTTTACTTTTTTACAGTCACTAAGTGCATTTGGTTATTTCCAACCATCACATTTTCTATCTGCGTAGTTTCCTGTGGAAATGGTGTTTCGGCTTCAGAGGCTGTTTGCTGGTTGTTATTCAGCCTCTCTCTTCCCTGCTCTAGCACTCATTTGCCATGCTGTTTCATCCCCTCCTCTCATACTGCCGAGCACCGTTTGAGCTTTTTAAATCAGGGTTAGGCTACTGTTCCAATCCTTTTCAAAATGTCCACAAAACCCAAGCCTTGGGTTTACAGGGCCAGCTAAAAGACACTGGATAACACTGTAGTAACAGTCGCAGTTGTTTTAATCCTGATGAACATGAACAAATTGTATGTTTGGAAATCTGTGAATAGTGAAAATTTCCTACCTGATTCACTGAGCTTGAGCTGAGCTTGATTCATTTTGACAACATATCAGTATTTTATATATGAATTCACCGAGGATCTCTCTTAAATCCTAAGGGCACAAGTTACATCTTGGCAATGTATATAAGATTTTTGAGGTTTGTGTCACTGTAGTATTTCAACACTGAATGACAGTGATTACAGGTGACACTGCTTTTACCAAGTTTGTCCTTTTTCCTTGTAAATGCCCAGAAACATCCCTTATAAAATCTGAATGTACTGTTGTTATTGTTGTTGAGACATAGACATAGTTTGAGTGATTGTTAAGCTGATTTGTGGGTTTATGACAAATGACAAATGACATTTTCTCAAGCTATTTGAAATTGGCAGATTCAAAAGAAGCTATTTAAACAGAGATTTCAATGAACACTTATCATTTACCCTTTAATTAAAGACCTGTATTGTCCCACAGTTTAAAATGTGGTATGGATTGCTATACATTCCAGCTGTGAGTGCTGTTCACAGTTTATTATCATTCTGTTTTTGCCTCCATTGGAAGTTATCTAAACATTTACTTGGACTGTTTTTGTGCGGGGATAGAATTTAAAATGGGACACGTATGTTTGCGAAATCCTTCAGTAAACTTTCTCAACTTTGTTATCAACAGGATTATGAAGCATGAGCCAAATGTGTGTTTTTTTTTTTTTTAGACAGAAGAAGTGTGTTTACCTTAAATAACGTGAAGTAAATAGATTTTGATTCCATCTGTTTTGCAGGGTTGTTCACTCATATCCTACTGGATGAAGCTGCCCAGGCCATGGAGTGTGAAACCATCATGCCTTTTGCTCTTGCGAGCAAGACCACACGCATCGTGCTTGCTGGAGACCATATGCAGGTAAGAGAGTCAACGAAGGCAATCACGAAATAACCAGTTTGATTCAATTTTGATATTTTTTAAGCTGCGAGTTTCACCTGTGCAAAGAGAAACCTGCCACATGTGTAAATTATCAGAGGATGTAAATGTACATCACAGGTTTTTGGGTTCATTGTCTCATACATTTGAAGACTTTTCCTTGTATGCTTAAATAAACTGATAATAAGTAAGTTAGTAACTTCATTTGCACTTTACTGTAGCCAATATAGGGCTGTCATTCAAGAGACCACTTCAGTCAAAGATCACACAAATATAGACTCACTTTAGTCAAGCTTTCAAAGCCAACTCAAAGTATTTAAAACCTTATTTCCTCCTCTTCTAGTTTTTCTCCTAGAGGCACAGGATTACCAGTAGGCACTGAGTGACGAACAAGCTAGATTCTGCCATGCAGTAATTGCTTTAATTGATGTTTTACTTCCATTTCTTGAGGCAAAGAATAATGGATTTGAAGTACATCGGCTGCCTGTGTATTCATTTGTCTTTTTCTCAATCATTTTGTCTCACACGCTCCACCATGGAACAATGTTTCTCTTTATCATTATATCCTCACAACAATCAGTCATGGGGCTGAAGAGTGAGCTGATTTATCAATAAAGGCCAAGGCCTCTATTGATCATTTGCTTTCTCATTGGCTCTGTTGGTCCTCATTAAGTTACCCGACCCTCTCTCACTGCCAGGCATGAATTAAGATTCAGGCCTCAGATAAATTGCTCTCTTGTACAAACTGGTGGTCAAAAGAGACAGGGTAAATGAGTCTCCATGTTTGTGTGAGCATGTGCAATTTTGTAAATGTGTAACCTCATTTGGACAAGAACACAACTGGAACATGGTCACAAATTATGCTCACGACAAAAATAGTTTAGACGACTTTAAGGAAATTGTTGCTTGATTAACTTTCACACAGTCGACCTTTTCATACTGAAACCATCCTATCTATGGTTTCAGTATCAGACAGTCAAGAGCCGGTTTGTTTTGGCTAGCCATTTTAGAAAACATCTTCAATGAAGACTGACTAGTGCTTATATATATATATATATATATATATACACACACACCCAACAAAACTGAATTAGGCATGTTTTCAGACTGCTGTCCAATCACGGTGAACTAATGCCACTGGAACTCAAGGTTTGTTTGTTTAGTGCCATCAAAGGCACCACATGGTAGAACTTACAAGTCATAATGGGGTAAAACACAACTTGACACTATAAACTTATTAGATTCAGTCTACTGAAATGAAATTTACAGTTAAATAGAAAATGTAATAATGTGAGAGAACACTCAAGTTCTTGGCGCACTTTAAAACTAATTCTGCTTTCTGTCTCTTGCTTCCTGCCTCTTTCTCTCCCTCCTTTCTCTGTGCCTCGATTTGCAGCTCAGTCCGTTTGTGTACAGTGAATTTGCTCGGGAGCGTAACCTGCATGTGTCACTGCTGGACCGACTGTATGAGCACTACCCCCCGGAATACCCCTGTCGCATCCTCCTGTGTGAGAACTACCGCTCCCATGAAGCTATCATCAAGTAGGTGTGAGCCCCCCGTGCTGCCTTGTGTCAGACGTGGCAGGAGAGACTGAAAATGTGACGGAATGATGAGATGCTAGGTGAAAGAGATACAAAAAGAGATGCAGTGGGATGAAGAAGTCAAAAGGGGGAAGGTAGAGGAGAAGAGTGGACAGACATCAGTTATCATAAGAGAAAATTGGGGTTATTAAAGGCTCTGTTCATGCAAACAAAAGCCACATGACAAAACAACATAAAGGCGAGAACATTGAATTTATATCACACCAGAAGAAATGGTTCTATTCTACTGCTTCTTTGTCACATTATTTCACCTTTTCAGCTAGTGCAACTGTTTGTGCTACACAATGTGCTGCTGACTGATATTGTGCAATGTACAATAAAAATAGAGCATCAAAAAGATAGACATTTTGAGCTTTTGCATTTGAATTTGAAGGTATTGTGATTTTTTTTTTAGGAAATATTCTTGATCATGTCATATTTACAGTTTCATCATCTTACTCCCTCCTCGTCTCTTCCTACAGCTACACATCAGAGTTGTTTTATGACGGGAAGCTGATGGCAAGCGGGAAGCAGCCCTCCCATAAGGACTTCTACCCTCTAACCTTCTTTACAGCCAGAGGAGAAGATGTCCAGGAGAAGAACAGCACTGCCTACTACAACAATGCTGAGGTATGAGTTTGAAAAGTATCGCAAACTTATAATCTCCAATTGGTTTCATTAAAAACTAAATTTTCAATTCATAACCTTCAGACTGTTTGATAAGCTTTAAAGTAAAAACAGAATTTAAGATTGAGTTGTGTTGGCTGTGGTAGATTAGGAAAGACAGAGACAAATCTGATAGCTTTTTTTCCTCTTTTTCTTTTTCTTTTTTTTTTTTTGGAGCAAGTGGTGAGCGATTTGAGTGGATCGGGGGAAATGTGTTGTGTTGAATGCAGAGGAGTGGAGAGAACAGGCAGCTGTGTGAGTGAGGAACAGAAATGCTCATTGCTCAACTCCTCACATCCTCTCGAACAGAAATAGTCAAAGTTGGTTATTTGGTGGAGAACAAGAGATTTGTTCTCCGTTATTTGGAAATATTTTGTGAAAGAACTCAATTTTCTCTGTCTGTCTGTGGTGATGCATGTGGTGAGGTTAGGTTTTGCTTGTTTTCACTGCCACACACACACACACACACACACACACACACTGAGATAAGTTTGAACCTGTTTCCATATTGTATTGTCATCAAAATATGTGGCATTAATCTACATCATTCATCCATAGTTGACAGGAGTGGAACCCACTGTGGCGTTTTGCTGTTATAGTCCAGTATTGACATAGTTTGATAGAAATGTAAATAGGTGAAGAGTTTTATAATCTTTATTTTATGAGAAATTCACTTTCATTTAGCTTATTCAGTTAGGTTTGGTCGACTGAAGTCAAAAGTACAGTTTTCCGAAGCTGACTCTCTGCTGTCTCTCAATCATAATTGAAGTTGAAATCCATAAAGTTAATTAGGAGACCAACCAAAATTTCCATTTGACAGTTTGATTTATGATTCACTGACGGGTGCAGCCTTTGATTGGTCCCTCTGCAGACTAACTTGGTCGTGGTCATTTGCTGTGTCCAACCCTAGACCCTTTACTGACATATTCCAACCAACTGAAGCGTAGATGCTTCTTGATTTTTGCTCCCAAACTGTCAGTAATGACAAATAAATTAGCACCCGTCTCTTTGATAGAGCGGCCATGTCAAAGCATTTACAACATTATCATAATCTTGCAAAATTAAAATGCATCAATAGATGCACCGTGTCCATTTGTTTGTCTTGAACAGTTAAAAGCGTCACACGCTAAAGCTCTGAACAGAGATTCACAATACCTTTAATACCTGATAAGATTGAAGTTATTCACAGTCAAAGCACAGTTAAAATAATTCCCATAGGTATTAATGCCATCTTTATTTTCCTATCCTAACTTTTGTGAAAGATTTCAGTCAAGTGGAAATGATAACACACGTCAACACGGAAAGCTCATCTACAGAGTTGACTGGTGTGATATTAAGCCTAATTAAGCCTAATTGAAAACAAAAAATGCAATCTATTTGCAATCCATGGCAGATTTATTAGTTGTTGTGTCGTGGCTGATGTGCCATTTTTTGGGTCGACTACATTAATGTCATACGGCACCTAAATGTCCCTTGTTCCATCTCTTCAGGTATTTGAGATTGTGGAGCGAGTGGAGGAGCTGCGCAAGAAGTGGCCAGTGGCCTGGGGGAAGCTGGATGAGGGCAGCATCGGAGTGGTGTCGCCATACGCTGACCAGGTGTTTCGCATTCGTGCTGAGCTCCGAAAGAAGAGAATGCATGAGGTCAGCGTGGAAAGAGTGCTCAATGTCCAAGGTGAGAAAAAGCCTTAACCATCATGATCATACTGTATCACAAATGAAGAAGTCATCTGCAGTATGTGTGTGATGTCACTTGCCCAAACACTGAAAACTGGAGCTACAATAGTTTATCAGTGTATTGATATTTTGCAATCTAACTCTAATTGCATTGCCAGCATCAACAAATCACATATTAAGGCTTTAGAATGAAGCTTGTCTCAAACAATTCTGTGACTGATGTAATAAAGATAAGTCCCCACTGTCTTCCACACCACTGTAATTATTAGTGCTCACATTGCTCAGTTGTCTCAGTATAAGCAGTAAGAGCTTCTGCTCCCAGTCTCTCCTCTGGTTCAGTCCCATGCTGCTTCCACTTATTGCATCTAGTAGCTTTGCACAGATTATTAACTCCATCATTAATCACAAATGAAATGTGTGGCCATGTGCACAGACTCAAAACACTCCAAAATGTTTTGCCTCTTTATTGTCAGTCACCTTCATAAGCAGATTATATGATTTCTAGACCGATTATTTTTTTATTTAGTAAATTATAGTGAAATTATTTGTAGCAATGAGATAATACAACATATCTAGTTCACTGATGGAGAAACTAAATTGTCCAAAAGTTGAATTTGTTGTTTATTTCTTATTTTTTTTCTTATTTATTTTTTAATTAAGGGAATTGCGTGCTTCAGAGTGAAATAGAAAAGTTAAATGGAAGATTTGTTAACGATCTGATAAAACTGTTTGTAGGTAAACAGTTCCGGGTGCTGTTCCTAAGCACAGTGCGAACACGTCATACCTGCAAGCACAAGCAGACGGCCATAAAGCGTAAAGAACAGCTAGTCGAGGATTCGACAGAGGACCTCGACTATGGCTTTCTCTCCAATTACAAGCTACTCAACACGGCCATCACCAGAGCCCAATCACTGGTCGCGGTTGTTGGAGACCCCATCGCACTGTGCTCTGTTGGACGTTGCAGGTAAATATACATTAAAATCTTTATACTTAAAATGTACATTTATGGGAGAATTCAGTATTAAATCAGATGATTCAAACTGAGTTAGTGACGTTCTGACCAGTGTCTTCAGCTCATGCTCATGCTATATACTGTGGTTATACACTTTAGGCTATGATCATATAGCATGGTAGAGTTATGAAAGAGTTACCATCGACTGCAGACTCCTGCCTCTTTTTGAATCTTTTCAACCCTTGTCCATAACTTCCCCCATCTCCATAGCAACTGACTATTTTGTCTCCACAAGTCATCACAACATTTCAGCTCCTTTGCTGTTGGGCTAGTTTGCAAATGTCAGCCTGCAGAAACTGAGCAATTAAACTGATGTGTCCAAACGGATGTGTTGCCTGCTCAGTGTTGAACGTCCTCTCAGAGGGGAAAGGTCTTGGTCAGTGAAGTCGCTGAAGGAAATTTGAAGATGTAGAGATGAAGAAGGGTGTATGTTTGTTTATTTGTTTTGCTAATTTCTGTTGCAAGTCAAGCATTCATAAAAGCTGACAGCTCATTTGTGGATAGTTTACTGTGGGTTATTGTTGTGCTTTTTGTTCTTTTCATTCTTGCTTCTCTATTATTGTGCTGGTTCAGCCTCCTAGTTTTAATTTTATTTCCCTACAGCGCCCCTCACCTTTTTGCTGATTTTACTTTTACTTATTTTTCCCTCTCCTCTCACATCTTTACTCTTGTCTTTTTCAAAGTTTGTTTTAAACAGACTTGTTTTTTTTATATTCAGACCCAAGAAATAATTTGTGACAGTGCCAACAGAAAAAAAAAAAAAATCAACAAGATGATCCTTGAAACACTCACTCCAAACAAGGAGAAATGAAGAAGTATAGAAGTTTAACTTTTCTCCATCTGTTGTGTCCTTTTTTTTCCCTATCCAGAAAATTCTGGGAACACTTTATCTCCATCTGCCACGAAAACACGAGCCTGCATGGCATCACCTTTGAGCAGATCAAGGCTCAGCTGGAGGCCCTGGAGCTCAAGAAAACATACGTCCTCAACCCACTGGCCCCAGAGTTCATCCCACGTGCCCTCAGACCCCTGCAAGGTCACCACTCCTCTTCACAGGCCATCCATCCCCTCCATCATCCACATCCTCAGCACGCACAGCCGGCATCCAACAAGCAGGTTCCACAACAGCAGCAACAGCAACAGCAGCAGCAGCAGCAGCAGTCGCCCCCTAAGGTGAGGTGCTTCTCAGAAAGGAGGGCAAAGAGGAAGGAATAACTGTTTTGGCCTAATATTTTATTTTTTGGGCAATTTCAATTTCTGCATGAAAAAAACTGGCAATATCTACAATATTATAACATTTTTTTAATTATAATTTCTTTTTTGGTACCTATTATGTTGCCAAATCTTCTTGTCCTCCTATATTGCCTTGAAACAGTGTGAGGGGGCAGAAACAGTATGGATGTTTTGCAAAGCTATAATATTGTGGGAGAAAATTAGGTTCCTCTACGTCTTAGAGAATAAAAACGATAAAAGCGTCGCACATGCAGCTACAAAGCAGGTACGACGCTATTAAAATAAGTCAGTTTAATTTTCACCACAGGAGATTACTTTATGGCCGTTCATTTTAGACCCAGAAAAATAACACGGGTAGAAAATTATCATCGCAGGTTGGCGGAAGGATGTGTTGTTTGATTGTTTAGCTCGGGTTGAAATGTCTTTGTGTGTCTGTCCTCCCTCCTGCCCTGAGGTAAAGGTTAACGAAATCACCACAGCTGTCAACCTCCTGCCATCACCCACTGGGCTTAATGAGCCGCTGCTCCACAGCAACAGTCGTCTTCAGAGAGAGAGAGACACATACACACATACAGTCTTTCTCTTTCTCTCGCCACAGTCAGACGATGTAGCTCACAACCACACAGCACTCAGACTCTGTGCTACCAGTATGTAGAATGCAGTTTCCTTCAGCATACGTATAGCACATTACTATATGTATGCAATTAAAGGTCGCCACCCGCCGTGGTAAACTAATAAACAGATAAAACAGTCCATACAAATGTAATTTAATTAAGTATAAATTCCCCAAATTTCTCTCCATAACCATTAACTCACGTCACCAATAACTCGCCTTGTTTTATCGATTACCATCATCTACTGTGATTCAGTGTCATAAACAATCAAAACATTTACCTAACGTGGAGTAAAGGAAGACTGAATCCAATTTGTAGTTGTAATTAGACGTAAAACGCTTTAAACGCAAAGTACGCAGCGTTTTCATCATCAAACATCCGTTCTGCCAGAAATATGTGCTTCGGTGGACTTCATATTGAGACGTTCTGTCTTGTGACACAGATGGTGTTTTGGTGCGCACATGTGAGACGGTAAAATATGTCTGATATTAAAAAGCCTTTTGCAGTTTCAGTTCCAATACAATTATGTTGTTGTTTTTAATTGGGTGGGTAAGAGGAGAGCAACTGGTAAAAGTAATGTATGATATTGGAACGACAGAAGTTATACTTGGGTTGGTATCAGGAACAAATTAAACTTTGGGTATTAAGTCAAACTTGTATAACTTCCTATTAACGCACTGTTTCATTCAATGCGTTTCTCTCTTAAACCTCTTACCATTAATTTCACTACACGGCACACTTCACTTGGCTGACAGAACAAATGTGCTATTTAGAACCAAACTAACTCTGTCACACTCAAAGTAATTTGTCATTTTTCTCCGTTTTCTTAAAAGGAAAAATAATTTTACTAGATCCTTGCCATTTGGCAAATGAGACTAATGTTCAGCAACATCCCATTTGGGTTCACTATGCAGCTCTTCCTTTCCAGAGTAAATTTTCCTGCAGCTCACTTGCTGTATTCCTAGATCAAATAACCCCAGTCTTGTACTATGACACACAGTTTCAGTCGGGGGTGGCAGGCGCCGCTCAGTTAATATTACGCCTGAAAATAGCAAAGCTGTTTCTACTGCAATATCGCCTAAGTAATTTTTAAGGAGGAGTTTCTTGTCACGCCAACTACTGTATCAATTGTATATTTGATACACAGCAACAGCTGCATATATTTAAAGTCAAATGGAGACAATTTTATATCTATAGCACATCGACAGAGGTATTTTTACAGTCCCTTACATAGAAAAAAAGTGGAACTGAATTTGTTTGAAACTGAATTTGTTTGCAAGTATATATTTATTTATGCTTGCACGCACAACCCTACACAATAACTGTGCTCGTCTTTACTTACTTTTAAACATGTCTGTCAACTCAGCTCAGGATTCAGTTCAGACTCTGTGCACGCATGCAGTAGATGGAGTTGTAACATGAAGCCCCCTGGAGAGAACGATTCTGTGTGATGGGGAAGAGACGAGTGAGGGAGTTCAGTTCTCGTCGTGTAGAAGAACAGATCTTTCAGGAGCAGCTTGTATGTGTTTAAATAGATTCCAGATAATAGCGAATTCTGCACGACAAAGGCGGGCTATAAACTTTATCAATAAATCAACAGTCTTGGTTTTTTACTCATCCTCATTAGAGTACCATAATTAGTATTATTAGTTATATCCGTGCCTTACAATTAGTCACTGTGACAAAAATCGCACTTCAAACCATTACTGTGAATGTTTGAATGGTGTATTTTCAACTTTTACCAACTAGCTAATAGCACTAGATTGATTGGTAGTTTGGATTTAGATTATTACAAGTACAAACGGCCTCTCTGCAACATAACCATAAGCTGTACTGATTCTATAAGAGCAGGAAACATCTGCATTCCATTGATATTGTGGATTCACTTTGCTGTGGCCGGCTGCTGGCCTCCCCCATCACTGATCTGCTGTTGCTTCTCTAACCGTTATGACATATCCGGGACAGTCGGTACCATCCTGCAAGTGCTTTATGCCCAGTTGCTATATTTCTTTACAGTTGCTGCACTTGTATTTATACACCACACTTGTTCAAACTCCACCTCTTGCTGACATTCCCTTTTTTTTTTTCCTCTGTGTGGACTCATTTCCTTTCTTCCGTCTTTACATTCTAATGGTTCTTTTCTTTCAGGGGAAACATGCAAACCACACAGAGCACCTGCCACCAGAGGGATATGGTGAGTATAGCAAACTACACATGATTATGCATTTATCTACATAGTCAAGGTTAGAGTGTTTTAGAGTGTTTAGAGAGTTTTAACCGAAAGCAAAACAACAAACCTGAAGATGACAGGAAGTCTTTGTTGCACTTTTGTCATGTGTGTGTCATCAACAGTAACAACAGCAATGTGTTTCTATTTTTGTTTTTTTTCTCACTACGCATACTTTACACACACATATCAACAGCGTGATAGAAAATATTTTAATCTACTGGCCCATAGGAGCTGCTAATACAACGTTCACTATGTGAAGACAATAAGTTTGTTTTTCGCTTCCAACTGAGAAAAGCATCTAATGACACCTGTTCACATCTCTTCTTTCTGTCTCCCTCATGTCAATAGTAAGTAACAGACCAGCCATCAGCTGTTTAGTTCTGCCCTGCTATTCTGCTATTAATAATTAGGCAGTACGCTTTGAACATGTGTGCTACCTACTATCTCTTTTCGTCACATGAACGATAACTCACGTTTACATTTACTAATATTACCTTGCTCCTTTCTGTCGTTGCAGTCCAACCCAACCCTGCCGTGCTGATGGGAAATCCTATTCGAGCATTCACACCACCCTTAGGTGGCACACCAGCCGGCATGGGCAAATCACCCAGCCCCGTGCAGAGGATAGATCCACATACAGGCACCAGTATCCTCTACGTTCCAGCTGTGTATGGTGGAAACATGGTCATGTCGATGCCCCTACCTGTAAGTTTACTGCTTTGAGTAACTGACAGATAAATATACAAGCATAATAACTGCAGTCAGGGTATCCTCATCCACACCAACAAGTGGCAAAGTTGTTTATTTCAACACCTCCAAAAGCCTAATTTAAAATAAAGCAATATCTGTATTAGAGTCAGATTCGTTATTGGTTGGTTGTCAGGTACTGTACTATACTTCTTTATGTGCCAGCAAGTTTACTGTTTAAGATAAAGTAACTTTGTGTAAAATAATCTCCTGGATTTGCTCTTTCAGAACAAACTGAATATTTTAATATATCTGGGTGAAGATTTGTCTGTTTCTTGCAATAGATATATCACTGGGAAAACACTTCCTGAATACAGTACTATAAATTAGACCTCTGTCATAATGTAGCTCATCTCTGTTCCACTTCTTACATAGTTGCATGCAGTGAATAAAAGGACTAAAACATGTTTGGTTTTTACAATGTTAATGATTAAAATCTGTGGTCTGTATTGTGCTATCCACAATTGACAGTATGTGTTTACCTCTGACTGACTTCTGTCAGGATGGTATTTGTCAGTAATCTTCCTGTTTTGTTTTGTTTTCCTTGTAGTTGCCTTGGCCAGGTTACCAGAATCGCTTTGCTGTTGACCCCCGCATCATGAGCCACCCTGCAGCCATGGCCTACAACTTCAACCTGTTGCAGGCTCAGAATCGAGGCTCCCCCATCCCTTACAGTGGTGTGGCCCACCCCTCTCCTCTAGGCATGGGCCAACCCAGCCCTGACAAGGAGCTACAGGCAGACCCCATTAGAAATGGTGTGCTTTGATTTTAATTACATCGGTTAATAACCCAGAGCACATTGCTGTCATGTTATGGAATCAAGAAAGAAAGAAATAAGCGTGTAAATAGTAGTAGTTTTAAAGTGTGTTTCAACTTCTTCTCAGGTAAATTAGAAGGATGTCCAAAGTCAGAACAGAACCGTCTTCAGACACCAGAGAGGAAAACTACGGACATGAAGGAAAAACAGGCAAGTTGTTTTTATACTAGCAGAAATTTAATTCTTTTATGTAGAGCACATATGGTAAAGACTTTGATAACTTAACTGGCCAGCTGTAATGGTTTTGCTAATGTTGTTTGGGTTGGTGTTTATTTTTTGATCCAGGGAGATTTAGACACAGGACAAAATCGAAGTCTGGACTCACAGGCAGACGGGCTTGTTGGATTTCCTAATGCGCTGCTTCATCGAAAAGACCCATCAGCTGCCCAGAGACCACTCAACTACCACCTGGCACCCCCCAACCCAGGTTTCCCCCCACATCCTGCCAGTGGAAGACCCTTCCCTCCACAGTATCCCGTCTCCAGGCTTCCTTATCGAGTCAGCCAGCCTCAACATCCAGGGATGGCCCAACAGAGTCAACAGCAGCAGCAACAGCTCAGTCCTGCCTACACCGGTGGTAGCCACAATGCTTCCTTCTTCAGTGGCCCCATACCCCCACACAGGGCTGTCCAGTCTCCTACTATAGATGGACCAGAGTCTGGAGGAGTGGAGGAGATGAGTAGCTCCATTAGGACTCCAATGGGCCATCCAGGGGGCCACCACCCAGGCTTGTCACAGCATAACAGGGTCAATAGCTTCGGGGAAGACGGACAGGATGGAAGCCTGGGCGATGGTCTGGGTGAGTGCAAAGCTCATTTCTCTTTTTCTCTTTTCTTTTTAGGCAAGAAAATTGTTCAAACATGTTGTTCTAAAATGCTAAATATTAATGTATTTTTTATTTGGTAAACTACTGAAATGATTAATAATTAACTGTGTTATGAAGTGATTTATTTTCAGTGAGCTAACAGATAAATCTGTAATTCTTGAATCAAATATGTTATTAAAATAAAGGGCGCTGAGGAGGATGGCATTGAAAAAGTTCCCCACTGTTTCCAGTACAGATGTAGCGAACAAATCTCCCTCCTCCTCAGCCTCACAACTGCCACTGTTTGATAACACTTTAGTTGAGACCTCGCTGAGGAAATAGCCTGCTTTGCAAGCTGTTTCCTTTAACAGGATCTCAATCTCTAATCACTAGAGATCCACTAGTAGATCCTAAGAATCTCACATATTCCCCTTGAATTTCACTGTGATAAATAATCTTATTGGCCCGGCAAATAATCTAATCACACGGTTGGTCTTCCAGACCTCCAGGGTCCCTTGGCTCTTGAGGCGCTGAGCCAGCAGCAGCAGCAGCAGCAACAGCAGGCAGCCAGGTTGGGTCAGTGGGGAGAAGCAGCTGGTCCTTTTCTCCCGGGCGGCGTCGCCTTCCCTTTGCCTCAACAGCTCGCCCACCTTGCTCAGCCCGGCATAGCTCGCATCCCCCATCAACTGCTCCGGGCAGCTAATTGGGGCCTTAGTGCCAACATAGAGGACGAAGCTGTTCCTTCTGCTTCCACTGGACCACCTTACACCAGGTTAGACCAAACTTTTCTCTCTTCTATACCTCCATTTTTTACTTGTTTTTAAAATCGTGATACCAAGTTGAAATGTAAAGAAATCCAACTTTACTTCCCAGGTACCCAGGCCTCTTGAGAGAGATGCCCCCACAGGAACAGCCTGAGCCCAGGGAAGCAGCCGAGATGCAGCCGCCACCTCAGTCTCGTCTTCTCCAGTACCGGCAGTCCCAGACCCGTGCCTCAGGTGATCCTTCATCCTCTTTAGCCACCACCTCTAATCATGCTGGCCCTTTCCCATCAGGACCTTACTCCCATGACACCAGTCGTGACCTCCTTAATGACAACCTTCTCACCAACCCAGCTCTGCAGCAGCAGCACCCGGGGAACCCCCTGTACAACACTGGTAGCTACCCACATCAGCCACCAGCTCACTCTACCAGCCCCCCTCCTTCCCAAGTCAAATACCTTCTGCAAGAGGCCCAGTGGTCCCATGGTGGAGCTGCATCAGTGAGTCCACCACAGCAGAACCACCTGTTAGGGACCCAGGGCCACGGACTTCCTTATGGACTGCCCATGATGGCTCATCCCAGCAGGCAGGAGCAAGTCCACCTGATGCAACTTCACCATCAGCACCAGCAGCAGCAGCAACAGCACCAACAACAGCAGCAACAACAACAACAACAACATCATCAACATCATCAACAAAGTCAAGGTCCAGACCAGGAGTCATACCACCCACTGTCCCCAAGAACATCAGCAGCCACAGCCCTTCACAATGTAGATGAGGTGAGGATTATTCACTCATCTGTTATTCACTAAACAAAAACACTAGCAGTGACCATGAATGTGTAAACTGAAATCCATCTATAATAAAAGTACTTCAAGAAAGAATTTACATATTTATTGTGTTATCATCTTCACTTCTTCAGTGGAAAAGAGAAATTAAGAATCAGTTTCATGTCTGTCTTGTTTAATTTTCTTCTGTATTTGGGGGATATTTACAGAGTCATCATCAGAACAGATTAAACTCTGTGTTACAAGGACAAGATGGATTGCATGCATGATTTTGTACACTTAATAAGAATTTTTAAATGAATTCTGAGATTGAATCTAACTATGATGCTCCCATCCTCCTTTATTTTTTCTTTTATCTATATTAGTTTCTTGAGTCCAAGTCATTTTTAAATCATGTTGATATATTCTTGTCTATCTCATTCTTACCTTCTCTCTTTATTATCCGTCTGTGATGTCTGTATAGTATGAACCCAGGGGTCCGGGTCGGCCTCTCTATCAGCGTCGCATCTCCTCGAGTTACCCAGATGAACCGTCTCCAGCCAACGCCCACAACGCCCTGTCCCAGCAGTCCCAGCCATGTACATCAGACCCCCAGGACCACCCCCATCCGCACATACAGCATCATCAACACCCACATACCCACTATGTTTATCCCTCACATGACCCCTGGCCCAGTAACGGTGGGGGTCCCGGTCCGTTCCAGAACATTCCATGTAACGGAGCTGGAACACTTGTTCAGCACCGGGAAATTCTGGGTAGGTGTCGCCAAATGTTGTGTACAAATTGAATGTTTTGAATGTTCAATACAAGTCTCATATACCTCTTGTAATTTTGATGCAGCTTCCAAGACCCTTCGTCAGACGGAGGAGCAGGTGAAGGCTGAGGCCACAGCAGCACAGCAGACGCACTCACACTCCCTCAACTCCCTTCAGCACCTTGGACAGTTTCCTCCTCTCATGCCCAATAACAAGCAGCAGCAACAACAACAACAGCAGCAGCAGCAGCAACAGCAGCAGCAGCAGCAGCAACAGCAGCAGCAGCAGCAGCAACAGCAGCAGCAGCAGGCGCCCACAGAGCCCAGCCAGGGGGTTCCCAGTTTAAACAAACCACCCACCATGTCGTATGCGAGCGCCCTCCGTGCTCCGCCCAAACCGCGAGCTGTTCGCCCAGAACAGGTCAAAAAGAACAGCGACCCTCTCTCTCTCCTCCAGGAGCTGAGTATAGGCAGTTCCAATGGTAGCAATGGGTACTATTCCTACTTTAAATGAGTATCACCTGTCCGATATAATATTAAAAATAAAAATTAAAAAAAAAAAATACAAAAATCAATGAAATTTAAAAATAAAAAATAAGAAAAAAATAGAGAAATTAAAAACAAAAATAAAAAAGGTAAAAGTTTCTTTAAAAAATCCAAAAAAAAAAAAAAAAAAAAAAAAAAAAAAATAGTGCAAAGTGCATTTACAAATTGTTTCTATCATTAGGTTTGTTTTATGCATTTTGTTTCATTTTAACTTTTTATTTGTAAGTCATCTTTTCTCCTGTTTCACATATCTGTGAAGAAAATAAGTATATATAATGAATGCATTACTGGTATATATACATACTCATTATGTATATATGAATATATACTTATATTATCTACACTTGTATATGTACGTAATGCTAAAAAAAATTCCAAAAAAAAATTAAAAAAGTTATAAAAATAAATAAAAATTAAAAAAAAAAAGGTAAGACTTGGTTGACCACTTAGCTACCTGCTTATTTTCCTTTACTGAAGTTGGTTTTGTCGGTTACTAAAATAAGTATGTTGAAGTTTTCTCATTTTGTATTTCAGTTTTGAGTGGACGTTGCGTCTTGATTTTTTTCAGACTACTGTAGTTGTTGGTAATGGACAAAAGCTAAGTGGTCAACTGACACAGAAACTACATGGAACAGTGTATAGAAGTAGATAATTTTCCTCTAATCTGTACATATAAAGAAAATAAAAGACTGAATTGTATGCCACAGACATGTCCTTAAATTCATGTATCATGTTAGCATTTACATTATGAATTCTTTTCCATCTGTTGGCTTCTCATCTTTAATTCTTAGAGACACCTTTACCTGGGAATCATCTTCAGTGATTTAGTAGTTAATGTGATTATTTACTGAAAAGTAACAGTACAAATATTGATAGCATATTTTACTTTTCACTAATGCCTCATTAGCAACATTAGATAATCTGTGAAAAATGTCATAATAGCAACAACCATTCCTTCATTTGGTTTGCTTAAAAAGAAAAAAAAAAACAACAAACAAAAAAAAACAAAAAAAAAAAAAAAAAAAAAAGAAAACAAAAAAATATCAGACGTCACCGGACATCACTCTCTGTGATGACATTATCCCCCCCACCCCCCATCCCCCCCCCAAAAAAACAAAAAAACAAAACAAAAAAAACTGCTTCGCTTGTGGCACATGCTCAGTCATTTTATTTTGATTTTATGTTTTTTTTTCCTTTTTTTTGTTTGTATTCATTTTTTTTTTTTTCTTTGAGAGTCATTACGTTGTGGCAGTTACTTCTCAACCCGCGTCAAATGAAGGTGTCAACAAAATCTTCATGAGGGAAATTGTTTCAGTAAACTTGCCGGGGACACGAAAATGTGGTTTTGTTTTGTTTGTGACAATTGGACATTTAGAATATTCGTTTGATTTGTTTTTTTTTTTTTCTTTTCTTTTTTGAAATGGTTGCAGTACTCTGAGGGTTTGTGAAAGTGAACAGTGGTGAGGTCAGAGCGGCATGTCATGATGAGTAACTTGATGCTAAGAGTGTGAACAACACTTCCAGTCAGACGTTATTGAACGCGATATATTTTTAGCTTTTTTTTTTTTTTTTTTGGTTGAATCTTAATCTGTACCCTGAATTTTGAAAATATATAAAGAATATTGTGAATGCGAAAGATTTCTGGAGATTTTTTTTTTTTTACTGAATTTGAAACACGCTGTTAGTGTTGATGCTACAGTTCTCACAGATTTTCTGCAGATTTTCCAACTTTCTAGACGTCTTTTCCTAGTCAAACCTTGATTTTCCAAAGATTTCATTTCTAGTGAATAATAACCACTTTTCTTTTTTTTTTTTTTTTCCTGAGCCGATGTTTGCTCCCAGTTCTGACAAAAATACATAGTTTCATAGATTCAGATTAATAAGCACGTAATAATTCTTAATTATATTTTCTAATAGCAGGGCATTTAGGTCAAACAGTTCTGCTTGAGATTTAACCAAAACGACAACAAAACAAACCAAAAAAAAACTATAAAAAGTAACTTACTGTTCAAAAAGGTCTGACTCAAAGTGTGTCTGCTTTTAGGTTGTGTATAATGAGAATGGATTGGAAATGTCATGGAAGTTGCTCCTTGTCATTCATTCGGAGAATTAAAACGGTCAACTTTATTTATTTTATTTTTTTTTATTTTATTATTATTATTTTTTTTTTTTAAAGGTCGACCTGATTGATGAAATGACATGACAGCGGTAGATGGATCTCATTCCCTTTTGGTTTAATAGAAAAAAAAAAATAAATAAAAAATAAGAAGAAAGATCTCACCAGGCCTTTCATGTGCTCCACAGAGGAAGATAAACACTCACGTTTTTACTTCCAGTCAGAGCCGCTTGTTCTTGGCTGAAACAAGGAGGCCACATGAATGTCACTGCTGAGATCCTGAAGCCCTGAGCGTTTTTAGTCCCGTGCAGGTAAAATATTTTTTAACAAAAACGGAAAAAAAAATAAATGCTGAGACGGTATATCTGCCAATGTTTTTTTTTTCTTTTCTTTTCTTTTCTTTTCTTTTGATTTAATTTCCTCTTTTGTGATAAAAAGCAATACTGGAAACAGTCGTCCAGTGTGTGTAATTCATTAACTGTTTAAACACCACTGCCCTATCTCGCAAATTGGTAATAACTTGTAATAAAAATCACCCCAGCTGTGTCACGGCTTTCACGTGGAACTTAATTACTATTAGATCCCTTAAAATATCATTTCCCCCACAAAGCTAATACCATAAATCTAACTACTTAAATGTGTTTTGAACGGTCAGTGGAGAGCCTCATACAAGCTACGGATTTTATTTTGAAGTTTTGACATTGTGATTTAAAAGGTCCAGATTTTTTGACTTAGCGGAGAACAACACATACTTGTAAATATGCATTTTCTAGGTATTTACAAACAAGAACTTTGGGAGCGCCTCAATTTTGTAGAAGCTGTTCAAAGAAGAGGTATGCCCTTTTTAATTATGCAAATTCACAAAAAAATAAAACAAAATAAAATAATGATGATGATAATAATAATTCTAAAAAAAAAAAAAAAAAAAAAAAAATGGACAACAACAACAACCCAGTTGGTAGTTGCAACATGTTGTTGTGACTTTTTTTTTTTCTTTTTAAGACGGTGTCTGGCTGATTTGACAAAGAGGAAAATTTATGTTGCAGCTGTTTAAAAAAAAAAAAAAAAAAAAAAAAAAAAAACACACACAAAAAGAACTTATTTCACTGTACAATACATATTTTTGACTATATGTTGCTGGATTTGTCCTTTTTCTTTTTTTTTCTCACCACTTTACAGCTGTACAACAATCAAAGGTTGTTTTTTTTTTTTTTTTTTCTTTTTTTTTTTTTTTTAATGTGAAGTTTTTAGTTTTTCTTTTCATGCATGTTGAGATGACCTGGCTGGTTTTTATCCCTGTTTTTATCAGTTTGTATTGATTTGTGGATGAAAAAAAAAAAAAAAACAGAAAAACTGAAAAAAAAAAAAAGCTTTTGTTCAACCTACAGAGTCAAATTTTGGTATATTATTTGATGTGTACAATAACTTGTGACATTATCAACAAAACTATTATAATATTTTACTAACATGTCAATCAAATATGTAATGGTCATGTAAGTTCTTTTTTTTTTCCTGCAGTTTTTCCTTAGCAGGGCTAAAGCTGAGGTTGCTCCCTGGTGTGTGTTCAGTCCACGAAGCTTCGGACACGTTTGTTTCAGGAATTTTTTCTTTTTTTTTTCCCTTTTCTTCCCCACAAAGCAGTCAATAATGGCTAATCTCTGAAGTCGTGCAATACTAATATTTCACCACTTCTTCAGCTACACTTTTATTTATTTTTGAAGCAGAAGAGATTGAGCCAAAGACATTTTTAAAGGGATTTGTTTTGTTTTTGTTTTTGTTTTTTTTGTTTTTTTTTTTCCTGTTTGGTGAGTTGTTTTTTTTTTAAAGGCTTCATTTTCATCCTGTCAGATCTTTATATTTGGAAAAACAAAACAAAACAAAAAAAAAAAAAATTATTAATTTGACAGGATTTTTTTTTTTTTTTTGCCAGAAAATGAAGGGTATTTACTCTTCAGAATAAAGTTGGATTTGAAATGTTTTCACTTTTTAAGTTTTTCTAATTTTGCACCGTCTGAAAGTTCGATACGTAAACATTTTGTCGCCTTTTAAAGAAAACAAAGCGAAACCAACTTGTGTGTTTGGTGTGTGTGCGCGTGCGTGCGTGTGTGAGACACACATAGAAAGGGAGCAACCTTTTGCCCAGCCAGTAGAGAGCACTGTGTTCAGCCTTCTATAAACGCCACATCTCTTCCTGTTATCTGTTTTTGCTCTCCTCTGTTCTTCCCTCGCTGCAGTGAATCAATGGCACACCTGTTCTCCCAGCCTCCCAGTCCCATTGGTTCCTCCCTCGTGGGTACAAAATAATGAATAGATCTGTTTTACTCTTCTTCATTTCAATTGGTGGTGGTTATAATAAAGGATTTAGACTGTGTTTCAAAGGTTTATTTTCTTTTTTATTTGTTTCTCTATTAAAGTGTTTTTATTGAAACCTCTTGAATTCTATTTGGTTTTATTCTCATCGCTATTATTATTATTATTATTATTATTATTATTTTACCTCGTAGTTTAAATGGTGTTTGGGGAGAAATGCGGCAGCCGTGCCAATAAAGTATTTTTACATCAATGTCTTCATTGTACAACATAATTGAATTTGAAGTTTCATCAGTTTAAAAACTTCTGAACCGGAAATTAGGTAAATGAAAAAAAGCAGTTTTCAACCATCTTCACACAAAGCGATGTCAAAAGGCAACGTTTTGTTTTTGTTTTTTTCTTTAAAGCTCGTCAAGTTTTAATTTTCATTACAAAGTTGTAGCATATAACAAACACACTCACGCAGAATCTACTTAATTCCAAAACTTGTTTGATTGCATGCCATATTCAATGAAAAAGTCAAAAACATACAGACAGATTATAGGAAGCCCTTATGAGCAGTCACCACTACTTTTACTACTCCTGTATGATTGTTCTCTTGCTTTATTTCAGCTTTCTTTTTTTTTTTTTTTTTTTTTTTTTTTTTTTTTTGCTTTTCTTCACTCATTGTTTCAGTCAAAATATATTTGGAAAAGTGACAGACAAGATAAAGATACTCATAGCATGGATGAGTGCAGCTCTCACTATCGGCTGCAGACCTGATGTCAGTGCAGTTTGCTTTGATACCACAACTGGTTTTACAACAGAAAGGTCATATATATATATATATATATATATATATATATATATATATATATATATATATATATATATATATATATATATATATAAACTATAAACTGCTATAAACTGCAGAATCTCTGCTGTAATTTAGGTATATCTTCTCAATACTTTTTTTTTTTTTTTTAATTGTGACGTATCACACTTTACCATGAGATGTACTATGACGTACAGTAAATGCTGCGGAGGCCTGGTAACAGAGGCTCATCGTCATCTATCCTCCACAAGTTGTGCTGCTTCTCAAACCTAAGTAGTCATAAGTAGTTTGAACTTTGTCTCGCAGCACTGGTCCACATTTTCAACGTTATCATTGTTGTTAAGTCTCATCCCAAAAACTTAAGTTTGCTTGAGTTAACAGAGCAGCGTTGTCGTTCATACTGAAGACAATAATTTGTCAAATGTTGTCTAAACTGCGACGTTCATTAGCTATCATCAATGACTAGAATTTATATATAATATTCTACTCGGATTGAAATTCTTCAGCTTGCAGCTGAGTAATACAGACATGTAATATTTCTAATGACAGTGACTGACAGACACTAAATCAAAGCAACATTTTTTTTACAATAGAAAGGAAACTCAGTGTCAATACTTTTCCTTTTTTTTCAAGTCTGTAGGGTTAAAGCAAGTACAAATCATGAACCCATGTGGGTTTTTTATGTTTAAATACAGTAACATGGATGAATGTAAATACAAATGTTTCACATGTGTCAAAAGGGTCAGGGTACATGGCACATGAAAATGAAAATGAGCTGAGAATTTTTTTTTTTTTTTGTATTGCCTTATTTTGGAGGCTGACGACAAAAAAAGTAAAAGGCCTTGTATGTGCACCTGCTAGAACTGAACCTTTTCCAGCATGGTCAGCGCTGTGAATGTGTGGGTGTTTAGCATTCAGCCTGCTACATACTCACACAAACCTGCTCTGTGCCACTGTTTTGCTCAAAAAAAAATAATTCATTTACCCACAAAGTTCTGATTTTAATAGTAAATAGTATATTTACTAGAATTAATAGTCCTTCATCTTTAGAGGTTCTTTATAATCTTATAAATATACAACTGGACATACAGTCCTTGACTTGTCATACTTATTGTAAATTAGTGATTCTTTAAGCGACGCACTAAAAAAATCAACTGTATACGACTAGATATGTACAATATATCATACATAATGCAGTACATAAAGTCAAGTTACCTTGTTAGGCCATAACTGTATTTAATATTCTCAAAATATTATCTTAATGTCTTTTTAACTAAAGTGTACATGACAGTGACATATAGGGGATGAACAAGACCATGGACACATAATGGTAACTTGTAATCAATGGATTTTTTGGCATTGTTTCCACATATGCAGATGATAACAGATACTTTATTAAGGTTGAGAGAAAAAGAGCACTGACAGTGCACTGAGATATTTACAAATACCATTCAGCCCAGGTTTTGCTCTTGCAGTGAAGTATGATGGGTTTTAAACCACAGGTCCAATGTGACCTCTGATCTCCAACACGAACAAAAACCTATGGTGGTGGTGGAGAGAACTTCTGTTTGAAAAAAAAAATCTCTGCATGGGCTTACAGGATAAGGCAAACATTCAAAACCCCAACATGAGACCCATGTTAAGGTTGCTGTGTAACTGTTGGGAGAAACATTTCCCATCATGGCTATGGTCCATCCACACCAGAGCCAGTATCTGTCATCGTGACCCTTACCCTTTCATGGCCAGCTCTTATTCTTGAAATGAATCTAACATCTGTAGTCAAAACAAAAGAAACAGTCACTCTCATCCTTTATTCAACTGTCTCTGTAACGATCACTCTGCTTGATCCGGCTCAGCGTCCATGCAAGTCTCCCATGGGTTCCTGGGCATCTGAGGCATGGAGAGGAGCAGGAGGGCAATGCCAGTGAGAAAGAGCAGAACGAAGCCGGTGCAAGCACAAGCGAAGGACCAGGCGTAGTAGTAATTAATCCAGATGGTGTCCTTGCTCTCGATCATTTGTTTCACCGATTGACGCATAACCTCCAATGAGATGACCGCACAGAGACCTAAGGAGAGAGATATGTAAACAGGACTCAGCTCTAAAAAGCAGCAAGAATTTTTTTTTTTTAAAATTTTGATGGTAAACATAACCCACCTGCAAATGCAAAGAACATGCCAGCAGGTTTGAGGAGGTAGTCCCTTCCTTTGCCTTTACCAGTGCATGATCCGATCAAACACAGAGAGCCCAGTATCATGAAGGCCAGACTGAAGATAGCAATGGCTGCAGCGGAGATGTTGTACTCTGGAATGAAAGAGACAACAGAGCGGCTACATTATGACATCAAACATTTCAAGTATATTGTCATAATATTACGTAATTCTGTTCTCATACCTATACAGTACAGAAAACATTTTATTACATTTACTCAGATTTAATATATTATTTTGTTTCACAAATACAAATAAGTCAATCATTGGTTGGAAAGGAACACGATTTATCATATTTTCTATATTCAATAAGAAGACTCTGCTTTAACAGACTACACTGAATTATTCAATAGACACGGTCGCCTCTTTTTCAATTGACAATACAGAAATCAATAAATGTTGCATAGATTTGGATAATTTGCCCAATTAGTTGTTGTGAACTGAAAAAGAAAACGTGTGTTAGTGTCAGTGTCAACATCTGACTTGTTTAATTGCTTATCGGTTGATTTATCACATATTTTCCTGAGGCTGAGTCCACACTCAAGATGTAACTGTTTTCACACTTTTTGTTGTTGTTGTGGTCACACACTAATTTTTCCTGCTTCCTGTTACTAATTAGTTGGTTTTGCACATGGAACAATTTCCTACTATTTGTGGATTTTTGGAGAAAAAAAAATCCATTGAGTTATTGGTGTCATATTGGTGCTAAAACTTGCTTATCTTTTTTTCTGCTATTGTCAGCTAAACCATGCCTTAATTTGAATCTAAATACTGTCTGACATCTCTACATTTAGTCCCAGGCCGGTTCCTTCTTAAACATGTCATAAAACTATAGCTTTATTGGGTCATTTGTTTTGTTTTTTTCATTGTGCCCAGCTTTCAACAGTTGGGCACTGTAGGTTTAAGAAAAATATTTTTCAAATTGGGGTAAACAGTTCATTTTAGGGACTATTTTTAGCAGTAGCTTACTTGTACAAGGAAGATTTTGCAGTAACAGTGTATCCAGTGTATGTGGGATCCACAGTTTCTATGTTTAAGGTGATGATGGAAAATATCAGCTGGGACATTCATGGGTGAGTTGAGGAGGGGTGGGGGTGTCTATCATTTCATAGTTTATTTTAGTCTTTTCTTGTTATTTGTTCACTATAAGAAAAATCTAATATTACACTTATATATGGCTAAACACCTTTACCTTCACAAATATATTATACAAGTGTACTGTGGAGCCTGTGTGGAACAGAAACAGCAGCTGACTTGTTTTTCTGAGCAGAGAGGTGGATAGAGTGTGAGGCCTTTGATCTGCCGCCTGTTCGCCTGTGAACCATGCCCAGGGGAGAAACACTCCTTTGGGGCAGACAGCCTTTATCTTCTCCTGGCAGGGGTGGGTAAGTCAACAGGACTATGGATCTTGTTGGCTAACTCACTCTGTAACAAAGTTTTGTAACACCAAACGTGAAGCTGACATAAAAAAAAAAAAGATACAACCATTTTAGACACACACAGTGTTTGCTTTCTAAGACTAATGAAAGGCCTCTCAGTCCTCAGGATTTATGATATGAAATGTGACTTATTACAAATTCCTAACTTTTTAGCACAGTATTTCCAGGCTTAATTTGGGCCAACAGTCGTCAGTGTTTGGACTCATAGTTTTTCTGTATACATGATGATTTTTGTAAGAGATGTAGGACCCTCTTCTTAGTGGATTTAGTATCTGTTTATCGTATCTGTCACTGTCTCTACACGCTGCTTTAAAGACAATTGTATGTTTGGATCAGTCATGTTTTGAGTAACCCAGTAACAGTCCTCCAAAATGAAAATAACACAATAGTTTGTTTGTTTTTTATGTAGATGTTATACATAGTTTGCAAATGTTTGTAAAATGTTTGACGAACTGCCAAATGCCTGGATCTGTTCATAAAGTGACATAAGTGACTATTCTGAATTTGCAAGATTCTTTATTAGACTTTATCATTTCTCACTGGCAAACTCCCCATGGTAGATAAGAGTCATACTGTATGGATGGGTGTGCCTGTGGTGACATACACTTGCTATGTTCATTCAACCCTATGTGCCTTTATGGTGTAGCCAAATGGCTCAGTCAAGAGTGAAAATATAGGGAACTTATGTCAGTGCTGCAATCATTTCAGCAAACGTGCAGCGTGTCCCTCAGGGGCAAGCTGTCAGCAGTTGAATTCTGTGTGTGTGTGTGTGTGTGTGTGTGTGTGTGTGTGTGTAGGGGTGGTTGGGGGATGGGAGGGGTACCCATTATGGCTTGCATTAAGAGAGTTTAGGGTGTGGGGGTGTGTAAGACTTCATCTACAAGCCCATTCACATTTACACCCTAGTAATTGAGTCTGACAGTGCTCCACATGTGCTTGGCCCCCTAACGCACATTACTTGAGAGAGCTGTCATACAGCATGCATTGGCTGGGCTCAGTAAGGGCGATAGATGTAACGGGGTCAGCGAAGAGAGCATGGAAGGAATGGAAGATAAAGGGAATGGGAGTAAGTAAATACTAATTTTACTGTAAATGTACAGATCATCTGTTGGTGTGTGAAACATCCAGACTAGTCAGCACATTGTAAATACTGTGACTTAGTAAGGAGTCTATGATAATAATTATTAACAGAAATGTCTGTGTAATTCTTCCACAATGAATAAAATAAAATAAAATGTATGCTAGTGCAATGTAAATATGGCCTCTGTTTTGTTCTGTGTAGGCACATTGACATTTAGCCACAGCTGGACAGAGGGTTAGGAAACATTGATGTCAGATGACAGGTTTTGTCATTGACAGACTGTCGAATACACCTGCTGTGACTTCACTGACTGTACTGTGGTCAGAAGTCAAACATGAATGAGAATGCAAGTCCACAGAGAGCAGAGCAGCAGCAGCAGCAGCAGCAGGTCAGGTCAGATGGAAAACTGCGGTGCAGCTGGTTTGATGTTGAACTTCACACAAAGTGGAACTTCTTAATGTTCCGACTAATGTTCCACACAACATATTTTCTAAATTAATTCACCGGTTAAACTCTCCTTTACTCATTTTCACATGAGCTGAAATGAAAGAAACTGACACATGGGGCAAGAATTTCTGAAACTCACCTTTTTGTGTTTTATATTCAAATATCTCAGTATCCAACCCTGGTGTGAAGTGTCTGAAGTAAGTGCAGTTTTCCTCTGTGAAAAGAAAAAAAAAGACAGGATTTAGTTCAAAGCAGCTAAACCTGCATTATTTTTTATTTTTCAGCTTGTTTGCTGATGCTAGCTGCAAATACAAGATTCACATGTTAGCACCTTAAAAAGCTGTTACCACTAACAAGTTATCAAACAGCAGCCTGCCCCCCCAGAGTGACATTAGTATTCATCTGTCATGTTTGTGTCCACCTGATAAATGTAATATAAGTCATGATATACGTACTTCTTTTAGCTCTAGTTTGTTCATTACCAGAGGGATGTATCTGACTGTATGGCTACTAACTGCTCCACTACACTGAACAGCTGGCCAATAATATATCCTATAGTTTAGTGTTAGGCAGTGAGTTGTTTGGTTTGATGAAAATTGTTACTTGCTGCTATAAACAGCGTTGACGAAAGGTGAGAATGAATCAACACAGTAAAGTTGTAAGCTATATATGCATTCCTCTTAACTTCAACACGTAACAACCTTCAACACCTCAACACTTTCAAAAGTATTTTTTGACATGTATTTTAATTTCATGTAAAAAATAATCTGAAATTGTGATCAGATTATGTCTTTGCCCTCACTCAACCTCAGAACCTTGTCATGCACCTGTTCAAGCTTTGGTCTATATAAGTATCAACCAGTAGCTGTAGTCTACTTGCTGTTTTATACTGTGTGAATATGATACTTCTATCGAACTCTTCACACTGTCTCAGATGTAGCTCACATTGTTTTTCCAAGAGAATCTCACAAGTTGACACCTCTGGGAAAATATTACAACTAAAATCCGGTGCATGATGTTGTGCAGAGTCCCTGTCTGCTTTGTGTGGTTTGACTGTCAACGTAAAAAATAAGCCACAGCAGACATCAAGCTTAATTTTTCTTGGACGGCTGACATGTTGAACCTTGGGGATTTGTGTAAATAAAATCAAACTGCTTAATGTGGTGATCATGGGGATCAGATCCACAAACACACTTTGATCCTATGCCAGGTGCAAAAAAAAAAAAAAAAAAAATTCAAATTAAAAAATTAAAACAACTTTTGAATCCAGAGTAGAAACAGGTTTGATTTCCTGTCAAATCTTGATTACATTTGACTTCTCTCATGCTGCATGCTTTAAAAATGTATACATGGTTAGCTGGTGAAGTGCACAGAGGGCTTCACACTTAACAGCTGAGGCTTCACTTCATGTAACACGTGTTTCTGAAAGCACAAAGATGTACTGACATTAAAAAGAAATAACATGTGGGTTCAGATGATCACGTTTTTCGGAATGAGAATATGCCCGCTATGCCACCTAATCTCATGCAAAGTCAAGTGCATGTCAATGATCTTAGTTATGCTATGAGGTCCTCACTCACATGCATGTTCCCTAATCTTCTTTTCCATATTGTCGCACTGCAGGACCTCAAAGAAATTCTCTCGAGTGGAAATATGTTTTACTGTATGGTATCATGTCACAGTTAGAGCTCAATGACCCATGCTGCGAGGACAGATAATTTTGCTATGTGCCCTGGAAACCATGAGAATGAGCTAAAAAGGCATGTAAGATGGGCCTCGAAGGAAATGACATGGAGTAATTTCTCGTAACATGCACAAACAGTATCTATGAATCATGTGTTTTCCAAGCCGAGTCAATATTGCAATGTTCACAAAAGGCTCCTTTGAAATTACAAGCCTTTATTGCTGTTTACTGTTCTGTGTGGGGACAAAGTACAAAAAAGGATGTTTTTATGAATGAGGACAGGGACTGGCCATTAAAAAAATGAAAACACAGAGGTTGTTACTAAGCAACAAGCTCCTATGTTCCACTGCAGAAGGCACATATGAGGGTGAGATAGAAGCACAACAACAAATTAATATCTTTTATCCTCACTCATTTCCCAAAAACTGAAACCGTTTTAAAGTGATAATAATCATGTGACACAAGACAACTCTTTCAGTGACGAACATGTTCTCTTTTAGGTCCTTGATTAACAAATGTTAGTGAACCTATTCAAGTGGCTCTATTCACTCAATGCATGTCTGGTTTGTTATATATGTTGATGTGGAGCCGTTTAGCATTTATTAGAACTCAGAGTACATTCTTTGAGCTAATTATCTGTCATGCAGCTGTATTCACATGAGTGTGTTGTTTAATTATACCTTTTTGTACCATCTTTAGAGCACAAGCTCAGAGAGACAAACAAGTGGCCATAAATTATCTATATTTCAATGGAATCTATATTTATCTATGGAAACATGCTGTCACACACACACACACACACACACACACACACACACACCAACACATATCATTGTTGGTTGCACACATGTTGCTGGTGATCATCCCACAATAGCTGAGCTGACATGTTCTGTAAATCCCCTCTTGTACCTAATAGGGTGATCTGTCATCTTTTCAAAGATCAGGTAAGGACATCAGCTTAGCAACATATCTGCACTTTGTCATGTCACGGCATCCCCTTTTTATAGTTTTAATGTGAAATGATGTGTCAGTTCATTATGTCAACAGAGTAAATTTGACTCACACTGAGTGTTACTGTGTTAATATGTTGTTGGCTCCATTTGACTCCATCGTTCCTTTTGTTATTCTTAGGTCATGACTGCAACGAGTAAAGACAAAATACACTATGTTGCTGTAATGCTGTCAAAATTACATTCACTGAGGGTACATTAGTGTCTATAGAGCCCAGCAAGTTTAAACGAAAATGATTTGATAAATCTTGTGCTAAAGTTATTCATTCGAGGGAGGACAATTACTATTTTTACATTCACTTTAAGCTCCAAAAAAAAAAAAAAAAAAAAACAGGTGTTTTTAATAAACCCACAATAGCATATGCACACATGTACATGTTAAGGAGATTACTGGAAATTTTCCATCCCCATATATATGGTGCCTATCCCTGGGTTGCTATGTCACTTGAGTGCCTATAGAAGCAAAACACCATTGGTTCCACTTGCTTTTTGGACTATGCAGCCCATTCCTGGGGAGTGTCAAGTAATCTGAGTGGCTGCGTGAGTTTGTGCTGCGTGGAGATGTGAAGCTCCAGGAAGGTCCTGAGAGAACAGTTTGATGGGACAGCAGGCCACAGAGCTATGCCTAACACTTCCAGGCGGCCCCGTCACTCAGAGGAACTCTGGACTTGGCGTGAACACTTGACCCTCGTCGCTTCCACCCAAGACAGCTGAGTATTTATGGAGCTTATATTTATAACTGCAAATGCTTGCTGAGCAGTTTGCACCAAACTCAATCATTACAGAACAAAATTGAAAGTGCTTGCAGTTTCTTTGAAAATTAAATGTGGTGTGAGCAACATGGGGGAGCTTTGTTACTTGACTGGAATTATATAACTGAAAAATAAATAAGATATAGATATAGATATAGATATAGATATAGATATAGATATGCTTGTATATAAAATGTAGGTCTGTCTCAAATATGTCAAAGTTTTTTCTGAGATCACCTTAACATCTGCACTTTGTCAGAATTCAACTTCTGACAACAACTCAGCCCATACTTTCCAGATGAGAATCTCCTCACACACTGTTTGAGTCCTGCATTTAATCAGAGGCTGACACTTCTGTGAAGATGTGTGGCTACAATAAACAATAGCGTTCCTCTCCAAATACAGATACTGGACCAAGAGAATCCCCCAGAGAACACAATGTTTATTTACGTCTTAAATAAAGGTTGACAAAGTGGGCATCACAAATCACATACATTGTAGTAGACATAAAAACCATTTATTAGACCCAAATAGTAATATAATATAATATAACACTGTGTAGTATTTGAGTTATTGCCAACTGCCACTGTCTGAAGAATTCCATGTATGTCTTGTTGGGTTGAGCTGTTTTAGTGTACTCAGCATATTCCCGCACAAACGTACACCCCCTCAGGCATTTCATCTGCCACAGGGAATGGCCCAGCAGTGCAGACAGTGTCGGGGATTCCCAAAAGTCCAACAGCCACCATCAGTTAGGACATTATCTTGGGAGTCAGACAAATTTGGAAAGAAATTCTATCTTCATTTACATAAAGTGGCACTAAAAGACAAAAACCAAACCAAAATTCATAAACTCTCTTCTCAGATCACTTGGCAGGGTTAACCATCTCTCGCTCTACTGATGAGTGACTGTCACAGCAAGTCAATGAGGTGTGACTCACTGCTCGTCAGCAACCGCTCAACACTGTTTACATCTACTTTATTCAGTTACAGTTTGCTTTTTAGACATAAAGTTGTAACCTTATCTATTTAATACAAAGTTTATTTTGAGATGTCTATGGTAATGTGTATCTTCTTAGCACGCTGGGATACACAAAACCTAGTATCTAAGCATGTTATGTCAGCATCATTAAGGGCTCTGGTGGAGTGAGTATTCAGCTCATTCACTTGAGTAAAAGTGTTAATACTGCAATGTAAACATGTAGCAGAACAGCCCCTTTTGGAGTTAATTTTTTGTATATTTGTTATCTATATCTATAAACAAGTATGAAACTATGTACATATTTGTTTTATTCATAAAATTTCTCATGAAATAAATACTGTAAATGTCTAGTGTGGTTTAAAAAACAGGTCTATAATCAACAATAGTTCCCTCTAAAGTGTCAGCGGTAGTGTTTTAGCCCTTTAGCACTAATTTGAGGATACAAAGATACAAGCAACCATGTTGTGTGGAGCATCAATTGTCTACAAGTTCTACGCCAGCTGCTTTTACTAATAAACACATTGTCATCCAGAAAGGAGAAGCCATCAGTAGAGTCAGCTGTTGTGGTGTTAAATGTTTGGATTGTGAAAACCTGCAGACTATTGAGACTCCGTGGCACATGTTTGGGTATCTCTGGTGGACTCATTGGTCTGACTATGTCTCTACAGCTAACTGATGACTAAGGCATCCTCCCCAAGGCCTTGTCATGGAACCTAGTTGGATGTTGTTTCCACCACTGCCATGTTCAGTGAAGACCACTGCTCAGCCAACTGACCTTGCCACTCACAGCTTAAACTTGTATTCTTGCTTAAACTAAACTCACACAGTTGTTACACCAAGGTGTGTTTCTCACATCTAATTAAGCAAATATCAAATAGTGCCACAATCAAACAAAAGTTTATAACACTATGAAAGGCCAAAGTCTTGTAAAAATGGAATTTGATCATTTGTTTTACAGGGAAGTTTCTAATTTAATATGACATATCTGGTGATCCTGCATCAGGACTTCTATTCTTGGTCTCTTTGTACCTCATGAGTATTGAGCTGGCTATCTCACAATCCCAAATAAACATGCAGACATTCACACAGTACAGTGCCACAGCTTTTGGTACAGAGACAAAAGCTGAAACGTGCCTCTGGGTAATTCAATGAAATATTTTGTACCAGTTACAAAAGGTTTTTGCTTAGTTTTTTTTCTCTTACCTCCAGGTAGACTGATGGGTCCGCAACCCTGCCCCTCCACATAGTTTTCCTCGCTCAAGTAAATGAACTTCTTGCACAATCTCCACAGGCCAAAATGGGCTGCTTCGCAGGTCACATTGACTTTATCCACCTTTGGGCTGAGCACTGCCCAGTGGTCCGTTACCACCGCTGTGAACATGCAAGCCATACCCACCAGCAGCACGAAGATGGCAATCTTTATCTTTGTGCGCTTATGCATGATGCCAGGCAGTGAGAGTTCTGTTCAGTGAGTGTTCTTCCTTTGATACAATAATTATAAAAAATGACAAAATTGGATTATCTGCAATGTAGATACACTGCTCTCTGTCCCAGGGGCTTCTTTCCTCAGTGACTGCAGCAATCTTCCCAGAAAGTCTCCTCTCTTTCTCTCCCTAAGACTTGTGCCTTCTCCCCTGTCGCAAATCTGTGCCTCTGGTTCGAAGGGAAAGGGGCCAGACTGCTCCTGTCCTAGTTTCAAGTCCCCTGTTCCCTACTCACTATGAGTTGCAGCACAACTGAGGGGCTGCAAGTTTAGACTTACAGCTGTTGAGGTAGATCAGGAAAGTTGATGACCAAACCGACTGTCTGCCATGATGGGCAATGAGCACGAGGGGTGCTGCAAGTGTTTTGCTGCAGCAGGGTGGGGGTGGGGAGGGGTGGGGTGATTGCTATAAATGTTATCAGTGAGTCAAGTTGTCAGGCTGTCTGACTATCCGATTACTGTGCCGGTGGGTGGAGATGTGTAACATGCTATAACAAGTTTCACATAAGTGTTTTCCTGTCATCCATATTTCCACGCTAACTTTTGAAATGCATTGTAGGAATAGTTTTCCATGCTTGTAGTTTTCCATCAAGTTACACTGACTGTGTGTACGCTCTCTGCCCTACTGCAGCACTGCCTTGGAGGGGATTAGTCTCTGTAAACTATTCACTGTATATGGAGAAAGTGGATGTGTTTATAAAGAGCAGCGGCGGGGCTCCAGCTGTCAGAAGACAGAGGAGTTTCCCTGATGAAACGATACTGCCTTCAGTAAATCCAGTCAGGATGTCCTCTCAACAGTAGCCCAGAATAAGTTTTACGCAATTGTTCTTGTGAGTGATATTATCACTTTTGCATCACTAGCGATATTCATGTCCACCACCTTATAATTTTTTTGCTAACAGCAACATACAGTTTTATTGCATAGTGCAGATGATGTGTCCAGTGCTCTGCTGTTTCACTGTTGTTGGTAATAATAGTACAAATAAGATGTGATTTAAAAGTACTTTAAATCCATTGCCCAGTTAGCTCTTCCAATAAAGATATCTATCTAAAACAATTAATATGTAAGGGTGGAGAGACTGACCTTTAACAACCAGTTTTAATCACTTCACTACTGAGTCCAAGTGATTATTTGTGCCAGATTTAATGAGGCTCTCAATGGGCGTTACTTATATATTACCTTCACAAGAGTGAGATCACCCTGACCCTTATCTTTCACCAGCAACATCTAAATAGTTTAACTCTGAGTGAACATTACTGGCAAATTTCAAAGGATTTCCACCAGAGGTTTCATGAGATATTGCATTTACAAGAATGAGATAGAATGACAGACAGATTGACAAGATGAAAATATAAAGCCTCCAGCCGCAGCTGTCGCCAGCGTGGAAGCATAAAAAGCAACAACTTCATTTCCAGTTGGCATTACAGAGCAGTGTATGCATTGAGTGAGTTGAGACAAGTCCTCACCCTTTGATTGTAAAACTCTCACATCAAATTCTGATGTTTATGTGTGTGAATGTCACTAATATTTACCTGCTGTAAATTGTAAGATTATTGGACATATTTTCTGTGACAACCTACAAAATTGTATTAACAAAGTGGCCATATAACAAACGTTCTTTCACATAATGAATGAGTGTTGATTTTTAGTTTTAATTTAAAATGTATTCCTTGTTCTGTCATTTTTTTTTTTTTTTTTTTTTTTTGTAAAATTACAAGAATATATTCTTCTAAAAGTGAATTTTCATGCAACATGGCTATAAAATAAGTGAGAGAAAGGGAGACTTTAGATTATTTGAAATACCAAAAGGTGTGCTAATCCCAGTGATAATTGCCCCACAGTAAATCACGTTGGTACATCTCTGTTTATCTTTTTTAAGCCTTGACCCACTTTAAGTCTCTTTATGAGAATTATGACCCACTTCCCCCCAGAGTGAGCACAGGCGCCAGTGAAAGTCAAAAAGTCCCCAAAGCAGCAAAAGTAGAACTTGAAAAATAACTGCAAACCTGCACACATGACAGACTTGCATATGTATGAGTGTTGGCTCCAGCTGAGCAATAAGTCAGTTACCAGCTACACCCACCCACTTATTTCCCAGAAGGCATTGTGGTACTTCCGCTCCACAGCTGCTCTATAAAATCTTCCATGAAAAACAACCAATTTAATTCATAATTTTATTCCCTCTTGCCATCAGTGCTACTGTGATTTTCTTTTAACAAAATGTTTTTGGTTTTTTTGCAACCTTGGCCACCTCTCATATGGACAATGATAACATTTTACTCACCATTTCCTTGCTCAGACATGGCAGCTGTAGAGCACATTGCAAACAGGGGCTATTAGTTTTTAAATTAGTCTGGTTTAAACCTTTACCAATATTTTGGACACAAAACTGAAAGTGGAGGCACCCAGTGTCTATATAATCATTATTTCATTCCTTCTTTTAACCAGGCAGAACCGGACCAACTCTGAAGGCCTTGAGCCAATAGTTTCCAATTCTACTGTTTATGTGAGCAATTCAGTTGTTAGAAAAACTAAAACTTTGTCATAAGTTACAAAATAGAATTAAAAAAATAGGTTTTCTTGTGATGAGTTGACAAGTGTATCAAAGGTCCAAATCAAGACCTTCCACACCTTAAATTCCACTATGTATCTCTAGTGTTACAGTGTGCAAAAAAGCACAAAATGGTAAATGTCCTGTAAATGGAATTATAAAATGTCTATTATTTTCAACTACATTTTTTTAACAATAATTGGAGACAATGACTTGAAGCAGGTTGATCCAGTAGTAAGAGCTGTCTGAGGAATGTCCAGGATTCAAACCTGTGACGAAATCCAGTGACTGTTTATACATTTATGAAATGGCTTGTGTGTTTGGTGGTATGGTGAATCTAAATTTCTAATGGGATAAATAGCCCTTACATGACTTTTAATAGTCATTGGATAAAATGTCTTGGATAGACAGCGGTCCAGTGTATATCCGACAGTGTCAGCTGAAGTATAGGGGGAAATGACTCCATACTTCCCTTTTAGTGCTGGTAAAGAGGATATAGGATACCACTATAAAACAGCATTGCCCCCACTTTATAGCTGTAGTTGGTCAAAATATCTTTATAATCTCATACCAGTCTATTTTAGCTTGAAGGGCCATGCCTTTTGAATGCTTTAAAAGTCTGATTTAAAGCCAGGACAATTCGGAGAGTTTGCTGTTTGAAGTTCATGTTAGTTGGAGCAGGTGAGCATAGCATGAACTGTAGTACAGAAATATATAATCATTTCTTAGTTTCTTTCTCATTTCTTTCTCTCAGTTTAAGATCATCAAAGATCAAACCAGTGACTTTGTAAAATCTATAACCATACGTAATCTATAACCATAATATCTACACTTTATTTTATCTATGATGATTATTTCATGTTATTGAAATTAAAACCATCAAATACAAGAAACATAAGTTGCTAGTTTATTATATTCTTAAAAGACGACTTCAGCCTAAACTGGTCAGTTCTATTTTTGTCTATATTTAGTTGATTATTCTTATATTATTATTTGCAGTCAATATTGATGCACCGCACATGATTGGTTGGACTACACACATTACAGAGTTTAAATAGGATAATCACAGGTTTAGATTTAACAGTCATTCAGTACATCAGTGCGTGTGTATGTGTGTGTGGTTCTGAATCTAACATTAAAATGAGGTTTAAGTCTGATTATGTGAGATTTGGTGTAGTGATGATGTAAGATGGTTTATTTTAGTGACTGACCTACTAAGTATAGACAAAGAAGTGTTTCATGTGTGTTTGTGTCGGTTGATGTGGTCAGAAGGAAGTGCACCTATTAGCTCCTGTGTTTGTTTATACCTGTATGCGTCACACATCACACTCAGCATGTGTTGGCCTAGATACTACACCAGATAGGCAGTTCACAGTGATCTGTAATTCCCTCTAGCTCTCGCTTCTGACCATTTTGAATGATGGCATGGACTTAATGACTTCCATAAGAGAAATGACCTCTGACCTCACAGACATTGGCTGGTTCAACCCTTGGCCTATTCAATTTTTGAGAAAGCTAGACCAGAGTTGTAAGTATACGTTTGACTCCTTTGGGAAGGTTCTGTGTCTTCAAATGTCTTTCAAGGGAAATTACCTCATCCTGTAGACTAATGGTGCAAACAGAACCTGAGACACTAAAACTTATTGATTGCAATCACAGAGGACACATAGTTACATTGATTATGTCTTATCATGACTGCTTCTCAACTGCATCAATAAGACTCTTATGTCACAGTTAAAAGAGAAATTGATCACCTTTTGGTTAATTTATGTTTTAAATAATTGTTTGGTCATTTTTGGTCTCAGTTGACCCAAGCTAGCTTTGTTTTCCTTTACAAGGTTGAGAGGTGTTAGTGTAGCCAAGCCCTGTCAGATTTGCATACACAGTGAGATCTCATTTATAATCCAAATGTGTAAACCATGTATGCAACCACATGGAAAATTCATACTTTGATGGTCTGGTAATTGAATCACAATCACTTCTACCTGTTTGGAACACTTTAAGGCCCTGGAACCCTGTGCAGCCCATCTCTAACATGCCATTTGCAATGAAGATTTAAGAAGAGAAAAAAAAAATCCACACCTGAATACTTTCATTTATTAATTAAAATTTTCTGCTCTCTGCACAGTGCTAAAACAACCCTAGTTTAGGTCACCAATGATTTACTGGCTGCAGCCGACACGACCTGTACTCTGTTTTAATTCACCTCGACAGTTCAGACCTTGACAGTGGATCATAATTTCTTAGTTGTCTGAAGAACTCTGTTGATATCAATTACTAATACTGAAATTCCTAATACTGTTGAAGAGATACTTCTTTGTAACACTTGGAAATCCCTCCTGTGCTTCTCTAGTTTGTAGCGTCCTTCATGGATCTATTATTGATTCTCTCTTTTTTTTGCCAACTATATGCTACCCCTGGGGTAAATCTTGTGTAACAGTGACATTGCCTCCTTAAAAACCTCCTGCAATGAAATAAATTATAATGGTGAAATGAATTCTTATTACACCCTGTAGCCAGAGGCTCATTGTCAGGAGGGGGCAAAACCAAAACCAGGCAACTGTTTTGGGAGCCCCTTAAGAATCTTTGGAAAAAGTTTCCCTAACGACCATTCATATTGGCATATTTTGCAAGGACTATAAAGTATAAACCCTCTAAACTGCCTGTCTCTGTAAGCACGTTGCCTCTGTATGCCACATCACTCACCACCATTAAAAATGCAACCTAAAAATTGCAACCTACCTAAATATTCACATGTTGCTATCTCTTCCTTGGACAAATATTCAAAAGTACTGTATATATGTTCGATGTTCGATCATGCAGATCTGGATGATGGTCTTATTTCCATGGGTCCATCCAGAATGTAGGATTACCACTACTACCACTGGCCCATACACCAGCTGCTTTGAGGCTCTCTCAAACACCTAGGTGTTATTTTTGATTCAAAATTGTCCTTAGGCGCTCCAGCAACAGAAGTGGTGATAAAAGAGGTCCTGCTTTGCCCAACTGAGAAGGCTAATCCAGATCAGTGTTACAAATGGTGCCTAAATCCTGACTTGTCACCAAAGGTAAGTGGGCCTTTTCTGTCTGGGCCCCTCAGCTGTGGAATCCCTACTAGGAGATCTGAGACAAGCAAAACTCTGTGTCCTCTTTTAAATCTTGCCTGAAAACTCCCTTTTTCTTAACTGATGGTATTTATAAAAAATATCATACAATGTGTTTATGTTAAATCTGAATGGGTCTGTATATACAGTTGTTTATTAACTGTTTATTATTATCACAATTATGAAGACTTATTACTGGTTAAGAACCATGCTGTCCATTGACAAAAAGCAAATGTTTAAAAGACTTCTTTAAAAAATAATCTTTTGTGTTCATAAGGTTTTGGACCAAGGTCAGTGGACCAAATCAAAATCTCATCTTAGTCAATCACAATGATGAAACTCATTGTAAAACTTAGCCCCTGAAGCAAATCAAGCAGATGCTCAAGTCGCTTATCGGCAAAATGATGCATTGCCAAGATGCACTGTTGTGCTTGAGTACCATAAAGTGGTAGGGGGAGGTTTGTGTAATTAATGGGAATGTTTATGATGGTGGAGATGGGAAGCACTGTGAAGCAAAGGTTATATGGACAGACGAGGGAATGAGCTGGCTGAGACAGAGAGCGAGCAGGCAAGTGGACAAAAGTAGCAGCTGGCAGCATGAAGTGACATGAGCTGCTTCTTTTGGAAGCAGCTCATGGAATCTGGTTATTGTCCAGTATCATCTGGTTACAACATCTTACATCATTTTTATGTTTTTGTTTGCTAATGACATTAAAATAATTATTTGATGTCTTACAAAACCAAAGGGTGAAAATGAATTATGCTATTTTGACATTTAACTTTGTTTCTTTTCCATGCATTAGAATAAACTGTTTCCTTACATCAGCAGAAGAGTTATTCCCTCATCCTGTCTATCACACTTAAGGGGTTAATTATCTTATTATTACAGGTTTACCCATGTGGCATTTGCCTGTTATCAGATACACAGCAATTTTGCAGACATTGTAAAATAATTGGATATATTACATTACGCCATGAGGATCAGATGTTTTTCACATGTCACAGCAGATGAAAAGGGTTAAGCTGCAACTGCTCCTGGCTAAATCCAGCGTTAGCAGAGTGACAGATGTCATCTAATGGATGCCTGTGGTTTTTGGATCGACAGTATGGCACCGATATCAACAAGGAGCGAGGAATCAAACCCCCTGCTGGGAGAAATGTCAGCCACTTAAAATTTCCGAAAACGATCTTTGGAGAGAGAAGGAGCGGCTGTGGTGATTAGATCTTAGGAAGAAATTGCACATGCTATTAAACTACTACATAGCTACTACTAACATTACTACTGATGAAATAGCAATGCTCTCATACGTTTGAAAGAATGATGAACTGAAGCCAGCAGGTAATGTCAAATTTATTCTAAATGTTTACCTAATCAGTACACCATTATCACGAGATCTCCAGGTGTTACAAGAGGAGATGTATAATTTAAAGTTACATGTAAAATATATTTGTAATATACACTGATCACAATTAAAATACAGCTGAGCAATTGCTTTTCCAATGAAAAAAACAAAACAAAAACATTTGTGGCTTTAAATGCTTTGTTAAATTGCCGTGGGTGTATCAAGTTTTGGATAAACATAGCTAAAATGTGATTGCTGTGTCATGGACCAAATCAGGTTACAAAGACAGACCTTAAGTTGAGACCCAAAGTGTTATTTTAACTGTCCCACACAGCAAGGTGTTGATGCTAACAAGCACATTGGCTAGTTCTGTGACTGCATGGAAAGGTGGCCCTGCCATTTTCCTCCAATTACCGGAGGAAATATTTCACCGGGTCACAACAGGAGGGAGTGGGAGTGGGAGGGAGCGGGGGATGGCATGGCTTTCTTGTGGATGAAAATATCAGTGAGGGTCCATGGCATTCAAATTCACAAGGCTTAACAGGGCTGAAAAGATAGACAGGGGAGAGAGAAATAAATAGCAATCGTTCAAATTTAAGGCTGGAATGTGGAAACAAGGTTATCAGACCATTTGGCATAACAAAGATAAATCAGACGAATGTAGAATGAAAATCAGTCTATTCAGATTCAAGGCTTCCCTCCCTTTTCCCCTCAGTGACTTGAATGACAACTATAGCTGAGAGTGCAGAGATTGGGAAGCAACTACACGCCCTCTCATGGTACTTTGCTTAAACACGCAAGGTGACACCGAGTCATGAATCAACAACCAAATTAGACCTCTGCATAAATACCGCTGCTAAACTATTCAACTGGGAAACAAACCATGAAGCTGATGGAAGTCAGTCAAGGGTACGCGATACCAATGATGAATAATTTGAACGTCTATCAACCCCTCACACACATAGAACATCAACTTTGCTCCAGCTCTTGTTTAGAGACGAGGAGACAAGCTTTCCAGAATCTGGATGAGCATTTGGGATCCTGTTAGTTCAGTCAAGCATTAAGTTGGCTGATGCAGATTTCCTTTAACGCTCTGTGGTTGCCCTGACTGTCTGCCACATGGATTCATAGCAGAACCCATCAGCCCTGCATCATTAACTAAATGTTTTGTCTATGATAGAAACAGTGGCTGTGTTGCCTCTTTCCACTGATTCTCAGCTCATATTTTACATTTAACCACAAGCAAAGTGAAGTTTACTGTAATTACAAGTAAAAGTTTTGGATAAAATATGATAACTGATGATTTATTCAAATAATAGCATTTATTTCTGATTATGACCAAAAATAATTTAAAACTTTTTCTTTAACCAATCCAATTAACAGAATATTTGGATCTGCATACAGTTGTAGTCATTCTTTTCTGTAATGAAAATGATCAGTATTTATCAGGCAGTGGTAAATGTGAGGTATCTGATTCAGCAAAACAGTCACAACACTATACCATAACACAAAACTACTTGTTTCTTATTCTTATTCTTATTGTTTCTTATTGATTTGGAGCAGAGGGAACAGAACTACTTTAAATATGAGTTCGGGTATAGGTGTATTTTCTTGCAGAAACACAAAGGCAGTAAAAAAAAATCATATTATTAACAGTAATGTTTACAGTGTGATCTCACCTCTTTTTTTTTTTTCTTTGCACAAACCAACTGTAACAGTCTGTCAGTTTAGGTAAGGAATTCATTTGTTTCGTACATCATCCCTGAGCGAATGAGAAAACTACACACACACGGTCTGTACAAATAATGTTTATACTGATACATTACACAGCATACTAATATGTACTGACAGTGCTGTGTGCCTTGTCATTTTTGTTGATATATATCTACAGAAATCCATATTCATAGTATGAATGTGTCACGGAGTGGCAGTGTTTTCCGAGATGTAACACACACATTTCACATACTGTAACACATATTGATCACATGACTCACATACAAACTCGGGAGACATTACTGAGTTACAGTAACCGCATTAAAATTGGCAGTTGAGAAGGCTTAAGACTATCAAAGGCGTGCAGATTAAGTTAGCACCATTTGTGTTAAGTTACAAACAAATACATCACAATAATACAAACAATCACATAAATCCACTTCATTTCTATTAAAAACAGCTTTGGAGACAAACATCTTATTTATTATTGTTTCAGAATAAAAGAAGTACATTTAATTTCAAAACACTATACAGCTACTTCAGAGAAAAAAAAACATCATTACCTGAAGTTCAGTTTTTAGAATCTTAATTATATTCGGTAATAAGTCTATAAAACATTAATCCTTTGATCATTTTATCCTTTTTCCCAAGTGTTAAGTGGCTATGGTTTATGAATACAGGAACTAGAACAATATATTCAGTTGTAAGAGTAGAGGTCACTGATGAACAGCTTATATCTCATCGTAGAATTGAACTCCTCAAATGTTGCGGCAAAAGGTCTGCAAAGATATTGAGTCATATCATAAATTTTTATGATATGTTATGTTATTATCAGTTTTCCTCCAAACGAAACAGAGATTGGCACTTTTCAGTCACAGAAGGACGCAAGGAAAACAATTTTTGAGTTCTGACCTTTCAGCATCGCTGCTGTCTGAACAGCCCTGAGGGGGACTGTCCTTTCTAATCAACTGTGGAATATATAATGTGCTCCATCAAACTTATTGTTTCACTCAGGAATACACTGCTGGCCTCAAACCGGCGTCGTCCTCCTGTTCACTCCATCTTTCAGATCTTTCTGGAAGCAGTTGTGGACTTGTAAAAAGCCAGAGTCCCTCTCAGGACTGTAAGGTCCTGTAGTCCCACTTCCACCCTTCAGGGGGTCTCTACTAAGGGCGTAGAGTGATATATCCCCCATTGGCAACCCCATTCCCAGCCCTCCTCCACCACCTCCTGCACCGATCTTCATCCCCACCGGGGAGGGTTCACGAGATGGTTCAGTTGACCTGGAACTGGAGCGTGAACGCCGTCGTCTGTGGCGGTAACTTGGGATGCGAGAATAAGGTGAAGAGGAAGGTATGGTCTTGATGAAGTCACGTCGAGCTCGGAAGCGCGTCTCTTTGTTTTTCTCAATGTATATGTTGACGGCAAGAACGCCCACCGACTCGGCCACAATGAAGGAAAGGGCACCGAAGTAGAAGGACCAGCCATAGTTGTACTGGTTCTTCTTATCCTCATCTTTCTTGTCACTGGGATCACCAGCATTACTGGAGATGTAGACGATGATGCCAATGATGTTGCTCAGGCCTGAAGACGGGATGGTCGAGAGAGGAAAGATGAAAAGAGAAATGTTAAACAGAAAGATAAAAGAAAAGCACAGAATATGAATCTAAATCATTAAAAGTTTAAGTACAAAAATAAATATTAAAGCCTATAGATGAGATGATACTACAGTATGTGTGAATTTTCCATTTATTTGCTCCAGCGCTGTGTTCATCAAGTGGCTAATTCAGTTTGCGTCAAACTGGGTCTTTATAATTATCACATTCAACAACTGAATCAGCTTTTCAAGCTAGAGCTTTTTGAGCAGGATCCTCTTGCTAAACCTTTCACCTTGTTTTTCTATCTTTCACATCTCTCTGAGATGCAGAAAAAAAAATTGTTATTGCCAATCACAGAGAAAAATTGACTGAAGCAGTATAAGGCGTTGGTGTTACTTTAAAATGAAGAAACAAAACTTGGTTTCTGAAACTGACAGTCAAGGAGAAACCCTCTGGCACTGTGTGTGTCTTCTCCCTCCTGCCTACTTATGTCCCTCCCTCTTTCTACAGCAGTGGTATTGAATCTATTTGTTCTCGCACCAGTTTGTGTGTTTTAGCTGTAGTGTACTGTCAAGTGTCATCCTACCGGCAGCTACGAACAGAATGCCAGCGCTGAGCAGGATGTTATTCTTGTTGCTGTAAATGCGTCCGATCCCGACACAGAGGCCACCCAGCATCAGCAAGATGGTGCTGAGGATGGGGAATAGGCTCGATGCACGAACGATACCTGTTCATAAAGGAAAGAGTGTGGTCATACTGCTGACATAGATAAGTATTCACAATAACTAAAACTTTGCACAATTGCCACAGATTGGAAGCAACAGTAAGCTGCTGTTGTTACAGCATCTTTTGTCAATCAGAGAGTGCTGCCATGTTTAAATGTCCTGCTATGTATCATTCATATACTGTAACTCTACTTGGTCACAATGTTTTAATGATCAATTTTTAAATTCAATTTGGTTTTTATGTGGAAAATTATCATCTGACTTAATACAAGAAAATCAATATTGATATTGATATTGATATTGGACTAAAAACAATTAGTGTTGGTGGTGCCAATAAAAGTGATGCCACATATAGTGTTATTGTTTTCGTTGTAATGTAAAGTAGTAGTACCTGGCAATGGCAGTAATAGTTATGGAAGAAGTAGAAGTAGAAGAAGATTAATTCATTCACTCTTTGTTTACAGAACACTTTTGATTGGATAAGTATTATAAGCATATTCTTACAAAAAAATGAAAATTGTTATTCAGAAATATTTAGGGAATTTTAGTCCTTTAAAAAGCCACATTAACTGTCCAAAAGGTGAACTGTGTCAAACACTTTTCATTAAGAAGCATTCAGCTTTTACTGGATGCAACTTGCTTGTCAAGAGATGGATTTTTTGAGTATCTTGACTGGCCTTGAAAATTATTTAATACACAGTAGGTCTGGTACTCAGAGTATCATCTCTTACCGACGCCCTCATTGAACTAACTTGGTCAAATGTGAGATGTGTTCTAACTGAGGTAAAGTTGTCTTTTAGGTAAGCAGTATTATTCTTCAGCACATAACACACTTGATGATCTCCATAGCTGTCTGTCATTTGACATCAAGCTCAGCTGAAGGAATAGAGACGTCATGACACATTAAGTACCACTGTGATAACTCCATCACCTTTCAGAGAGAAAGGGAGAGAGGGAGCAGATTAAAGGTTGAACCGTTTGAAGATGAAGAGGTTGCAGTGACTTACGTAAGATGTACTCAGAGCTGTCTGTATCATAGTCGTTATCCTCTGGAAAATGATTGATCCGAAAACAGCTTCCTTTATTGATACCTGCAGAGATGTCAGAAGCACAATGAGTGTAAATGTATCGAATGGCGACGTGTTTGGATAAAATGACAACAATTAAATAAACGTCTTTTGTCTTTGTATTAAACTTTCAAGTGAAGAGTCTAAATGAAAAGAACAAGACCAAGAAATGAACAATAAACTACATGTTGACCATCCACTGAATCAACATGCAACCTTATCCTGAAAATATGTAACCAAAAACTTGAGAATCTTTTTGGTGAAGAATATCCACACTAGTGCTGATCTGACCTGTCCTGTTTCACCCTCTAACCATGTCAGGAACCTTTTTTTATTAAGACTTGCTGCTTGGCTTCTGAGACTCTGAAGTTTCCTAAGCCCTCAGGCACCTTTTATTCAAAGTCCCAGTGACTTCACTGAGAAAAAAAAAAAACTTTCCTCCACTTTTAGAATAGACAATAGACAGAATAAAACATTGGAGCATTATGAATATTGAAAAGTTAGACTTCGAATTAAATGTCTGACGCCTAATTTGGCTGCTGTCTGCTGTCATCTATATCTGTGTGTAATTGTGTTAGCTGCTCTATAACTACGGTCAATGTCCATATCACACCTGTGGATTTATTAGATCACATATCATAATCAGAATTATTGTAGTTATACACATCATTGTTGAAGTTTTTACTTTACTCCACTGATTGACAGTAGTAGTACCAACAACTACCAACAGAGATATAAGAAGCAGCCACCATACAGGGATGTAAACACTGCAGGATTTAAATTATTTAGCAAATTGTCTGATAATATTTCATGGAGGGTATGAGTTAACAAAATCTCCTTTAAAACACATTTAAAGCTACTGTACTGAATGTAACAGTCTGTCCATGTCTCGCTGATGACATCTATCTTCTCCTTAACGCAGTTATAAATGATAGAAAAAAGACTTTAAAATAAGCATGAAAAAGGTTGTTTCTTCTGTGTCTGAGTGGCTTCATACATCCTGGTAAGAATTATCTCTGAATGCATGCAGGTACAGAAGTGTTATGAGGTACCAAAATGCATTCACCTTGTTTGTTAAACCATGGCGATGCGCATAATGTTTACAAGGGCACCTTCAATGTGTTTTTCATTTAATATCGAGTCATGATTTCATTACGGTCATTAGCATAAAATTTCTATGTGGCATCTGTCTGCAATATTTTCATGCTTAATGTCTGAGACTGTTCAGAAAAGAATGGAAAGAAGAGACAGAAATAAAATAATGAAACATACTTAACAGCCCAGACAGCCCTGAGTTTATCTTCACTGACTTCACCCTCTCAACCACACTTTTTCAGTCTCTTTTAACTCTCATCCTCAACTCCCTCTCACCACTGTTGTGTCTCAATTACCCACTTCTCTCCCATCACAAGCTCTAAAATGTTTTCCTCTTCAGCCCCATCTTGGGTTCCTTTGATTTTTTTTATGTACCAAGTATACACTTTGGATCGAAGCACAACCACCATGTAATACATTAGGTGTGTCAGTAAATCTTGCATCTATTTGATATTTATAAGACTGAACTTTAGAGTAATTGGATATATTTTTCAGAGTTGTAAGATTCACAAGATTAAAGTAAAAGTACATAGTAAAAACATAAACATTTCTATTAAGTTCTATACTTTTTTAGTATTCTGTAATATTTTTTTTAAGATCAAACAAAAAGTGAAGAAAATGACTAAATCAATAAATAATACAAAGAAGGCCAGTGAGTTAATAATCCAAGGAATGACGGTAAGAAAGAAAGACAGAGGATGGAGAAAGAGAGAGAGAGCACAGTAGGGGAGGTATCTCCCCAGAGCCCATCTGTCTGAGAGACTGGAGCCCATCTTTTATTACTCAGCATAGCTTCACCATGGCAACCTCCCCCCGGCAACTCAGAATCACATTTCTAGCTCCGCTTCTCAGAGGACGCCTTTGACATCTTACTAATGCATTCACCAGGCTTACACAGACACACACACACACACACACACACAGACACACACACACACACACACACACAAACACACACACACAGACACACACACACAGACACATTCATTCAGATGCGGCACAGAAACATAACATGCAACACACACAGTCACAAAACCAGAGAGCAGTCTTTAAAACACAGAAAGCTCACAAAATCACATTAAAGGTGACCGAGAATGGTTGAACGGGGTTTTGATCCTTGTTCTGTGATGTGACATATACACAATAAAATGTTGGTTAGATGTGTAACGCCTCAGAAGCTTCCTAAAAAAAACCTCTCTCAAAAGGCTATTTTAGGGTGGGGGTTTAAACGCGTGGTTTTGCACCTATTTGGCATCTTTTCAGGCTTAACTGGCAACCTCATTATAAAATTGAAGCACTTGACACTGACTGGCTGCCTTCACTGCCACTCAAATGAATGTAACTTTGTCGGCTTTGAAACACAGACAGACCATATTTTTACAGCTAATCACCTTTGAAGGGGAGGGACTGAAATCAGAGTGGGGGGGGCAGTGAAATACATCTTACATCACTAACAACTGTTTTTGAAATTGACCCATTTTCTGACGGACATTTTCAAAAGACAAATTTCTATGAAAAGGAGATGTTCAGAATTTCTGGCCCTTTTCACATGTTCCTGAATGTGGGTGTGCGACCGTTCAACAAAGATGAGGTAAAAACGGTTTATGATTCTCTGTCACCTTTGAATGAAAAAAGAAAAATACTTGATGAAATGGCTCACAACAAGTTAGTCAGATTTTTTTTTTTTACTTTTGAAGTCATAAAAAATAGCAGTGGCTATCTTGTTTTTATATAGCACATTTTGTTACATGTAAATTCAATTTGCTTTACACTGAAAGACAAAAAATGAGAATAATACACGTACACTCACACACAAGTTTTTAGTTTGATGTTGAATCTTGTACAGTGATGTACCAGATTCAATGATGGGCATCAAGTCAGCGGGCAGTTTGTTCATGTGGGAGCACAACCATAGTAATCATCAGACTGAGTACAGCTAGAAGATGACCTGAGAGATAAAATCAGTCAAAGATGTACGAATAAACCAAACTTTTCAGTGATTTACAGTTTATTAGAAAGATTCTAAATGTGATTCTGTGTTTTTACAGGAGAATTTAGTGAAATGACTTATATGTTCAATTTTCTCGTACATGTAAGTACTCAGAGACATGTGTAGGTTAAAGAGCAGTGGTCCAGAGACGGATTCATGCAGAACCCCAGAAAAAATGTTTGGTTCTGCAGCTTTAAAATGCTCAAAAACAAACAAAAACACTCCTATCCTTTATGCAGGCTGTAGAATTGAGAGCAGGACCTACTAAACTGAAATATAAAGCCTTGGAATGAAAATGTTATGATCAGCAGTCGTGAGATCTGGAAATACTAAATCCAAAGTTCTCCATGAGTCACTGTTGATCTTAAGGCGTTAAGAGGTGTGATTACTATTATAGCTGCTCATGCTTCTGTATGTATCATGTCTTGTGATTTGAAAGATATTCATATAATGTTTGTATACAAGTGAAGACTGGGAATGTGTTTATAATTATCAATTATTCTTCAACAGAGGGAAGATTACCACTCATTCCCCGTTTCTCTTGAGAGAAGCAGGGAATTTGAAGGGAAATCTCAGTAATACCTTCTCATTTTCTGTCATTTCCAAAGACAAGGACAAATTTCAGCAGTTTTGTTGGTTGGAATCTCTGGAGTTAACAAGTGAGAATGTTGACACTGAGCCAGTAATGTGGTAAGATGAGAAGATGCATTGCTGCAAGAAATTAATAAGACGTTTCCTTAAAATTCATCACCTTTGGTTGTAGGGAGAAATTCCTATTCAGTTTGCCAATTAAATAGGAACAAGGAGTGAAATGTCTGTTTGATACGCGACGTATTTTTTAGTGCCAGTTCCACCAGTCAGAGGTGAGAGTCCTTGTATTTCAGCATGACTGGCTGCAGAACAAGTCTTTACTTTGTTTCCTTTAAAAGCTCATTTGCCACCAGTGCTCTCTTTCAGTGAACCACCCGCATGTTCCACACAACTCTCATATAGACATCTGTTGGGCACAGAGATGTAGAGGCATAATTTCTTCTACAAGGTTAGCCAGAATTTACCCATTATTTATATCACTCATTTGACCTAATACAACTGTTCAGACTGCATCTTCTTCTGTGTTTCTAGAAGAGATTATCGTTCAACTGGGAAATAAAATGACTGGGAAGGTAAAGCATGAAAAAGAAACGCAAACAAAGCTTTGATCCTTGATCATTTATATTTCAAAACAACCAAGAAAGGATGGAGAAAAACTGAGAGAATGATTTGAAATTTTAACATTTAAAAAGTGATCTACGCAAAAGAGGGAGTTTTGAGTTTTAAGGTGTATAAGCTGTTTACGAGTTACTATTTTGTGTTAAGTCACATAGACTGATGATTGAGTATCATCAACACCCTGAGTTAGATGAGATCATGGAGATTTTTGGCTCAGTTAAAGTCACACCTGTATATAATATCTCTAAATAGTAAGTTACACTGACTTTAACTGTGTTGTGTGTTGTGTGCATGTATGTTTGTGTGTGTGTGTGTGTGTGTGTGTGCGCTTGCATGTGTGTTTGCATGTGTGAGCAGAGAAAGATGTGTTTGTAATGTGAACAGATGTGTTTGAGACCAGCAGGCTCTTGATCTCACTTCTGCTGATGATACTCTCAAGGGTTTGAAGTGAGAGATGGAATGTGTCTTTTGATTAACTTGACAAGAAATCCATGAATAGCGATCCATTTTTAAAATAAATGCAATTCCAGTAAGAGTAGTAACACTATAGAGCTTAAGTGCATGGAAATGTGAGACTCACTTTTACAATAGCTCCACACATCAGCATGCGAAACAGATCTTTGGCTAAGTGATGCCGCTCCTTTTGGATCTCATCCCATCTACAACACTATCTGATCTCTCTACAAGTCTGCATGAATCTGTCTTCACTCCATGTGGAAACATGATCAATGTAAAACTTCCTTTCTTAAAAAGTGTTCATCTGAATGCTACACCATTTCTGTTGCACTAACCTCTGATATTCCCAACAAATATTATAATACCACAAATCATTTTAGTTGGAGTCCATTCAACTTCATGTTATATTATGATGTCAACATCTGTTGATTATTTCATGCTGCTCGTTGTGTTGTAATACAATCTCTGTGTCTGAGACTGTCAAATATAAAGTTATTATTCATTCAGTCGAGTTTTCCTTCTTTTTTATTTCCTAGTTGGAAACCAATATCATCCAAAGGTGGAGATTTCAGCACCAGTAGCAGTGGACAGCGCCACGGACACGTAAAGGCTGATGGAAGACGTCACTGTTGACTACTTTCACCGATTAACTGATCGATTTCACTGATTTCTTTCCTCCTTCAGATGAAGCGGTGTTGCGCAACTGTTACATTTCTGTCTAAATAATACTGAGCTGAGTCCAAGCCTCCTCAGGCGTGGTGGTTGGGGATCATGACTCCGCAGCAAAACAGATGAGAAAATGAACGATAATCCCTCAGATGCAAAAAGTTATTTTAGTCTCTTTTTTTATTATTATTTATGGAGGGAGTTACCAAGCAACTGTACCACGTCAATAACAAATTTGGGACAAACCTTTAATTTACAGTATTGCACAGTATTTAAAATACTGTGCAACCAAATTTTCCTGCTGCTTATACAATGCGTAAAACATTAAACTATCCGTGCGTTTCTCTGTATGTCACGATTTCTCTGATACATATTTAATAATTTACAAGTAAATAAAACGCATGTGAATCTGTCATTACGCACAGACATCACCGCCTTTGCGTGCAACAAGCTTCTCTCCGATTTCTCTTATAAAACATCACCACACCCGTATAACTTTCTCTTGTAAACGCCATTTCACACATTTAACAACAAAATTATTACTGATAACGATGTTACTTTTTTAATGCGTCGTTACATCACACACTGGGCTGTATTTGTGAGAAATACTCATGGACTTTTCCACAGATTGATTGCGCTTTGAGGATTTTCACTTTCAACTTCCTAGTTGAATCATTTCTTCGCAATTAAGTTCTGTTCCACTGACATAACACTCAGTGCCACATCACCACGTCTACAATGTAAAACGAACGATCAGACGCAGATCAGCTGGCACATCATTTGATACAAGGTTCATGAGCACTTGGCAGAAAACAAAAAGTTTGTCAAGTAACAGATAGCAACTTTATTTAGACTTTATTTTACCTTCGATGCAGCAGATCCGCCACAGCCCAGAGTGCGTCAGGTCGCCTTTGACTTTCTTGGTTTGCATCTGGGTTTCATCCGTGGTGACATTAGTGGCGTTGCAGATGTAAGCCCGGGAGTAAAGCCAATAGTCGGTGCCGATGGCGATAGTCATGAGGCTGAAGGCGGCGAAGGCCCCCACGATGGCTAACAAAGTCTGAACCGCTCGGTCGCACCATGCCATGGCGTCTCATAATGTGTGGATCCTCCACAGCATCTTACGCGCACAGCGAGGAGCGCACGGAGCTCGTGGCTGTGGTCAGAAGAAGCGCTTGCATCTCGCGGTTTTTCCCCTCGCGTCAAGCCAAATCTCGATACTTAATTGTTCGGTTAGAGCGACCCTCCCTCCGAAACTTCAGTCGGAGTTAAATCCAAGTTGCAAAGCTTGACTGAAAAGCACTTTTTTGACTCATTCCTTTCAGTTGTCTGGACATATCTTTATCTGAAATTCTGCTACAGGTGGCTGAAGTCTGGAAACGCGCTCCTTGAGCAAGTAAACAACAGTTCTATTGTTATTAAATAATAATAATTAAAAAAAAAAAAATCAGCACATCCAACTACGGCTTCTTCAAGGTTTCTTTATTCAATAATAAAGTGCTCGGTTGGACAAAAGATGCAGCGTTCGTGGAGACCACACCTCTCACGGCTGTAGACAAGCCAATGGGAAGCGACGGAGTGAATCTGCTGGAAGAAAAAAAAACAAAAAAAAAACACCAAAGCTGTACTAACGCCTATGGTAATAGTGGAAAGCAGGAGAATTTGGCATATTCTATGAAAACAAACATGTCTTTTTGGTTTTCATATCACTATACAATGAATTAATTATGACAACTCCATATATCCACATTCACATACGCACAGAGACGTGCATGTACTTCTGAAACTGTTCTAACGTTCTCAAAAACATCTAGAAATCACGCAAACACCACCACCACCATCACAGCAGAGTGGAGATTAGAGATTTTATTGCAGCATCTTCAAAGACACTGAAAGCATCACCACTGATGAAATATTTCTTAAAACCTCCATCAAAACCACTTTGAAATTGTGAGAGTCTGCTTGCAAGATCACCCAGCTCAATAAAAGTAGTTGAAAAGTTTTCAAGTTCTCTAAATAAGTGCAGTCTTATAAAGTCCACTCAGGGCTGGACCTGTCACTTTAAAGCCCTTGGCTGTTTTTAATATGGGGGTCTTTTTCTGTAGAGCAATCTTCTTTTTCACACTGGCATACACACACACAGAGAGAGATGCAACCAGAGACAGTCTTCAGTGTCTCCGGGGCCTCGTCCTGTGATCGCGAGCTCTGAGTCACTTCATGGTGTGTTCAAGTTGAGCAAAATGAGAATAGAGAGTAAGAAGCGTGTGAAGCCGGAATTATAGGAAGTATGAAGACAGGAGAAGGAGGATGATGGTGAGGATTAGAAGAGAAGAGGACAAGGTGGAGGCGTCAGGGATGGGAAAATGGGAATGTGATAAGGAAAAGAGGGTGAAAAGGTGAGTGAAAAAAGGAGAATATGTTAATGAGCAAAGTTCCACATTTTACATATTAAGTCTAGAAAAGATGTTTTAGTATATGATAAGAAACTGATTTTACCCTCACTCTACTACTACACACACACACACTTACACACACACTCACACTCACACTTTAAAACAGCAGTACTGAGCTGCTCATTCTTTCTTGATTGATGATTCATGATCCCATTTTCTGGTTAAGTCCTTAAGCATCGTGCTGTGCTCTGAGAGGTGTGGGGGAAAAGGCAAAAAAAAAAAAAAAAAGGTAAAACCGTAAGACTGAAACTCTGTGGATCACATCTAGCTACTTTCACGATATTGACTTAGAATATTGTGTATCCTGGTTTTCCAGTCAGTCCTTCACATCTGTGATTCCTTCCTTCCTTTGTCTCATGTGCTTTGGAGGACTGTCCAGGTGGATTGTCCTTGAACCCATGTTCTGATAGTAGATGTCAGGTTGCTGCTGTGCACTGGTTTAACTTGTCTTTTCAAATACCCATTGAAAAGTAGTACTATGCTGTGGTGAAGGGGGCAGAAGAGCCACTGACGATGTATTTAATTCTCATTATCACCATGTTGCAAAGTTCTTTTCAGCTTGACTTGACTCTCTCCATTATCCTGCCAGTCCATTGTCCAAACTTTACTTGACAGAGTTCTTTGACGCAGCTTGCCGTTTCAGTCTCGTAATTGGTGTCTTCTCCTTTGCCAGCTTCCTCCTTTCTCATGATGTTTTCTTCTTCCCTTCAGACTTTGTCTTTTGCCAAGAGCATCCCCTCTATGACATTTCTTAACTTGTGTTGCAAATATGGCAGTGTTGATAGTGTCTTAGCAGCTTTTTGCACTTGTTTTGAGTATCTGCCACCGTCTGGCTAATCCTGTAAAAGAAATGAATGTTGCATGGCTGCCATTAGAGAGAATGCCAATGTGCCAGAGCTATTTACATAGGAAATTAGATGCAATAGTAAGGAAGCAATTTTTTCTTCTGAAATTATTTCTTTAAAATTCAAACTCATTTTGGCAAAATTGTGGGGTGACGGCGGAAGCTTTTGGGTTTCGTTTCTTTTGCAAAGTCAATGAGAGAAGGAGGCGACATGTGAGTGGAGGATGAAAAACTGACTGAAGCAAGAAAACAAAGAAAATATTTAAAATTTTGAAGGTGCAGTGGAGACATGTACATGTACCGATTGAGTCATAGCAAAAGTTCAATTCAAAATCATAGAAAAAATAATAAAAAATCATTTTGGTCTTCTAGGAACCAACACAGAGCTGCTATTTTGCACATATATTCTTTGTTAAAATACAATTTCCTACAGAAATTGCCATCTAAATTATATTATATCCATTTTACACTAAACTCTCTCACTGGACTTGACTGTCTAACTACATTCTTAACAAGAGAAAATTTTGACGCTCATCATTAGCCGTGGTTGGATGATTGAGGGTTAAAAAAATAATGACCAACATAATTAGTTGTCTCCCCGTTCTCTTGCTTGTCTTTTGGTGTTGTTCAGAGATGAAGCTGCATTCACCACGGAGACGTCGTGTGTGCAGACAGCGCCTGGAGCAGAGGAGAGAGATAAAGAGAAGATGAGGTTGGGCTAAAAGAAAACAAACAGACTCACCCTCAGGCTGTCAGAGGGGGGCTGTGCTGTAACAAACGAGTTTATATCAACAAATCTTTCTGCTTTTTACACCCCTATTCTATTTCTCCCAGTAAAATTAAAGACGTAATGACCTGTAGGAAACAGCTTGTTGTAACTTACATCTTATCAATGTTAAGTGAGAGAATCATTTCTCACGGTTAAGCCTTGTGATCAAAAAGTAACGGCTGAGATCTGCAACAGAGTCAGATAGGATACAAGTGAGTGATCAGGTAATCACACAGGTTGTAAACAAACCAGGAGCTCATTTAGGAGCAGATACACCTCAAATATCCATGTCAATCTGCACAGGAGAATTATGTGCCTGCATTGTTTGGCTAATAAGGGTCTAGTTAAAACTGACACTGACTGACTCTTAATCACTAAGCTCATAGAATGTTTTAAATTAGATAAAGGGAGAACTTTTAACAAAGAGATGCATGCAGATGAGCTCCACTGTCACACGTAATGGAAGAAGTTGGCAGAGAACCGGACACTATTACTGCCTCTAGAACCAAACACTACTACTGCTTCTAGAACTGAACACTACTACTTATACTACTTCTACTACTACAACAGGAAAGGAGAGTTACAAATTGACTTTTCAGCTTTTAATTTTCATATGCGTGTAGCAGAGTGATATTATCACTGAGGCATCCGGCTCCTCTGAGGTTTCAGGGCTGTAAGTGTGAACCATCTATCCCCTGTGTCCACCACTTTTTTAGGTTGCTGGCCAGCAGTGGTGCGTTTTGTTGGTTTTGAAACAGGGCTCGTATTGGAGGGATGATATTTATACATTAGTTCTCAAGTCCCGTGAGTCCCATCAAGCTTTGAAACTAGTTGCACAACATCAGTGATTAAACGCAGAGACTCCTTCCTGAATATTTCAGCACGCTAAGCTATTAAATCTCGAAACAAAGTTGTTTTGCTGGTAATTGATTTTGCAATCATTTGGGGATTTTTGCATTTGAAAAAAAAAAAAAAAAAAAAACAGGCTAGCAAATACATTGATTTCATTAAACAGTAATGATGTTTTAAAAGCAGTTACCTAACCTCTGTTTTCCTCACTTTCTGTAATGGGAGTAAATAATGTGCAGTAGTATGAGATGCTGAACATTACACATTACACACATTACACAGTGTTTAGTAACATCTTCATGGGTGTATCCAAATGGCCGAGAACCACAACATTTCCAGCTCCACTTTGACCGAGCATCCTTTGTTACACATCCTTCCCCATCTCTGTCCCCACATGCCCTGTATTTCTTCACTTGTTGGTAACGTTTGAATCATTATGGCTGAGACAAATACATTTATATGGTTCTGAACACTTGTTCTCCTCTGTTGCGATATCCATGACACTGGTGGTAAAATTTGAGACAGAAAGCTGCTAGTTTCCTCTTTTTATGTTTGCTCTGTCTCCCTTGATTTAATGAGTAAATATCCGTCAGAGGTTTCTCCCACGTTGAACAGCGTACTGACTCATTATCAGGACCAGTGTTTTTACTTCCAACCAGTTACAAAAATGGAGGTAGCACACAGACCTAATCAAGGCCCACGTGCTAAAAGCATGTTTGCTGCTTGTTAGCAGCAAACACCCTTATCCTTGTTCGATCCTTTTCTTGTTTGTCTTTAATTTTGTTCAAGTAAAAGCAGTTTTTTTGACTGATAGTGTGACAGTGTATTTTCATCATTCTCTTCTTTTGCCTTTTTAGATAATTTGACTGCAATGTTTGAACTAATATGAGAGTATAAAACTAATATTTGGATTATTTTAAATTTCAATGTAGCTTTGGGAGTCAATCAGGTAGCAGTTCAGCTCACAGTTCAGTGCAGTCCTACCTTGTCCATTCTTTATAGTTAAACAAAAGAACAAACATGTCAAATGTATTCAGTTATCAAGCTAAAATATATCCAATTATATTTAATTTTCGCACAATAACTTTTTAAATTCTTTCATCATCATTTTGTTCTTGCCTTACATTTAAAGAGCAGGGGTTCACAGCTGGAGTGAAACAAATGATATAGTCACTAAGAAGAGCTAATCAGTCCCTTTAGTGAAGTATAACACACACACACACACACACACACACACACACTTGCATGCAGTGCCATCAGCTCATGTTAAGTCAGATTCCTTCATTAACACTACACTTAACAAAACAAGCACAGAGCAAAGAGATCTTCAAATGAAATCCAGGGGGAGAAACGTGAAAAAGCCACCAATGTCACCATTAATGAGACAGCTTGGCAAACACTCACAGCCCCGGGTTCTGAACTACCATGTGCTCGTCCTTCAGGCCTCCCATCGAATGCAGATGAACCCACTACATCTACAAATAATCTATTTAGCAGGAAGCAAAGGAATATTTGACTTCTCTGCAGGGAGACAGTGAAATCTGAGAGGTAAAGTAAAGAGGAGGAAAGGATATATAGAAATACACAGGGCAGGTCATTATGGCACTGAAGAATATGAAATAATCATTCAGTATTATAGTGTATGAATCCATTGGCAGATTCATAAAGATGAAGTATTTTGGTTCAAAAGCATCAAATGTATTTAAGTTTGAAATGCTGGCATTACTGATATTTAAACTGTACTCCTTCAATATTGAAAATAAAATCAAATGCTTTGTTTTGATTTCTTTATACTCTGTTCTGTTCCAGTTTTTTTCAGGATATATAAGTCTGGAGTGTAAAATAATACAAAATCTTGGACAGACAGAATACTCTTGCTGTCCAGGCAACAGATGGGAAGTTTAGGATGTCTGAGGATGTCTATGATTTAAATTCAAACCCATGCTTGTCTGTGTTGTTTTACTTTACATACAAGTTACGGGCAAACTCTGACCTTGCCCGTTGCTATATGTAATACTCACACACTCAGTGGCCACTTGAGGAGTGAAGGGGCAGGGTTCATGGGGTACTGAGGTTTGGAAATGGGGCAAACCTGCCCTGCAGCAGGCTACTGACTGAGTATGATGAATGAAGACGATGTGAAGGAGGAAGACCTGCAGACAGGTCATTTTTATTAATGCATCAAAATTTTGTTTGTTTGTGTACATATTATTTTCTCTTTGAATTAACATTGTGCAGAGGAACTTCAAATCACATGCAATATCCTCTGGGTTAAGACGTGACAGTGAAATGTTCACCCACTCCTTCAACACTTTAAAGGTCGAGCTCACTCTAGTCCCTTGAGTTTTAAGGGTCCTGACACAAAACTAAAGATGGATTACTCTGAGGCAGAGTCGGTGTGAGCTCGTTAAACCACTGCTGGAATATCCCAAAGGACTTTTGTGACCCCGAGGCACATTTCCACACAATTGGAAACTCATTATATTGCTGGTTTTTAAATGAAGGATGTAACTGTCTGTTACAACATCACAAGCTGCAGCTCTGCTGAAACACATCAGACATGATGTTACTTGATAATAGGTGCATTTCATTCACAGCTCTAACAGACAATGTGTCAGATAACTTTCTTTTTGCTTAAGGTTAAACTGTTCAAAACAAAACTTCCTGTCTGCAAACTCTTCTGATTCCTTACTTTAAAAAAAAAAAAAGTTCTCATTTATCACTTTTGAGCAGCTACAGCACATGTTATGAAACTGTATTTGCTCAAATGCAAACAATAAAGGTTACCCCATCCACAGGAAGATCTTTTTTTTTTTTTTTTTTTACCATTGTAACTTATTTTCTTGTGGAAAAACAGAAAAAAACTAAACACATTTTATTTCCTGACATGTTTTTTTTTTACCTCCTCTAATTGCAAAAGCAAAATATAAGAGAGAAAATATGACAGAATTGATAAGTATTTCAAATGGACCATTAAAGTGGCTTGATGTTAAATTTGGTCGTTCTACATGTGTGACTTCACATAAATAACACTAGATGGAGCTGTTGCCATCAGCAACAGACAATTTCTGGAGCAACCTACAAGACTGTGTCCACTCAGATATTAAATCTGGGCATTTTACTCTTTAATAATACAACAGTATCAGACCCATAATGAGCTTAAATTAAAGAGTGTGTCACAAAATATATATTAAAAATTGACAACAATGAAATCTGTAACATATGCTTTCTATGTTAGGGGTAATCAATTAGGAAATATGCCGACTCATCAGGTCAATACGTTAAACTGCTCATTCAGTTTATGGGCGCATCAGTACATGATGCAGATTAGTGGTTTCCATCCTGCTGATAGCCTCATTACATCTCACCCAGCCAGATGGATGAGTGCCAGCTCTCACAGTCAGAGCAGCCCTGGGTTCACGCTCGCATTGTGTCTAATTTTAAGGCAGAGGCCTCACTTTATTACTGCAAGAGCAACGAAAGTGATTCTAATAGGGGCTGACAATCCATTTGATAATTCACTGTCTTTAGAGTGGACTCTACATTACTGTGCACATCTTAAAACAGATTAGGGTTTAAAACTGATTTGAAACTAAATTTGTTTGTGGTGTGAACAGGCTAAAAAAAAGAAGATAGAATCAATAGTTGATGTCTGTTTTTGTAGTTAACACCAACATGATCTTATTGCCGCTAGTCGTTGTTTTTGCATGCTTGAATTTCCCATCCTGTTTGAAAATGGGCAGTATTGGGGACATTTTCACAAATGGGGGTTTGCTGAAGGGTAACCGGAAATGCTAGTAGCTTAAAAATCTGAACAGGGGCTATGGGGCTTGTAGACCTGGGACACTAGCACCTAGGTTGCCCCCAAATGACCCTGTCCCAGCCTAGCTTGACAGTCTGAAGCCTGCTATTGAAACACATTTCCACTCTCTTTCAATAGGGGGCAATAATGTGCAGAACATTAACTATAACTAAACATTAAACATACCTTTTTGTTGTGTTTGTCACATCATAGCAATGTTTTCACCGCATCTGTAGTGACAAGAAGGACCTGATGTCTCAGGTGTATTCAATGCTCTGTGCTTGTCATTAGTCAAGCACATAATGTTTTACATTTTAGTTTGTTTTTTTTTAGTTTTAGGACTGTTTTACACGCCTGTGTCAAGCTGTTTTAATCTCTTCTCTCATTGCACTACTCTTATTAGGGCCTGAGCACTGGCAGTGCAAGGTCCCTATTGTATCTGTAAGGATTCTTCTTATTTTTGTTTTCCTTCTCACAGAATGCGGCGTGGTTTGCGGTGTTGCAGCGTTTTGAGGTGGTTCCCATGCACGAAAACTCATGAAATTTTGAACACAAATCAGAAGTGCCGCAAAGCTCCTTAGGACCCAGTCTTGGGTCTGGGTGTGGCCCAGGAGCTCCATAGCACCACCTTATTTAACATAGGCTAGTGCTGGTACATAGTTTCTGATACACACACGCGTGTGTGGAGCTAATCAAGACGAATAACTTTCACGCTGCATGACCCTGTCAAAAAACTTGGTTTGGAGACCAGACCAAACACCAACAAAGAATAACCATTGTACAATCATGATCATCAGTGGTGCAATGACTCCACTGAATGTAATATTGTTATTTATTTATTCAAGCGCCTCCCCTTTTGAGGCTGTTTCTGGTGTGGTTGTTCCTCTTATTCTTCTTAAATCTCCTGTGGTTGTGTTTAGTTTTATGTTTAATGAAAATAGTCAAATAAACCACTTTTCATGAAGTTCATGATCAGTTTTGTCTGAAACTTTGGTGTTCCTTTTTTTTTCCGCCCCTTGAACGCCACACAACAATTTCCCGTCTTGCGTTTGGTTGCAGCAGGTTGATCCAGGTTTGTTGAAAATGTTGAGGCAGTCAACAGATCAGTGAGATGAGCAGTAAGAGATGCGGTTTAGTCCTGTTAGTTTGGAGTTAACTTTGTATTGGCGCTAATGTAATTGGCGCTAATAAAAAGTCGACAAAAGGTGTGTTGACTCGTCTTGTGTTTGCTAATTAATGCTAAAGTGTAGTGCAAAACGATTTATTTGAGTGGTTTGTGGCGGTTTGGTGGCAAAGAGAGAAATTCGTATCGATTCTGACATTTTGTTTTTATTTGAACCTCAGGTTTGGTGACAGAGTAAAGCCACGCGCCGTCATTAAAAAAATAAGAATAAAACTTTTATTTTGCTGCCTTTGCCACAACTTTTGGTCGAGGTTAGTTTTTTCTTTAAATTAAAGTCTAAACATTGATTTCCAGCCTTTTGAAGATGGTAAACTTAAATTTTATCACCTAAAGAAGCTGATGTTTTGGTGTCCACTGCTAATTTAATTCTGTTACTACATTTAAATGATTGAAAAGTGAAGTGTTGGTCATATTGTTTGTGGTAACAGCAGATAATGTGGTGTTCATAGTTTTTAAATAAGGGAAAAGTCTTATATTTTGTGTTTTTGCAGGAAGTGAAAGTGGAAGCTCAATTTGACACTAATTTTATTTATTGTTTCCTTTATTGCAGGTAGATCTTCTTCTAGACCTTCAAACAGTAAGGGTTGGATTTTTATATTTCTCCCTGTCTCTGCCTTCTCCAGGTCCATATTGTGCATATAATCTCTGCCTCCATACAGTTGAGGGATTGCATGCAATAATGGAGAAACGTCCATGAGGTGAACGTAGGTGGTTGACTTGACAGACTCTGTGGTCATTCCATGTCAATGCAACCTCCTAGAAGGAAAGTAATAGTCACAAAGAGTTTATACAATTCTGGACATTAGTGATTACTACCTTAGTCAAGTGGTCCTGATCCATGGTTTGTTTCAGTTGTGAGATTTGTTTTTGGTCCTAACATGGTGGGTTGGCACAATAATATAACACCTGCAAAAACTAATTTGTTTCAGGTACAGCTTAAAATGGGGAGAAAGAACCCAAATGGAAAATGGGCCTTACATGATGTCATTTACAATAACTTAAATGATGCCTACTGATAATTTATCCTTAATTACCATTTGGCATGAAAAAAGTATTTATCTGTCTCTGTGTATCTTTTAATATGAGGTATCAAGCTGTAGTGACAAGAAGTGACCAGGAGATGTCACTATTCTAACTATAGACCCCTCTGGTTTAAATAGTGACATCTCCTGGTCACTAATTTAATTTAAACATAAATGATATAAATATGTAGATTAAGGTAAACGGCAGCCATTAACAGTAAGAGTAGAAGAAGGTTATTTCAGTACAAAAAAAAATGAATAAGTATAGGGGGTTGGGGGGGCTGTTGTGTTGTACGACAACTCACAGATGATACTAGTGCGAACCCAATAACATTCAAATTAAAGACTTCATTTGGGAGAAGCATGCAGTAATTTTGCTGAACAAGTATAATCTCTCACTCTTTTCTTCTTAACTGAATATTTCACCAGTTTCTTATGAGTAACTTGGCACGTCAGGAAAAAGCAGGAAATGCAGAGCACAAAATGTGCAACGTGCAGCCGCTGTTGCACATATTGACCGTTGTTATCATGCCACTTCTCCATTTGTGTTTAGAGATAAGTGAAAGAAATACACGCATTGAAAACAAACGACAACAACACAAGCCATCATAAGCAAACATTTATTTGTGTTCATATGAAGCAAATCTAAATCCTCAAATTTGTTCGAATTGTTCATCCTCCAGTGTCTTCTTCTCCTCTTCAATCAGGGCCCATTCATCTACAGAGTCTTCAGAGGCCTGAGGAAAACACAGATAGTTTGATTGTTTGTTTGGTAACTGACTGGTTGAAGAATTTCTGCAGTTCACTTGATCTCACCTGATCTAGTTCATCTTCTCCGGTTGTCATGATCACACCAGCATCTTCATTGTATTTAGATGGATTCTGCAAGAAAAGATTATTCAAGGCTTCTGTGTTATATTCAAATAAGCCTCGGCAGTCCAACCGACCGACCGACCGTGTGAGAGTACTAACCAGCTCGCCTTCATATGCAGGTACCATTCTCTCCATAGCCATGATCACCCTGAGAGGAGAAACAGTCAAGTGTCACATAATTGTTTTTGAAGGCCAATTCAGAGATTTATTTTTGACTCATCATATTAAAAATTTCACCTCTTATGGCATGAAAATATGATAGAATAAAGTGGTTGAATATTCGTTGAATATTATACTGGGGCTATTTTGGCCATTTGTGATTTTTTTTGTGTGATTATATTCAATATAAAAACATGTGGTGTCTACATTAGTGGCCTTCCAGTGTGAGATGTTCTCAAATAGTGCAAATATAAAATATAGATGATAAAATCGAGACAAATCAAAGTATATAAAAATGTCTACATAAAAAAACCTGCCCTAACTTTTCATATATTTCTTCATGTGACGAAAACAACAATGATATTGATAAATGCATTGCCTGCATACCTCATTTTGCGCATACAAAAAATATTTTTATCCATCATGTATATGATGATATCTAAAGTTTTACTTGGTCTATCAACATCAAAACATTAAACCTGAATAGAATGTAAAGGAGTCATTAGATTAAAATCCTGAACATTTAGCACTGACATCATGTGTCACCTCCCCATCACATATTTTTCAAGGCATCAGAATTAAACAAAGAAATAACTCACACAGACTTGTCTTCATACAATCTTTGCCCTTAAAGAAAAGAAAATAATGTTATGTATTTGAAACAGAAAGGGACTATTTCCAGATAATAACAGAACTAAAAATCTTGAAGAAATATGTGTTCTCACTGTACACCACTCCAATTCCACAACAAATGGAGACCAGAAGAATCACGAATGCGAAGCAAACAAAGACAACTGCCACTACCAAGAGAGGAAGACGATTCAACACTGAAAGAGCAGGAACAAGAAGAATGAAACAGCTGTATCATCTGTAAAAAGGGATGTGTTACTTTACATTTTACCACCAGCAATGAATCAACGGTACCTTCTTTATCCGAATATATACTCCTGCTGCTTATTGCGGTGGCATTGTCAAAGATGTTAGACACTTTACAGTGATACGTCCCAGCACTGCTTCTCCCTACAGACAACATGAGCACTGATTGCACTGGAGGTCGGTCGTACACAGCGTAGAAACCTCCTCTATTATCTAGTAGGGTGTCATTAAGGAACCACTGGTAATATGGATGAGATCCTCTCTCCACCGTGCAGTAAAACACCAGGCCGATCACAGCATAGTCCTCTCCAACATGAAAGTCATACTCCAATTTCACATGCCCACCAACTGAAACTGATGGAGACATTATAGATTGATCAAAGAGAATAAAAGAATGAACATTACAAAGAGAAGTCTACATGAGAGTCGTGTTTCAAACAAAGAACATGCCAACTTCGAAGGGAATCCAAGGACTGTATACAATCCGGTCTGTGTTATTTGCCTGGCACTGGAGTTTTTCCATTTGCTGATCCAAGATCACTGGAATCTCAAATTCAGCTTGTCTGCCATCAGTCTTCACACTTCCATGCAGCTCTAAACTGTTGTAGAGCGAAAAAGTGATAGGTGGAGTCCCTTTTCTTGATTCACAGGTAACTACAGCAATATAGTGGAAATCTTTCTTTGACAAGGTGTAGGAGATGTCAGGGGCGGACACCAGATCTGAGGGAACAAGATGGAAAAAGGTGTTATTTTTACTAAAATAGCCAACAGAATTACTATGGATATGGCTAACCTTTAACGGTGATCAGAAGCGTTGACTTTTTGCTGTAGATTGTTCTGTTGAAGTGGTTGGTGGCTTCACAAGTGTAGTTGCCGCTGTAATCTGAGGTGGTTCTGAGGGTGACAGGTTACTAGTAACTTTCTGGTTCCTCGTTTGGAAAAGTCATATTTGTTGATGTTGAGACAAATAAGCCATAGTTAATACAGACAGAAAGCATGTTTTATCAACCCTGCAGTTACACTCCTGCAGTCAGCTATCATCCACCACCTAGTACCTCCCTATGTTTATGTAGGCACCTACTAACGTACAGAATAGTGAGCAAATAGATGATGAAATAAATAGCAACAGCACTAACAATCATCTGAACAATGCAGCATTGAGCATATTGTTTCAATGGGACTTTACAAACCTGCTGATCATAAGATTGTTGTTTGAAAGATGAAAACCAGGAGACTGAGTGATGGGCTGACTGTTCAGCAGCCATTTGTAGGACACATCATTTCCAGCCTTAGTTTCACATAATAACTGCAGCTCCTGCCCCTCAAAGACCTCCTTTGAACCCGATTTAATTTTAATCTGCGCACCCTCCACTGGCACTGCAAGACAAACAAAGCAACAAACTGGATCTTGATCTTATTTCAAACTAACAGTAATCTCCAGAAAGTCCAGAAAGCTGTGCTGTAAGTAAAGATCTACTGATTTTTCACAATCAGCACCTGAATAATCTACCTTGCTTACCAAAATAATAATAATAATTGTAATGATGTTCAAACACAATATTTTTGGTATTGCATCAAATGTCTTAACTATTACTTAGAGTTTCAAGCATGTAAGGATTTTGGGTTTAAGGTCTCTAGAGGATCCAATTTTTTAAACTCGATCATTTGTCTTTCTCAGTTTAAACTGCATCTCTATGGGTTTTCCTCTGCAAATTTGGTTTATTCATACTCTAAAGTTCCCAGCTGCATATGTTAACCCTGTGATAGGGTATACCCTGCCCTCACATAGTGTCAGCAGGGAATTACTGCAGCAACCCTGAACATGGTGCAACTACTGGATATAAATATTTTCTCCAGTAACATAATTATCTATCTTAGCTGTATGTTAATACTGTTTAGAGACTGTAGTAAATTTAGTAAAAGTAAGAATGATAATCTTTTAGTTTAGCATCATTTATTATTAGTATCACAGTCACCTGTATTCATTACGATAAAATGGTGATTATGTTGAGTTTTAGCCACGCTAGTAAGTTTAGCTGGCTGCCTACTGTTCATTCTGATTTCTATCAGTTTTTCGGGGAGAGACTAGGTCAGAAAAGCAGCTTCAAAAACAAAAGATAAGTGCACCATAGACAACATTAACAGGTTGAGACAAATGTTGCATATCATCACAAAATAGTATCTACTTAAGATGTGGACTTATACCTTATATTAATATGGTTTTAGGTGGATTTACAAATATAAAAGCAAACAGTGATTGTTTTGTGTTGTATTAAAAAAATAACATATCCCTGGAAATAAAGAGACTCACCTACAACTTTCAAGTAGTGTACATTGCTGATAGTGGACTCTATGTTAGAGTTGTTCTGTGCACTGGCCACACACTCCAGTTCGCCATCATGGCCAGGTTTGATTACCAAGAGAAAGCTACCCTCCGTCTCCCCGTCCATCAGGGAGTATTCTCCCAACAACCTGATATTATCCCCCTTCCTAAAACAGGTTGATATTAGAGAATATTTCTGTCATCACTTAATGCATTTTGGTGCAGTAGTAAAATTTAATGTCCTAATACTCACTTAAATAATTTCAACAGAACAGTTTCATTCTCTGGGTATCGATGCAGTTCACATGTCATTTCTACGATCTGTTTGACCAGAGCCTGTGAAGGGCCAGACAATTGTGGTATCCCCAGAAGTGACTCATCTATACGAAATAAAATAAAACAAAAGTGCACAAACACTCATTATAAAAACTCACAATCTACAAAATACTTTATATTAACATTATATATTCATTTATTATGCACACATTTAAATAGTACAATTGACTTACTGCTGCCCTGGCCACAGAGGCACAGTCCTGTAGAGAGGAAGAAGAAAACAGTTTTAAAGTCTTAAATTGTGAGATGCATTGTGTATCATGGTGCATTTTGCATTGATCAGCTTACCGAGCACGACCACAAACAGGAAACCAGGCATTCTTAAAAGAAAATCTATTGTCTTTAACGTAAAACTTCAAATGTGATCACGTCACGTGCAGTGCAGGAGTTCTGAGCGTTACTACAGGAGGGTTGAGGTTGGGGGGAAAAAAAATACACACACTTAGGAAATGTGCAAATAACTGATAGCATTACACTACACCCCACTGACGTACCCTCCCTCTCTGTGAAAGTCACAAGATTAATTCATTTGCCCAAAAAACAGCTGTCACAGTGTTGGGTGGTTGACAAGCATTATTTATTTCACTGAAACAAAACCCAATGACATTCAAATTAAAGACTTTTTTTGGGAAGAAAAAGAAACACGACAGTATACAGTAGTTTTGCTGAACAAATATAATTTCTCACTCTTTAACTAAATGTTTCACCAGTTTCTTATAAGTAACAGAACCTGCAGAACAACAACAACAAAAAGCTATACATTTGATCTGTATGAAGAGGTGATGAGTTTCATCAGAGGCGCAGGATCTTTTGACTGTGTTATACTGTGATCTCTGTGGTCTGAAAATAAAAAGAAAGGAAATTATTGTCTGATTAAAATTTGGGGGATTTTTTGCATGTCTACAAGCAAGAATGAAATTCAATAAAAATTATAATTTCTACAAAATGTCTTATGTACAGGAAATGCCCCAAAAAACTACTGAGAAAATGCAAGCAATGAAAAATCTGTACCAATCAGTTGTGTACCACCTAAACACACTTTAAACACCAAATGAATGTCCTCAGAACTCAGCTCTCCAATAAGAAATGGTATTAATCCCAAAGACATGCACAAATATATGACAAGTATAATGTAATTAGTAATTACAGATATAAAATCATTGTGTTGATGTGCAGTCTTGTGCACTGTTTTGTTTTGTTTTGTTTTGTGTTTTCTTGATCTGTATACCTGATTCTGTACATCACAGTCAAAAGAAGTATCTGCTGGCTTTGCTCCTGTGTGGGACGTGGGTGCAGTCAGAGGAAACGCCTCAGAACTAGGATGGGAATGAACAACCAATGTCGAGCTGTCTGGTTTGAGGTACTGAAACAATAAACTTTCTTTGGTCCAGTCATGGAAAACTTACTTTGTCGTAGAAGAGCGGTTGTGAGCTGGAAAAAAGAAATGAGAGGTTGGGAGATGAGAACGTTTAACATCAATTCAGTTACACTTTTTTCACATTATCACTCATCGTACACAGACACACACCTCGGTTGTAGTCAAACATCCTGTAAACGCAGAATCCACCAAGTGCCATCATCAGAACAAGGAAGCAGCAGAAAACTATAGCAATGATCTCAATGGAAGACAGTGAAATCTCTGCAGAGAAGGGACAAGGCCAGTAAAGAATGACATACTACAAAGTTAGCATGTAAGGCATTTAAAAATACAGTATGTGAATTTTACTTGGTGGTGTGTCAGTGTAAGATGTTGCTGGAGGTGAGGAGTAAAGAATCATGTCTAATTAAAAGTAAAAAAAAATATATGGTGTATGTGGTGAAGTGTGTGAAGTCCCTGTACAAAGAAGACAATTATAGACCAGTCAATATGTCACCTGTGACTTGAACCAGCACAGCTTCACTGACCACCCAGGGCCCGGACTCGTCATAACTGTCCCTGACCCTGCAGCGGTAATACCCACACTCCTCTGGACCGAGCTCAGTGAGGACAAGGGTTTGTCTGTGGTCGGAGAGGACAAAATGTGGCAGGACGGGCTGAATGTGAGAGTCCACACGTGTCTCAGAGGGAAGGACAGAGTCATTGAAGAGCCAGGAGATGTAAGGGAAAGTTCCCCTGGAGATTTGACAGCTCAGCCTGGCGGCGATGAGTTTAGAGTCGGCTCTGTAGAGATATTCCACCTCTACTTTTGCATCACCTCCAACTGGGACTGTACAAACAGTGAAGAGAGAGAATATTAATGTAGAGGGAAGATAGATAATCACATACAGACTCATCTTTTCTGCATGTCTTCATAACTCATACCCACTTCCAGTGTCACAGGTTCACTCAACAACTCCTTCATCTCAGTTTTCACCCGACACTGTGCCACTCCCATGTCCTGCCCGGGTTGCAATTCAACAGGGAACCAGACAGTGAGGGATTCAGTTGCTGTGATGGATGCCTCTTCATTGTCACCCATTAAAAGGGAGAAATTGACTGGAGGACTTCCTTTTGTCGACCAGCAGGTAACATTTCCTTGATAACTTGCTCCCTCTTTGGAGATGGAGTAAGAGATCTTTGGTTTTGATACATAGGCTGATGGAGGAATGAACAGGGATAAAGATGAAGACAATCTCAGGGAGGTGCATAAATCAGCATTAGACATGGGTAACTTTTAATGCTACAGCATACAGTGATACTTTAGACTATAGTGTGCCTCCAACAGGTGACATGGCGTTTCAGTGTTTAGAGCTGTCTCCTCACAGTAAGAAGATTTTGGGTTGATCCCGGGGTCTTTTTGCATGTTCTCCCTATGTTTGTGTAGGTTCCCTCTCATAGTTTACAGAATGCCTTTGAAGAAACAATGAAAGAAATATTTTTATTCAGCCTTTGAGGGAGACGGCTTGCCCAAAATCCACATTAAGTCCTGTGACTAGGATCCAAAATCTTGCAGAAGTCCTTCCCAGAAAAATGGAGGTAGTTTTGGAGGGATTTATCCATCCATCCATATGCTATGCCACTTTTCTTTTGAGGGCTGCAGAGGATCTGGAGCCAATCCCAGCTGAGGTGGGATACACCCTGGACAGGTCATCAGTTGCTTACATTTACATCTATGGGCATTTTAAAGTCCCCAGTTAACGTAACCTATACCTCAGGACTGTGGGAGGATACTAGAGTTCTTGGAAGACACAGGCACAGTGAGAACATGCAACAACATTGCCCTTATTGTAGTACTATACCATACTATAAGAAAGTCAGAGGATCACTTATGTTACGTAGGAAATCATCCTGTGTCATCCTCATCAAATTTTAGGCAAATCTTTTCCATAATTGTTGAGATATTTCAACCTGTCCCAAATTAGTGGAACAACCAACAAACCATCCAGAGCACACTGTGAGTTTAAAACAGCCAAATCTTTTTGATGATATATACCTTTGACTGTCACCTGGACCTCTGTGCTGCCCGAAAACCTCTTGATGTCCCCCAACATGGACCAAGCCATGCAAGAGTAGCTCCCAGCATGTTCTGCAGTCACCTTCTCCATCACTAGCTTGTTCCCAGTGAGGTGGAAAAGGGGAGAGGTTAAAGATGTTACTGCCTTTTTGTTGAAAAACCAGGTGTAGGAAAGGTGGGAGCCCCGGCTGACATTGCAGTTCAGGATGATGTTCTGTCCCTCGTATACGACCGGCGGGGAGGGCTCAGAGATTATTCTGGTGTTTGACACTGGAACTACACATCAGAAAATTATATATGGTTAATGAAGAAAGGTAGAAAGAAGAAAGAGGTAGTTTGAATGTGCTTTTGAAACAGCTGGTGTCTGATACTCACTGACAACACTGAAGTCGATGGTTTTGCTGACTTCTGTGCTTCCTTCAGACATCACCTTGCATTGGTATTGCCCCGTTGATGCTGAAGTAACCTTCAAGATGAATGATACTTGTTGCCCCCCTTGGAAATCAATATTTGTGTCGACTGGGACACCATCCTTCATCAGCTTGTAGGTGACTGGCGGAGAGGACTTAGGTGAATTGCAGCGGAAAGCCACCCTCGTGCCAAGGTAGGCCCTTTCAGGGCCAGTCAGGACTGGTTGAGACACTGTTCCACCTTAAAACATGAAATAATAGAAACAGCTTGGCTGGATTTTTAAAATGTAACTATAACCAGTTTTAAAGAGAGTAAGAACTCTCATACAATTATAATTGAATGAGTGTTATGATATTAGAAAGTTTAACAATCTCCTGAAACAACACCACTATTCACCTTTACTGTGGAGGTTATTTATATTCAAAAAAGACAAACAAAATATATCACTAAACTGAGCCCCATATCTTAAGTAACCCTTCGACAAACTTACTTATCTTGATGAACAAACTTGCCAGAGCTGAAAAATATCAACAATACATCGCTGTAAGAATATTGAACCACTGAATTACACATTTATGTTGCAGTTTCAGATCTAATTAAACAGACTCACCCAAAATTGGCAACAAATGAAGAGTCGGTTGATTCTTCATAACAGTGTAACTATGTATTACTATGTATTTATCTTTGTCATGTTTCTCCAACTTGACTTTATGTGTGTGTTTCTAAGGGTGTATGCATGTGCGCCCGTGTGCGTGAGTGTTTACGTGTGTGTCGGGTAGGGTGTTACACGTGTGTTGCAAGCAGATAACATTTGATTCTGCATGTTTTGGTTTTTTGGGGCGTGTGTCAGGCTGTACACAAATAAAGTTATAACTTTAATATAATAATTTTTAAAAATGGACAAAACCACAAATACTTTAATAAACATATCTGAAAACATTTACAGTCACTTGGAAACATGTAAAGTGACATCTTGAAACATATAAACTACAACTCTAAATATATTCATGTTACAATGAAAAAAAACATACATTACACAAAACATTTTACATAAATAACATACATTACACAAACATTAACTCACTAACATCCAACATAAAATAATCCTAAACAAAATAAAATAAAAAGAACAACGGATCTGAAACAACAAAGGACATGTAGATGAACACACTGTAAACCTTTGACTTTTTATCTTTGAATATCACACAGCTGTTCTTTAATGTTTTGTGAGCAGGGCACTTTCTGGTCTCCAGGGCAAACAGGTTTGAAGGCAGTTTGATGACTAATCAGTTCATATGTGTGGAGGAGAGGTCTTTCAGTGGACTTTGGGGGGCCTCTCCCGTGGCTACAGGACAGACTCTGTGTTTGTCCTTCTTATGTCTGAGCATTGTGGCGTGCTGCTTCACCAGGAAACGCTTATCTGAACAACTCTGTGAGGTGAGACAATCAGAATCATACACATATTTAACATGTAAACAACTGGCTGTACCTAAAATATCTCTGAGTCTTCTTTCAGTAGCTGTATCTAGGTATTGAAACTGTTTGGTGACGTGACTGACCATAACCAGGATGTCCTTTAGTATTTCGATAGCCTTCTGATTGGCTCGTCCCCGTGACACAAATGAGGTCAAGATTATGCTGAGAAAACGAAGAGCAGCAGCGTCAGTTCAGAGTGTGAACGCCTCTATTTTAAGAAGCTTTTGTTTTGCTTCTCATCTTTTGTACTTACATCTCAGCTAGTATGAGTGGTATGGCAAAAGCCTCAGAGGTCAGGTAGTGGAGTGTGCTCTGTGCCAGGCTGGGTAGACTGTCCACACACGTTCCTGTCACATTAAACACAGTTTCTCCATTTCTAAATGGTCCACAAGAAGATCTGGAAAGGAAACAGCCCGAACCAATTAGGGAAATGTACAGCAAAGAAAAGCAAAAATGACAGAGACAGTATATGCGTGTGTGTGTGTGTACATACTGGACAATGCTTGTAGGGTCGACTTGCTGGTAGATGTCAAAGCCCAATGTAGTTGTGGCTATGAGGAGAGCGAGCAGCAACATGAAGTGGAATAAAACAGAAGAACTGGAGGCTCGAAACATTCGGTTCTTTGCAACGGAGCAACGCAGGACCGTGAACTGAACGGAATGAGAGACAGAGAGAGACGTTAGTGGTGATGACAACTGAAGAGCAACACAACAAAAAAAAGAGAAATTAAGAGTATTGAGTGTGGATGTTTATCTTACACCAACAGAGAAAGTAATTTAAATAATTGACATAGTATTTTAAGTTTAATGTTAGATGTTCTGTAAATTTTTATGTAATTGATTTTCTAAAGGTACAGAAACTTGAAACTTGTTTCAAAAAAGTGAGAGAGATGAGCAGTGTTTTTGAGACCTTTTCAATGTACAATGTGGCCACCAGTTTTACAATTCCTATCACAGGCAGCAGGGGGCAGTAATAGAGTCCAACCCAGGTCACTGTCTGACTCTCCACAAGATCCAGTACATTGAACGGGATCAAGAAGCTTTGTCCCCCCAACATACGGGCCACCACAGATGTAGGCCACTTCTCCTGCACCAACCTATAAATAACACAGAAAGATATAAAGTGCATGAAATAACTTGTCCTTCCTGACTACAGTGGACATCACAAGTATTTCATATTCAAACCACAATGTTTAGTAATACATAAATAGAAAACTGGTTAAGAGCCAAACCTACTTCCTGGGGTAGATGAAAAAAAAAGCGTAGAAGAAAGTGAAAATGAAGTCGAAAATACACATCTTGTACATCTCTCTGCCGAAATGGTTTTCCCTGCACTGATGTAAACAAACAGTCAAATGAGAAAGGGGATTATAAACACACAACCACACATAAATATAAAAACACACTGGTCTTGAAAATATAAATAAAAGACAGGTTACAAAGTCTCATTAAAGCTCAGCTCTGGAATTAATTAATCTCTCAACTCACTTGCTTATGTCTTGTTGTTGTGAAAAGGAAAACTAAGTAGATCCCCAGTGCAGACAGCCTCAAGAAGACACTCCTGAAGAAAAGACAGGGTGAATCTCTGAAAGAATGTGTGTATTATAGGATTTTATAGGTTTATCTCCCCATGCAGCTCACCTCACAAGTGTTACGTTCACCTGTGTGGTGAAAGAGTAGTCTTCAAAAGCTGAGATCTTACAAAAGACGTGAGGGAGGAACATGTTGACAAAGGTGATGGCGATGGGAGCAGAATACTGGACAAGCAGATTGATCAACCAGTGGTACTGATTCTAAGAAACACAGCGTGGGTTGTTAGACACTGAAAGCTTTACTTGAGCAAGATACTGAGCGACAGATCCTTACGTCACACTGAGATGCTTGTGTGGCGTAGAAGATGAGGAAGAAGGCTCCACCCAGCATAGACACAACTAACAGGTTGAGGATAAACCTGAGCAGGTAGAGACGCACCCTCTGTCCAAGTGTCCTCTGAGCCGCACGCTGGGAGAAACTCTGCTCCTCCAGGAACAGCTAAAGACGCACAGAGACTTTGACAATGAGTTGCGTCCATTTATATTGCACTTTTAACTTGGACACTGCAAACATTTTGTAAACACAAGCTCTCTTTTAACCACCAGACATACTGAGATACACTTGATGTACTTGTCTCTCCATAGGTATTTACATGTGTAGGTGTACATTTGTTTTATGAACAACTGGAAATGGGATTGGAAAATCTTTGGTCATCCATTGGCAGAGGCTGGTGAATACCTAAACTCTACTGCTCATTCAGGCTTTAGCAGCAATTTTTAGATTCATCTGATCCAGATGTGACAGGAGTCTTGACATCAGCTGCTGATCTCACCTTGGTCAAAATGGGAAAAGCCAATGGCCAAAGGATGACATAAGTAAAATAAAGAGGGAGATGAGAGACCTAAAGCATGTTTTGGGTGGCTCCAACTCATAGTGTCTGCCAATATACTTGTCACTGCAGCATATCTTTTGGGTGAGCCAAAGTGACGTCAGCAGCTGATCCCAAGACCCCTGTCACATCTGGATATGCCAAAAGTTTCTGGCACGGTAGGCATGTCTATCAGTGATCTGGGTGTGGAACAATGACTTTGTAATCAACTAGTTCCTTGCAGTTGTTGGTCACTGAAGCACTGCTGGGGCAACAAATCTGATGGTGGCCAGAGTCTAAATCCAGAATCATTAGCACATTTCAGCACATTCTTAAATACTTTGTACACATGTTCTATATTTCTTTATTATATCTGCATAAAGAAAATGAAAGATAAATATGTCGGTCTTTAAAGCACTGCTAAAACAAAACATGTGGGGGGTCCCTACAACTTTTACACAGTACTATATATATATATAAAAGGATGTATATAAAACAGTGTTTATATAATTAAGATAACATCCTGTCAGTAGCTGTGTTAAGGTAACTTGAAAGTGTTAATGCACCTTGAAATCATTGCTGATGAAGCCATGTTTGAGATCTGCTGCCGCGGGGTCCTGGATGGTGAAATCCCAGCCACTGAAGATCTTATAGCTCACATTCATACTGTGACGCTTCTCAAGTATCCAGGTATGCTTGTAGCTGACCATCGTCCTATCAGAGACGTTGACAGATAAAACATTTTAGGACGTAAGACGTAAGACAATTAATTTGTTGCACATGTTATTACAGACTACTGACTTGCGAACCACCATGATGACACTGAGGATAAGGATGGTGAAGATTCCAGTGAAATAAAGCAGAGGTGTATTCAGGCATCGAAAATTCAGGGAACCACGTGTATAAAAACCAAAGAAGACTGGAGAACGATCCAGATAGCCCTGTAGAGGGAAGAGGAAGAACCTAAATAGGAAGAAACAAAATGAAAATACACAACACATACACACAAACACTTACCGATCCCATGAAGAAATCTAAAACAGAGTCATTGCTCCCAAATGTCAAAGTTTCTGAAAAAAAAAAAAAAACACAATAGTGTATTTTTAGCAGCATCTACATCCAGCTGTAGTAGATTAATCTGTTACATTTACAGATCACTCACCATTGCTGCCCCTGCCAAAAAAAGTGGTTGGCCCCACAATGAAACCCCAGATAAGAGCACTGAGCAGGAGGTTGACGAAAATAAGATATCTGATAAACACAAAATAGGACTTCACGCCTACACCAAACCTGGCTGGGAACAGATCAACACTCAACATTAGGACTTTAAATTGTGTGGTGGAGTGAAGTTATATAGTGACTAAATTAAAGCATATTTGCTACTTGGATGTGACAGTACATTACTGAATATAGTGTTTCGTGACAAACTTTTCTTACCTTCAATGGTGTGCAGAGTGTGCTGCCATGGCAACATGCTTGATAGGATACCAACAATGTGTGCCGACACCCTCTTCCTGTTGATGCTCTGGCTCCGCCTCCAGGATTCCCAACAACCAATATTTCTGATTTCCATGTTCCTCCTGTCCCTATTTAACAATTTAAAAATAATATTTAATGAAATCCTTTTTATCTTATCTTAAACCCTTCACTTGAAACATTAACGTGATATTTAATCAAAAATAAACCTTCAAGCAATTAAATATTTAAGGCCAGCAAAAGACTATATCATCTGGAGGGTTCAGATGTACATTATATTGATTCTGGATGTATTTTTTCCAGAGTCTGTCTCACAAACTGGAGGTGTAATGAAATGTGTGGGTGTTTACTTTGTGCAAAATTAAGGAGGTGAAACAGGAACTTAAGACAACGCTGCAGCGGACAAGTGGTCATGGTTAAATTAAAAACTTGGAAATTGCGAAAGAAAGATTGTGTCAATAATTCAGATAATCAGCATGACACTTCACCATCTGTACACTGTGTTGCATAACACCAATGTTAAAAAATACTCAGATGAATGTGGTGGAAGCTAAAAGATACCAAGTGGTAACTTTAATGTGCTCGACAAAACTTGCCTCATCCTTTGTGTGTATATATATACATATATATATATATATATACATATATACACACACTGCCTGGCCAAAATAAAATGAAGTTGCCGTCTGATGAAGTGATGCACCCATCACGCCCCTGACTAATGTACCAGCCTGTGGGTTCATCAACATTATGTGCCTAAAGAATGAGGTCAGCTGACTACCTGAATATACTGAATGACAAGGTTATTTTTTCTTCCCTGATGGCCTGGGCATATTCTAGGATGACAATGCCAGAACTCATCAGGCTCAAATTGTAAAAGAGTGGTCCAGGGAGCATTAGAAATCATTTTTACACATGGTTTGGCAACCACAGAGTCCAGACCTTGACCCCACTGAGAATCATTGGGATCACTGGACAGAAATAAATCTTGTGACACTGGAGAAACTTATCGAAACAATGCCACAGCGAATGCGCGCTGTAATCAAAGCTAAAGGTGGTCCAAATATTAGCGTGTGACCTTTTTTTGGTGGCAACTTTTTTTTTGGCCGGTCAGTGACTGTGTCTGTTTGGGTCACATCAGGACACTGCTGCCTGTCAAGAGACTTGGTTTGTAAACAACATCGGGTCACTGACATGTGATTACAAGGAGAAGTACTTTCTTCCTTTGGGACATTGCCGTGGAAACATGCATTAAAAGTTGTGACGTCTCGTCTGTTCAGTTTCTTTGCAAATGAATTTGTTTGGATCCACAAGTTAAAGTTCCAGTCCTTTTTTTTTTTTTTTTTTTTTTTTTTTTATCAGACACCTTCTGGTTAAAATGCATTTGCAGTCAGGATATTTCAACCTTTATGTTATTTTCAGAAATTAAATTCCCAAAAAGAAATGTTTTTGTTTGTTTGTTTGTTTGTTTTTTACATTAATGAGTGTTTGAAATGTCCACTGTTAAACTGTGAACAAACAACAAATATCTCTTGAAGGAAACACTGACTGTGGACAAGTAACAGCAGAATTTGAAGCATTTTTGTTATTGTTGCTGTTTTGTTTCGTTTTTGTAAAGGGAAGTAAAAATATAAACTATTCTCAAAGGTTTTTATGACTACAAATGCGAAGCATGATTAAGTGAATAGGAAAAAATATATACGCTCTTTGTCTAGTAGCTTTTACACATGGATTACTGCATAATTGTCTTAAAAGGAACTGAAATTATGATGTGGTCTCCAGTAAAATGGTCAACATATGTTAATATATGCAAACCTTTAACATGGTGTCACATTAGACATTAATTGCACTGGTTTACACACCACGCAGATTGAAAACAGCTGTTTAAAGTGTTTAATACATGCAAAACTAAGTATTTTAATATGCGAGTGAATAAAGCTTCACTTTTTTATTTAGTTGCATAATTACCACGTGACAGCATGTTGAATTAAGATGTAGACAGAGAAGGAAGTGGGTTGGAGGAGTGTGTAATTAGGTCTCCCACCTGGCATCTCGCTTTGCCTGAATACACATGGCCAGGTTCCTGAGTGGCTGCGTAGACGTCTTGTCTTTGAGTCCTCTGAACAGGTGGCCATCGCTGTGTGTCTGCCTGGCCTGTGTGCTGCTCAGATAGGTCTCATACTCTTCGCAAGAGCTCTGATTGTTCTGCTGGGGCTTGCAAGCTTGGATGCTGGGCAACTGGTCAAATATCTCCAACTGATAGTAATTGCAGGAGTCCAGTGACGAGGTGGAATGAGTACTCTCCTCTGTGATGAGAAAGAAAGATTTCCTGATTGTTGCACAACCATTTCTGAGCACAGACATTTGGTTACAACTAACGATTATTGCATATTTGATTGATATTTGATGATATCTTCATAAAATAGCATTGAATTTTTACATCTAAGAAGCTGCAACCAAAAAGTTTGTCATATCTGTTTGGAAAATTTTTCAAACAAATGTTCAATTACCAAAACAATTCAAATTAATTTTCTGTCAACTGATGGATCCATTTATTTCCTACGTGTTCCAGCTTCTGTACCAAACCAAGTCATAGACCGTTCAAACAAAATGTTTGAACAAAAGTAAAGAGCTGATGTTTAGATTAGTTTCTTCTGAGCATTAAAATCAAACATTATCCTGGTCTCTTTCCTGTACATGTGAACCAAAATCATATCATATCACACGGTTTCCAATATCATGTCGGACGATTTACATGTAGTTTTGCATGTGGTCTTTTTGTCACATTTAGTAAACTCTAAGTAAAGGAACAGTATATGTTATTCTCTGTAACATTCCCTCATACTGAATGTACAGAGACAGCGTTGAGCGTGTAAATATATCAAGATGATAAATGCAAAAGAACAATGTGATAAGTTTTGATTACCTGACAAAAGTCTCATGAAGTTGTGCTCCTCCATTTCCTTACCCTGAACTTCCGCTTTAACACAACAGCCCTGTGTCTTTCACTTCTTATAGATAGCGTATCAGTAAGGCCAAAGTCAAAATCAAGGGTTTACACCCAAGCCGCACATGAAAATACTTAAGTTACTTCCGCAAGGTGCACCAAACTATGCTGCTTTTTGCAATTTGCATCAACGTCAGTGAAAACCTCTGAGTGGCTGCTCTGTAATAAGAACTGTTCCTCAAGCAGTTTTGGTGTGTCTCAATGTGTAGCAGGTGGAGCTGACGTTAGAGACGTCCACACACAAACAAACTGCGACTGAATTTGACTGTTTAAAGGAAACCACACAGCAGGATGTAGTGACGAGCACTGCACTGGTGGCTTAAAATATTGCAGATAGTTTCACATCACAAGAAAATATGTCCACATGTACACACTTGTTGAAATGTTGAACGTCATAATAAAATGAGAACAGCAGTTTAAAGGTTCAGACTACTTTAAATGACAGTTACACAGACAGTATAGTTTTTCATGACATATTTACATTTTTATTATTGAAGTACCATGTAAAAATTTAATCTAATCTTTTTTAGTTGTTTTGAGAAATCAAACCCAGTGAGGAATAATATTAAATACACACCTGTTTTTAAATTACAAACTATAACTCTTGATAATTAATTCATTTTCCAGTGATAATAAAGTATCAGTTTGACGTGTTTTCCCTTACCTGTATTCCAATTAATCAGGTAAATAGTTGTCATCTTTTTTTTTTTTTTTTTTTTTTTTTTTTGCAGTTTATACAAGATCGTATGAAGAAGACAAACTCGACTAGATCTGCACTTGGTTTTGTGGTGACTGACTTGTGAATCTAATGTATGGGATGATAATGCAGAAATGCTGCATCTCCTCCCACTTGCTTCACCACAAAGACATTTGAAGTTTCCAGTCAGTGCCATTTACCAAGAAACATGAACATGTGGTGGTTATTTTTTACGGCCTGTTTCTAAAAGCCTTGTTTGTTTCAATTCTGTTGACAGATAAGCAGTAGAGAATGATTCCCATATTTAACATAAATTAAAAGAAAGACAAATATCCTTGCATTTGACAAAGTAAGGATTTCTGATTAGGAGCAAAAAAAAAAAAAAAAAAAAAGGATTAAAAATATCGATGAGCCAACATAACTATATTGCTAAAACTAAGGGGGCGATTTTGGATTGACCTTCCATAGCATGACAAATGTCTTCAACTGGCAGATCTTTACAATATTTTCCACACTGGTCATATAATCAGCCTTTGTTTTTAACCTTTTGCTTCTGTGTGATGATGTTTATTTCCTGTGTGTCAGAATCTTAAGTGGTTGATCTACAGCACTGTAGCTGTACAAGCTCTTAGGCTTGTATCTTACCTTACTGTATTCATAATTGATGTTTTTATCAACTGTCAGAGTAGACTGTCCTGTATAAGTAGGTTATGTAAAGCTGCTCACCAGCTGTCTTCATTATATTGTGCTTGTTAGCCTATTTTTTCATTACATATGTATTGCTTAATGTAGACAAACACGTCTGGAAGGATGTCAAGAAGTGGACTATGCCATTGCTTGCCAACTCTGCGGGGGTGGATGTACTCTACCTCACCGTCAGTATAGGGTAATTCCGGTGATTAGGTTTTGTTATTTATCATTGAGACTGATATTAAACCCTAAATCAGGGTCTGTCGTGTGTGACTATAGCCTTATCTCCCGGTATATAGTCACACATGGCTGCTGTGTGATAAAACAAAAAGAAACCAAACACCCCTCTGACGCGATGGTTTCGTCTGACCGCAGTCCGGTGGAGCGTGCTTACGGTTTGGATTGAAACTCGCGAGTTTACGCTGTATGGGTTTGTCTGGCTACTGAACAGGTGAGTTAACGATTTAAACCGGGTTATTTACGTATTTTTCAACTGTCGTTTAGATTTTATTTAGCTCCCATTTTCTTGTTTTCAAAAAACAAAACACTCGTCACCTTTTAGATAAACTTTTAACCAACTCAACCAAACTCCAGAGGCAGGTTGACAACCCGCAGAGAGTTAGCAGTTGGTTGTCAGCGAGTTGTCAACGTTTAAGCTAGTTGGGAAAAAAAAAAAAACTCGAGAAGTCAGTACTTTTAAAATAAATCGCTGTCAGTTTGTCCCGCGAGGCTCTCAGCTGTTTGCTGATTCAGAAGAAAAGTAATGACAGTTTTAAAAATCCGGTGGATATATTGTGCAACGACAGAAGGTTTTGCGTTGTTTGTGTTCAGAAACCATTGTCAGAAATGTAGGTGCACGGATTTGACACATCAGTGTTTTAGCAGAGAGATTTCCAGTTGCTGTAACTTAGCCATCAGTAAACCTATAATTTTGTGTCCCTTTTTTCTCAATGTAGGCGGAGGGAAAGCGTCATCATGTCAGTGTAATGGGCCAGAGAATGCAAGCAATAACAGTGTAATTGTGTTAAAAAACAGCAGGGTTTTCTTAACTACATGCACATTTTCTTTCTTTTTGTAAGGCTTATTATAGCTAGTTGTTTTGTTTTTCTTTTACAACATTTCTGCTTCTTTTTTGTCAAACTTTTTTTTTTTTTTTTTTTAACCTCTCTCTACTTTCTTTCATAGTCCCAACCCCCACTTAATTTTCCTGGGGCAAACTGTAATGTCTAACTCAAAACATCAGGGGGTATTGAAATACAAGTCTACCATGTTTGCTACATTGGGTGTGTGTGTGTGTGTGTGTGTGTGTGTGTGTGTGTGTGTGTGTGTGTGTGTGTGTGTGTGTGTGTGTGTGTGTGTCTGTCTGTCTTGGTGGACCGTGTGTTTTCACACCCCTCCCTTCCTTTTTCCGATATGTTTTTGTTGTACATCAACTCGCTCTGACTTGTGTTTTCCAGTTTCATTCTCCATTTCAATGCTGCCTAAAACTGCACATAAAGTTAAACATAATGTGTGTTCATTGTGACTTGATTATAATGATCCTCTCGAAATCTTGCGGCTCTTGTGTGTCTTTTGTCCTGATTTGTTTCAAACTTTTTTGTTCCCTGCTGGTCTGACGCCATCCCATGCTTTGTTTCCCAGGATATATTATTTGGCAGACGTACAGCTCAACTCTAACCTCTCTGTCAAGCTAAGCTGACCGCTTGTCCCACTCCCACAATGTCATGCCTTGCCTGTACAGTCTCAGAGGACTCCTTTGGATATTAGTAATAACACAGACTCATTAGTCACACAGAGAATGACTCTACCAGGCAGTTTTGCCCAAAGCCTTTGTGTTTGTTTCTTTGCCCTACAGCAGTGAGAAAATGACATAATCAAAGTTATGTGAAAAGAGATCAACAGAAAGGGGTAAGTGGAACAGAAAACAGACACTTATGGGAATTGTAATACGACCCTGGAAACCAAAGATATTGAGGAAAGTATGTCTGACAGGGGAGTAAGAAAAAGAGCAGACGTGTGCGGCAGATTTTGTAGTAAGAAATGCCCGAAAACGAATGAATGTTGAATAACTATGAAAGAATGAATATTCAAAGCAGAGCCCTGCTTCATGTATACCGCTGATATCACGTTCGTTGGACCAGAACGGAAAGATTTCCATCCTAAACAAAAGTCTAGGTCCCTGGTGTCTAAAATACTGATGCGTAAATAATCAATAAAATATGCTCTCATTGTACGCTGTTATTCAGTCAGTGCTTTGCTTCCTTGCAGTCAGTATGACTGGACTCTGCTCTGTAAGTAACTTAGGGGGGAAATGAGCTAGCTGGAGGTTCAGCTACAGTTTGGTTGAAGGGGGACTTTTCTGACTTAACCAGATAAAACCCTGACATGCATTTTGAAAGGTTGCTGAATAGAAAGTTATGTGTAGTTTAGTTTTAATTACTGGATATCCGTGGGATCAGGTAGCAGCTCTGCTCCGAGCTACTTACTTAGGGGAAAGTACCTTTTTGTACAGTAACATATTAATTGTAATAAACCACGGGATAGGAGGCACAAAGTTTTGTACTTGTTATTCTGTTATTTATAGGAGAAGTTTCCAGTCACCTTTTTCTATTATGGGTGTATCTACACAGGAAGTGAATATAACATGTTTTGTAACTGAAACAGAAATTACAACATGTTATGTCATCAGACAAATTTTTAGGGGCAGGATTTACAGTTTTTTTTTTTTTTTTTTGGAGAGAAGCTGCTATTTGATCCAGTAGATATAGACTATTCAGATAAGTGGAAACTCACCTTTTAGCAGGCAGCGTTATGAAGCAGTCATGGCTCATATCCCTTCAAATAATTAACTATTATATAACTCCAAGTTGAAACAGAAAATACCATGAATAATTTTATGTTGGTTTTATTTTCAGGAAAAACAGTAATCTTAGATAAATGCTTGAGTTTGACTAATCAAGTGACTGAAATACCAGAACAATCACTGTATTTTGTAACTTTAAAGCTGAGATGGTTGAGAATATTGTATAGTCTTTAGATAGAGTCATCATTTACTCACCCTAAAACTGAATTAAACAGTAACTATCTGGTTAATGTCATATTACTCTCTGTGTGGATATATTTTCACATCAGATGATGTTGTTTATAGCCAACCATGATGTCCAAAGACCAGAATTTATAGTTTTATTCACCCACTGTCTCTGTTCTGCTCTGTGAAGGCAGGGTTGAATAAATCTGGTTTTATTAGTCACTAATGAATATCTGGATCCAATTTCCTCGAACTCCAAACGCTCCACTAAAGCTTTGTTTTATGATTTCTGTGGTTATGTTTTAAAACAACAGGATATGTCCTCTCTGGGTCTTTGATGGAAGTTTTACATGCAGTTGTTGCACATAACTGAGGATAGATTTTTGGACTGAAGTGCAGGCTTTTAAAATGCAGAGACTCACACTCACACACAGAGAAACCAACATGCTTCCTCCAAATCTCCCATATGACACAGTGACAATGCATCACTCTGTCTCTGTCTATGAATATTCATTTTACTGGTGACTCTGCACCATCTGACTCCGACCACAATCCTAATCACAAGCGGTGCCACAATGGAGCTCTCATGCATTTGGACAAAATGACGTAATCCTTTATGACAAGTCAAAGTCGTGAAGGCTTTGTTACCGTAGAGGCCAGTAAATGCTGACAGCTCGCAAAGAAAAGAAAAAAAGAAATGTGTTGAGGCTGAAAAACAGCTATTTGCTATATTAAAGTTCTTTCATGTGATACTAGGTGCTTCTTTTTTTTTTTTTCCTTATCGAAATACAGATCACATAGTGGTCACCGTTGTCACATAAACAGTCTCTTTCTTTCGCGTCTGGTTTCCATCAAAATGCAGTTAAAAATGTTGTACAGTACAAGCAGCAACACGACAAGCTCGTTTGAATTCCAAGAGTCTGCTGGCATTTTTTTTTCTCCTTATCTCTAACACACTCATAGCCCCGCCTTCCCTCTCTTATTTCCCACCTCTCTCTCTCTCTCAGGAGGAGGAATAAACACCATGGTGGAAGTGTAGTGCATGTCTGAGCAGGTGAGGGTGTGACCCCTCCCCGATTGGTCGAATAAGACACCGACGTCTCGGGCAGATCGAGAGCACCGGGGAAGAAGAAGAATGGCTCGAAGTGTTAACTTTGACCTGAACCACCCTCTCATTGAAGCGGGACTAGAGTAAGTGTCAGAGATCATATTTCCCTTGTTTGTTTGCAGCTTTACCAGAACTACTTTACATAAAGCGCAGGCGGTTACAAGAGGAACATTGGTTACAAAGTTTGCTGTCATCTTTGATGTCATGATAGAAAAGGGGAAGGTATGTCACAACGAACACAGTCCAGCCCGAGGTCTTTCATATGTAAAGCTCTAAATCCCACTCTATTGCCTTCACAGAAAAGAGGCATACCTGTTTGGTTGAACGCTTGTTTGAATATGTGTGAGTGAATGTTAACATTTGAAAACAGTGCCAGAGTGATTGGCTTTAACTTGACACTCCCTGTGCTCTATCTCTTTAAAAGTGCTGAACCAAAGGAAACTGGGCTGTTTATGTTCCTCTTGTGTGTCACAAAGACAAAACAGCCCAGTTGGCTTTGATTTAAATCTAGATAACCCCACAGGAAGAGGGTCACTCAGAAGGCTGTTTTGACTATACTTTTCAAAAATGAGTGAAAACGCCTTCATACTTTTTTCTTGGGTTGTTTGGATGCAGTTTCCTCCCCTGAGAGTCACAAACACTGTTTTTTATCCGTAGTCTTGTCAGAGAGCTTGAATCTGTCTTTGAAGCCACCCTAGACTGTATCGCCCTCTTTCATGTTTTTGCATCTGTCTTCATGTCTGTTTGCTCTTCTGTCAGGAGCCCAGTGGATGAGGAAGGTGTTCATGATTCATTCAACCAACTGATAGCAGAGCAGAGCCAGAATGGAGGACGGGAGGATGCCTACGAGCTGCAGCAGCTGCAGAGAGAACTGGACGAGGAGGACCAAGGTGTGTTTGACAGCTCATAGCAGTATAGTTATGTTTAATGTGTTTTTGATATGATTTAAGATGGTTAGCTTTGGATTTGAGTCCTGTTCAGTGGAATGATAAGTAATAAGAAATTTTAATTTTTTTTTTTTGATCTAATCTCAATAATGATACTGTAATATTCCTTAAATGCATTTATCTGGGTTTAAAATAAAAAAGCACTACATTTTTTAAGTTATGCTTCTTTTTATTTTCTTTGCTCACTTTAAGATTGGTCCTCACCAATAAATACTACATTTACACATGTCGCGTGTTGTTTGTTTTTTTTCCCAGACATTGTGCCCTACTTGGCCAGCCCTGGACATGATTACAGGGAAAGGAGGCAGGGACAGAGGGAGGCTGAACAGGCAGACGGTGAAGGGGTGAATTCTCTTATACAAGAACGCTGGTCTTCAGCCACCATGAAGATCCTCTCATCCATGCCCAGTCGCACCATCGGTGGGTCCTGCAGAAGTGAAAACACTGATGCATGTAGAAATACGATACATACAAAGAAATAGTGTCTAATCTTAAAGTACAGATTGTTTTTGGTATTACAGGCTACAAGAGTGAAATTTGCTAATGAACAAAAACAAACTGCTAGTCATGTTTGTGTAAAAGTTTCCTTTCAGGTAATGCTGCTGAGTAGTATGGCTTACTGAATTGTTATTATTTGTTATTATAAATGACAATAAATTTTAGTTTAGTGAATAATATGTGGTTACTGGGAACACTAGTAGTTATCATAGAAATACATCAAATCAACTTATTGTGTCAAGAGTAGTTCTCTTAGTAGAGTCTTGACATTTATCCCTGTCACACTGGTGCCATGCTGCACATGTTGAACTACAAAAGATCAAAACAAACTTGTTCCGGCCGAGCAGAGTTTCCTAGGGAAGTAGTTCGTGTGTCATGGCAGCGTCTGTGCCTGGTCCAGTGCTTCAGCATGTTGCCTCTACATGCTGAAGTTGCCTCTACAACTTTTGTGGTTTGGAAGAAACACAAGTTAGAGATAACAGTTTATCTGTCACTACTTTCCTTTTTGTTCAAAGCCACATTAAGTGTGAATTTAAATCTACATGTTAATTGACTGCTCTTCCGGGTCAAAAGGATTTTGTGGTTAATACTTAGATAGTTGATTTGTTGATGTTGACAGAATGTCTCCTTTCATTTCAAATGTAAAGTTTGGGTGCCTCAAGAAGATAAGATCATTTCAGAATTGACTGAGTGTCTGAAATATAAATGTTTGTGGCACTGATTCCATCTCCCTGATCTCTCTGATTGTCCTGTCGTTTCAGGTCGCAGCAGGGGAGCCATCATCTCTCAGTACTACAACAGAACCATGCAGCTTCGGAGACGCAGGCAGAGTCGACCCTCCATCCGAGACTTCTCTCGCTCTGCCAGACCGAGCATACGAGGCTACGGCATGGAGATGGACAGTGTCGACGCTGAAAGTGAGGAGAATCACCTTTACTTATCAGACTGTTCAGACATTAGATTATAAACCGATCTGTGATGTTTCTGCTCTTGGCGCCGTGTGTGTTACAGTAACTAAAAGGGAGCGTTTGGTAAACAACCTGCAGAACCTTTCAGTGGGCGACAGAGTCAGGATGCTCCGGGCAATGCCTCTCAGTGTGGCTGAGAAGAGGAAACTGAGGTTCGTGTTCTTGTTTTTCTTATATAGATTAATTGTGCTTGATTTTTTTTTTTTTTTAATGTATCAGTCTGAACTTCTCTTGTTGTTTCTCTGTCTACAGGAGGTCAGCACTTCAAAAGGAGCGACGCTCTGATTCCGGAAGCCGGATTCCCTGTTGCAGTCAGCTCAAATATTACATCATAATTGTAAGTCACACCAGCAGCAACAAGACGTTATCTGGTATTTCCTGTAGGTGTGTTGATGTTAAGGAAGTGTGATGCCCCTGTTGCTCAAGTTGCTCTGAGCATGAGTCAGACTCACAAACACTAAACCACAAACATATGTGTCTGGAATTCTCCTGTTGCATTGTGGGACATTTTTGTAAAATAGTAAAATTCAGTCAATGTTTCTTAAATGGCATTAACACAATATGAAAGTAAGCGATTGCTGATGTTGTCCTCTCATACTGTTTGTTTCTCAGGCTGTGAGACAGAGCTGGTACAGCTGGCTGTCCTTCTTGCACTCACTCCAGCTGTGGCAAGTGGCGTTGAAAAGAGTTAGTGGGCGTTTCGGAACTGGGGTCCTGTCGTACTTCCTGTTCCTCAAGACACTGCTTTTTTTCAACCTCTTCCTGTTCCTGGTGACGTGTACATTCTTGGTGCTGCCTCAGGCAGTTCATCCTCCCTTGCTGCCTGCTGGGAGAAACCCCTTCTCAGGACTAGAGCTCCTCACTGGAGCGGTACGTTGTGTGTTGTGATGACATGTTGAAGCGTCACCTCTTACACCATGAAGCATCAGTTTATTTCACCTGTCCATCTGTCCAGTTTGAGGAGAATGTGTACAAATTGTTACAAACTTTGAGTCAAGGAAGATCTAATTTTTAAAGATTTTGTTGGCCAAACATCAAGTTTTTAGGCTTAACTTGACAATTCAAGCATTAATTAACGAGTGAACTAGTCGACGGAAACATAAAATGTGAGGCGGTAGTTCTAGTTTTTATTTTTACGCAGCATTGAAGTTTCACTATCACTGTGAAAAATGATCATCCCTCCAATTCACCTGCTGAAGGGAAAAATTTCTCCTGTTCCTCTTAAATCTCACTTTTAAGATACTGTATTAAACTGTCACAACTAGTTTGGAACCAGCATACAACTTTGAGTGCGCGTACACTGAGATTCAATGAGACGTCTGGATTTTAATGCAGGAGAACAGGTGCAAGGTTTATAGAAGATTTGAATCATTTTTATGTAAATTAACTTGTGAAACAAGGTCTTTTTAAAGCAGAACATATCAAATACCTGACCATTTCATTTCAGGGCTATTTCACTGACACAGTGATGTACTACGGATACTATGCAAACTACAAACTGAACCGAAGCTGCCCAGTTAATGATGGAGGACAGAATTCATCTATGTCCAATGGAACCAGTGACTACGCACCAAAGTGCATGTTTTACAACATACCACTGGCATATTTCTTCACCATTGGCGTGGCCTTCTTCATCACATGTATCATCCTTGTTTACAGGTACAGAGAACTTGAACATGACAGGATGTAAATTATAAATATCTACATCTTTGCTTCAACCCACCTGTGATGTATCCTGATGCCTGTGAATATGTGATTTCCTCAACAGCATGTCCAAGTCATTTGGTCAAAGCTTCCGCATCGATAAATCTTACAGTATTCTGGCTATGAAGGTCTTCTGCTCCTGGGATTTTAAAGTCATTAAGAAAACTTCTGTCAAACTCATGTCTGAGAATATCTGCACCCAGATAAAGGTACATGTAAACACATCCTCCCCATCCTTGTGTCCATCTCTGGCATCAAATTAGCAGGAATGCGATGATCTAATAAGTTCTTCTTTTTTGTCCCTCCCTCACAATATCCCTCTTCTCTCTATTTATCTCACCCTTTGTTTCCCTCCCATTATTCCCTCTCCTTCCTTCCTCCGCCTTCTCCAGGAGCTGTTGGCAGAGGTGAACCACAAACATGTCAAAACCACAAGATGCCAGAAGTTGTGGCGACTGCTGGTCCAAGGCCTAGCATGGACTATTTGCATAACAAGCACCACTGGCTGCGTGTTTGGCATTTACTTCTTCTCTGAGTACATGCATGATGTGAGTTGGTGTGATTTCACAGTCCAGTCAAATTTTACTAGATCAAAATGCTCAGTGGTGGACACTCAGTCCTCCAACTGTATACGTTATTCTTTTTAATACAGTGTTTGCTATTGATCTCCTGCTGGCTACCATAGTTTATGTTGAACAGAACAAACTAGTTTTGTATAAAGTACCTGAAAGTCACACTTGAGTAGAAGTACAGATCCCTGACTAAAATACACTGACTTTGGTTAGTGTATTTTCAAGTAATGCTACTCAAGTAAATGTTGTAAAGTATCTAGTATCTATGACAAAACATTTAAACATAAGACATTCAAATACACATTCGAAAAGGGGTAAGAAGAAGAATAACTTATAAACTTCCAGCTCTTTTCTTTAAATGATAAATGACAATACCAATCTTCCTTGTAACTTGTTTAGATGTTCATGCCTGGAACTTATAGATAAATAAAATATATTCCTGACTTAAGTATGACAAATAATCTAATATTAAATGTACTTAAGTAATGAAGTTAAAAGTACAAGGGTTATTAGTTTATCCAGCACTGGAGTCTACAACAATCTTCATAGACAATGTCTTGAGTCTGAACAAAAGTATAAAAACTGTTCTTTTTTTCCCAAAATTTCTACTTGATATTGATACTTTTATGTTTCTCCATCCATCCACCCTTTCAGATGGAGCCCACATGGTGTTGATAGTCTAAACAGTCACAGATCGACTTGGAGAAAACACTGCATTTCATTTGAACAGATTTTTGTTACAGCACTGTGTCAGAGTAAAAGTGTGTAATTAAGTTAGGAATTGATTGAATTAAAACTCAATTAGAATACAGATACTCCTAATACATACTTAAGTACATTAGTGAAGTATTAGTAGTTTGTTAATACACAACACTGTAACAAACTGACATGATTTTAAAGTCCCCATACAATGTTTAGGGCTTGAAAACATCTGCCTTGTTGGTGACACATCCTGACTCAGTAGTGCTGCCGGTGGTGACGTACATAATAAGATCGTAGTAACATTTAAAAAAAAAAAAAGCACATCATCTAACTGCGAACTCTCTTAAGTTATTTGTCTTTATCTCTCTACAGGACCTCCAGCAGCGTTCTCGTAACGGTCTCACTGAACAGACCCTGCTGAATGAGGCCAGTCTTCTGGCTCTGCCCGCAGTGGTGTCGCTCACCAACCTGCTGCTGCCCGGTCTGTTCAACCTCGCAGCCTGGATGGAGGACTACGACTCACCGTCTCTTTGCACATATGTCGCCATCGGCAGGTTTGAGCAGAGGAAGAGCAGTTTACCAGCACAGACTAATGTTTGTGTGTATTTCGTTGTTAACACATTTGCTGTGTATCTTTATAGGAACTTGATGTTAAAAGTCAGCGTTCTGGGAATCCTCTGTTACCACTGGCTGGGTCGGGTTGCTGTTGATAACTTTAAGGTAATGTTTGTTAAGAAACATTTTTCTAATCTTAATTATCTAGCTTTACATTCTGCAGTGTTGTACTTATTTAAATTAAGTTTGTGCTGTTTTGATCATATTGTTTTCAGTGCTGGGAGAATTTTGTTGGCCAGGAGCTTTATCGCTTCTTGTTGATGGACTTCATCTTCACTCTGCTGAACACCTTGTTAGGAGAGCTTCTTTGGAGGTGCTTCATTCTTTAATAAGCTCCGTGGAATTATTCATCTTGCAGTGAATAAGATGATTTTTGTTGATTTCTTATTAAACCATCTAATTTCTCTTCCTGCTCTCTGCAGCTTGTTTTCCGAGAAAGTGCTGAAGAGGAGGAGGAAACCAGTGTTTGATATCGCCAGGAATGTTCTCGATCTCATCTATGGACAGACGTTAGCATGGTACAAAACTTAAACTCTTAAGATGCTCACACAATCATGTGAAGTGAAGTTGTTTTGTTTTTTGTAATAACAATAAACATTGTGTTTTTTAGGTTGGGTGTTCTCTTTACTCCGATCCTGCCCGCTGTGCAGATTCTCAAACTCTTTCTGCTTTTCTACATTAAAAAGGTATTTGAATGAAAAGATTTAAGATGAAATTATCCTCTGGAGAAACTCTCAACTGAATAGTTTGTTGTCTTTTAATGAAACACTTGTCAAGTCTTACTTTGCCAACACAGACACTGATTTTTGAGAACAAAAGATTTTTCTGTGTCTTTGTCAAACTTTTGCCCGTCATGGCTGACCTCGGCCTGTGTTTGCCTTGTGTCTCCACAGACCAGTGTGATGATGAACTGTCAGGCTCCCCGGAAGCCTTACAGAGTCAGCCAGATGACCACCGTCTTCATCACTCTCCTCTGCTTCCCTTCTTTCCTCGGTGCCTCCGTAGGAGTCACATACACCATGTGGAGGTACTCGCACCGTCCGACATTGACTTTAAAAACACAAACCGGTTGTAAACTTTGTTTGTCCTTCCCTTCGATCGCTTTGTTCACTCACTTGTCAGGTTTTGTTTTTTAATCTGAAAAATCAAAACTTTTCTTTCTTCACTCTTAGAAACCAATCACCGCTGGTTGATGTAAAATCCACATCTACCAGTTGTTCAGTTCAGGAATGTCATCACATACACCAGATTAAAAACTCAAAATATATTGTGAAATACAGAGATTTACCTGGCGCCGACTAAGGCTTAATAATCATTGTGTGAACTCGTTTCATAAAGCCTCGTATGTGACGCCTGTTCGTTCATATATAAAAGTCTCACACTCCAGCTTTGGACAAAAGCTTTCGGCCGTGAACTGACCGAGTCTCGCATGGGGAAAAAAAAAACACAGCCGGCTCATTCATGTCAGTGAAGCCACTGTATTGTTCCACTGGGGGAGCGGGCTATGCCAAAACAACACAAAGACATTCAGCTTCACTTTTACCACAGCACACTGTAATCTGACGTCCAACCAAACCTGTGAATCTTATTTTGTAACATCAATGTTTGGTTTCTACCATTTGTCTTGTAATTGTTGAGGTCGAAGGATAAATGATTGTTACTTTATAACCTTCCAAAGTTGTAAAACAACATTTCACTTCTCAATAAACCATCGTACATTGTTTTGACATCTCATAAGCCTGACGAGACTCACGGATCCTTCCCTCAAACTGGTTTCTCTAGGTCGATTTAAGTAAACACACGCCCACAAACAGCACTTTTTTAATTTTTTCAAGACTTGTGTTTGCTCTTAACCCTGAGATATAAAAATGTGCCTGGTGGAAACCAGTTAGACCAGTTAGTTGTTTTCCTGTATTTGGAGGTGAATACCTATTATGTGACAATGGGAATTTTATCTCTTGCAGATAAAAAGTAATAGCACAAACACATCTACCAACCTTAACCCCTAACTACAACAACCGTTTGCTTTTTCTTTAGCCATACAGTAAAACCTGGTTCACACATACAAAGTCAATGTGAACGTTTGCTTCTGTCCTCAGTATCAGGCCCTCTTCATCATGCGGTCCATTCCAAGGACTCAAAACCATGTTCCAGGCGGGAAAGCACTGGGTTGAAGAACTGGTAAAAGATTATCCCAATCTGTCCCTGCTGGCTACGATTCACACGTACCTGGTGGAGCGGCCTCTCTTCCTGTTTGTCGGAGCAGGAATCTTTCTGTGAGTGAGCAGACAAACACAGCTGCAGCAGAGAGTTGGCGTGTGTTTTATGATTTATTTATTACTGAGTTGTTGTCTAATGTTTGTATTGATCTGATGTCTTGTTTTCTTTCCATCAGGATTGTCATCTACTTCCACAGTCAGGTGGTGGACGGTCAAAGGAAAATTATCAGTTTACTACAGGAGCAAATAGAAAATGTAAGACAGCATCTGTGTAATGTAGTTTAACTGGTATATAATTATTAAACAGACTGAAATGTTCTTAAAGTGAGTAAGTGTTCTTACAGTAATTTTAATGCATTTGAATCTATTTCAACACGCATACGTCGAACACCCTCATGAAATATTTTATGTTGTCAATCGAGTCTTTTGTTTTGTTTGTATTTTGTTTTCACAACCAAATAGCTAACAATTAACCTAAGTGGGACAGTGGTAATTTTTTAAACCACCAACAAAGCTCAAAATATCACTTAAAGGGTGTCCCAGATCAGCAGATTCATTATTTTCCTTTTTTTTCCTTATATTGTCCTTCACAAACACATCAACCAGTTGTTCAGGAAAATCTTGAATCTGCTGATCTGGAACAACCTTCATTGTTAGTGAAACAGTCAAACTCGATATCACTTCGACCAACATAAAATATGTCTCGAGGAGCTGTTTGACTCGTATTCATGGTGGAATAGACCCTGGGTTTAAATTACTGTGGAACATCACTTTAAGTGAAACATGTTTTCCTCCATTCATCTTTTCATCTCTCTGCTCAGGAGGGAGATGATAAAAAGTTTCTCATCACTCGCCTTCAGTCCATCCACGAACAAAAACGAACACCAGCTCGAAGACACACAAGTCAGGTCTGTGTGTGATCCTCTTCCTCTTTTTCTTTTCAAGCAGCCTTGAGACGTTGGTGTGGTACAAATCTACAAACTACAGCTTTTTTCTCACTTACAATTTTGTTTCTTTTGCAGGATTCTGCTTGTTGAGTCTCCTCAGCTCTCTGAGCCTCAACTTGAGAAATCTGAAGAAACTATAGCTGGAATATTAGCAGACATACTAGTAAATATAAACCATCTGAGCATTTAAGTGTCTGTATCCACAAAGAACAAAAAACCTGGATGTGTCATATGAAACTAAGCTATAACCGTATAAAACAGACATTTTACACGGTTTAAAGTAGTGAAGCCTGTCAGTTACTAGTGAGGCCATTAGTTATGCATGACTATTAATAGATAGGATGACTGCACAAGAGAGGAAAAGAAATGAACACCTGCAAGTGTTGTTGAGTTTCAAAATACAGAAATAACAGAGAAATCATTGAAATGATTTAGTTTCAATAGATTTCAATCATCTCATAGAAGCACTTTCATACCAAATGTGAACTGTTTTATTACACTTTAATTTTTTAAATATTTTTTTTTATCAGTTTGCATTGTAGATAAACTCTGGATGTCATTGATGTGAGGAAATGATGCCGTATGTTTTTTTTATTTTATTTTGTTTTCTCAAAAAGATTTTAAGGGGGGTAATTGTGAGTGTATGGTCTTACTTTTTGTAATTAAATTATGTTTTATTGTATTATGTGTATTTGTATTTATTAGTATTCATGTAAAGTGTTGGCTCTACTACAGTACACGAAAAAAAAAACATTTGTTACAAACTCAACAGCCTGAAAAAAAAAAAAAAAAACATTATGGACATGACATGATTTGAACTGTTAACATATAAGAACTTCTTCCTATATCCTAACATATGCTTCTTTTCTTTTTACAAACATGCAAGTAAAAAAACAACATAAAACATATGCATTGACACTGTTACACTGGTTAGCTATGCGACTATAAAAAGATCTAAAAAGATATTTTCAGTAGAAAAATAAATATACAAGCATGTTTATGTAGCCTGAAGAACAATAATAGAGTAATAATCTTTATCTTTGTTTTTACCTTTTTATTAGTAAATATTACCCATTAAATTATTATTATTATTATTATTAGAATTTTTTTTTTTCAAAAATGAGAAAAAGCAGCATATTTGGTGGAGGGTAAAAGATAAACAAACAAACAAAAACAGCAGCACTGTATTTCCGATTTTCTGAATGTGAGTTTTAGAGCCGATAGAAGAGAGAACCAAATCCCCAGACGAGACAAACTGGAAGCTGTTTTCAATCCTGTGCTTTCTACAGAACATTACTTACACTAATTAACACTGTGTCCGTCTCAGAGGCCTGTATGCGTCATACAGTATCTTTACTGTATATACACACGCACACACACAGTTTCTTCTCTGGATTTGTTCACACATCAGTTATATTTCATCTCTATATGTTAAAACAAGGAACGTGTGATCCCGTATGTTTTGCAGAAACAGCAGATGTTCTGCTTTGACCATGTTTGTCTGTAACAGTTGAAACTCATCAGGCACTTTGTGAGTCTTTGAGTCGGTTCAGTTTTTTCAAACGCTGAGTTTTTCTTGTTTTGTTTTGTTTGTAGTTTAGAAGAAGTGACAGTTTTCTCATTAAGAGTTTCTGTTTCTGTTCATCTTCCATTCATCTCCAACACTTTCTTCATGCGCCTCAGTTCCCGTTGTTGAGTATACCCAGTAGCTTCCCGGGGTCCATCCCCTGCTGCTGAGCCATCTTCTGCACGTCGAAGCCCATGTGCTTCAGGAACTGGATCCCGCTCACTTCTTGTCCCGTCAACTGGTCAATCATGGTCGGGCAGGAGGGGTTACAGTGAGGCCAGGGGCAGCTGTCGATCAGGTGTAGAGGACAACCCCGCATCGGTGGAGGAGTCTTGTGTTTTTGGTGGCCGTTGCTGCTGCTGATGTTGATGTTGTTGTTGTTGTTGTCCTGGAGGCTGCGGTCCCAGCAGTGAAGAGCTCTGGGCAGGGAGGTGCCTTTCACCTGAATGTCCATCCAGAAACTGTGGGTAGAGGTGGACACATAGTGATGGACGGTCAAAGACTCAGGATACAAAGAAATGATAAAATACCTTTACTATCACAGTGTAAAACAGTGTTTGTGGATGGTTTTACACAGTTATGTGCATGGTCATGAGTCTGTTTTTGATTTAGATTTCTTGTTTGTGACTGAGAAGGAAATTTTTACAGGTTTAAAAAATAAAGTCTTTACTGCTCCCTGATGGACAAACTGTATAACTGCAACACTTTTTCTAAATCATTAAACGTGGGGGCGCTGCTGCTGCAAGTAAGATAACGAGTGTACCACACTTTTGTGGTTCATATACTGATACTATTATGTCTGTGACCCAGTAAAAATGTGTCACAGGCAATGTTTTTCTAAATATGTCTGAAATAAATTATGAATAATATATATATATATATATATATATATATATATATATATATATATATATATTTCTTTATTTATTTACAAAAGTGTATAGATTACAGTATTAATAGTTATAGAGCTTCATATTGACCTTTATGTTATAAAAAAGTTTTATTTACTCACGTTTTGGTGATGAGCTCATGATGCAAGCAGGCCGGAGCAAACATAGCCCTGTTATCAAAGCACAGAATCACACAGTCAAGAGCACAGTCTTTTGTGTTGTAAATGTCTGTTATATGTAGTTGGTTGTGTGTTGACTGTCAGACTCACGGTACGTCACGTAGAGTGCTCCTCAGCTCCTGTGACAGGTTCTGGATGTACCTCCACTGGCCCTCGTGGACCGGTTGCCCCAGCAGGTGGATGTTGTCGATGGCCAGCTGGGCCTCGTCGAACAACCACTGCACTATGAACACCGGGCCTGAGCGGAAGAGAGAAGACGTCCCGCAAGTTAGATTTTCAATGACACGCCAGCTGCCACTGTTTTAATTGTCTATGTGGTGTTTTGTCACTCACTTTTTAATGTGGGGTAAACTTTGTACCCAAAGAAACATTTCCACTCTTCTCCAACATGAGCTTGTCTGCAGCTCTCTGGCACCAGTCCACCCCAGTACCTGCACAACAGAAGAAATATCAGGAAGTTAAAATCTGCATCCATCCATCAATCAGCCCATCTGCCCTTCTTTCAATCTCTATCTACCTGATCCCTCTCTTTATTGACTCTGTGGGGGCAGAGTTGATTGTATTCATGCAGTCTGGGAATTGGTATTGTTTGTTGTCCAGGAACCATCCGGAGTCGGCCAGCCCTCTGACCCGCACAGATGTGTAGCCCTGTGACTCCAGCTGCTCTGCTACTCGGTCCACGTTCAGCAGGACACCAGTACCTCCAGCACTAGAGACCGGGAGAGTGATGGTCAGTAGGTATAAAGCCTGAATCTGATCATCTTTACAACATCTCTCACACACACACGTCCAATACTAACCTGCTTCCTGCAAGAAGAAGAACCTTGGCGTTGTCCAGACCTTTAGTCAGCAGCTCGTTCACAACCTCCTTAATGATCAGAGATCCCATGAACGCATAATCATCTGGAAACAAGCACATTCATACATATTAGCAGAAAGCCACCTGTAAATTAGTGAAGAAGTTCTCCTTCCAACTTATATCCGTATGTTGTCAGATCATAAAAGTATTAAATCTCGCAACCCAGGAGATTTTATGACCATAGTTTTTAGTTTTAGTTTATGATCATAGTTATTCATGGAAAAAAAACAACTTATAAATATTTTCAGCATCTTTTTTTATGTTGAACTATCTCATTCTGAAATAAAATGATTGAGATAGTGGCTTTAATGGCTTTAATGTGAAACTGAATGAAATGATTTATGACTCACACAGTATAATAAGGGGTTTCAGGAAGTCAGACATGGTAAAAGTTACAAAAGAAGCTATGCCTGAGGACGTTATGACACATGAGATTTTTATATCTGTAGCCCATATCTGTTCTATTAACTCATTCCTTACTCTACCCATAAATATCCACTACATCTTTTCTTTAAATATTTTCAGCCATAGGCACAAGTTCACACTGTGAATCACTGTATTTGCTGCGTCTTACTGTGATCGGTCTTCGGCGTGGATCCACTCCACACATCACTGGAGCAGTATGGGATGAACCTGCAGTTGAGAGACAACAACTGTTGATACTGAGGAATCACATTTAAAATCAACTGTTGATGATAACAGACATGTATGATAGTAACAATCCCAGAAAATAAATTGAAATTAAAGTTGAGCTTCTACTTAATAACTTGAGGTAGTGTCTTGATATTCAAAGCAAAAACTCCTATTTATTATATTTAATTATCACCAACATATCTTTTACTAGTTAAAGCTTTTAATGTAGAATCAGTGTGTGACACATTTTGGAATAATATATAAAGACAAACACATTTTTAGAAGAGATCCAGCAGATCTACCATCCAGATCTCTATCTACCAGATTCTCAGGCATCTGTGTCCATACACTCATACAAAAAACATACATGGAGGAAGTTACAGTTGAGAAAACATGTGAATGTATTAGATATCTGAGCTCTTACACCATGTTGGCACTCCACCAGTGTGGGTTTTCCTCCGGTTGAGGAGACAGAATTGCTCTTCCTGTGAAAAACAGAAGGTGACAACTAATGTTTTATTTAAAACAAATGTCTTCATCACAGTCACAAACCTCAAGTAAAAGTGCAAGGAATGAAAATGCTTTAAGCAAAACCATGATGTGCATGCGTGTGTGTGTGTGTGTGTGTCCCTGTGGTAAATAAGTCATAAGTCAATAAGTTTCCCTGCTTTGCTCAGCAGTTACACACAGCCATTGAACAGCTCTGTGGCCGCTGCAGTGTAAACTATACACAGAGAGCGTGGTGGAGGCACAGAGTCATAAACAAACAAGGGCTTCCCTGATGGCTGCAGGGAAAGAACCAGAGAGTTTATAGACGTTTAAAGATTAATACAAACTCAGCTAAAGAGGAAACACAAACAGGGCCATGAATCTCGTTCATTCAGGGGACGTTTTTTTTTCCTACTGAGAAAAGTGAAACCTGTGTGGGGGCTGGAGAGGGAGGACTTTTTAAATGCTGCACATACTGTGCACGTATATGTTTGTGCATGATGTAGACAGTGCACAGATTATGCTGCACACACAATAGAGGAAATGATGCGGATGTTTTTGGGGGGTTTTTGTTACCTGTTCTGGTTTGTGGCCACTCGGTGGAGCTCATCAGTTTCCTCATTGTCTTGTTCCTGCTTTCACAGGTCTGCCTGTTGAAACAGTACCATCCACCTAAACAACACACGCACCAGCTTGTTAACAGGTCACCTGCAGTTGTCAACATCTGAGTCGTGTTCATTTCACAGTTTCCTTTTCTCACCTTCTAAGAACAGCAGCCACCTCCTGCTGCCTTTAGACTCCTTGATGTAGTACCTGTGTGAGAACACCAGAACAAATCACTGAATGAGTTTATACATTTCTGTGTGTGTGTGTGTGTGTGTGTGTGTGTTTGTGTCTTGCACACACAGATGCAAACACAAAACACAAGCCCCCACGATAGGGATGCTGCCTTTGATGCTGACATGAAAGATTTGGCTCGGATCACACTGCTAAAAATCTCTGCAGGAGCCTGTTTAGAGGCTTTCTGAGCTCTAATTGCTTATTTAGAAAGAGGAAAAAAAAACATGAGCAGAGGAAACTCATCATGGTGTTGGCAGGACAGACGCTCTCTCACACACACACACATACGATCATACAGACTTGACAGCTTGGGTGGGATGTGGAAAACTCCTTATTCATGCGGCCACTGTGTTTTTACTGGATTTGTGATTTAAATGTTTAATCATGATTAGATGATCACACCTCAACTGAGAAAAAGGTGACATATGAGATCATACTCATGTGGGGGAAAAATCTGCAGCAGTGCTTCAGTTTTTGAGATGATCTGGGGCTTTATAGGAACATGATGCTTCCCTTTCTAATCCCATATATCTTCTAGTGATGCACATAGAGAACAGTCACCTGTTGCACTGCAGCTTTTCAGAATAAAAGCCAATAAATAATGACCCAGTCCACAGTCTGACTTGGATTTACCTTGGTCTAGGTTATAACCCACTGTATTGGATCCATAGTATTTCACACAACATCTTTCATGATCCATCTGTTTCTATGACTGTTTGCAATCAGTCGATCCCTGTTTAGTTTTTTTATTATTATTATTTGTATATAACATCTCTGGGGCATCAATCTTAAATAAAGTCATCTCCGCTCCTCTGGGAGCGCGCACGGTGCCTCACATATAGCTCAGCGGTAGCGCGCACTGCGCTCTTTCTCTGTCAGCCTTTGATCCACTTTGGTCACAGTGACACGGGAATGAAGGGCAGAGTGACACAGGTTAGAGGTGTTTGATTCAAAAGAGCGCAACTGCGTTTCTGCGCTTTTATGGATTAAAATTTTAAAAGTTTCCTCATAAAATGATGACAGGTATTATGGTTTACCGAGAAGCGATGCAGCGCACTCACTTACCCCGCAGGTGACCCGTCATTGCAAGTCACGGACACATTCTTCAAAAAGTGCAACTTCATGTCTTGGTCCAGATTTTGCTCAGAACACGGGTACAGTGATTGCGCCAAGTTCTTTATCTGCACCATGAAGTTGTCCACGTTGCCCTCCACGGCTGTAAAGTCTAAAGGGAAGCTCTCCGGTCCTTCAACCCGCTCCCTGTAAGCAGGAGTCTGCGCCTGCTGCTGCTGCACCCGTCGAGTCTGCACTCTACCGCGTAGTCTTCTCGCCTCCACCGATGCGCTCATGTGGATGAAGAGGAGCAGCAGGCAGGAGCGCACCGCTGACAGACCAGCCGAGCTTCTTATTACACAGCGGCTCTGCATTTCTGTACGTTAATGGGAAACGTGTCTCAAGTGCGTGCGAGGGATCTGAAAAAAACACAGCATTCCTAAGATTTGACAGAGAGGTGGGAAGTTCTTTGAAAACGCACGGACACCTCTTGGAAACGATCGTTTATGCAAGGTGCGCTGAATGAACTTGAGTTGAAATTCTCCATGGTGCCTCAAGAGATAAATAAGATGCTTAAAAAATCAACCCCTAAAGCACTTGTAGTCACTTCATCATCTCAGACCAAAAAAACAAAAAAAAAACTTCATCCAGTGAACGCGTCATTACGCGCGTAAAAGTCCGTGGCTCAGACCAGTTTCTTGGGTGTAGCAGTCGATTCGTTGGCTCTGGGTTCAGGTCCTCATGAGCTGCGGACGAAGGGGGATTTTATTTGAAGTCCCCCACCCCTTGCCCTGTGCTTCTCACTCCAGCGGGCCAATCATTATTGTCGTTGGCTGATGCTCCTGGCGGGGCGTCGGTCTCACACTAAGAGCGCGCGTATGGCACGCCCCTTCCCTCGGTTCACTCTTACACTCGTTCCCTTTGATGTTGGGTCATCATATGACCACGCTGCCTTTGAAGTGTCTTTGATTGAATATGAAGTGTGAGGAGGGAGAGAGAGAGAGAGGGAGAGAGATCTGTTGGACAAGGCGATCCGCCGCAGACAGCGGTTGACACCGTGCCGTCAGGCTGCACCATATCAGTTAAAGCGCAATGTTTTGCGGCTTTTTTTTTTCCGGAATGTGCTCGAAAAGGAAACGCGCATTTTCATTTTGTTTGTGGTTGATGCAGATAATCTACAGATGAGATTCTTAGGAAAGTTTGTAGAGGAGACACTGAAATAATGACTGTGTGCTGTGAATAGACCTCTCCCTCGTTATTTAGTGAGGGACAACGTTAAAAAAAAGCCTCAGAGCATTAGAGACAAGTCAGTCCTCAATTTAATGTCTCCAGACGACTCTTCACCATCTTCGTTGTTAATGTGGACAAAGACTTTTCTAATGTCGTTTTCATGTGGTTCACATTGTTGGCAGCAGGCCTTTAAAAGGGCAATTTCACTGATTTTACACTTCATGATTCATTTATTTGTCATGAGTTTGTGAAAACAGCTGCACAATGTCCTCTGTGTCTCTGGAGAAGCTTTGACACATCAGGATTATCTTGTAATAAATAAAGATGGACATTTAATTAACAAAAAGTTACTTTTGGCATCCATTATTTCTTGAGTTTAACCCCAGTTAAGGGATTAAAAATCAATTGCAATGATCAAAAGCTACCCAACTTTATGTGAGAGAAATACAAAATCAGTTGAATGTCCCTTTAAAACCATTCTTCTCTTCCACTGCTACAATTCAGTCTCTAAAACCTACATACAACAAAGTGTTCAGCCCATGTTGTAGGACTGACACACTGCTGGTAAAACATTTCCAAATTCAATCACTACTATGTCTTTTTAAAAGTTAATTAGCCTCACCCTCATATAAAGGTCTTTTGGTTTCATTAAAACAACAGATTGCATTATAAATAAGATTTTGAATGGTAGTGATTGAAGCCATAAAAGCTCTAAATCACCTCTAGCGTTACACTTTATATCATTCAACAACACTCTGCCATTAAGTTTTCTGACTTTGATTTTACAAGTAAGGAAACTCAGTATTTATTATGTGTATCTTTTTGTCATTCATTACCATTCATTACTCTGTTATTCAAGTTTTCTCTCTCGCTCTATGTGTGTGTGTAAAAATGTGTAGCCCTTTACAAACTCCCAGGACAGATGCCTTCATGTGCTTGCACTCTGTTCAGGCATAGTTTTGATGTTTCTATCCTGCTGAGTGAGGAAGGAAACTGATTGTTTGTTTGTTTATTCAGTTGGTGGCAATTTCCCCCCCAGAACTGAAAGCTGTATTCACCCCCTCTCTTTTTCAGTTTCCCAGGTGGACCTCTGACTCGTGTCTGAGGTTTTCGGTCAGTCAGTTGCACGTGCTCTGAAGCTCTGGCCTCACACCTCTCCATCTGTTGGCACCATGTGTCATATTGTCTGTCCGGTCTGATTCCAGCTTTGATCCAATTGGATTCATGCTGAGAGAAAACAGCCACGGTTCTCGAAAATTTCTCTAAAGGTCATCTATCAACTGTGTATGGCAGCCTACATATATGAAGTTATCCATATGGGGAACAGATTGAAGATGTTGTTGCCAGATTACAGACAGGATCTATCTTTTTTTTTTTTTTTTTTTTTGTCCTGTGAGGGATCCTGTGTTTGAAGCTGATTGGTTGATGTTAGATGATTGTGTTTTTATGTTGTCGTTTTTTAAGGTTATGATAAAAGTCAAGACAAAACAAGGAGCTTCATAAAGTTTAGCTTGAAAAATTGTGTCAGTTCATCTGCTGTATAATATAACTTCAAACTTTTGACCATGAGTTGTTTCAAAATGAACTAAATAAGATTTTAAATGAACCTATTACATTACATTTGGTAGATCTATATTTACAAGTAAAGGATTAGTAAAACAAAAAAGTACACATCAAAAAGTCATTCACGAGCAGAAAAGATATTTACATTTTCACTATGATGCTTTTTCTGGAAAATCACAGGTGTAATTGATATGATTTAAGTTGCTATTTGTAAATTTTTGCTGTTGCTACATAGCCAGCATTAGCTTTAATAGCTGTTTACCTTTTAGCCCAGAAGAAACTCAACAAGTTCAAACTTTATTCAAGCTTTATTCCCTTATTTACCAAGAGCTATGGATAAAAAAGCCACTGTTAAAGGTTGTTTAGCTTCTTTTAATTGCTTCTTCTCTTAAGTTAGCACGCTAAATATGTTACACTGAGACCTTTGTTCGAACTTTGAACATCCCCTGAAGTCACATTTCCAACTCAGAAAGTACATACAGTGGTAAAGTAGTGTAGTTTACAGAAAGTAAATTACATCAACCCCAACATAAGAATTCAACATGGCATCTGCCTACATGAATAATGAACTCTTATTGTTTTCTTTTACTATTTATAACATTTCTACCTTATTTCTTTCACATTGAATCAAACATACACAATAGTACTGTTCACTTTTTATCTGTGGACAGGAACACAATCTACCTGTAGGTGATGCCACTCTTACCTCTGACTTTGGACATTTGATATACAAATGGAAGGTGCTATAACATATATCACCTTTAACAATGGCTTAGTAAACTCTACCACTAACCAGCTACGTGTTCACATACATTGTATCATGTATTTGTTTCTCCACATATTTAATCAAATTTATACCTTTAATTTGTTAATCATGTGTACTTGTGTATGAAATATGTTAAATGCATCACTGATACCAGAAGTGATATGCTGATACTTGTGAAACATAATCTAAATTTGTGGTTTATGTGTAATTTATTTACTATTAATAATTTGCCGGTTTCCATCAGGATTTTTTTTTTTTCAGTAGTTCCTCTTAAAACAATGAAATCTGTCGATTGATTCGGACACAAAAATATCAAATATAAGATAAACACACAAAATATTGAGAACAAACCTCGGTGAACTGTCCCTTTAAAGAACAACACGGTGACTTGTCAATAAAGTTTTTGTCAAACAAACACCGTGACGTCACGACACACAATGGCAGCCAGTGGCACAGCTGTAACGGTTCTTACTCCTAATGGGAGAAGACAAACAGTTAAAGTTTCTCCAAACACACCGTTATTACAGGTAACGTCTGCGTTAAGAACATGTCGTGGTTTCTGACATTTGAGGATTAAAGCAATTTGTTCTTTTGTTGTGAAACCAGCGCAAAATCTCCTCCTCTCAGTTAGCTTGTTTGGCTAGCAGCAGTTAGCCAGTGACAGATCAGTTTCTGTTCGGATGATATTTATTTTTGTTTGTTTGTTTATTTTGGGATATAACGTTTATATTTGTCCTTTTTTTTAGGTGCTGGAGGATGCCTGCAAAAAACACGGATTTAACCCGGACGACCACGGTTTGAAGTGAGTAAACTTGTTTATGTACCTTTGACAGTATTAACATTTAAGCTAAATCATTGTCAGTTTGTAATTCTTTGATCACTACAAATAAAGAAACCACATGTACTATATCAGTGAGAGATATTTAACCATTTAAATAAACAGTTTTATTATTAGTGTTAACAGCAGAGGTCTGACTCGACGTATTTAGGAGATCTAGCTGAAGTAAAGGACTGAATATTATTTATAGATTGTTTTGATTTTACAGTAAACAGTATGTGAGTGTGTGTTTAGACAACCAACTCTGTGATCTTTATGTTTTACTTTAGTAATTAGGGTAAAACTCATTTTGCAATTTTATAACTGTACACTTTAAATATCTTCACTTAACTTCCCTCAGTGGCAGCACAGTTTTCTAATAGTTTTATTTTATATAGCACTTTTTACACTATGACAACACATCTTTCTGCCCAATCACAAAACATCATGCTGAAATTTTTGCTGTTTGTGACATTATTATGTTTTTGTTTTGTCTTTGTCTTGTGATATTGTTGCTTGTCAGGAAATGCTGCTTATATCTGCAGTTTACTGTTTAGTGCCAGGAAAAATGTCCTTATCTGTTGTGCATTTTTTCTTCACCGTGGGATAGCGAGAAACGTACTTTTAACTCCTCCGTATATCTAGTACATGTGGATAAATTAACAATAAAACTGACTTTGACTTTGACAGGTTTCAGAGGACTGTTATTGACCTCACGGTGCCATGGAGGTTTGCCAACTTGCCCAACAATGCAAAACTGGAAATGGTGACCAGCACAAGGAAACAAGCTGTAGCCGACAGCCAGGTTAGTTCAAATAAAATGTCTGTGTGTGTGTGTCAGAGAGAAGGCTCAAAACTGAAAGAGAGTGAGATAGCATGTCATGTAATGGTGGCACAACACATAATAAAGACACATGATGATAGTTAGTTGTATACGTATTGTTATTGCTTGTAGCAATAGAGTAGTAGCTTGACTCTGACTGTGAATGTATTATATAAAAATATGTGAAATGTACATTTCATGTTTATTTTATAGGATGATCATTATACTTATTATTATTAGAAATAATTCCTAATTCACATGAATACAAATTCATTACTAGATTTCCCCTGAGAGTCAATAATAAATCCTTTACCATCTAGTATACATGTGTAGGCAAAGGTGGATGGAACTGATGAACAATAAAGTGAACACTGTGGCCAAAAAGATGGAACCACTTATTCAATTAAACAGTTTAATACTTTCAAAATATTGTATCAGTTAACTGTGAGGTATCGAGGGCCAGGAAACTAACAAAGTGTCTTAGGAAGGTTTTGTTTCACCACAAGCCCCCAGGACGCACAAATATTCTCCAAGTCTCTGAACTCTACTGGAAGGACAAACGGCATTTTTCCAAAAGATACTGCGTCATTTGGTGTTTTGATGATGGTGGCGGAGAGCGCTGTCCTTTCATGTTGGTTAAACTCTTCAATAGGTTGTTTAGATGTTGTGAAGGCCATCACATGTGGTTCACATCATTTTTATACTCGCGGAACCATTCAGTAACCCTGCAGGGAACCATCTATATCCTTCGTTTAATTTGTTGCTCGTCTGTACATCAGGTTATTCTAACTATAATTGTATCATCGCGATATACTCTCACTTTCACAGAAGTAAATAAGAACTAAATGATGAAAACCTGAAACACAGTGCAGAGAATCTGTGCCACACAGCACCATGGGTACAGGCGTCAGATATTAGATATTTGTTCCACTGTTGAATCGAATGGAACGATATAAACATAGAGGTTGTTTCACCTGTTAATTTTTTGAAGGAAAAAAAAAATTGCAGATGATGTAAACTGATATTGCAAAATCAGTATCATCATTTGAATATTTCATTCGGCTGTATGTGTGGGGTTTTTATTGTCAGTACCTGGAAAATATATATAAATTCACCATCTGTGCTCACTCTGATTTTTATCCAAAAAAGCACTTTGTTGTAGCTGAGCTGTAGTTTCCTATGACATCATGGCATCATAATCTAAGCAGTAAAATCACGGCTGGATTTGATCTGTTGTTCTTGTTCATTTGATGGATGGTTGACTGTTGATACCTCACAGATTTTTATATACTCACACACACTCACTCTTACACCACACACACACAAACACACACAGTCTCTACCAACATTCACGTTAGCCAGATTGGTGTGTGAGAGCGTTTTGTGTTTGGCTGTTGACAGCCAAGACGTTCTTTTCATCTCTCCCGGTGTGCAGACGTGCAGTGTGCTTGCTGGACAACATGGTTGCTGAGTAAACATAAACAACTCGTAGAATGACTCAAAAGAGAGAGAGAGAGAGAGAAAGAGAAAGATCAACAGAGACTCACAGTGATGTCTGGTGTTACTCTTGACTGAGGTGGGCCCAGATGTGCGGCTTAATCAAGTTCGATTATCAAAGAATTCTCTTCCTGCAAAAATGAGTCGAGACTGTTGAGCCAAGAGCACGGAAATGGCCACCTAAGGAGATGTTACTTAATGTGGTGTTTCCTTTTCTGCATTTGAGGAAACATGTTGTCACACATTCCTACGATGTGAAAGATCTGAGACGAATTTTGCATCTACTTATTTTTAATTTTTGTATTTTTTGTGTTTAAAAGTGACACAGCAAGTCATTTTTCTCAGTGTAAATCCATGCAGTGTTTTTTTTTATTCTTATCGTATCCTTCTTTGTCTTCTTCGTCTTCGTATCCTTCAGGTGCGGATCGCGCTTCAGATGGAGGACGGCTCTCGGCTCCAGGGTTCCTTCTCTTGTGGACAGAGTCTGTGGGACCTGCTCACACATTTCCCTCAGATCAAGTACGTGTATGTGCGTGTACAAAGTTTTGTGTGTGTGTGTTCTTTTTCAGAAAATGAAGCCTTATTTTCTTCACAGGTCTGTTTGAAGGTTATGACTTGGTCTTATGATTTAGGTTAGAGTTGTTAGGATAAGTGTTTGGGTTTAAATGAAGGGTAAGGAGTTGAACTGGGCACTAATCAAGTCAACTAAAAGGGGAAGTTGAAGTTTTTTTAGAATCGGTGAGCAGATGTTTCTTACCTAAATTGGTAGTTAACTTCTCATCTCATGGATTTATATGCACAGATTTTTTTTAACTTCCCACTTATTATCCCAGAACTAGATCTTTTCTAACTTCAATGTTCATGGTTTGTGCTGATGATTCAGTCAGGTGTTTGTCGATGCCAATCCGTGCCACAGAAATGCTCCAGCTGTGACTCACCCAACATTTTCTATGGGACTTCTGTTTTTCAGAATCAGTGCTGCCCAAAATAACAGCTACTGCTTTGCAGCTCAGCATTTATAAAACAAAAAACAATATTTTGATGAATTTTACAACAAACGTACGATGTTGGTGTCTGTCCATATCAGATAATGTGTCATTTATTCTTAGAAAGTTGCGTGTGATTTTTAAAATATATACATTTATATATTTGCCAAACTATAATAAATACTGATAACCCTTAACCCTCATTTGGTCCTGGTACAGATGACAGATGTTCATGTTTGTCTTAAATTTCCACCAGGCCGGAAGAATGAAGGTGGTCATTGTGCAGGAATGAACCCAGGCCAACAGTGTGTTAGACAACATCCTTTCTCGTCACCAGTCCTCTACTGAAGTTAAAGCTTTCCCACACATCGCCATCACTCATTTACACATATACACACACACACACACACACACACACACACACACACATGCAGCTGTTGCTCAGTAGTTCCAGCTGTGAGGTCCCAGGTGCTCGTGCGCCTGTCCAGAACTCATCTCATCTCAATTAAATGACATCACTCCATATCCTAATCCTTTTTCTAAGGAAGTTAAACTTCCATGAAATGAATATTAGCGCCACACAAGCGTGTAAAAAAAAAAAAAAAAAGCTGTGGGAATGTTGTGAAGCAGAGCGGGAAGCTTTGATTTTCAGAATCTGAGGAAAACAATTGTAAAACATTTATGGTTCAGTTAGTTTCTACATGGGACCGCGCACACATGGTGTTCACATGCAGACGGCGTGACGCTGCATTGAATGAGGTTTTATGGTAAAATCACAGAGCTGATTTCCCTCAACGAGCGAGAGAGAGAGAGAGAGAGAGAGTGTCACTTCCGGATTGTGTTTTTTCACACCTCAGGCAAATAAAAATCATTCACCTTTAATTTTTAATATCTTGTTTTTCTTCACTCTCATTCATCACTTTATCCAAGGGTGTCGGAGCAGTCTGAGTCGGGATCCACTCCTGTGTGTGTTTATATGAGAGACGAGGTATTTGATGTTCCTTAAAACGTTCCATTTTTTATAAAAGATGACAGTGAGTTTATGGTAACAGAGCTGTGTGTGTGCGTGCAGGTGAGTGGGGAAGAGGCACTAAAAAAGGCCACTCTGAAGTCTCTGGGTCTCACCGGAGGAAGTGCCATCGTCAGGTGAACTTAAAAGCTTTGACCTGTTCAGTGTGTAATTATGATAATGATCGTTACATTCTATGTAAACTGTGTAAAAAGTAATTATTACAATTTCTCTTCTTTTAAGATTTTTACGCAAAAAGAGCAAAACTCCTGGAGTGGAAGATGACACAGAAGCCACTGAAACAGCTGCTATGCCAACGTCTCCTGTTGCCAAGGAAACTACAGAAACTACACCCAGCTTGTTGTCTCAGCCCGATCCCACTCCATCACATCCAGAGATGCCAACAACAGACGTAACAGTTAAAAATCTAACCCCCGACAGGCCAATGGAAACTCTGCCTGAGCCAACATCTGCCCCCGCCATAAGCTCACTTCCTGTTCAAAGGGAAGATGTTCCAAACTCCCAGGATGCAGTTCGGCCAAAAGTCCCCCCTGTTGGGAGAGGAGAGCCAGAGGAAGATGGCGAGGTAGCAGGACCATCTGGACTCAGCTCTCCTCCATCTTCTTCCTCATCCTCTCCTCCCGCGGCTCCTTTCATCCCCTTCTCTGGAGGTGGTCAGCGCCTCGGGGGCACAGGAGGAGCAGCAGTCGGTCACTCGTTATCCTCATCCTCATTTCAGTCGGCCATGACTGCTGCAGTAGAACCACCCAAAGCCAAGAAAGCCAAATCCAGCTTTGATCCCAGCAGCAAGGTGAGACATAACACCACAAGGAGAGAAAATAAAGGCCTTAAATCTACAATCTAAAACAAGATAAATAATCTTGCTCAGCACAGTTTAAGTTTGACATTAATTCACTTTTAAGATTAAAATCTCAGCACAAATCTGTCCATCTGATTACCCTGTTTCTGAGCGCTTTAAACTTTTTCCTCATGTTTGCTTTAAACATAATGGTATTTCCCAGCTGTTGCCAAAGTCAACAACAACTTTCAAACTCAGATTGGCAATTTTTTTTGCGAGTTTAAAAACTTGGGAACAGAAGTTGACAGATAAATATACACAGTGTGTAACTTATTTTTTTTTCTGTTCTTTTCATAGGGTCAAACCAATGTCAACCAGATGGATAAGGACATTGATCATGGGGAGTTCTTGGAGGCAAGTTTCAGTTTATCTGTTTCCTTTGTTGTGGATTCCCACCTCGATTGGATTCAGTATAATTTTTATTACTCATGATTTTAGCCCTTCATTTTAGATTTCAGGATTTAACAGGCTTTAACACTGATGCTTCAGGGTCCGTTAGGTGGAAATATCAGCAGTTTCCTGTAACTTTCTCACTTTCTCTCTGCAGCCGGTGGAGAGAGAGGCTCTCATCTACCACATGGACTTGATGTCTCGTGAGTCTGAGGACCACGGAGACCTGCCCGACGAGTTCTTCGAAATAACAGTAGATGATGTGCGGAAGCGCTTCGCCCAGCTGAAGAGTGAAAGGTGGGGAGAAGTGGTTGACACTGGGTCAAAGGGCTGTGTGTGATATTTAGTATAAATACTTGGTTTCTGCAGAAACACGTCTGGATGAGATGTGTTCCTGCGTTGTTCGCAACAGATAATTAGTCAGTTTGGCATTTGGTCCTGTGGTGTTTTGTCAATGTATAGCCCTTAATTGCAGTATACCATAGCAGTGATGAGAGGCCATAGGCAGGGAGAATACCGGGCATCGCTGCGTGTGTTTTGAAGTTTTTATTTATTGTGAGTTTGAAGTTTTTATTTATTTAGGAGTGCTTCTTTAAAACAGATGCGGACGAGTTTACTCCACGCTCACTGGATTTGCTGCAGCAGAGCACAGCTGCTCAGACGTTGTGTGTATTTGCAAACATGTTCTCATTTATAGAGACACCACGCACACTACAAAAGCTTCTAAATACGACACACAGGGAGCAATTAGGATGCCCGTTTTGTGTAGACGTTTATCTTCCAGCCATCGACCAAACACCGTCAGGTTGAGAGACCTCACCGCGTACATCCTTTAATCTCTGTCTAGATTGACTTAGCTGGCTGCCTCATGGCTACGCTACCACTGTGTCAATGACTGCAATTACCAAGGGTGGAATTAAGGCGACCACAGCAATGCATCTCTACCTCGTGCACAAGCATCTACGGCCACACACGCGTAAAGACAGAAGAAGAAATAGCTACCCTTTATTTTCTCTGCTGCTCTTTGCCATTGTCGAGTCCCAAGTCTGCTTTTTATTTCACGTGTAATTTCATTGTCACTTACTTTGTGTCTCATTCCTGTAGGAAGACACTGGAGGAGGCTCCGCTGATGACTAAATCTCTGAGAGAAACCCAGATGAAGGAGAAGATGGACAGATATCCCAAAGTGAGTGCAAGTGACCAACATATAATAGAAAAACACTTTTTATTTTTGCTCTTATGGTTGTTTAACATGTACAGATTTCAGATAACTCACTACCTCTGTGTGTCTCCAGGTGGTCCTGAGGATCCAGTTTCCAGACAGACATGTTCTACAAGGTTTCTTCAGGCCCCTGGAGACAGGTGTGTGTGTGTATGTGTGTTTCTGTGTTTCTCTTTATGCACGTGTGCGTGTTTGCGCGCGTGTGCGCAGTGTGGAGAGTGTTCATTTCAGCGAGCTAGCCACAGGTATGGCTGCAATGTTAAAGCTACTTGTGGCTCCTTCACCACATTTATGACTGTAGCCACACCAGAGTGACAGAGAGACAGAAAGAATGAGACAGGTCTGTAATTCCAGGGATTAAATCCACCTCAGCCTCAACAGCAACACGACAACCAGCACAACGACAAATTGGAGGGAAATTCCATCTGAAAAAAAAAAAAAGATTACTGCGCACAATGACTGATGTAGCCGCACATTGATTCATAAGATGATGCTCTTTCTCTGTGTGTGTTTTGTTTGTGTCCAGTTGGTTCTGTGAGGCAGTTTGTGAGGAGTCACCTGGAGAATCCTCAGATCAGTTTCTACCTGTGTAAGTGTCTTAATTTCACACTAATAAACCACGACATCATGAAGCCTCAACATCTGCTCTGTTTGAAGATGTTATGAAATCGTTTCTGTTTATTAGCACTTTTCCTGATGAAATGATAATTCTGATTTATTGCAGCTCAGGTCTTATGTTTGTGGCTTTTGCCATTATTTCGCTCCCCAGTGAAATTGCTGGGATCCAAGAGTCTTGCAGCATTACTATAACAAGTCCGATTGTTGAGCTGCTTGTGTTTCTTATCCAGTCAGTTGTCGCCACATTCCCAGATCTTAACTCGATCAGTATGGTGTACTAGAGATCTAAGCTACACACCATGTACAGTACAAATATTCCTGGTTTGATTTGGCTGGAGACTTGTGTTGCGTGTCATCTTCTAAATCTTTCCCAGTGTTTCTTGTTTGTCTCTATTGAACAAAGGCAAAATGTCAACCAAAACAATAAAAATATGACCCAAATTGTAATAAACTGCCATTGCCGGGAATTAGCTCTCTTTTGTCAGCTTTTCTTATTTACATTATACAAATTGTGAAATAGCGTTTTAGGTTATTTCCCAGTCTCTCGGTGCATTAGAGCTAGTTTTGATGACAGAGGCCAAACCTTAATGTTTGGCTTTTGTCATTCTCACGACTTGATTTATTTTTCCTGTTTAAAAACCTATGAGTGTTTCCACAGCTGACTTTCTTGAGTCTTTCTTTCTTGAGTATAGTATCGACTGATGTGAGCAAAATGTCAGTGTCAACTGATCATATTATTTTATAAAAACCTACATATCTTCAATCAATCTATTTTAAGTATAACTCTAAAGTGACTGAAGTACATATTGTAATAAGAACTTTGTTCCCAATTTGTAGTTTCTATGAAATTTATCTTTCCCCCCTTTTTTTTTTTTAGTCATCACACCCCCAAAAACCATCCTGACCAACCCTTCAATTACACTGTTCCAGGTAAGACTCCTCACATTGTCATCTACTGTATTTAAAGCACAATAACAAACATGAACATGAATGAACTGACTCAAACGAACCACATCACACTCAAACTTCAGAAAACAACAACAGGACAACTCAGAATTACCGTCAATGAAACTTTCTCAACACACACACACACATATGTACATGCTGACTGTAAAATGCATCGGCTGGTCCCTCTCTCCTCTTCAAAGCCCAACCACATTCCCATTTTCCCCCCTCTCCTCTCGCTCCTACACACTCTCACACTTGTTCCCCCCTCTCCACTGTCCTTGACCCCAGCTGGGCTTGATTTTTCCCAGACTGGCACATGGGGTTAATACAGGCCTCGCTTTGATCTTCACACACACACACAAATACACACACTCTCTCTCTCTCTCTCTCACACACACACACACAGAGCAATGGGCAGCCTTGATGTTTTGTTGCCTTCGACTTCAGAGCTGTCCGTATAGCGAAACAGTCGTGAGCAAAGCGATGCAAATGAATATTGCTGTCACACTCTCATGACCCTCCTTGTTCTTTTACTGTTGGATACAATAACTGTCTAAATAACAGATCTTTAGATACTATTATATTTAAATACACAACGTTATAATAATTAGAACACTTCCATCATCTGTAAGTGCTGTGCTCCAAGTTCTTGACACTTTGACCCAATGTGAAGCAGACGAAAGACGAAGGGGAGGAAGAGAAAGCTGTTTGAAGTGATGTCATGTTGTGATGATGAACAAGATTCAGCTCCTCAGAGGGGACTGCTGCGAAAGATAACGATCCTCAAAAGCACACTTTGAAATGTGTGTGTGTGTGCGTGCACGCCTCCGTCCTTCTGGGATCTCTCTGAATCAAATCTGATGTTGTGATGTAAATCATCCTTCTCTTTGTTTTTCATCGTTTTGTCCCTTTCTGAACTCCCTCTGCCTGTTTTTCACTACATGTCCCTCTCCCGTACCCCAACTCCAGATTTCTCTGGTCCCCACCCACCCACCCCTCCACCTCCAGCACCACTACTATCCCTCTCTCGACCCTCTCTTGTGCCTCAGCCGCCCCCCCCACCCTCCACCTCCCTCACCCCCATGTCTCTATCCATTAGGGACTTAAAAGCATTAAAGTGCACAAAACAAAATCTTTAATCCCCTTACACTACGTCTGGCTCCGTTTCCCTGTCTATACATCAATCTTTGACACACACAGAGAATCTTAAATCATTTTTTTTAACATGTCACATAGACATGAGTGCACACGCATATGTACTATGGCACACACACATACACATACATACACATACACAAGTCATTTATGCGTGCACAGACACATACACACAGACACACACTCTAATCACTTTGTGTCATGTCAGGAAAGGAATGTTTCCCAACCCAGAAGCCCTTTGATACCAGGCGTCCCCTCCCTCATCTGTCTCTCCCTCTGTCTTCCATCAGGATCTGTTCTGCCGCTTTTTCTTTCTCTCCACTACTCTCTTACATGTTTTTCATATGGTCTCTCTCTCTCTCTCACACACACACACACGCACACAGACACACTCAGATCTTGTCCCGTTGCCCTGTCTTATCCCGAGTGGAAGTGCGGCTGCCAGAGGGAGCAAGAAGCAGGAATGCCCGTTGTTCCACTGTAACACACTGTTTCCTGCTCACAGGGCTGTGATAATAGCAATTAGGCCAGCGTGTCCCAATTTAGCAACCAGTTAGTGAGGGTGACTGGGGGACAGAGAGAGAGAGAAAGAAAGGACAGTGTGTGTACGACGGCTCGTAGTGGAGGATAAAGCCGCCTAATCCCAGCATCAGACATACCTTCTCTTTTTACACTGCTGGTTTGAAACGGTGCAGGGCTGAGTTACATGGAAAATGTTTCACCGATGCCACTCTGATGGCTTTTCAGTAACAGCAACCAACGTGGCCGACGTGACAAACGATGCTGCAGCTCGTCGTCGCCAATAGCTCGCTGGTATTGGGGAAACGATGTTGACATTAGATCCAGGAGTTTGTTGAAAATGCAAGACTCCAGCTGGCTTTGATGTGTCAAACTAACTCATGGTGAAACAAGAATAAAAGAAGTTGTTAATGTGCATTTAATAGCTACATATGGGACATCTTCAGACTAAATATCTGTTTAAAATAATGCAAAGATGAAACATAGCAGCAAATTATCACATCTGAGATGCAGAAACAACAAAAATTTTTGCTTTGTAGATGGTTTACACAATAATCGCAATAGATGTTTACTAATTTTCTGTTGAGAAAATCTAGAACAGCTCATGTTTGACATATGTTGAAAGGCAATTAACTTGGATATAGTTGAAATTATTGGGGAAAATCCAAAAGACAGATGCTACCTTGGAACAGATCTTAATAGATGTACAAAGAAGCAAAATCTAAGTTTAATCAAATGTGTGGTGTCTGGGACAAGATGCTGTCAGAGTTTTATTATAATGATCTGAAAGAGCCGAGGATGACTGTAAATTATGGGGGGAGAGATCGGTTTGGCTTCTGGAAAATGTGGTTTCACTTGGATGTTCTTGAAAATAATTGAGGGCATCTTCAACAACACACAGGCTGCAAATGTAATTCCAGATACAAAACGCATAAGATCGCGTAAGCAGTATTCAAGGCGCTGAATGCGACTCTGCCGCATAACCATCGTTGCATGTAATAGTCGTTTTTTCGCGGCAGACGTTTTCACGTCATGGCGGGGAAAGCACAGGTGAAATAAATAACTTTAACGACCCATGTTGCTGGCTCATTAGTGTTATTAGTAACACCTGTGCGTCTGCTGCTGCAACACGTCCAAATATCTGCAGTGGAACGTGCCTGAAGTTGCACAATAAAGATAAAGGGACATAAGCTGTACGTCACGTTGGCCAAAAGCTGCAAATTAAACGAAACATGAATCAAATAAACAACAAAAATCCTTGACACTGGTTTTAAAAAAGAGTCACGAGGAGGATAGATCATATTTAAGGCACACGACATTTCTCGCAGCACAATTATATCACAAATCTGAAATGTTGGTTTGAGGTGATCGAGGCCTCCGTCTCTTGTTTACACTGCTGCAAGTGGAGAATGTTCAATGGCCTGTTTATATCACGGTCTGTAATCAATCAGTACAAGTCATGTGCAACTATTTTGATAATCTATCACTTGATTAAAATCATTTCTCAAACAAAAAATGCTTGGAAATGTCTTATGTGGAAGTAAACTGAATAACTAAATGAATAAAGAAAAGAAGAAAAAAAAAAAGAAAACTACTCATGATCATTTTCTTTATAAATAAAGTTGAGCTTCGTCTGTGTTGATGGTTTTTTGGCCACATGATAGTCACCAGCTCAAGATAATAGATTACTCTTTTTTGTGTTTACCATTGTATTAAAAAAAAAAAAAAAAAAAAAAACTCAAACGTTTTTGTTTCTGCTCATATGAGAATACGACCCGAGATGGAGACTGTTTGACTGGATGGAGACTTAAACTAGTCTTGTTTGTCTCCTTTCTATTAGAGTCAGACATGTGCCCCACTTGCCTGCCTGTCTGTCTGTGTTTCTACCTCATAATTGTATGCTTGATAATATCTGCCTCCGACTGGTCCATTATAACCATTAAGACTATCACTGGAGAAGAGTGTTGTGCTTGAGGGGTGAAAGTGTTTTCACTAACCATTTGATTGGTGCTCATTTTGTGGTCTGCTTCAAAGAACCACGGTTACTGGTTCAGATCCCTGAGCAATGAATCATCCTCAAAAATGAACTTGACTCTGGCTTGGATGTGGCGACAGCACTTGGTTTGCGTGTAGCAGGAGCCAGTTCTGTTTGGATTTTTCTATGTATTGCAGACACTGACTTTTGTGCCAAACATTTTAAAGGCTTCTGTTCACATTTTCCCTCTCTCTCTCTCTCTCTCTCTCTCTCTCTTTCTCTTTCTCTGTCTCTCTCTCTGTCTGCAGGCTAACTTGTTTCCTGGTGCTGTGGTGTACTTCGGCTCTGACGTTAAAACAGGTTCTTTTTCTTTCATATGCTGATATGAATTAGATACTGGTACATTACTGAGGAATGTGATATAACAGAACAATAGTTAACATTGTGTTTGTGTCGCTGTTCATTGTGTTTCCTCCACAGATTTTTACATAAAGAGGGAACTCCTTGAATCCTCTGTCTCGGCCATGCAAGCAAATGAGTCCATTGCGAGGTATTTGTGGGTGTGGGTGTGTGTGTGTGGTCTAGGTGTTTCTTACATTGTGGGGACTCTAATTAGTCACTAACATTGTGGGGACTTGTCATCGTTATTATTGGGGGAAAAAAACAAGTCACCATCATGTAAATCATTACTTTTTAAGGTGTAGACATGTTTTTATAGTTTGGTTATGATTGACACAGGAAAACAGGAAGTTAATGCAGGTTCTCTGAAGTCATATATATATAGATATATATGCAGTTGTATCCCGCAGCAACCAGCCTATTTTCCTGTTACAAAGCTGTCATCATTGGAATCCCTTTGAGGTTCTGCCTCAACAGCAGGTGCCCCCATGCACCCTAATTTCCTCTCACACACACGTACACACACTCTCTGTTTTCCATTCCCTCTAAAGATAGAACCCATTTCCTGAAAGTGACCCCCACCTGTTGCCCTTTAGCTTCTTTAACAAAGTCATCACTTCTTTGTTTTAGATCTTTGTCTCAGTCATTTAATTTTTGGCTCAACTCCTCTGCCACAAGAAAAACACCCTATTATCCTGTGCTCTTAAAACTTACTTTTCCTGGAGACACTTAAAATTTCAATCTTCCCATATTTTTCCTCTCTACCTCAGCTGCATGCTCCGGTCCCCGACGCCCTCCTCCAGCTCTGTGGACTCGGAGGAGCCACTGCCTCCTCCAGAGCAGCAAACAGCAGACGCCAGCGGGTCTACACAGAATGAGCAAGACCCGTCTGCACATACTCAGGCTACTAAACCTACCAGATCTGACCCAGGCAAGGTGCCAAAGTGGCTCAAGCTTCCAGGTGAGGACTGGAGAGGGCAGATGATGATATACTGGTTCCTTTTGGTTCTGGTCCAGCTTGTGTTTACGTCATAAGTTCATATGTAACTCATTCTTTTGACAGCCTTGCTGACATCACATTTACACGCACCCATGATATGAGATCAGCCTGATGATTAAAGCATGAAAGATTTGTAGATTATCTCCAGAAGTCCAGAAGGATTTTCTCTGGATGTTAGTTGTGTTGTGTTTATGGTTTTGTCCTTTTGAGCCCCTCATTATAACATCCTGTGGTAATTCCTTGGCTGTTTGATTGATCCCCAATACATTTCTGCAGTAAAAACGGGAAACGTTTTCAACATGTCAAGAATTTATTTCCTTCATGTCATCAACAACATGACACAAACTTTCAAAAAACTCCTCACAGTAAAGCTGAGCCTCATAAACACTTGACTAAATGACACACTCATTATGAACAAACTCAAAGAGGGTTGTTAACCGAACATTAGGATTACAAACAACCATAATGCCACAATATGTGTTGATGGTTGGGTGGACTGGCAACCATTCTGGCAGTAAGAAGCACAGCCCCAGTCTGAATGAATGGAGAGCTGTACATAGCTGGACAAAGATGTAAAAAGTGCATGTATAGAATTACCTGTCAACTCCAATAAAAAAAAAAAAAAAAAAAAAAACAACATTTTAGTTTTGTGACATTGCACCACAATAAGGTGAGATGACCGCTCATCCCACCAGAGCACCATGAACAAATCACACACTAATTCACATTAAAAATACAGTAACAAAGTCCATCTAGTCGCTTTCATGCTTATTCAAAGTCGCTCTGCACCTGCCTCTTCCCCCTCTCTCTCCCACCACCACGTCAGCTGAAACCGATGGGAGCGTTTCCCGGTTGGGCTGGTAAAACTTGGCTTCACCAGAGAGAGGAGCAGGATGTGTGTCACACAACCACCATCTTTGACGTTGGACATTTCTATTCATGAGTCTTTTAATTTGTTGCCTGTCTCTTGAAATGTCTGCGGTTCAGCCTCTCGGTCTGCTTTGTTTTCGACCACAAACAAACTGCGCCAGAGTCCAGTTGGAGGACGCACCTTTTTCATGCGGTCTTGGTCTAGTCGTTCAGGCCTATTCGGAGTTTGATTGATAGCTTTCACACCACCTCAAACTATCTAAACCAAACAAAGAAACACACACCCGAGTTCATGTGAACCACACAAAACAGATTAGGTGTAAAAACAGTCGTACCCACTCAACACAGAAATGAGTATTTCACCCCTCCAGCCCCCCACCTCAGAAATCACTTCCTTTTTTTTCCTGTAGAGAAAGAACAGAAGGCTTCGAACCACAGGATTCTTGTCGTGGTAAAAACACACACAAAACCCAAAACCACAGTCAATAGGAAATGGCCTTTTGAAAGCAGAATTCCTCATGACTCAGAAGATAAGGATGCATGTTAGGATGAACCAATTAGTTCAGGGTGGTCACCCCCTCTGGCCCAGGAGACCACTACAGACACTAGGGGCCCAGTTAGAGTCTGCTGCTCGGCCACATCACACAGCACGAGTCCCTGTGGTCGCTGCAGCCACGGCGCTTTTCTGTTGTTCTATTGTGGTGTTTCTGGTGGTCAGTGTATTGATGTTTTTGTTTAGAATATCGCTCCCTTTTCTCTCTCTGTCTTGTTTGTGTTTTCATGTGCATTTTATTTCTGGCTGATCTGTGTGTGTGTGTGTGTGCGTGTGTGTGTGTGCGTGTCCATCCATGTGTGCCTCTTTATGAAGTTGTGGCTGCTTTTTCTTTCATGAGGAAGGTTGAAAGAAAAAGACAGGGGAGGGGAATGTGGAATTACAGACTTCATGTGTGGAACCCTGCAGAGGACACACACAAACAGACACAGTCGACTTTTACACACTCCATCTGAGACAGTTTGTCCATCAGTTAAGACATCCCAGTAGTAAAAACTGTCAGTGTTTCACATCAGTGTGGATTATCAACCACTGCTTTTTGAAAACTTGTTCCGATTACACACATGATTTTTTTTTTTTTTTGTAGCACATACATTAGCTTTGTGTGCAAGTAATCTGTTCTTAAACGAAACAAGGTTGTGTAGATCAGTATAGTTTAGTTGAGTAGTACCTGTCAAAAACAGCTTTTTGTTTTGAATTATACAACAGTGAGAATTAAAAACACAGAAAAAATTGGCTGCAACATTAAACGGATCTAAAATTAGATGTAATTTTAAAAACTGTTCAGAAATTTCACTAATTACAGCAGAACATCTGTCCCTGCAGAGATCGCTGGCTTCTCTGTTTCCCTGAGATGTTGCTCAACAAAGTAAACTGGGAAGAAGTTAGAGTCCTGATGCTGTGAATTTGTAATGTTTGTTAATTGATCAAACTGTGAATTGTTGTTTTCTCGTTTCCTGTATAGGTAAGAAATAAGACTGAGAAGAACGACTGCCACAGACGTCTGACAAGCTCTTCGTTGCAGACTGGATAGAGCACTTAAATCTTTGCTGTGCTGCTTTGTAAAAGGCTCACAGTGGACTTAGTCCATCGTGTAGGATGCCTGCTCTCAACTCGATTTTCAAACGGTCAAAATTACAAGCTAAAAGACTGAGAAAATAGTGGATATTTCATTGAGGTGAAGATTGATATGTTTCATTCCGGCTGATCTTTGGGAGGTGAAGGTGCTGAAGATACTGCTTTTAATCGTTGAAAAGAAAATGCTGTAAAAGTGAATAAAGATTGTTGTACTAACTTGTGTCTTATATTGTCAGAGTTGTTTATAATTTCCACTTAATAAATAACCTCACTTCAAAGTAAATTCAGCAATTGCTGCCTTAAATATTACACTTCAAAGTTTATTCCAATAGTAAGAATAAATTTTGAAAGCATTTTAATATTTTGTATTGGAATATAATGTACCTGCCTTGGCCTTTGATGCATCATCGGCCGGTATTAAGTATTTTTTTATGGTTTAGCATTTGCCCCTGGATATAGATTACAGTATGTTTTTAACTAGGCTGTCTAATGAGAAACAGACAATGGCAAACCTTTGTGTTCAACGTTTCTTAACGTTATTTTAAAAAAAAAAAGTACCTTTACCTTACAATAAGTTTAAAACAGCACCAAAAACCTGATATAATAAACCAAAAAAAATCCAATCAAGAAAAAGAAATAAAGAAATGCACCCAATAAAAACTCGCTAGTGAGACAGTTAGTGTCACAGTTTGCCAAAGCAAAAACTGAAAATAACTTAAATTAAGTTTACTTATTGATCTGTCTATTGGATTTTGTTTGTAACTGAGATATATTCATTTATTTTTAATAAACCGACATGTTTTAAGTTGGTTTTTCATTCCACATCATTACAAAAAGCAGTAGCTGATTGATGAAGAATGAAACCTGGAAGCTAACGTGACTAGTTGATCAAAGCAGCACCAATGAAATGTAGCATGGTGAGGGAGTTAATGTTTTAGATCCACCTGCAGAAGAGGTGAAATCAATGTTTGTGAGGGATCAGATTTTCTTCTGTGCTGTATTTATATTTACCGCAATTGTAAATATATTCTACATATATGCATTTAAATTTAGTTATACAAAACAACCATGAATTGGACCGTACCATTTCATTATCTTGGTTGGATGCGCCATTTTCTTCAACCGTTGATTCTGTTCCAGCTTATGAAAATGGCCCAATGGTCCTGTACAAGCTAATGGACCAAGTGTAGGTTCATGTTAGCAGTTAGCTTTCTATCGGGTAAAATTAACGATCTTGGATTAAATTGTACCAGATATCTACAGATAAATGTAAACGCTAGGTAGTTTCTAACTTTTAACCTCTAACGTTAGCATTTGCTAATTTTAGCTAGCTGAGAAAGCACAGCACGTCATCTCATTGCTAATATAAAACAATGAGATACCTTTAACCTCAATATAAAGTTTGTAATTTTTTGCTATTTAGGATTTTTATCTGTAGAAAAAGAAGTAAAAACATACAAAAAAGCACAGCCTGTGTTTTCTGTGTTAATAGAACAGTATAGGTCACATTGAACTTTATATTCATGTGTATCTGTGGAGGAGGTCAGAAAGTGAGGGATGGCAGGACAGTGGGCAGGAAGGACCTAATAGCAAAAAGGTGATTTAAAAATGAGACTGCACTTGATGCTATACTGTTACAACTACAAGATCTTTACCTTAGTGATATTTTTCTCACTTCTGAAGTAATGGAAAAAATAGGAGTCAGTAAAGCTCAGGCTTTTGAGCCTGTAAGCTGATTCCTATCTTATCCATTAATTTTATTATTAAGACAGTGCAGATCACTGGGTAATCCATGCCTTTAATGTTAGCCAGGCACTGGTCCAAATGCTGTAGCACATGTGCTTACGTCTTTGGTATGTTGGCAGCGTCTTCGGTTTTAATACAACATTGTTTGGGTCAGTGTTGAGTGGAAATGGTTCTCTGCTGTTGCGTGGGTGTGTTTGGGTCTATGTTGCTGGCAGATTTGCACTAGAATAGCTTGTTGATGACCCCTCAATACAAAAAGTCATGGTCTGGTAGGTGAACTGTGTGCTGTTGTAATGGATTTGATTTATTATCGTCAACACACTGCAGACATTGCGCTGAATGAGTAGAATACTACAAGGATTATACTTCTCCAGCACACCTGTGCTGCATACCTTTGAGGAAATGTCAAAGAACTTAAAATTAATTACAAAACTGAACGTTAACACAAACTGTTATATTCTTGAGAATGTGTGGACAATGGGGAAAGTGACAATGAAATATGATGGGATGTATCTGTAACAGATGCACTGTGCATGAGAGTCTGTGAGTAAGGGAATGACAGTGATAAAAAGCTGCTCAACATTATTCAGGTGCCTCCCTGGATCCAAGGAGACAACGGCTTTGATCTATCATGACACAAATTCATGCTGCCTCTCAATTTCATGTGCCCTGACTTATCTGACCATCTACAGGTAAGAGAAAACAAGCAGCATGTGGTCATATTTTCACGTTGTCACCGTCACACTCTCACAACACGTTCCCCATCTGCCCTCTCCCCGGCTGCCCCCTCATTCACTCTTTTTAGCTGCAGGAGGAACTTCAAAAAGAGGCCAAACACAGAGGGGAGCAGGACTACGTGTGTGTGTGTGTGTGTGTGTGTGTGTGTGTGTGTGTGTGTGTGTGTGTGTGGTGGGAGTATGAGGGAGGAGTACATTCCATCCACTTGTCACACACACACACACACACACACACACACACAATAAACACACATTCTCTGTCTCCCTCTTGCAAATTAATTACTTCCAACTGCCCCCGGAGCCTTTGATGCCAAATAAAGAGATGGGCACTCACACAAGCCATTTATAGATTCTGTGTCGGTTGTGTATTAGTTAGGGAAGTTCAATCCGAGTCTTAAATTCTGCCTCACCCAATTTATCAGTAATAAAACGTTTTAATTATTCCTGTCTCAAAACTATTTTCCATGATTTAATTGACGAAATATTCAAAAGTCATTGTCTGCTTCTAGTTGATAATTTGCTTAGTGAATAAAGTTTCACACTCACTCCAGTTAAGAAGCTTTGGTATCAGCACAGCTGCTGCTTTGCTGCAATGGGAGCCCCCTGGTGGCAGCTGTAGCAATGACAAGTGGTTTGTCAAGACGCCAGCTGCCTCAGGGTTGTGAAAGGATAGACAGACAGGCAGACAGGCAGACAGGCAGACAGACAGACAGACAGACAGACAGACAGACAGACAGACAGACAGACAGACAGACAGACAGACAGACAGACAGACAGACAGACAGACAGACAGACAGACAGACAGACAGGCAGACAGACAGACAGGCAGACAGACAGATAGTATGACAGAAAGGTGAGCGGTGTCGTGTCGTTACATTTACTCTGTCACTTTCAATTGTCACTGACAAGGTGACAAACAAAACAAAGACTACTCTGGACACCATTACTCTACTATTTTTTTTATATATAAAATTGTCATCTGCATTATTAATGTTTTAAATCCCATATAACCTAAAAAAAAAAAAAAAAAGAAAGAAAGAAATCGATGACATGGTGTTACACATTTTAATTTACCAATTTGTTTTTCACTCCTTACGATCAAATATGAAAAATGTTTTTCTGTTATGTTAAATCTTTCTTTTCTGTTCAATTTTGTTATAATTAGAGGATGGATACTTGAATAATGGACAAAAGCATGTTTTGGTAGGTCACAATAACGTTTGACCGCAGTTGCTCCTTGAAAAGAAATTTATTTGAGCGTTACTCTCTCTTACTCATGAATAGGATCGTGAGACAGACAACATGAAAAACACAACACTTCTGTCTCTAGTGCAGAGACTTAAAACAAAGCAAATTATAACTAAAACCAGGGTCAAACGAGCAGCCTTTGTTATATCCTAACTAGATGCTTCTCTGAATGAGTGATACATGTCGCTGATTAGCCGGCTAAGAATGAATGAAAGACTAATTACTGTTTTTTGTTTATGTTTGTCATGCAGAATAAGCTAATGATAGCTTTATTCATACAGCTACACAACTTCGAGCCACATGGACTTCCTCTGGTTATACCATTTGTTGTTGATGCTTTCCACAGCTTCAAAAGGCCTGGGCCACCCAAAGTCTGTGTCCCACAGAGGCATGACATGAGCAGTTATGGGTCGCTCATATTCATGGAGCCACAAAAGCAAAAATAAAACAGTTTTTTTTGTTTGTTTCTTAGTTAAAGGCATCCCCAGCTAGTAAGACATAAAGCTGAAATATGCTACAGTTGCTTTCTCCTACAAGAAAACATAGTTAGAAACCCATGAAATATTTTCATTATTTAGAAAGAGGCGTCTATTTCTATACATGAATAATTCCTGTCTGCTAAATTCAAATAAACACAGGTAACGGTGGCAACAAGAATAGAATCTTTAAGTTTAAATCCTCAGAATGTAAGTGATGCGTTTTAATGATGTCACAAAGTTCTACAGGCAACACTTTTAATACCAGAGCAAGTTCGGGTCAGTAGCTGCAGAAGATTTCACACAACTTACAGAACTTCACAACGCCCCAACCTTTTGGAGGAAACCATCAGAACAATTTCCACATTTCAACAAAGATGGATTTCGATTACATCTCCATGGATGGATACTCAGAGTCAGACAGCTCTTCTGATTATTACAGTGAGTAAAACTGAACATATATGCACAAAAACAATAATGAAGATAATTTAAGTAGGTTTTCTCAAGTACAGTCTTTAAGATGTGTGTGTTTTATCAATTCTTGATTTTATTCTACTCATATAAAGTTGTCTATAGCTAAAGAGAAATGTTTTTACTCTGCTACATTTATCTTTATTCATTTTTATTAGAATAGAATATACCTTTTTTTGTTCCACAAGGGGAAATTTATCTCTCTGACAGCATAAAAAATCATGAAAATAGATTATTACTAATAATTTGATAACCACTGGTGATTTTTTTCTGATAATATCCTACCGATTTGTAACTGAGTGCTTTTCTACTATGCTGTTGAATTTATTTAAGAAAGTCAACTGATTAAGACCCTTGGAGCATGCTGTGTTGACTATATGACCCCCCACTGACTCCATGTTTTAACCTTTACATGTTCATTTTATATGTTCATTCAGGTTACACTCTGTGCAATCCCACAACCAAATATCGGGTCCAGGAGATGATGGGAGAGGCCTGACAAATGGCCAAGGCCATCAACCTGTCAACATCACAGGTCGCAGCTCTTAAAATCCTCAATCTGAGAGAAAGGCTAAAAGAGAGGTAGGTTGTCTAATTCGTTTTGAGTGTTTACAGTTACAGTTTACAGTTTTTTTTCTTGTTTTGTGCATTTATTCTTTTAAAGTAAATGATCTTTGTACCTAGTACCTATGTAATTTTTCCTGTTTTATCCACAGATCAAGATGCTGAAGATGATCAAAGTTCTGGACCCAGTCTAGTCCAACATAGTCCATTTCTTTGAAATGCTCCAGCTTGAGCAAACCTGCCTGCATTTGAAAAGCTGGACAGCAGTGTTGACAATCTGATGCTGGAACAGGAATGGAAGCCTCTATCTTTTAATGATATCAGGCTGGTCACACACCAGGTAAGTACTTTGTAGCTTTGAAACATGCTGAAATGTAACATCATTGTATTTCTCTTTCAGTCTGCAACTTGTGTTTAACCGTCAGTGATGTGTCCTTTGTTTCTCCAGCTACTGATCGTCTTAACAGCCCTGAAGACCATTGGAGTGGTACATGAAGATGTGACGCCGGATAATATCATACTGGAGAACCATGAGGATGAGGGTCAAACTACAACAACAACAAATATTATATATATATTATATATATATATATATATATATATATATATATATATTTGTTGTTAAAAATTGTGTTTTAACAACAAATATGAAATATATATCAAACTGGTTTTTATATTTGTTGTTAAAACACAATTTTATATATATATATATATATATATATATATATATATTTAATATAAATTGCATTGTATATATATAATTGTATATATATATAAATTGTATATATACAATAATATATATATATATAATATTTGTTGTTAAAACACAATTTTTTAACAACAAATATGATATATATATCAAATATTATATATATATATATATATATATATATATATATATATATATATATATATATATATATATATATATATATATATATATATTTGTTGTTAAAAATTGTGTTTTAACAACAATGTAAAATGTAAAATGGCCACTCTACGTTAAGTGTACAGGAAGTTAATTGTTCAGCTAATTGTACAGGAAACTGTAGCCTGGCCGTTAAATGCATTTTTACTCATTTGTAAATCATATAATGTTATTGTATTCAGGTTAAAGACAAATTTGTGGAGCTTTGAGTTAAGCAGTAGAATCACTGCTGGCTCCTCTCAGATATGTTCATCTGCTTGGTAAATCCTTCGATCACCTCAGGACAGTAACATCACCTCATGGTCTTAGAGCTGACAGCTGTTCCTCACTGACTTTGAGTTTGATTAACATGACCTACTCCAGCCAAATTCCCAGCTGCCCACATCAGACTGTGACAGAAAGCTCAGAGATTCACACACAGGCTGAAATATCCTAATGAAGGTACCTGTGTTGACCAACAACTTTACATGGCTCCAGGACAAAATTACATTGTTTTATCACTAGTTTTTTAATCTCTAATAGCAACAGAGATGTTATTTATCAGTGCAGTGTAGATTCAGTGAAACATTCACATGCTGAAGATGTCAGATTGTCCTTCATCACCAGGGAAGCAGTTGTGTGAGTTGTGTAATTGAGCCACAAATATGATTCTATGTTCATACAAGTTTTGACATAATAAATGAATACACATATAATAATGTCATTTGTGTTTTTTTCTATTGTGAGGCAGTAACTGTCTGAGAAGGTTTCAGTATTTTGAATGAAATGTTTTTGCCAAAAAAGAGACAGAATACCAGTAAACAAAGCAATTAAACACTAATTTTACTGATATCATTTAACATTTTCTGTAAATGTTGTGTTTGTATTGTTATTATGAATTCTTATGGTCATGATAGTCACGTAGGTTGAATCTGATATCATAAAGGCCTCATTACAGACTTGAGGCTTGGTGTGAGAACGTCGATGAAACGGTCAAAAACGCAACAAAGCTAAATAAAAAAACTAAAGAAACCAGATGTTTTGTTTGTGGTGACAAACAGGAACATTTGGATGCATCCAAAGGAATCATTTGTACGCCAAGATCCATCAAAGCTTTTTCAAGGTCAGTGATTCCAGATTTCATTGGATTTTTAGTTTTGAGTCATTTGACCACATGGCTCAAGATATGTAGCAAAACCAACCATCAGTGCTGAGCTCTCTGAACACAATTACATGGGAAGTGACTGACTGGTCTGTTTGAGACACTGCACAGCAATCTCCCAGTCACGCAGAGATGCGGCTGTTCAGTCAGATTTGTGAAATTACTTCCTGATTCTGGGTTCATCTGAGGAACTGAGGGCCAACTTTGACCATCTTTGGCAGCAGCAAAATGATCACAGCTAATATCTGAACCTCTAATGTAGACAAAAGGAATGAAACATCCACTCGGAGCTTGTAGTTTCATTCAGTATTAGTTTATAGTTACATGTTCAGATAACCCACGACAAAAAAGAGCCTTTTCAGATGTTGATGATGTGATTAAGTTCACTAATGATTACTCCATCTGAACTTCATAAGTAAAGACAGCATGGCAACATGTGGCACAATTGATTTTTCATATTATTGTAACTCTGCTTCCACCTGGTGGTCTGGAGTGATACAAAACATCTTAGTGCTGCCACATTTACTTAATATGTTCATTGCCCTTATTTAACACAGCATATCCAATGTATTTCTCTGCTTAGACAACACTAATATGTTGCGTATACTGATTATTATATTATTATTGTGTTTTGAGAAACTAGATAGTTTAAATAGTCTTTACACTCTTTCTGTTAATCGAGACCATATTTGACAAGTTTAAGTGTGATAGTTAATTATCCGGAGCTAGTCTGATGTGGTTTGGTTCTGTTTTCACCACTAGAATAAACTTTCACAATGTGGAAAATGTTTTCACAGCAGTAAAAGAGGCTAAAACATTAAAAATCTTTAGGTGTGGTTCAAATGAGTCATGGATCAATCAAATCACCCAGAAAGCAGTCATGTTACACATATTTTACTAACGTCATAGGAATTATGGAACAAATACAGCTAAACTTGCCTGAGAATCATTTCATTTGCTTCTTTTTCAACTTTCTTCCCAGTTTTTCATGTCATGGCTTTCACAAGATATTAAAAACATCCCTTATAGATTCTGCTCCATGATGATTGCATCATATAATTTCTTTCTACCACATCCCAGAGGTGTTTTATTGGAATCAGATCTGTTGAGGCCTCTGAAGTGCACTGAACTCATTATCATGTTCATGAAAGTAGTTAGAGACGACTTTTGCTTTGTGACATGGTGCATTACCATGCTGGAGTAGCCATTAGAAGATCGGTTAATTTGGCCACAAATGGATGCACATGGTCTGCATCAATACTCAGATAGGCTGAGTTCATGATTGATTGGTATTAAGGGACCCAAAGTGAGCCAAGTAAACATTGCCCACATCATTACACCACCAGCACCAGCCTGGACTGTTGGCACAAGGCAGACCGGGTCCATGGATTCATGCTTTTGAAGCCAAATTCTGACCGAACCATCTGCTGCTTCAGCACAAATCCAGTTTCATCAGGTCAGGCTTCATTTACAGTCCTCCACTCACCATAGCCTTTGTGCCTTTTTAACTTTTGTTTTTTTTTCTCCACGAGTAAACTCTGAAAATGCCAGGAGATCAGTACTTTCAGAAATATTTAAACTGTCTGGTCTGTCTGGCATTAACATGAAACAAATTACTGAGACTGCTGGTGTATATGTGTAAAATTCACAGTGTCCCTGTCAATCTCCCCATTTACTCATACTTTTATTTTTTTACGTACTTGTTTACATTATTTATTTTAATTTTTTCAAAAATGTTAAAATATTAGAGTTTAAATACAGAGCAGAAGTGCTACTGTCACAAGTCACAGAGCACATCAGGAGATTAAATGACACCACTGAGATGTAATTTAAATCTCTTGTGGTCTTCGTTTTCATCAATGTGAACTGTACCTGCAGGTGGAGACAGAGACTGGAAGACAGAAATGACAGAAAAAAATAAAATAAAATAAGTGAAGCTATTTTTTTTTTTATTATTAATCCTCATGGGGGACGTTTGTGTGTTAGAGCAGCAGAAGCCTGTTCACTGTTCATGAGATCAGTGGGAGGATAGTTAACGTTTATGGAGCTGGAAGCTGACTATTGCAAAAATCCTTATTGCTGTTACATTATAGCTGAAGGTTATGGGACTCAGTGAATGGCATAAGTTGTGCAGTGTGATGCCAAGACTATTTAACTCTTGTTACTGACAAAATAAGAAATATCACAAGACGTTGATCAACAGAAGAGTGATTATTGTTGATGTGTATGTCCCAGAATGTTACAGTCATTTCTGCTATGGTTTTTTTTTTTTTTTTTGTATGGTGATATAATATATTTTACAGCATGCTCAATGGTAGAGAGATTATTTTTGTATCAAAAATGTTTTGCAAACCAATGACACTCGTAGCAACAAGCTCACTCAGTGAATGTGTTACCAAGTTTTTCACCTTCAACTTTTTCGGAGCCTTTTGGCCTATTTTGGATTGGGTGGGTGGAAAATGGCTGGGAAAAACATTTCCATGTTTTCCTGTTTATTTCCCTTAAATTGCCAGAAAACTAAATTGATTCTGTTTCTAACAGTGTCCATGCCATTAGTAGATGTAGTATAACTCCATAGTAGGGATTACTATTATTTATTTATATTCAGAGGCTCCATGGATTAGGCTTGATAGATAGATAGATAGATAGATAGATAGATAGATAGATAGATAGATAGATAGATAGATAGATAGATAGATAGATAGATAGATAGATAGATAGATAGATAGATAGATAGATAGATAGATAGATAGATAGATAGATAGATAGATAGATAGATAGATAGATAGATAGATAGATAGATAACCATCTAAAGTTGTAAATGAGGATGTCGTCATGTCGTCAACACATGTCGTCAGTTGTGTCAAGTCATTTATTGATATTGATTTTGATCTGTCTTATACTGACCTTATGTCTTGAAAGCATGGGGTCAGTTATGTCACCTCATTCCACAGGGTCTGTAATGTGTCTGCATACCTCCACTCCACACCCAACCACATGTACACATCCCTCCAACACTCGTGGTGATAGCCCAACCCTAAATAACTTCCATTCTGGTCTGACTACTGGCAGTACCCCCTTCTCTCCACTCAGGGAGGGAGAGAAAGTGTTTGACGAAGAGTGTGTGACAGAGAGAAAGTAAAAGGATCACAGTTGATATTTGAGGAGAGCTGATGGTGTCTTCGACTCATGTGGCAATGTCGATTCACACTGTCTGTACAGCAACAAACACAAACCAAAAAATATCTGGATAAACGAACCATGAAGAGCCACGAGGAGATCCTGAGTCTGGACCATTTCAGTTGAAGAGTTGGACTGAAGCAGGTTCTGATGAGAAGCGTTTCTCAGGAGACTCAACTCGATTGAAAACTTTGACACAAATATCTCAGACAGACCGGATCTACAAGTTGTCGTCAATCAGAGAATACCTGACTTTATCCGAATTGCAGCTGGACTGCCCATCAACACATCTTTCCTGTTCTGCTGTCAGTTGAGTCAGGATATTTGTGAACAATGAGTCAACGTGATCTCCGAGCTGACAGGTGAGGTGTGTGTGTGTGTGTGTGTGTGTGTGTGTGTGTGTGTGTGTGTGTGTGTCAGCCCAGGCAGTTGAGCTCTTACAGAAGATCTCAGAAGAGGGATCTTTCCCTGTGTTTATCATACTTTTTGACATGCTCTGATTCAGCAACACATAAATAGAGTATCAGAAAGTCCCCACCAAGTCTATAAACACAGCAGAGAGAGAGAGGACGGTGACCCTGCATGAGTGCACTGAAAACCCAGTGCCCACTCACGCATCAAGAACACTTCAGATATTGAGCATGTAGATTAACATATAGATATCCCTCCACACATTCGTCATGGACACTGGGAGATCCAACATTGTTTAAGCAGTGAAGCAGTGACATTTATTTATAACAGCTTTGTGACTTTATTTGAAGAGGTCCAAGGAAAGACTCAAAGTGACTGCCGAGATTGCGGAGGGGCAAAAACCTGAGAGAGACTGCTTCACGGGAGTGAAGGTAGGTAAAGGAGAAAGATTCAAAAATATATCAGTTCTTTAAAACTATGAGAGTCACTTGTTTTTTCTTTTGTTTGATAGATGTCATCTTGAACTGGTTGTACTTTGAACTCCACATCATCCTCTACTGTGCAACTACTGGACATCCAAAATCTCTCTGAAGGAGATTTTCACTAAGGAATATTTGACCTCTCCTCCACTGACCCAGACATGGATTCACAGGGTGGTCAATACCTCAACAAGAGGGCTCTCTGCTCACCTCTTGGTGCTGCTCGTGTCTGTCAACTAGCCATGGGCTGTGCAGTGATTGCCATGGTAACCCACAGTGCCGGTTACAGTGGATCACATGGTGTGTTCTGTATGGCAACATGGTGTTTCTGTTTTGCCATGTCAGTCGCTGTGTTTTTTCTGGATGCTACGAGGCTCTACAGCTGTCTGCCTATATCCTGGGACAACCTGACGGTCACGTGTGCTGCCTTTGCAACACTCCTGTAAGTCACATGTTTATGATGTCCATTTTAATTAGAATTGAGACTCTATTTCACATTCGCATCATCACTTTAAACCTCAACGTTTTCATGTGAAACTATTTATTGTCACCCCCAAGTCATGACCTCACAGGAATTTTAATTATCTTTATACCACAATTAGGTCATAAAGGTTTTTAAACATTATTGAGAAATACCTTTATAGTATTGAAAGCTGTCATTTTTTATTTGCATTGGTACTAACTGTCAACTTTTTTAAACTCTGACCAGAAAATAATTAAAGGTGCTAAAGAAATAAAATATCTTATAATCAATATCTCATCTGGAATTGAAAAGGCTGGACAACCTGAGAAGTATCATTTAAGTCTGCAGTTCTCCTCAGCTCTATTGAGCTCTTAAAGCTCCTTTTAGCTCATTGTTTTGGTTTTTATGACCCCCCGCAGCTTTGTTTTAGTGCACTCACACTTCTGTCATGGCATCATTTCCACCAGCAGGCAGTTGTTTACAGCAAAAAATACAACTCTGATAAACTCACTGTAAACTTACCAAACTGTACTTAATAGGTGGCAACCTAACTGGTAGTAAAACTAAGTATAAAGCTGAAAGTAGAAAGACTTGTATCATTGGGGGTCAGAAACTCAACTCCAAATGAGCCTTAATAATATGTCATTGTTGTTTTTATATCTCAGTATTTTTTCTTTTTTTTCTTTTCTTGTTTTCTTTCGTCATTTTTTAAAAAATGTTTTTATATCTCAGTATACCCCTAATGTGGGCAAAATAATAAATTCTTGCAGGTTTGAAAAGAGAAAACCAATTCTGGGTCCATTATTTACCTTCGTCAGACCTTTCAACCACATCTCATGGACTTCATTGCTGAATTGATCTGGTTGACAGTTGGTACATAAGAACAAGTGATCACATGTGGGTTAAGTCACTGAAGCCATTGTATAAAGACTGGAGGTCCATCCACTGACTGAGAGGTTGAAAGCTCAGACAAAACTATTCAGTGGACCTTGAGTTGATCTATTTTGTCACATGTGTATCATAACACTCAAGGGCATCTTTTTTTCTCTGGTTTGACGATGTCATTCCTACATTCATGTTTTTGTGTCTTCCCCTGCAGGTATGTGACAGCCTCTGTGGTCTACCCTCTCTTCTTCGTCCGAATCGAGTGCCCCTATGCCGGTTGTCATGTCCGAGACTTCCGCATTGCCGTCACCGTCTGCTCCATCCTGGGTACTCTGGCTTATGGAGCTGAAGTTGCCTTGTGCCGGGCCAGACCAGGCCAGGCTGTCGTTGGCTACATGGCCACTGTCTCTGGCCTCCTTAAAGTTGTTCAGGGCTTTGTCGCCTGCATCATCTTCGGAGCTCTAGCCAATGGTAGCGAGTACCACCGTTATGTGGCTACAATCTACTGCGTTGTCGTCTATGCTTTCTGCTTTGTTCTGACGGCAGTGATGGTCATAATGACAGTGTGTGGACGGACCAAAGCTGTGCGCTGCATGCCCTTTGACCGCTTTGCGGTGGTGTGCACCCTGCTGGAAGTTCTGCTCTACCTGAGTGCATCAGTGGTGTGGCCGGTGTTCTGCTTTGACACCAAATATGGTTCCCCATGGCGACCGTCGTCATGTCCACGGGGGAGGTGTCCGTGGGACAGCAAGGTTGTAGTTGCAGTGTTTTCTTTCGTCAATTTTGTACTGTACGTAGTGGACCTGAGCTACTCCCAGAGGACACGATTTGTCTCCTCACATTTGGCCAGTAACTCACGGGTGTAGCATCGTACCTGTCACCACTGGTTGTAAGTTATTTATTTGCTTCACAGTCTATAATTTTGTACGCGTGTTTATTTGATTCTGGGAGAGAAATGGACACAAGGCCGAGAACTTCACCACTGCTGCAAATACACCATACCAGACCTACACTGGAATGTGAACAATGAATTTCACCACTGCGACCCCTCTACCACACCCAGCTGAGGTGACACCCCATCCCTCCAACTGACCCCTGCTGCCCTATCAGAGATTTAGGGAGAGCAGCCACCCTCTTTTAAACAGCCAAAGACCGCTGTTATGTCACGCCAGAATCCTCATAAAACAAGACACTCCCTCTGTTACTGACCTGTGGCATAACACACAGTTGCTTCTTGTGTTGCTTCTTGTGTTCAAATAATACATAAAAGTCTTTAATATAAATAACAAATCTGACACAGGAATCTGAGGCATCCTTGTCATCTGCAATCCCCTCGCCAGCAATCTATGGACATTACCCAGCCAGCCAAAAATAAACATGAGCTGTCTGCTCTCATATTGAAGCTGTGAGACAGCATTTATAAGAAGCTGGTGTCTTTTAAACCTCTCTATGAAATACCTCCTTCAGTCTGTGATAAAGAGTAAAACCTATTTCAAAAACCAGACATCTCTTCACTGCGCCTCATCCGCTTTTTAATGCCAAGATTACCTGCGGTTTTAGTCGCTGAGTTTTTAAACTCATAGTTGTACAATTTCAACATGGTCAATGTGACCCAGAAGTGTTTGCCTGTTCTCTCTGAAAATGGCAAATATAGCCTCATTTCACCTTGACTACCACCACTACTACATTTACACTGGCAGTTCAAAACAGTCTATGTGCTTAGATGGATTTTGTGTTGTCTAGTCTGATGAATGAACATTAAATGATTTACACTCAAATAAACTTCATTCACATTCATTTATTTACATAAAGCTACTACAATCAATATTTCCATGTTATAGATAAGTCAAATGACTAGATGTATTGTGAAAGGTGTCACTCATAGCAGACGCTGCAGTTTGTCTCAGCATTTCAGTTTCTTTCAGCTCATTGTTTCGCTGTCAGGGCTACAACTTCATTGTTTTGGAAATGTAATTCTTCCTTTAATGTTTTGATTTTATGCAGAAATAGGATGATTAATACATTCATCATGATTAATTCTTTCATCCCTTTTCTGTTGTTGTTTTATGGTCACATCCTCAGTCGTTAATTAATTTGATAGCGTGACTTTGTATCCTACCCCTCCTTCCCTTCACCTTCTGGAGGTAAAGGAGGAGAGACGGCAGCATCTCTGCTGCCACCTTCCCTGTCAGCAGTGTTATCTTTCAAAGGTATAAAACAGAAGAAGAGATCTTATCCACTGAGGCTCAGTTCGTTCTCCTTTACTCATCCAACAAACCAGTCACCTCCTCCTCCCCCTCCTTCCCCCTGCATCCTCCACTCCTCTCTGCTTTGGTCACCTCAGTGAATCTCATCTCTTTAATCCAGTATCAAAGTATTTCACTGTCACATCTGTGAGTGCTTTGGATGTATTATATTAAATCTTCGGGAAGCCACAGTGCCATAGCATACGTCTACAGAAACTGCCTCGGTGCTGAACAGTAAATCCAACACCAGTTGGCTGCTCTTGTATCCAAATCTGTCTTAATACCTCAGAAAACGTCACTTTTTGTAAATGAAATACAAGTGAATAAGATGGATACACAGGAAGAGCAGATGAGCAGTGGTTTATCAGTGGATAAACAGTGATGCTGTTGAAGTAACACTTTCACATTTTGTGTGTGCTTTTTGAAAACATTTTGATCCTCTGATAAATCCAGCAGAATTATTTCTATTGATGGGCCTTCTTAGTCCACTGTCCACTCTTTATTATTATTATTATTATTATTATTATTATTATTAATAATATTTCCGGAGTGAATTGTAGCATCGGTGGAATATGACAGAGCTCAGAGAAAGCTGCCACTGAAAGTGACGGACAGTGTTGCCACAGAGCAATCTGTAGCTCCATTAAGGCCTGTGTACTCTCAGCTCCTCTGCAGATCCCCATTTAGCAGCTGTTCCATGTTTGGCACTCATTTTACTTCTCACTCCCTGCGGGCCTCTGTCTTAAACATAGCTGTGCTTCTACACTCACACACACAAACACACAAACACACACACACACACATACACAGCCCTATGGTATGAACTCTTCAGACAGAGATTAGCTGCGACAGGTGTCCATCATAACTATCCCTTCCTGTTTCTCCAGCTGAAGGGGACATGGAGGGACAGGGGACTTCTGGCTCTGTCGTGACTAATCTCTGGTGGCTCATGTTGCTGATGTCAGCTTTCCCCCCGTAGCTTTTGGCTCTTGTTTTGCCAAATGTTGTGTGGAACATTGTCAAAGGCTGAATCTTTTGGTCTCAGTGGATTCGAGTCTACGCCAACTCTCGTAGTTCGTCATCCTGTAGAAAGCTACTGTATACAAAATAGTGTCTGTGCTCATTTTGGAGCACCCATGGAAAACAAACTGTTACAACTAATTAGGGTTTTTACTTTTTTACAGTTTAGTGGGAATTGTGTAAAACTGTTTTGTTCATTCCCACAGTAAATGTGAAATAGCTATTTATATTTATATCTTATGATTTTTGTTTGAAATTCCATTTATAAAAGTTTATAATATTTAACCCTCACGAATAGATGTGATACCAGTGTGTATACAAATATACTTGTGGGAATAATTCAACAACAATGAATTAAACTCACATCATTATCAAATTATGTTAAACATACACGCTTTGGAGAGTCATCAGTTTTTATAGCACAGGCTTCTTTCAAGTATCAGTTTAAATAAATCCTAATCTATACTGGTTTAAGTTGTTGTTTTGTTATGTGTGAAAATATGGATTTGTTCCTGAAAATATGGCCCAATATAACTTTAAATACATAATGAACTTTAAAAAATGAAATAAAAAAAAACTTTATCAACTATGAATTTTTCCCTTTAATATTGTTGTTTCTCTCAACAACAAATGAAATCAGATATTGTGACCTGTTTTGCTAAAGTAAACACTGTTATTTTGTAGAAAGATAAAAACAGTTAAATAGATGTAGAATTAAATTGCCTACTTGACATATTTTTGTTTTTATCAAGTAGATACACAACCAATTTTTTTACACAAATTTACACAAACAGACCAAAGAACAGAGATGAACATCCTGGCAAACTTATAATGTTTTAGTTACCATGTGGACCAGTGGACGTCACCAGAAAAGTGTTAATAAAGTTAATAATATCCTCCTGTGACCTCCTCTTCTACCTTCTGGCTAAATCCACATCATTATGGATGTCAGCACTTTGATAAAGATTTGATTAATATTGTTAATTTTGTCATCACTCTGTGTTGAATATCTGCTGAATCAAGGACGACTACAGAGGAAGTATTACTTGTTACACTGCTTCACTGCTGCTGCAGTTCCCCTCAGGATTTTCAATCTGATTTTTCAGCGAGATCTTGTGATGTGTTGTGGGAAATCCTTTATTAGATTTGGGTTTCAGATAAAATTGAAAGCTGACACCATATTGAATGCCTCAACTTCTCTGTCATTTCTTTTGTATTCTTGTCTCAGACTGCAGGGGGGAACTGTACGAACACTAGGGAAAGATTTTCTGTCTGTTTGTGATATTAAATATGCGTATCTTCTCTCAGTCAACAAAACTGCTCCTCTCTCTCTCTTAGTTTTTCTCAGTCTGTTTCTCACCAAGACACAAAAACAAACCTCTGGGCCCTCATCACCACAAGCAACAAATTGTTGTGAACATTTCACCTCGATCTGGTTGTTGCTGATTGAGGCAGAGAAACAGATTTGTGAGTTCTGGTATTTTTTAATAAACCTCTTGGGGTTTTTTTCAAAAAAAAAAAAAAGAGAAAAGAAAGAGGGAATGAGTGTTGTCACGCCTCGGCGCACATGCCGAGTCTGAGTGATAGATACAACAGAAGCAAGGAGTGGTAAATTGGCTGTGTGTGTGTGTGTGTGTGTGTGTGTGTGTGTCTGACTGAGAGGCAGAGTTACGGCGACACGCCGCTGAAAATTTTCTGCTTGTTTGAGATGAGGTTTGTTGAACAGTTTTGTGGGTAATTATTCCAAAAACTGATGCAACAACTGGAAGGAAGGTGAGGGGAGGGGAGGGGGGCACTGTGTCATACCTCCCTCATACACTGCTCCATCTGTTGCATTTTGTAACATCAGTAGGGAATAAAATCATCATATTGTTCTCTAATTCCCTGATTTTTTTCTGCTGTATTCTAAGACGGAACACACACAGTCACAGTGAAGAAGAAAACCCACCAGCCTTCACCTCAGACCTCTTCTTTTGACAATATTCATGTGAGAAAATCAGAGATGGAGCTACTTCTATGTCCTTGGTGGAATTTATGGGAGAAAAAAATGTTTGTTTTTACTGCTTTTAGGAAACATGAACATTTTGTAGTTATGTACATTTAGTAAACTACAAACACAGCAAATCATCTCCAACAAAATGATCCAGCTTTGCTCAGTACAACAGCTCAGCTCTGTGTGTGATGTGAACACACACTGTTGTAACATCCACACACCATCTGTGAACAATGGTTATTTATACATCTATACAGCTTGATATGATAAATATTGTTTATCCTCCTGCATGTATTTAGTGTTTGAGTATATATATATGTGTGTGTGTGTGTGTGTGTACATACACACACACACACACACACACACACACATATATATATATATATATATATATATATATATATATATATATGCGCATGTGTGTATCTATTTACCTATCTATCTATCTATAGATTCTTGTTTTACTGTTTTCAGAGGCTAAGCATCAAGTACTTTGTTATTTATCCATCTAAATTTAATCCTTGCAGTGTCTAAAACACTTTGAATCTGCATTTAAATCCCCAGGTAAGCAGATCAAATTGATGGATCATACAAACTGAACAATAAAACTCCTTTTTTTAAAAAAAAAAAATGGCCTGAGGCAAAATAAATGTCTATTTTTAGGTGTTGAGGTGTACATCTGTAAAGAATTAACTGATGATATATGTCACTTTACCCAGCTGACTGGTTAACAGGAAGAGGATCCTAACAGCTGGTGTTGTTGGAGCTCAGCCTTGGGCCATGCATTCAGCTTTATATATAGACAGGAGCATATGTAATCCCTCAGTCTACATTCCTGTCCTACAGCTCAGTGAGAAAATAAATGGAATGTGGTCCCTCAAGGGAGACATACAGTACCTCTCCAGGAGTGTAAATTTAGTCAGGAATGGCATGAGAAACATAAAAGGAAAAGACAGACAGATTGAAATGTGCAAAGGGGAGATTTTAGCGTCAATCTGACAGTTACAGGTTCAAGGCTAATTTTGAGAATATGCATTGGTGAACAACCAAGGGAGAGGAAAAAACGAAGTGTATTCAAATGCCATGGCTCATTAGCGTGCTCGTTGTCCATCTCTGCTTTATTACAGATTCTGCGAAATCTAAGGGGGAGAAGTCAAAGCGCTCGTCTACAGTCTCCTGTTGGAATAACAATCCGTCATTTAAATTCAGGTCCCTCAAATATCACAAGCCACTTCTGGTCCCATGAAAATATTTTTTTTTTTTTTTTTTTTTTTTGGTTTATTTGGATTCAAATCTCAATGCATTTGCATTGTAAAATGATTAGCACTGAACATGAAACCAGATGGTAGAAGATTTTCATTGACTGGAATGTGATGTGAATGTGTTTCTTGTGATAAATCACAAAAAGATGCAGTTTATTCTGGTGTATATCACAAAAACTGTAAATCCAAGATCATACCTTACCATGTTTGCTGATTTAGTGATTGTTTTTTTTTTTTTTGTTTGTTTGTTTTTTTTTATCATCTTTTTTAATCATTTATCAAGTGAGTGACTTCCCTGCTTGTGCTCTGCTCAACATGCTGACCACTGATTTATTATTAAAAAGTCTTGCCCATCTTCTAGGTGCGATATAATGATTAGTATATGTTGTTGACTTTTATGAACATAATAAACAGTTTTACATGTTCATACCTGTATACAGAGTAGTTGATGATTTGTAAGTAAATGTGGTATAATAATTTATGGGTATATATAGACATTTTAACCTTGATATATACCAACCTTAACCTGAGATTTTCCTTTATTTTCATGTAAGCTTTCACAGTTGTAGCAACGTTAAAGGGCAGTTTCTGTGTGTTGAATCAATCAGACATTGTATGATTGGACGCTGACAGTTTCTGGCTTTACACAGTATAAATATGACCTACTTTAAAAGGCTCAGTTCTTGTACTTGACCTACATTTCTTCTGGCAGCTTCAACCCACCGAACTGATGCAACCGGGCAAAGCGACCTTCAAGTCCCGCCCCCAAAAATCTGCGATCTGGTTTCTCATTCGTCAAATTGTCAAGTTTTCTCTGTTGTGATTGGTCGACGACGCCGCTCGTCACATTTACTGTCCATACTGTGGATCAGTGAAAAAGGAAGCCACGTTGACACAAAACGTGGACTTTTTTTTTTTGTTTTTTTCCCTCAAGCGCCGGAAAGTAACGGTTACATTGTCAGGTTTTTACCAAGTGAGGAACTTCAGCTTGAAACACACAGGGGAAGGTAAATATCTTCGTTGTGTGAATTTGTCCCATTTATCATTGATTCGTGGGTGTGAAAGCTAGCTAGCAGAGCAGCTAGCTCAGTACAGCTAACTGTTTATGTTAATTATCACGATTAACAACAATAAGCTAACTGATAAGCTATATAAGCTAACTGATAGTTAGCCAAAATGAGAAATTACCAGTGTGAAACGCAGTTTAAAACGTGATATCACGGCTGTGTTGGTCCGTGAAGGTTGAAAACTTGATGATGTTTCCAGCTGGCATCTTATTGTGAAAGATGCTACATGCAAATTAGTTTTTATCAACATGTAAATCTGACAGTTGTAAAGCAGTGAATGCGTCCGTATCCCAGTCAAATCACCCAGATGTGGCAGAGGATGTTTCATCATCCTTCACTGTCTGTGGACCTGATCCAGGGGTTTTTCTCAGACTTACATCATCACCAGGGTCTGTCTGGGGGTCTGTGGGATCCACAATGAGTTTGAAATGCATGGCTGTCGTGACTTATTTATTTGTTTATTTTGCAGGAAGAAGAACTGACATAATTTGGCAGGATGAGTGTCGGGTTCATTGGAGCAGGCCAGCTGGCTCATGCACTGGTGAAAGGGTTCACAGCTGCAGGTGAAGCCACTTTCTCTACTGAGCAAACATTACAATGCACTGAATCTAACCTTCACTGAGACCAAACCACAAACCATTTATTACCCACCACTATTTATCTTTATCTGTATCTTTTATCATTATTGATATCTTTGTGTATGTGTACAAATATGTGTGACTATATGATATGATATCAACAATACAATATTTGCTATTATCTTCTCAAAATCTGTCACAATATGTGACAATTTTGATTATTGAAAATGATAGATTTAGTATTCAGTTTTTTATTTAAATGCAAGTATTTTTTTAATCAGTAAGTTATCAGTTAATCAGTAAGAGACCTTGATAATATTTCATATATTAACATGAACCATAAAGAAATAGATATTGAGCTTTAAAAAAGTCTTTAAAACAGAACTTAAATAACTTCAAGTTTGCATTTTTATTCATTAAAAGAGGATTTTTGTAAATTTTTACTAATATTTAGTGACTCAAATATGGGTCAAGGCTTTGCATCAATAATATTTGATCATTAATCACTGAAACCATTTATTGATCTTGACTGATGGATCATATATACATATTTGTGTATTTCATATTCTCTATTCTTTGTTTTTGTTAATGTAACATTAATGTATGTGCAGTAATTTTCCACGATGGGATCAATAACTACCTAATCATATGAGCTGTAGGCCGCAGAATCCTGTGATAGGATGAAGACAACGTGATATAAATTAACATACACTAGTCACAAAAAAAAAAAAAACAGTGTATCAAAGCCACAAGAGGTGAAACACGATATGGTGATCATCATACATTTACATAATGGAGAAGTGGATTTTCTTACTTCGCTTTCCTCTTTTCTTTTCGTTTACTTATTTATGTAAGAATTTTTTTTTTTTCTGTCTTCTACATCCTCATACCTCTCTCTCCAATCACATGTGTGTTCCCTCACAGGAGTGATTGCTACTCACAGGATTACAGCCAGCTCCCCAGACACAGACCTGCCAACTGTGGCGGGACTCAGGGTGAGAAGACAGGTTTCTGCATGGTTTTATGACAGTGTCTGAAAAAGTGAAGCATGAGTCTGTGTGCGCACACAGGCTTGTGCATGAGGTTATAATACATGTGTGTGTGTGTGTGTGTGACTGTAGCAACATATTTTCCTCCCTCAGTAACTCCCCTCACCAATTCCACTTTCTTCTTCTTCTGCAGAAAATGGGGGTGAACTTTACAACTAGCAACAAGGAGGCTGTCAATAAGAGCGATGTGCTCTTCCTGGCTGTGAAACCTCACATCATCCCCTTCGTTCTGGATGAGATCGGACCAGACATCGAGGACCGTCATCTCATAGTTTCCTGTGCTGCAGGTGTCACCATCAGCTCCATAGAGAAGGTCTGATTCCCTCACCCTCTCTCTTTTTATAATCCAGAACATTAAAGCTTACGGCACTGTTCCTTTGTTATCTAACTCTTCTCCTTTCTGTCTCAAATGACATTTAATCAGGTCAGTTTTAATCCTAAAATGTAATAGAAACAGTTTTTTTGCGCTGTCTCCTCTAAATATCTTTCCTGTGCTCTTACTCTTTTAATTTGTACAGAAGCTGCTTCAGTACCGTACAACTCCAAAAGTCATGAGGTGTATGACAAATACTCCAGTGGTGGTGAGAGAGGGAGCTACAGTGTACGCCACCGGGACTCACGCAGAGGTAAAGATGGATTTGAACCTGACAGTCAAATGGCTAATGAATGCATTAATAAGAAGAAAGGATTTCTGTTTTTAGGCTGTCAGGTTTTTTTTTTTTTTTTTTTGCTCATAATTGTTTTAAATCTTGCAAATAAGCCTGTTGTCCTCCTCCTCATCCTACTCATCCTCCTCCTCCTCTTTCTTTCAGGTGGAGGATGGCAAGTTACTGGAGCAGCTGATGGCCAGTGTAGGTTTCTGTACTGAAGTGGAAGAGGACCTCATCGATGCCGTCACCGGCCTGAGTGGCAGTGGACCGGCCTACGTAAGTGACTGATTGCTGTGTGTTTGTCAGGTGTAATATATCCACCCTGAATCAGAGGAGGAGGTGTCAAAATTTTGTACCGCTCGTGCTTTTACAACTTGTGTATCAGCAAAATAATCATCTAATTATTTTCCAAATTCATCATCTTGCACTAAGACGTCCATGTATTTGATTAATATAGGAATGATCAAATATGTTGTATTTGCTGTGTCTCCTCTATATCTTCAGCAGTCAGGGCTACAACTAGCAATTATGTGTTTGTTTCTTTAAATTAATTATTTAGCCTGAAGCTGCTGGAGACTTTACTTTAAAAAAAAAAGTAACAACCTTGATGTGTTAAATTCAAAATGAGACAAAGAGAAAAACAAGCAAATGTAAATGGATTTAAGTAGCAGACGTTTGATATAAACTAGCTAAATGTGTTTTCATGTGTTGAGTTTGGTAGTTGATTATACAACAACTTATTTTGGCTTTAAACTCAGCAGTCAAGACCATGGCCATGTTATCTGTCATTTAAAAGCCTCACTCTGTTGCTGGTAATATTTTTTATTTTATGTTTTTTTTTTTTTTTTTTTTTTTTTAGAGGGTTTTCAGACTCGAGACAAACAGTGGCAGAGAGAAGAGGTTGAAAGAGCCAGGGCTTTTCTGTACCAGGACATGTTTTTTCTCTAATGAATGTTTCCTTTTAGAAAATATAAGGAAGCTCTGCTGTTGTAATGACTTGCATTGCCATGCGTGTCTTTCCAAATCTCAATCCTTCCTGCACGTCAGTCACGTCAAATGTACTGTGCAGCAGACAGAGGTGTGCAGCGGTTGAAGAAATTAAAAATAATTGTGTCCGCCGGGTTTTTATCTACCTCCTGCAGAGTTTGAGCTTTAGACAGGTATTTTTAAATGTAGTTGAAAGGGTCTGAGTACTTTCTTTCTTTTTTTCTTTCTTTTTTTATTTTCTTGACTGTGAGGAGGCAGCAAACTCACAGTGAATTGAGTGGACATCAGTGTGAAAGAGTTATTGTTCCTCCTCATACTATACAGATTGGACTAAACTGCCTGAAAAAAAATGACTGTTATATGATTACATGATGATGATGATTATTATGTTGTGATGTCAAAGGGAAAACTGTTTGTTTTAACAGGCGTTCACGGCCCTGGATGCTCTCGCAGATGGAGGAGTGAAGATGGGTCTGCCCAGGAGACTGGCTGTCAGACTTGGAGCTCAAGCCCTGTTGGTTAGTTGTGTGTGTGTGTGTGTGTGTGTGTGTGTGCGCACGCTCCCACATTATGCCATCCAAGTCTCCTTGATCAACCGGTTGTCTGTGTAACCGAAGACAAAGAACGCATTAAGACTGAATCGCTGGTTTCAGTGCCCTCGGCGTTTCTACTGTCTCATAACTGCTGACTTTAATTAACAAAAAAAACGATGATACTAAAGAAAATTTTGCAGGTTATTCTTATTTCTTAGAATAAATAAAGAAATTTCAGACTTGCCAAAAAGAAAAAAAATAATAAAATAAATACATTTAAAAGATAAATTTCCATCCTGGAAATGTTTTCTGCAGCATCTGTGAAGGCAATTGCCATTTAAAAAAGAAAAGAAAGGTAAAAAGATACTTTTCTATCCATTGTTTTTCAACCTGAGTAATAAACTTATGTGTAGCTTAAAGCCGACACTGATGTGATCACAATTATTCACCTCAGACTGTTTTTGTTATCGCAGCAGCTGCCTCAGGCTCTGTGTGTTCAGCTCCGTTCTGCATATTTTAGAAGCTGTGTTGTCTGGTTTCGCTTTTTTTTTGTTGTTGTTGTTTTCCTGTAAAAGCTTTTTCAGTTGTTGTTACATGTTGGACATGATAAATATCCTCGATCTGAGTGTCTCCTCTTGTTTGCATACTTGGATGTGGGGGGAAACACTCACCGGAGGCGCCGTAGTAGCGCAGTCACGTGAGTCATGTTGGATACCAACATGACTCGCGTGGAAATCTTCATACAAAATCTCATCTCCTTCCTTTTTTCTATTCATCTTCCCATTTCTGTGTCTTCTTCAGGGAGCAGCTAAGATGTTACTTGACTCGGAGCAGCACCCCGGCCAGCTGAAGGATAACGTGTGTTCTCCAGGTGGCGCCACCATCCACGCACTCCACGTCCTGGAGAGCGGCGGCTTCCGCAGCCTCCTGATCAACGCGGTGGAGGCTTCATGCATCAGGACACGGTGAGACGCCATCAACTCCAGATACAAATCACACATGTAGACAACTTTTTCTTTCTGTTCTTGAGTCTTAGCATTTGCATAACCTCATCAAATTGAACCAAGCTGTCAGTGATTCATTCAACAACAACAAAAAAAAAATTAACTATAAAACTATTTATTTGGTCTATAAAATGTCCACAATATTAAAAAATATTCACAAATTTACCATATCGAAGTCAAATCCAAAGCAGATCTTCACGATTTAAAATGATGCTAAAAAGAACCAGCTTTTGTGGGTTTTTTGCAGATAAATGATCATCACAAACTGAACTTTGAGTAGCTGAAAAATAATATATATATATATATATATATATATATATATAATATTTTTCAGACTGAGCATATCTCTCTTCTATATCAAATGAACTCACTCTGATAAGGTTGTTGCTGTCTTCGTGTTCTTCATGGGTAAAATTGAACAACTGAAATATGATACACACTAACACACCTCGCATTTGGACTGTACAACTGACACTAGTCTTGGTTTAACTTTCACAGGGAGCTGCAGTACCTGGCAGACCAAGAGCGTATTTCTCCAGCAGCCATCAAGAAAACCACGTTGGACAAGGTTCTCCAACAGCCTGGAGTCACAGTCAGTGGAGTCGCTAATGGGAACGGTAGATCGGGGCTCAACCTGTTCAACAATCGCAGCTCTGGGATAAAGAAAAAGAACTGAGAACACTGAGAGAGGCGGGCACTCACACAAGCACATCACAGGTTAACGTGTGCGATGTGTGGACACACACACACACACACACACACACACACACACACACACACATCCTCTGCTGTTTAGCCACAGATTTTTAAAAAACGGACTCAGAACTGGTCTGAAATCACATTAAAATTTCTTTGCCAAATAATTTATTCATACTTGAATGACATGCGGACAGTGGACCTGATGGTGTCTCCAGCACTTTACACACAAGCGCAGGTGGACTCTGGGTGCGTTTCTCACTATCACAGCCTTATGTTGCGATGCAATATTGCTGTCTACAAATACACAAAACCAGATACACACTGAAGAGCAAAAGTGCATTTACAATCTGTTGTATGTCTGTGTTTGGGCTCTAGACTATCTAGGGCTGTTTAATGGTAATCACCCCTGTGGGCCATGATGGGATCTGGTATACACCAGGCAGCAGATGGCTGCTGGGATACCATCAAGCTGTTTATGTATGTCTCAAATGTCTTTCTTTTAAAACAAATTAAGCCACAATGTAAATCATCATGTCCACTTATTTTGTTAATGAAAATGATTATATTTGTTTGGCCAACAGTTTACAAAATACTGTTAAAGACCGAATACAACAAAAATTTGAATAACTTTATTTTTGTTTGTATTTTATTGTCATGTATGCTGTGTATGTTATTTTCCGGGTGGGAGGCTGGGGGGTTCCTGTACATTAGGAGCATTGTGCTTTTGACCCTTCAACTTCTTTTATTTCACATAACGGTCATTCCAAGCTGATGTCAACAGTCTCTTCAGGTCCTTCTGTTCACTTTCTTTAACTTCATTTTTGTTGCATATAATGACGTTATTGGTCTCAAATCCCAAATCACAACCTGTCTGATCTTTCCTCTCAAAAGGAAATGTGAAGATTTTACCTGAAAGTGCCGCAAGAAAGCATAACATATCTAAAGAGCTTTATTTCACATGTCAGTCCGTCCTAATTCTGTATTTTGTACTCTGTTCTATGTTTTTATCCGTTTATGTTACATGTTTTTTTTTTTTTGTAGCATATCAAGCTCAGAATTGGTGTCAGTCTTAAAAAAAACAGTATTAAAGAAGCAGAAACAAATACAATTGTTCTAAAGATTATTAACTTAATGTTTTACACTGACTCAAAAATGTGTTTGTTTTCAGTCATTATAGTTAAAGTTGTAGGTTTTCCTTAAACCAAGGCTACTCAAACTGTTCTATCAGTTAGAAATGAACCTGCAGATGGCGCTGTATGATCAGTGTGACCCATTAAACATAAAGATCAAGTTACAAGATAAATTGCTGTCACTTGACATTAAATTAACACTGATCTACCATTAAATATAACTACACAAGCTCCACCAACCCATCCTTTAAGTCTTAATCTCTCGACATTTAAGTGGATCCTTCTCTCAAATCAGACCATACATATACCATAGATAATAATGCTAAAGGTGTTTTTCCTCACTGTTCTAAGAGGAAACTGTCAACAGGACATATGACCAGTGTGTGAGATGCTATGTTTTCAACTCTTTCCTCTTCTATAGGGCTGTTCAATGCTGAAAGAATCTTTATGTCTGTAAAAGCTTCCAATTAAAAATAAAAATCCAAGGTTTTGTTATCGCAACGTAGCCAACGTTAGCATTAACGGCCTGTCTTGACACTTTGGAGGTAATGTAGCGTCCAGTCTGCCCTGAAGAAGTTGAGCTGTTCAGATGGTATGTTATGACAATGTCCAAAGCTCCTGGCAAGCACCATCACCATCAAAAAATGAATAAAAATAAAGAAAATTCAGCAGTAGAAAAAAATTAAACCTAGCACTTTTCAAGTATTGATGGCAACAGAACTTGTCATTTGAGAAAAATTACCCTGTGATTGATACATTATTATATATGACACAATCCAAAAGTTGCCTAAGCAGCAGTTTGCTCATAGTTAACTATTTTAACTGTTTCATAAACAGTTAGTTTAGTTTCCGATCAAGGCGTCTCAAAAGTTTAACAAGATGAATTTGAGCTTTTTCAAGATGATTAATGGCAGAGAAAAAAGAAAAAAAAAAAGTTCTTATGCACACATTTTTTTTTTACATTTTTCTTTTCTGCGCCTCAAATTGATATTGAAATTAAACAACACAAGAAAATCACAAGGGAAATCACTATTTAGTGAAGCCAAAACCAATTATATTTAATAAACTAACTATTTGCTTTTTTATATAAAATCTTAATCTGAAAATCTCAGATAAGTGGAGCGGAGAAGAAGAAGCGTAAAGCAGCACAGAATGAAAATACTCGAGTTTAAATTAGATTTAAACCCAGTGTTCGAGGAAAACGTTACATTGCTGTGAGCTCAGAGACTAGATATCATTGAGTTCTGGATAAGTTTGATAGTCCAGGGATTACATTTGGGTGTATTAAGAAACAGTAGCTTCAACAGACTTAAAGTCTGTTAAATACTTTTTACATATTTGACTCCTTCCCTGTGCTCCAGGCTGCTACATTTTTGGATTAACAGATGCCTTTTTGTGTCGGAGTGAGATATGCCTGTGGATCTATTCAGGCAATGCACAGGTGCATAATGGCATAAAGTTTAAAACGATGGTAGAAAAATGATGGTTTGTCAAGAGCCATGTCCTCATTATAATTGAACAATTTATTGCTGTTGTAGGATTAGTTTATTTTTCTTAAACTAATACACACCCCAGTGTCCCTTGATTAAATTGCAACCCGCATGCTCTTATTCCTCTCGGGCTGTTTATTTGTGCGTGCAATGGTTTTTTTCCCTCTGCCACTCAAGTGTCTTGATAATCCCTCTTTTATGCCGAAAGGTTATTCTCTGCTTGCTCCTGCCGCTCTCTGTTAAGATTAGCCATTCCTGGAGAGACTTCCATTTGCCTCTCATTATTAGACTTCTGTTGCCTTTCGGTGGTCAGGCAGCTTTGAGTGACTCTCTTCCACCCAAGGTGAAGAGGACGTGCTCTGTGTCAATCATCTTGACACCGGCAGAGGGTCTAAGATGGCAGTTCAGTGGCAGATAATCCTAGAGTAGAAAGTTTGGACTGTGTGTGTGTATGTGTGTGCGTGCACGCACTCCAGCACAGCATGGGATTTCTGTCCACAGGTAGGCCAGATGCTACCTGTCATCCCCATTCAATCAATGTAATCACTGACCTTTGCAGTAACATGGTTGTTTGCATATGGTATCAAGGCCAGGAGGAGAGCCAGAAACCAAGATGAGTGAACAGACAGGAGGGATTTTGTTTCTCTCCACCACACATCCGCATGATTGTCAAGAAACTCGACAGAAAAGAGTGAGGAAGATGTTTTTGTTTGTGGTCAGTCTGTCGTCCATGTTCCTGTTTCACTGTTTGCGCTGTGGTGTTGTTAGTAATGTGTGTGTGTGTGTGTGTGTGTGACCTGTACACAAGTGTGATCTCTTAGCTGATACAGTATCAGCTTTGTGCAGCTGTCTGGTGAAACGGTCACAGAAAAGAGGAAGCTCTGGTTGTTACCACACAGTCAGTGAATCTGCAGTGTGGGCTTCTCTCTGACGCCAGCTTGCAGCGTGCAGGTCTAGAGGATTCACGGGGACACACACCTGTACTCCACTGATGCACATCTGGGATTGAGACCTGCACAGTGGCTTCAATTAACCTTTTTTGCACATGTCATTATATTGCAGATTTAATCTGAAATTGTTAAAAATGCCATTTTTTGCCCATCAACGTCCATTCAATTACCCGCAATAACCAAGTTTTTGAAATGTGTGTGTGCAATCTCACTTTTCCGAAAAATATTCAGAACCATACTTTAATATTTTGTAGGAGTTTGTCTGGCAGCAATAACAGCTTTCAGTCTGCTCGGGTGAACTTTGAGCACCTGGATTTAGGTGGTTTTTCCTATTCTTCCTGGCAAATCTCGACAAACTCCATCAGACTAGATGAGAGGTGTTGTGAAGTGGCGTCGTCAGGTCTCTATACAGATGTTCTGTGGGGAGTTTTAAGTCTCGGTTAATTTTTTTAAAATAACAGCAAGACAGTATTGTCACTGTGATGAAACATATACATAAAACATAAATCATCACACAGGCTGATGTTAAATGTTCATTTTAGGAAAATGTAAGAAAAGTAAGAATAACAAAAATAAGAAAATTAAAACAAATAACAATAAATTCTTCCATTTTCTTTCAGTGGTGTGACCGTTGCAACATTCACCTTAACCAACATCTGTGTTATGTATGTTACTATTTCTAACATTCACTTCATCCATTTTTTAGCATCTAGAGAGGAAGTACCTGAGCAGTTGTGGCAACCGTTATCCTTATCATAACAAAGTCATATTGGGTGGGTCTGTTTGATTTCCCAGTAAACATAATCTTAGAGATATTAATATTTTTAAATGCAACCACCTCCCTACGTGTTCTTCTTCTGTCTGACAGAAAAACCACAAAATGAATCCTGTGAAGTGTAGACAGGGGTAAAATAAAACCTATGCATTATTATATATTAAATACATTTCCCCCTTCACCTCCTTAATGTGTTTCCCATTATTTGATAATATTTTTAACCATTCGTCAACTCTAATATCACATTCAAGGTCTTTTTGCCAGATGATTTTCAATTGTTTAATAGAAGTTTTGTAGAACATAGCTGCCGTGTGTTTTATATCAGAAAATATCAAAAAAAATTACATTAGTGGATTTGTGCCCTCCATCAACTGGCTCTTACTGATACAGTCTTGGATTTTTAATTCTAAAAATGACCTTCTACTTTCCAAAAGTTCAGCAAAAGATTTTAATGCTTCATCCAAATACAAATCACCTCTTCTGTATATCCCTAATTGTAAACCATTGGTTCCAGTGGACAGACTTTTTTTTTCCAGACACATACAGCAGGGTTGTAAAGTGGAGGTGCTGGTGTTTATTCATCATTCTCTCAACCATGTTACCGCCACCATCATGCTTCACCATAGAAATGGTATTAAACTGCTCGCAGTCTTTTCTATGCCGTTTGGTAAACTCAACATACCTTGTTTCACACCTTTTGCTCAAAGTATCCTCTGTCTAGAAACGATCCCAGAAATCTTTAAATAAACTTATGTTAAATGTCATAAAGTAGTACAGTAAGTAAACTATGAGACTGTACCTCCACATAGTTCTTAGTTGCATTCCATCACAGCCACCGAGCCACCTGTACATGGAGCATGCTGGTGTGTTTCTTCAGTATGCACGATGTTACCTCTCCTTTAGAGCACACATTCATCAATCCAGTCAATGCTGATGAAATGTCTGAAGCTTCTTTGAATGAAAAATTGCCAAAATTGCTTTTTCTCAAATACTTTTTGGGGCAAAATGCTTTTAAGATCCTGGAAACACAATTTTAAATCTAATCCTAAAATGACCCAGCCTGCTGTGTGATTATGTTTCGTCTCTGTATTAGTCATTTTCCTAAAAATACCAAGCCTTACTTTAAGTGATATTTCAAAATAAATCTTTGCTTTCAGCAGCTTGGCAAAGATTTACTTAGACTCCTCAAAGGTCTGTGGATGTCCAAGTGGGGACATCAGTCATTGTAATATCACCTATATTTTATAAGCAGAGTGGCATGATCTGGAAATAGGCTGCTAATATTGTTTAAGTGCTTGCTTATATTGTATTGGAAAATCATTACTGCCTCAGAAATGGAAATGGAATATTGATAAACTAATAAACGTGGTCCTAATTGTTTATATTTGTTTTTAAATCTTGGTAAATTAGGATATGTGGTGTATGATAGTCTATATGATGAGCTTCTGTGGTTCATGGTGCTATTTTCTTCAGTCTTTCAATAAGATAGAAACAGTTGGGTGTAACATTCTTAAATAAAATATAAAAAAAAACAAAGCAAATAAACTTATGTGATTTAAAAAAATATATATTTTATTAGATGAAAACTCTCTACGACTTTATTGCCTTAAGGAAAAAAAAATACTACATTACTGTGATAACGTTTGTGTGAATGTGAAAAGTAAAAGTTTTTTTTGTGAAACTTGACTCAGACAAGTCAACTTATTTAGTTATTAAGTTATTCTTAATTCTGCAATTCACGTCCTTGTTTTTGGGGAAGTGAAGGTTATCTGTAACTAGGGTATGAAGTTTTTTCCTTAAAGAAGAAAACAAATCTTTATTTAGAAGTCTCCATGTAATTATTATTATAATTATTGTTGTTGTTGTTGTTATATAGGTTTATTAGACTAGTGCATTTTATGGCATTAGAAAAAAAATCTGATGAGCAAAAGTAAAGACGATATTACTTCCAAGTTAAAATATTCGTATTGTATATTATTATTATTATTACTACTGATTTTTTTTTATTATTATTATCTTTATTCCTTTACAGTGTATAAGTGTTGTCGGTGTGTTGGGTCTAAGTTTAGACATTTACACAGAGGTGGGGCCGCCTGTCACACTTTCCACACACTGGCTGTTGTTAAATCAGTCCAACACACAGTAGTAGCGTCTCATGTCTCTTTAAATGCGGGTTGCGTAGATCCTTCATGAATGAAACCATGTGATCCAAACATCATTTGACGTCTGGCGCCTCCGACCATAAAGGAGTGGATATATCTAGAGACCTGCGAGAGAAGGCGTGAGCGGAAAAAAAAAACAAAAAACAAAAAACAAAAAAACATTTCTCTCCAACTGTCTCTTTTGCTCCAACACTGGGTCGACCCACTGTCGGCGGAGCCCAAATCTACGAGGGTGCGGAGGGCGAAAGGCACCGGCTTGACTTCTGGTGAGTCAGCTTTGTTCAACATTTAAAAAAAAAAAAACAGTTTTTTTTTGTTTTGTTTGTTTGTTTATTTATTTTTTAAAAACAAAAAAAACAACAACAAAAACTGCTGAATGTAGACGTGCTGTTTTGCTGAGTGTGCACGGACACCGCCGCCGCTGCTGCCGCGCCGTTAGGTCGCACTTATGCCGCCGCCGCCGCCGCCGCCGCCGCCGCTGCGCTGTCCTGTTCAACCGGACTCACAGCAGCGCTGCTGCCGTTTAAAGGGCAGCACTCTGTGGTATTGCTGAATCATCACGATCCGGTCGTCATCCACGCTCGATCGAGTCGAGACCGAGGGGAGTGGAGCTGAGGTCGGGTCGGTCGGTCGCTCGTTCGTTCGGTGGCTCGACCGATCAACCGGAGATTTCATAACAACAAACAGAGACAAAGGGTCTGAACGTTAAATAAGAAGGAGCCATGTGTCGGAATTAGTTCGAGAGCAAGTCCGCTTTCTGCGCCGCTGGTACGCCCGGGGATTCCCTTGTTTTCTGATTACAAAAATGACTAAATATTCAGAAATGTGAACATGAGGGAAGCTAGAGGGGGAAATCCGAACATAGAGTAACAACTTAGGGGGGAAAAGAGAGAAGCTTAAGAAAAAAAAAAAAAGATAAAACACATAATAAGATGAGCGTTAGCTTCCCCGGTTGTCCTCTCTCCGGGTGCTGAAGCGGCAGCGGTGGACACGAACTGAGGCGCTGACCCGCAACTGACTCTGCTGCTGTCTGTCGCTGCTGCTCAGGTAAGATGGCCAGTCAGTTTTGTCCCTGAGGTATATTTGGATTTTTATCTGTTTTTGTTGATAACATTTCGTCTACACGCTGCTGGCATAAGTATAAACGTGATGAGGGGGAGAAAAAAAAGAGAGGCAGCGACAACAACAAACAGCTCCGGCTGTCATTGTGTTGTAACTGTCACTCGTCCGGCGGTTAGCTACAGAGTATGTCCTGGCAGCGATGGATGTTAAGACATTTGCTTTTGTGTGTCAGACGCTATTAACGGGCCTTCATTTCTTGTTTATCTGTTAACATTTAAACGATACGTTTCGCGTTTATAATGGGAGAGAACGGAGAGGAGGGGGAGTTGTGTTGTCGGGTTTTTAAAACGGAGTGAATCGGTCTATTTCCTGGCGTGCCTGTTCGGTCCGTGTATATATACACCGGCTGCGCGCGGAGATGCTGATTCATCACAACGTTCTTATTTCTCAACGTTTTTTTTTTTTTTTTTTTGTGCTCGAGCGCAACGGAGGCACGAGGCCGGGGAGCCATGGCAACATGGAACCGGACAAAGGTCTAGCGCGAGGGAAAGAACGAAAAGAAAGAGCTCGGCTTATGTTTGATGTTTGTGGAGGTTTGGCTCTGAAATAAACAGGCCCGGTTGTGTAGTTGCGTGTAGACGTGTCTCTTGGATAAAGTAGAGCTCATGTGGTCTGAGGAATGACTATTTTAAAATGTCACAAGTGCTAAATATCTTCATTTTGTTCAGTGAAAGTTGCTCGTGTGCACATATCTACACACACAGGCATCAAACATATCATTCACTACGCTATTTACCTTTCACTTTTGGGGTATAACTTGAATAAAACAGACAATCAGTGACACCTGCTAGCTTTGATATGCTGCAGTGACCCTATAGCTCAGTGAGTAAATAAAAACATAGCATTGTGTGTGAGTATAACTGTGCAAATTTGGTTTAAAAACAAAAATAAAGCTGCAAGGAAGTACACGATCCTGTAGCAGTTAATGTTGGACACTGGCTGCTGGCACATGTGCTAAAAAAAGAAAGTACCTCACAGTGAACTATAATGCCCCGCAACAGAATATCCTCTGATTGATCTCTCATAGATGGGTCATTATCTGCTGCCTGGTAGCGACCTATGAGCATTGCAACTCTTAAACACTGAAGAGTAATAGGGAAGCTCTGTGGGCACAAGAAAAACAGAAACTTCACCCCCTAATGACTCCATATCAGCAGCTTTAGTTAGAGTCAGCACTCTGCGGAGTGTATCAAAAGTATGTAGTAAGCAAGTTGGCAAGTACTGTAATAGAGGGTCATAATGATGAAACAGTTGTATCAGTATTGGAGAGAAGAGCACCCCCAACCCCCCCGTTACTGTCTTTCTCCCTCTGTCTCTCTCTCTCTTGCTCACACACACACACACACACACACACACACATTTTCTTTTTCTCATTGCGTGTATGCACACACACACAACCTAGGGGCTAAGCTTTTTATACTTGGTATCAGTATTTAATCAGTGCTTGAAGTGCATTTCTCTGTCAAGTACTTTCCCCCACTTCCCTGGTGTTCATGGTAATTGAACGCTGACCAATGCTTATGTGTGCAACTTTGCTGATGGTGGCGGAGCGGCAAGGCGCGCAGAGCAAGGGGGGATGAAGGAAGAGGGAGGAAGAATGAGAGATGGGATTTTGCGGAGAGATTGAGAACAAGGACCTTTTTGTCTTCAAGGCATTCCCCTGAAAATGCTGAGGCGAAGCAAATGCGCTCTCGCTTGACAGATGGCGTTTTCACTTGTTACTTACCACAGCTAGTTTCTTTGCCTTGTCGTGTGCGTGCGTGTGTGTGTGCGTGTGTGTGAGGGAGTGTGCAAAGAGAGGAAGAGATATAAAACACCTATAAGATGCTAAGATGAAGTTGCCGTGGGTTGTGTGTGTGTGTGTGAGGATAGAGAGAGAAGTAAGCACCAAGGTTAAAAGTGTGTGTGGGGGTGTGTGTGGTGTGTGTGTGCTCATACAAACTTGTTAGATTCTCTGCATGCACAGGGGTCAAGTTGGTAAAAAAGTAGTGTAAACCTGTCTCTGGCTGAGAAGAAAAGGCAGAGGTTAATTACAGAAGAAAAATAATCATAAACGATTACATGATTAATTGATTAATGAGCAGAGATTAGTCATTTTAGCACGAGAACCACTGATTCCTACTGACAGTAAACCAAAGATGTTGGTCAGAAACAAGCTGTTTGAATATGTCACTTGTATTTTTATTACTGAGAAACTGACCATTAGTTGCAAAGAGGACTAATAGAAATTTTATGAGGGTTGGACATATGCAGTAAAATATATCAAACTCCTTTCGAGCTGTCTGTCAACAAGACAGAGTGTTTTTTTCTCCTACACACAGATCACATCTATTTTTGTTTTAACACAATCTAATACGAGAAAACTTTACAATAACCCAGGAAATATATAATTCAAAAATGAGCAAAACAGACTAAGGAAAACTTCTGTTCTGTCAACTTCTGCTACTTGACGTTGTTGTCGGTAGCAAAAAGTTACGAATGTTCAACACCCAGCCTCAGCTGTCAAAAAAGTGCTCATTCAAGTGTGTAATTCTGAGGTAGCAGTTAATAGTTAATCATGCTCTGGTATTATACACCGTGATATTGTAACATTTTTCTGTTGTATTGCTTCCAAAAAAATCATCCTTCCCAGCTCCATGTGTGGGGTTGGCTTCACAAAAGCAGCATTTATTGCAGGGTTATGGTGCTGGATTGCATTAGATTGCACAGGTGTTCACAATATTATGTCCACCTACTGTGTGTGTGTGTGTGTGTGTGTGTGTGTATGTCTATGTCTATGTATGTATGTGTGTGTGTGTGTGTGTGTTTGAGAGTTTAATGTGTTGGAGATCATTTCTAAGTGGCGTCTGCATGCTTATGATCTTGTTTACTATTGGGACCATTTCAGAAAAGCCTTGTTATGCTTGCAAATCTCTAAGAGAGAGAGAGAGAGAGAGAAGTAAAAAGAGAGAAGTAAAAGCAGGAATAAAAAAATGGAGTCAGAGAGAGAGAGAGATACAGAGAGAGGCAGAGAGAAAGGGAAGCAGTAGGGCAGATCAATAGTGTGAGTGTTTTTTCTCCACAGTAATGATGAAATATGGTGTAAGCAGATCTGGTGCATAATCATTGCTGTGCTCCACTGTTTTTTTTCTGCTTCTGTGCGAGTGTGCTGCTTGTCCTTGTGTTATTTTGACTGTGTGTGTGTGTGTGTGTGTGTGCGTGTGTGTTAAATGTACCCTCCCTCCACAAGTGCTTAGACTCCTTATTTACATAACCTCCCTGAGAACTAGAAAATGTATGAAATCAAGATAAATCCCATTGCAACGCGCACAAGAAGTGAAAATGATTAAGAAATGGAAAAACAAGTTGGTGTTCACTTAAAAAAAAAAAAAAGAAAAGAAAAAAGCTTAAATTACTGATGTAACCTTCTGTCCTGAGGTGGTTGTGATGTGTTCAAATACTGAGCTGGTCTTGTGTATCAATAATCAATCTGCTATCAGCCCACTTGACTCAAATTCTCTTGTTGTTCCCTCTCAGGACCTGTGGGTTTATTTTGGAGCTTTTTTTTTTTTTTTGAGGAGTCTCCAGTTAAAGGAGACAACCTACCACACACACACACACACACACAAACGCGGTCAGACATGCATATACTCCATACCATAGTAATGATTTTGTTTTGCATGCAGTGTTGAGATATTGAGGATGGCATGTAGCTGTGAAGATGCAAGGCCCTTGTAACAGGAACATCCTTACCAGCGGTTGTCTACCAGTTGCATCATCTTTATGCGCCAACTTGCCGCATTTTTTAACTGCAGTGTGATGATCCGGGGATTGTGGTGTGAGTTTCTAAACCTTTAAGAAAAAAACACACACACACTCACAGACACACACAGACAGACAAAGTGTGATTAACTCTAAAAAAGTAAAAAAAAAAAAAAAAAAAAAAAACGGGGGGAACAAAGATAAGAGTGGTCCTCAAATGTAACACGGTCTCTTTTTTTGATTTCACCTGTGGCATTGAATTACTTCAACATTCAAGTTTTATTTTCTCTGCTCCCAGTAGAGAAAATAAAATAATTTTTTACTCACTGGTGAACTATGACAGACTATTAGAGTTATGCTCTAATAAGAAGGAAAAAAGACTTTTTTTATTTTGTCGAAAATAAAGTTTCAACTTTATAAAGTTGAGATATGAAAAATAAAGTCGACGTGTCAGCTTTATTCTCCACATTTCAACTTTATGCTTGACATTATTTTTGTCTTTATTCTCGACAGACAATAAAATAAAACATCCTTTTTTTGTTTTTTTTCCTTATATGTGGCCCTGATGCTTCATCAAAGTCGACACAGCTACAATTAAAAGCTACGTTCTTTGTCAGTTAATCGGCAAACTTTGTTTTATTTTTATTGTGTTGAATTGTTAAATTGTAGTTTACCATAATCTTGTTATGTTCAACACCAAAAGAAAGAAAGAAAAGCTAAACATATTCACATTTTAGAAGCAGAAGGAATCAGAGCATTGTTTTTTTTTTTTTTTTTTTTTTTTTTTTTGGTTTAAGAAAGACTTTCAACAATTAATTGATTATTAATGGCTGATGATGAAAATCGGTTCATTCAATGTGATGTCTCAGTGATGCTGAAAATTAAAAGATCCATTTTGATTTGCATTGTGCTGGAAATGTCTCGACAGATTCTTTAGGAACAAAAAACAGACGTATAATCACATACAGAATATTTAATTTAGTCAGTTAGTCGAGAAAAATGCCTTTTTCATCAGGATACAATCTGGATTTGTAGCATTTCTAATCAGCTTTTATGAGACCATAAACACATTATTAAAAAGTATATTATTATATATATATAACTATATATAATTATTATTATTAAAACTACCTAGAAGTGCATAGTGGCTTGTTATAATCATGTGGGATGAAACATGAAGAAATGAAAAACATAACTGGAGTATAACATGAACATTTCCATGTAGTCTGTGTGTTCACGTGGCACGGTGTCCGTCATACCGACCAGAACGAGTGTCACCTAAACGTGGAAACGTGTAATCGGACACTGAGGACGCCACCAGTCTCCGTCCACACGCTGCAAATAAAACACATTGCCTCCTGCGCGTCACTGTTGTTCAGCGTTTGCCAACAAAGCCTCTGTTGATACGTCCTCATTAATGTGACTGATAATAATGAATGTGTCCCCACAGAGTCACATCATGCTTACTTTGCTGTTGCGTCCAAAACTTTCTTTTTGTCTCAAGTTAAAGTACTGCTGACCAGAGATGTGCTGCGTCTGGGGGAAATAAACTTAACATGTTTAACTTACACAACCCCCCTCCCAAACCCACCCACCCATGTCTGCCTCATCGCAAACCACCACCCACCCACACACACACACACACACAAAAACAAAGAGAGAACCAAGTTAACCTACAGTACATGCTTTCCCTCCTCTTCAAAAAAAAAAAAACAGCTCTATGAAAAAAAAGGAGCCAGAGCTCAATTGCCTGACAGTGCAGTTTTTTTGCTTGTGTTGGGAAATTTGTCATCACACTCCGACTTACTACCTGGAATGGGAAAAACGTGTCGACGCCAGGACTTTTTCTCGCCTTTAATAACACACTTGCACAAACACTGTCTCGCGCACACCTAACCAGCATGCGCACACACACACACACACATGCACACACACATACTCATACGCACACACAATCCCCTTTTTGAACCCAGAGAAAGGTGTGAAAGTGATCGCTCTCCCTTCTCCAGACATTATAATATGCACATGAGGGTCCACGCTCCTGCTCTTTTACATGTTTCCTGCTTCACTTTTCTCTGTGTTTTCTCCTCTGCTCTCCTCTTGTCTGTGTTATCGTGCTTATTTCACGCTCTGCATACCTCCTAGTTAATAACTTCCACACACTCTTTCTCCACACACACACACTCGAACACACGGCTGAAACTGGCATGTTTTCTCCCCCTCGCTCCTCAGTCTCTCACCCTCTCTCCATGGTCCTGTATCTCCACCACTGCCACCTCTGCCCCTTCTCTCGCTCCACACACACACACAGGTTGCCATTATCGCTGATCTGATTCCTAATTCTCAATTAGCCTCCACACTGTGCTCATCGTTAATTATTTACCAACTCCCTCAACACCCAGGGCCCACAGTGGATCAATGAGTTCAAGCACTGCTCCCTCTGTTTTTAATAAAGGCAAGGTGGAACGCAGCCAGGGGCTGAAGTTTTGTTGCGCTCTGAGGTTTTAATTCACGCTCCTATATATATTCTGTTCTCTTTGTGTTTCTCCATCATCGTCCGCTCAGTGTCCTACTGCGCGACTACCATCCTTTGTTTTCTTTGGGTCTTTTTTATGCTCCTAGAGTTGCCTGAGGGGAGGAGGAGTCGCAGTTAAGGCAGTTGTTATGGTCGGATTATTCAATAAAGACAGACTTCGCCGCTGCATCACAAACGACTTGTGACTGTTACACAATCTATTCTTGATCATTCGCTGTTCACTGGCTTGTTTATGCTACCACACACACACACACACACACACACACACACACACACACAAGCAAGCCCCCAGGTCGTTTTTGAAGCGCCTAATCTAGCAATTTATTTTCCTCTCTGTGTGTGTATGTGTGTACTATCAGCCTTTAAGTAGGAAGTCTCTCTCTAAGAAATTCCTCTCTGTGTGGTGGTAGTGGCTGGAGCTAAAGGTTCTCTCAAACAAGATTAATTAGAGCTCTGTCTGAGGCTAGGACACACACACACACACACACACACACACACACCCTGAGTTCATCATCCTGTTTGCCTCCACTACATGAAGAGAAAGGGTTCCTGCTATATGTCTTGTGTTGTTTTTTAGTGCTCTTTTAATCTATCTATATAAGTCGTTGTGTTCACATTCTACCTCACTATTACTCTGGTTTTCATCCTTTCTCCAGAACTTGATTTGTCAACAAGACAGGGGTGTGTGTGTGTGTGTGTGTGTGTGTGTGTGTGTGTGTGATCAGAAGCAGAGCAGAAGGTTATAGGGGGTAGAGAGAGAGATGGTCAGCAGTAGTTTCATTGCACTGGATCAGCCTCAGAACTTTTCTAATTGGAGGTTTTAGTCGTGGTCGTTGCTGAGTTCAGGGTTTTTTTTTTTTTTTTTTTTTCAACCCCAATCCCCCTCCATCCATTTCTCCCTCCTTGCAAACCCTCCACCCCCTGCGACCCATACACACACACACACACACACACATATATACACACACACACACACCAAACAGCTAAGCTCTTACAAATGTGTTGAGGATGCATTTTCACCCAAACGCTTTCCCACCCCTCTTCCTCCTCCTCCTCCTCCCCCATCTCCGCCACCCCCCTCCCTGCGTCCTGTTCCTCCTCATCAGTGTTCCTCCCTCCATCCCCACTTCTCTCATCCTCCTCCTCCTTCCCCCCTACTCACTTGCCTCTCTTTTTCTTCTCTTCTTCCTCCCTTGTCATTTGCACTCCCCACCCCGTCCTCCCTCCATACTCAGCATTTTTCTCGGCTGTGGGTGTGATGTCTCCGCTGTAACGCTAATCAGCTCTGGAGACGTCAGCATTCTTTCAGTCCTTCTTCACCACCCCCCAGCGACACCCCCCTCCCCTCCTTCTTACCTAGTCGTTGTTCACTTTGCTATCTTACCAACTCCTCACCCACTGTTCTCCTCTTTCTCATCTCTTTCTTTTCTCAGCCATATTTCACTCTTCTCCACTACTTCTCACCTCTTCCTCCATCCTTGTCCCTGTGTCCTGTCCTCTCCTTGTTAGTGTGTTTGTGTGTGTGTGTGTGTGTGTGTTGTTTCTCTACTGTAACCGTAAGCAGCTCTGCTCTTGAGTCGTCAGCGTTCTTGCGGTTGCTCCATAAAAATTCAGCCTGCCACAGCAAAAAAAGCTGTCTGTTGTAGCAACAGTGGCTGTGGCATTGACCACACCGCAGCGACCACCCTGCAAGCATTATGGGAAGGACACCTCTGGCACTTTGTGTGTATGTGTGTGTGGGTGTGTGTGTACCCCCAAGATGAATGGCGATGCCTTTGCTCAGCAGATGATCCTTAACCTTGGTGACTTACACATGGCCTGAGCTCTCACACGACACACACAAACACTAGTTTACTGCAGTTTTACTTTGTAGTGTAAGTTCGATTTTGTCACCTAACCTTGATGAAGTACGAAACCCAAACCAAGCTAGTGAAAGTTGAAGTAATTAACAGGTTAGTTGCTCTGGCAAATATCAAAGATGCCCTGTGGAGTTTACTTGCAAACGAAAACTACTTTCTTGAACTTTTTGTTCAGAGTTGTTGATGTCCATGTGTACTAGAGTGCAGGTCTTCTTCTTAAACACCTTTGCTGATGCATTGCTGAATTTCTTGGCAGGTTACTATCACCTACTGTCTGTCAGTAGATTAATGTGAAACCAATGACAGGACTGTATATCATGTTTCCTCTGTGTGTGCTCTTGCATGAGGCAACAAAAAGCAAAGATATTCACAAAAAAAAAGGACTTGAGGTCAGAAACTCTACAGGCTACCTTTAATTCACTGCAGTTTTGATAATATCTTAATTGGATAAGTATTTTTTTAAGCAAATGAAAAAGTCTACAGATTCCACTTAATAAAATATGAATTTTTGTTGCATCTTCTCTTGTGGTTAATATATGCAGTAATACTTTTTGGGTTTTGTACCGTTGGTTGGGTGTCACAAGTAATCGCTCCAACTTAATTAGAAGTACTTAGAGTTTTTATTTAGTTTGTGTTAAGAGATATTCACATTATGAGAAAAAAAAACTTGGCTTAAAGAAGCCAGAGAAGGTAAGAAAAAAAGAAAGAATTCATGACATTAAGTATGATCAACAAAACAATTGTTTATTCAGCCAAAGTGTATATACACACTCATTTGCATCCTGGCAGGAGGAAGTGTATGAGAACGATTCGTATTCATGTAAAATTTAAATAAAAAGTTTAAAATCATAAAAAAAACAATCATTATATGGATACAGGATGAAGTAGGATGAGTAAGCAATATTGACTTAACAGATATTTTCCCTAATTTATGTTTAATATGTTTTTTCATGGCATTACTAGACAGTTGGAAAGGTTTGGGTGGGTGGCGACATTGCTTTTGTGCAGCTGCATTAATTCTGTTTGCTACTTGCTTTTATCTAAGACAACTAAACATTCCCCTAACATTTTAATTATGTGTTGTCAAATATTGAATCAAACCTGTGAACCGTACATGCCCTCGTGCATTGTCTAGCACTTTAAACATAACTGTATTTGCACATTTGTGTACTTGCAGTCAAACGATTTGCCTGTGTGTTTTTATCATGCCCCACTGGCAAGGCAGCGGGGAAATGTTCACGTGTGTGTATTTGTTTGCCGACACGCTTTTGTGTTTGTATGCAGATGGGGTTGGGGGTTGGGGGTGGAGGGAGATACGGGGGTTTGGGCACTGGGGAAATAAACTGGTGCCTGGCAGGAACACAACCTCCTTTTGCCCCCTCTGTTTCCACCCCCCCCCACCACCACCCATCTCTTCTCCACCCCCACTCACAACTGCCACCCTCACTCTTCATGTCTTTGATCCATCTATTGTGCGATGATGCACCTCCAGCTGTGGGAGGCTGCATCCCAACAAAAACACACAATGCAGTGGTACACGAGGACGGGTGATGTTTGATTGTTGTTGAAGGAACTCTTTATAGGCGCAGTTAAACGAAATATTGTTTATCATTGACAGATCCAAACCTGTTCAGGAATGTTTGTAGCGCTGCTACATTATTTCATCATAGCAAACCTTGTGCAGAATTGCTGTGCATTTGATGTGCATGTGTGTGCGTGTGCACGATTTCTTGCTTTTTCTTTGAACTACAGCTATTTATAACTGAAGGATTTGTGTCAGCCAACCCTCAAAGACAGTCAGACAGATAGACAGACAGACAGAGGTGCATTATGGGGGGAGGTTCACTGGCAGACTCAACGTCTTTTGACAGAAATGAAGAACAAGAAGATAAACATATCATTCTTCAATGTCAGATATATTTTTTTTTAAATGCCGCAACTTGTGAATGACTGATGAAATATAACTTCATTCTAAATCTTTTTTTTTTTTTTAATTCAAACTCCCCCTGGTGTGAAATACACAGGAGAGTATAAATGTGTGCAGTGAGAGAACAGTTGGCTTTAATCAGCATATTGGTTTAACCGAACCTCTGATTCAGCAGTATCAGGTGTGGCCGTTTGGCTGGAAAGCAGATTTTTAGGACGACCGCATTTCACTGTTTATTAGTCAGCCAGTCATATGCAAGCACGTTGTCTTGTTGACTACCCACCACTCCACACACACACACACACACACACACACACACACACACACCATCACCCTTCCCCGTGCCCTTTCAGCTTTCTTTAGCATGCAGCTATATTTTGGGTGCACCCCTCACATTTCAGGAAAAGAAGAAGAGGTTACAAGGGGAGGGGAGGGTGAGGCGGAAAAGAAGTGACATAGGAGAGTAGAAATATTTGCAGTCGGAGTGGGCCAGGGTGGGGGGGGGTGGGGGGTAGAGAGTGAGATCAGGAATCTGCTGAGTCATCATGACTTGGTCTCATGATGATCGCTCAGCAACAGTAACAATAGCCACCCTTTATTGAACGCACACACGCACACACGCACACACACACACGAATAGGTCTGAGAGATGAGAGCCAGACCAGTGCACCATACAAAGTGTCCCATTGAAGGCTTGTAGAGATGCTCATCTGTGGAGCTGTGTGCTCTAAGGACTGATCTCATCTTTTGCACTTCCACGCTCCCTCTTTGTTGACTTCTGATTCACACTGTTTTGTCTCCGTCCTTTTGTCAGTTGTTAACACATTGGTGTAAATGGATACACATCATTTACATTTTATCTGCTCTTCCTCGCTGTTAAGTATTATTATTATTATTATTATTATCATTGATGTAGGCGTCTGTGTCTGTGTTTCTTCTTTGCTCCTGTCTCTATGCTACAATATATAGCAAGGTGTGTATGTGTTTGTGGGTGTGTGTGTCAGGGCTCTAACAGTTGGTTTTCCCCTGGAGTTCTTCCCACAGATTTAACCACTTCCTCCTCTATCGCACTCATTTCATTACTATTGGCCTGAAGCCAACCAATAAGAGTTCAACAGCACAAAGGTAGTGGGCACTGTCAGTAAAACCACCAGGAAACAGGAAGTCAGGGAAATTCTAAGAAAAGTTTTTGAGTCACTTTCACTCGTGTACACATACCACTAGTAACTACAGATGCATCATACGCTCAGTGCTCCAACAGCAGGTGTGGATTTGGTATGTCTCCACTGGGCGGGGTGGATATTGATGTACAATAATTACTATATTATGTTGAGCTATGATTCTTGTCATTTTTAATGTTTTTGCGTCTCTGTAGGTCTGTTCAAAAGAGCAAGGCTCTTGTGGCATGACGACGACTAACAAAGGAAATAAAGCCTTGAAGGTAAGAGAGCGCTGGTTTTAGACTGAATTATTCGTCTGATTTATCGCCCCGTGTCTGGAATTGCTCCCATCCTCCACTTCCTGTTTCCTCCAGGTGAAGCGTGAGCCGGGGGAGAATGGCACCAGTCTCACAGACGAGGAGCTGGTGACCATGTCGGTGCGGGAGTTGAACCAGCACCTCCGGGGGCTCTCCAAAGAAGAAATCCTACAACTGAAACAGCGGCGACGCACCCTGAAGAACCGGGGCTATGCCGCCAGCTGTCGGGTGAAGCGAGTCACCCAGAAGGAAGAGCTGGAGAAGCAGAAGGCTCAGCTGCAGCAGGAGGTGGACAAACTGGCCAATGAGAATGCTTCGATGCGCATCGAGCTGGACGCTCTGAGGTCTAAGTACGAGGCGTTACAGACCTTCGCCAGGACTGTGGCACGGAGCCCCAATGTCGGGGTCGGGGTCAGGGCCGGAGGGGGTGGAGGAGGGGTGGCGTCGTCAGTCATCGGTCCACTCATACCAGGGAAGGTGGCGACGGCGACGAGCGTGATAACAATAGTGAAATCAAAAACAGATGCACGGTCTTGAGGGAGGGAAAGATAGATGAGGGCATGTTGGGATGGAGTTCAGCTGCATCACAGTTATTCTTCACTGCTGCCCCCTCCCCCTCCTTCCCCCCCACCTCTCCTCCACCTGCACTGACTCCAAACAGCTGGGCGGACGATCACCTCGCCTCAGCACATTCCTGTCACCTGTCTCAGATCAGTGCAGATGAAGGAAAGGATGGAAGCAGAGGACTCTTATCGAGACTATAAAGATGCAAGCCCTTGGTCAGCGCATGATCATTTAGCACAGCACAGCACAGATAGACAGGGTTCCTATGGTCACTGAAAACCTGGAAAAGTCAGAGAATCTGTGAACTGGTTTATTCCAGGCCAAAGGAAAACAGCCCAAATTCCTAAAGGACTACAGATAGATCTGGAAACTGTGTCATGCAAAGTGCAAAATAAGCCTGTCACCAATTTACACTCTAGATTTAAAGTGGTCATTTTCCGGAGCCAAGAAGTATAACATTTATAATTAGCTACAACGACAAAAATATTCCAGAACCTACATTTGGTCTTTGAGTTCAAAAGAATACACGAGATTTCATGTGACCTGCTGATTTCAGTGGCTGCAGAGACGTCCCATCTTGCTCCACCTAGCCAAGAACTTTTTCAGAAAAGTACTATTGAAAAATATATATTACACAATGGTGGTAACTGTATTTCTACTGTTTTGTACCGTGTTGTCATTCACATGAGGTCCAAAGTGTATTCTCTGTGTGTGAATTGTTATATATCAGGAATTCTGTGAAATTCTGTGGCGCGTGTTCGTTTTGGTATCCCTATATTTAGTTAGCTGTATTTTTTCTACGGCCTCTTCACTTTCTATGTCCGACTCTTTCTCTCTCTTGCTCTTTCATATCTATTTTTTCTCTGTCCTTCCATTTTATCAATTCCAGCTAGCTTCCATCAGTACATCTAGTACTTACTGGATCTAATAGAAAGAGGAGAGGAAAGACAATTGATAAATTCAACATTTTATGTATGGAGAGAAGGGGGAGATGAAGTTACTGAAAGCCAGTGACTTTATCTCAGTTTGTAAGAATTTTTCAGGGAAATGGTCGTTTGAACACTTGAGCTGAATTCAGATGCAGATAAAGTTGTCCTTATCTTGGACTTTTGAGTTCCTCTCAAAAGTATGTATTTGTGAAATCTGGAAGGGCAAGTGCCTTGGTCTTCTAATGAAATGCATCAAGAAGAAGTCAAGAGGACATGAGGAATTGTGAAAAAAACGGTGCAGATTCAGTGGAGGTGTTTGCTTATACCTGTGCTTAATGGGATACACTGACCAATCAGGAATCAGGTTGTGACAGCATTTAACTCTCGCTGTGCGTTGTTGTATGAGCTGTGTAGTAGCCGTCAGGATTAATAATAATAATGATAATAATTAATAACACCCATTTATGTGACTTGGCAGTTTGTTTACTCAAAGAAACAATTAAACGATTTTAAAAACCGGAGTTTAATATTAACCCTCATTTTTCTCGCAAAGATTGAGATTTTTTTTTTTTTTTTTCAAAAAGTTAATATTAAGTTTTCTGCAGAAATGTCCATGTATGCGATTTGTGTTAATAACTTGGATTTTATGCCTACAAATTCGACTGACTTCCACATCTAGGTTATAACACCTACAGCAACATTTTTTTGCTTCAAAAGAAAGTGGTTTACGTTGCATTCCTCTTGCTTTTAACCACAAAGCTCACTTTGCAAGAGCAGATGTGATTACTGACGCTGCAATCAAGTTAGCAAGAATAACAAAAAAAGATATCTCCCTGAATTTCCAGTCACACAAATGAGCTGTCATTTCACACGAGCTTTACCATAAAAGTAGTCTTGCGTGGTGTTCGATACTCAAAGAATCTTTATCTATGTATGGTAGAGTCTGGAGTTTTATAAAGACAATTATCTTTGCATTATTTGTAACGACCTGTAAAAAAAAAAAAAAAAAAAAAAAACAACGACAAAAAAAGGTATAGCGAAATCTGTTTGATATACAGTATCTCTCTATTTTGCAATTGTACCAAAAGTGGCTTAACTACTGAATAGCTTTGTTTTTTCTCTAGTGACTAGGCACGTGTGTGTAACCGTGAACTAGCGTGTGGTGTGCTGTGTAGATACGTGACGAGGTAACTATGATGTTCACTATTTCATGGATATGACTTTAATTGTTATTTGATTTTAGGCCGACGCGGGTGATGACACTGTTGGTAATTGCACTCTTTCTCTAATCATAAAATCTTTGTCCTCCTGGCCCCGTTATTCAGCTCCAGCACCGCAGACGTGTGAGATCATTGATCTGTTCATAATCTGCACTAATTATTTGTAAGAAAAAAAGAAGAAGAAGAAGAAAAGAAATAATAATAATTTTAGCAACCTCTTTTTATTTTTGGCAAACCTCATTTTCCGTATTTCTGAACAGGCCTTTTGTGCCTCTGTATTGGTTTTTGCCGTGAGTAAAGCTCATTATTGCAGATAACATGACCAATGAGATGAGGAAGTTATGGTTAACCTCACAGGACATCTGGTTTGACAGAGATGTGAAACTCAGCAATAGGCCTGTATATCACCCCCTACTCCTTCAATACGTTTTTTGTTTTGTTTTGTTTTGTTTTGTTTTCTTGTCGTGTGTGTGATAAAGCTATTTGTTCTTTTGCTGTGTACATTTTTATATAGTTATATATATATATTTAATGTTGTTCCTGTTTCATTTGCTTTTGGAAATGTTTTGTGTCAGGGAAGTGAAATAACATATGTTAATGTATTTGGTGTTTCATGAATGGAAAAAAAAAAAAATCTATTCTGCTATTTAATGGTTTGTCTGTCAAAGAGTGAGGTTTACCATTATGATACAGTCTCAAACTGTTGTTTTTTGGTTTTGTTTTGTTTGTTTTTTTTTTTTTTTTTTAGAAAAGATGGAAAAACATATTAAATTGTGTAATTTTACTGAACCAGAAGCAACCTACACTGATAAAAAAACATGACATACATGCAGCCTTTTACCTGAACCGCTACTTTTCCACTGTGAGGGGGAAAAAGGGGGGTTATTTAGCCTACTGCTGTGCAGTTACTAATATTAGTAAGGTGTGTCCTCATCTGTACAGTACGTTAATATACAACAGGTGAACAATACACATAGGCATAGGAAGGGAATAGGTTTGAGATTTTAATATATTATTTCTCCATAATCTATACACCGATAACCGTTTGCATGTTCAGTCGGCCGTGAAGCCAGAGAGCTACAAATGTCAAATGAAAATGTCCAATACAAAAAAAATATCTTATCACCGAAATATAACCCACCTCGATATTCAGCTACAAGCACATACAGGTCTCACGCCCATTGTATATTTGTATTTCTTTTACATTTTAAATGATTGCTACAATTTGATTTTTTTTTTTTTTTTTAATTAAAATGTGTCTTTTTTTTTCTTGCAGCAAAGAAAGTAGAAACCTCCTGGTACGTGTCAGAATGTACATACTGTTTGTGCCACTGTCAGACAATATGTTTTCACCTTTTTTTTTTTTTTTTTATGCTTCTCTTGTTTAAAAACGATGCATACTGTGTAAACATAAATGTGTCAACATGGTGGCTGCTGTTAAATAGACATCTCTCTAATTATGCAAACTGCGTAGGGCAAAATTAGAACTCCTGCCTCACAGGAGCAGTGATGCTAATGTAGTTGTTGTGTCAAGTTGTCTGTTTTATAATCGCAGGTACAGTGTGATGTGACAAGGTTAAAGAGCTTATACAACAGAGTGTTTAGCAGTTTGTTTCTGTTAAATCTGGCTTATGTGTTGTGGCTTACCTTGCTTTTCCCCGGTGTCACTTAATAATTAACTGTGAAAATACAGAATCATCAATTTTTATTTTATTTTATTTTTTATTATCCGTTGCCAGCTGGGAAGATGACACGGTGCAAAATATACTGTAGCTGTCATGCAAAGCCTCCAGTCAACTCGACAGTATCGTTATTTTTGTCTTCCAGATTCAAATATCTTGTGGTTTTAGTATTTTCTGAAGCGTAGACACTGTGTGTACTGTCTCTTAAAACAAATGAGGTGAAACATTACAGAGGTTTAAGCCTAATTTTCACTCAGCAGACGTGATCAGATGACAACATCGACCTTGAGTGATCATCACCCGGGTCGGCTTGGTGACTTTTCATAACAGAGTTTTATGAGCTTGTAAGACACACTGACCTTTTTTTTTTTTTTTCCACCGCCTGTACAGAGGTCATACCCTCCTTATGAAAAGACATTTCATAACAAACCCGAGCAACCACTCCTGAACTGCATCTATTAATATTTTACCCAGGCAGAAAGGAGTGGTGGAGACACATCTGATAAAACTCTAACTCATTTCCCACCCCACTTATACAACCCCCACCCTTTTTTTTTTTTTTTTTTTTTTTTACAAAGGGTCTGCGAGTAAACTCAGAAAGCCCTCCTTCAAAACATCCGATCCTTCTGCAGGATGCAAATCATTAACTCCTTATCTTTCTGTGGGGCCAATCGGTATGCAGTCATTCAGTTGTTTTCCTGCCTACTGAATCACACCACCGCACTGTAAAAGCCCTTTCACCCGCCGATCGATAAGAGTCAATGAGGCAAGCTCTTCTTTGATCGTTTGTATTTTTTATTTGTTTTAATCAATAATAATGTTTGTTTGTAACCCCCTTCTGCTGTTCTCTTTTACTCTCTCATCGGTTTAAACCAGAGTTTAGATACGACATCAGGTTTTTTATTATTTTCGCCTCTTTTCTGATTTTTTTGTTTCCTCCCATGAAACCACACGTGTTTGCTGGTGAGCATTTGGCCAGGTCGATCTTGGGAGCTGGGATATTTTTGTGTTTCTCAAAGTATATAATGGTCAGTTTAAAGCTATAGAAAAGTAGTGAGTTTGTGTGAATATGGCATAGCCTATTCAGAAAAGCCCTTGTTATAGGAAAATTCTGTGTTTTGTAATATTTCTGTATGGGGTGTAATAAATTATTCTACGACAGTACTTTCTATGGGAAAATACTTAAAAATGTGACGGTCTTTGTAAGTATTTATCTTCAACTAAATTATTGTACTTTTTTGCAATTTGTAGATATGTAAGTGATGATGACAAGGTACTGGTAATCATGAAATTAACTGTTTCATCATCGGTCTGATGCATCTTTTAATTTATTGATGTATATACTGTATGTTTGTTGATAAACAGCTTACTTTATTTTGTATATGACCAATAAACATGTTTTAAAATGGAGCATATTTTATCTGCATTGTGTTATTGGAATATATTGAAATAACTGCTTTGATATTATTTTAAAGTTTTATATATATATATATATATATATATATAGGATGCATTTAAAATTAACCTAGCAATTTAGTATAATTCCCACTAACTAATGAAGACAGCCACTAAGATTACTTTAATTTTTGTCACTGCTATTGCTATACTATAAATACATGTTTGGTAATTAAAAGGCAGGAAAACAGACATTACGTGTGAATTGTAGATGTTTATCATGTAGGAATGTGGGAATACTGAATAAAGCAAATTTGCATAACTTAACAGTTATTTGAACAGTGCTTCTGGATGAAAATTAAACATCACAAATTATTTGCCAGTAACAGCCTTTTTACAGCATAAAAACAAAATATTTTCTGATGTTAAGTTATTCAAAATTGTATCTGTGATGTTTGAATATACATCACAATTCAGAGGTGTGACACGATACAGACCTGTGCTGTTCCTGTGACTAACACAACACAACCCAACACAATACAATACAATAACACAACACAACCCAACACAACACAATACAATAACACAATACAGCACAACTAACACAATACAATAACACAATACAACACAACTAACACAATACAATAACACAATACAACACAACTAACACAATACAATAACATTATGAGAGGATTTTATCTTTTTAAAAAATCTGTGGATATGTGATTAGTACTTTGACAATTGCATGAGAGTGAATAAGGATGATACAACCTTAAATTCAGGGCACATTATGTACACACATTATATATCCTATACGTTATTTCTTTATTATTGAACTTGCCTGTTCCTTCCTTTGTTTAGCCAGTCAGGTCTGTAGGGGGCAGTGTCAAGTTATCATCAGCTCCCTTCATCTAAAACGGGTCCGGTTGTTGTGAAAACATGGAGCAGCTCGTTCATCTCCACTATTCTTTAAACAAACTTGGTAGAAATATTGTTGACTGGGAAGAATGAGCTCTACATGTTTTTATTAATTTAGTGTGATCCTTTGTTAATTAAAGTTATGTTTGTGTTTAACATGTTGATAACACGCTGTTAACATGTTCATTCGTTGTTTAATAGTTGTGTAAATGTGAATCCATTCTTCTGCTTTAAATCCACTCCGGGTTTTGAGAGCACCTCGCCGGTCACCAACTGTCACTGTGTTGCTGCGGGAGGAGAGGCGGGTAAAAATGTAAACACTGATCCATCCTAATGGAGACTTCTAGCTAGCATCTTTCTCTTGTTTTTACATCAAAAGTAACACTGCAGAGCTCGTCCACTTCTGTCTAGTCTTGTTCAGTTTTACTTATGATATATTTTAACCTTACCGGTTTTAGTTTTAAACGCTAAATAGCTCCGCTGTGGCCATGTAGGTTAGCTAGCTTATGTTACAGCTAATGTTAGCCGAGAAAACACAATAACGTTAACATATTCGCGTTAGTTATTACTCTGAACTATTTAACGTTACAACCACCGTGTCCTGATGTAATCTGATGGAGGACTACGACAAGTTTGTGCAGCGTCGTCTTTCCCAGCTGAAGAAAAGTGAGGAGGAGGATGAAGGAGACAGCAGAACTTCACCTACATCATCTCTCATCTGCTTCTATGGACGAGCCATTCTTCCTCCCCTGGTATGAGATCTGTATTATGCCACTTAAATAAAATAAAATAAATTCAGTTTAATTACGACTGAAGCTCTGAATCGTCACAAATAGGACGCATAAATGTTCATTTTTTTGGTACCACTGTTATCTTCTGTTATATATAGATAATGCTTTTTCATGCTGCGACTGTTTGCGACAGAAAGTAGAATTAAAATTGTGTGGTTAGATAAGGTTAGATATGCAAATTTAGCAATTTGAAGATCACTCTGGTATCTGGCAGTGTCTGATATTTTCTCTCCACCACTTCTGTCCTTTTTCTGGTGGAGACAATTAACCAATTCATCAAAAACCACAGAATAGAATAACTTGTTGCTGAAAATAATCTTTAGTTGCAGCGATTGTTGAAATGTGTACGTCTGCTTTTTGATGATAACAGCTCTCGGTGGAGCGGAGAGAGGAGATGCAGAGACACAGAGATGAAGCACGGAGAGCTGCTCGCCACAGAAAGTTGAAGGATGATCCAAGAATGGCTTATGTGCAAACTATTCTGCACAGTGTTCAGGTAACTGAAGTCCTGGCTTCTCACTTGTCATTTTTGCAATGGTGATATAGTCATAATCAATCATTATTTTTGTTATTTGTCTCGTAAATGCAGCTGAGGAAGACGCCGACACTGGAAGAGTTACTTCAGGAGTCAGAGATCAAGACAAAGCCTTTATACTCCCACAACACCAGCGGTGGATCAATATCACAGAGTGATGATTTCATCGGAACAAAGGATAGTCTGTCGCTCTCACCACGCCTTATAACCAAAGAAGCGGATGGAGTTTCTCTTCCTCCTATGAGATCACTGTTGAACAGTGCCTTTTTCACGTCTGATGTGATACCTCTGCAGAGTTACCATGAAGGATGCCTTGTTGACCAACATGACTGCCAACAGGTGTCACAGCCAAGTTCCCTCAACAGTGCAAACCACCAGTCATTGTCCTCAGGTTACGTAACCAATGAAAATGAGACCACATTTGTTGTCTCTACAGCGACTGATGCAGAAAGCAAGAGCCCTGGCTTTGACACCTCAGAGGGACCTCCTACCATGGGTGGTTTTTTCCTTCACAGCACCTCAAACACAATTGCCAAAATGCCAGAAATTATCAGCTACCCTCCCATTGATGGAGAAGAATTGGAAAGGAGCGGGCTGGAGTCATCGTTTTGTAATTACTCCAAAGAAGGAAAAGACATTTGTTGCCCATCATTCCAGGTGGATTCAGTCATATGCGACAATTCACTTACAGAAAAATCTGAAACCAGTCATCTGGACAGCACAAACAGTGGAGATAACCCTCACTCCACTGTAGCACTTGACTTCAGTGAAGATCACATTTCAGACAGAAGTGAGGACCCGGTCCCCTCATCAGAAAACAGGAGCTTCTCAGATAATTCACAGTTATCGGAGATATTAAAGACTGATTGCCATCCAACAGCAACACTACATAGTCAGCATGAACCCACGCAAGTAGAACCAGCAGACAATCATGAAGATGAAGAAAAGCCATCTGAGGAGCCTTATCGTCTGAGCCTCCAGGCATTGTTGAAGAAATCTCAGGAGTATCGACGGCGCCAACGCATCCTTAGGAACCAAGCCAAAAACACTAAAATCCAGGAAAGAACTCAAGAACTGCCAAGTGCAAGGGCAGAGGAGCAGAGCCTCTCTGATAAGGAGAATGACGAATCCTCTTACAAGGGGACTGTGACTGCAGAGGGAAAGAACACTAAAGAGAGGAGAGGCACTTCTCTGACAGCAGAAACATCATCAAAGAAATCCTTTGAAAATGAGAGGATGAATGAAAGTGAGTTCAGCGGGGAGCAGACTAATGTTGGAGCTGTGAACAGTAAGGCAATGACAAGAGTTGAGAAAGAAACAACTTTCAAATATAATAAGATGAACAGTTCACAAGCTGTCATAACAGAGTCTAAACAAACCAGCCCTTACATCCAGCTTCACTCTGTGTCGACAGAAGCCTCCCCACCACAGGAATCCTTTTACTTGACCGGTGAGCGGAGTAACACCTGCCGGAAAGGTGTTTTCAAAGGAGTTGGCACAATGCCTGCACCTAATTTCTGCATGAGTCCCGAACGTTGCAAAAGCAAAGGCAGTATGAGAGACGGACAGCTTGTTGGTGCGGCTGAGACCTCGAAGGTCAAAGTTGTGGTGAGTGAAGACTCCAGTGTTAAAGAAGAAAGTAACCTGGGACATGGAAACAGTTACACAGCAGCTCCTTCCGCTGTCAACCTCACAGTTGAAGGTGATGTAACAAGCGTTTTAGCCAAGAGCTCAGACCACATTAATCAGCTCGAGTCTAACCTATCCAGTTTAAAAGTACTGATCTCAGATCTGGAGTCTTCAGTGAAAGAAAACTTGGAGAATCACAGCACAACTGAGACCAACGCGCAAAGCGATTTTCGAGAAGGTGTTAAGAACTCTGAGCCAAGTAAAAATGATCCATCTGTTCAGCTGCGTCACAATGATTGTGACCATTGGGAGGACAAACTGAGGGATGACGATGCTGATAGCACTGGTACAGAATACAATGAGTTTCCAAGAAGACAATTGTTCAGTGACAGGAAAAATTTGCACGAACGACCTGAAGGACCTGAGCCAATCTTCAGTGAAGCACATGATGTTCCTCTCATCTTCCAAGAAAAAGGAAAAGAGGCAGTTGATTTAAGAGAGATCAGGCTAATCAAAACCTTAGCTACAGGAAGAGTAAAGGATAAAGAAACGGGTAAAGAGGGATTTACAAAAAGTTATGCAGTTAAGCAGCAGCCACCAGCCAAATGTATCTTGTCTGCAGCGCAGTGGATGCGTATCCCTGATGCATTCAGAAATATTCCATCTGAAACCATAGCTCCATTTAATGCATCAGTGCTTTCAGATACCAGTAACTATCCAGTGGAACGAAGAAATGAGATGACTGTGGAAGGTCACGACTCTACTTGCTCACCATCTCTCAACCAGTCGTATGATGTGGACACACCATCTGGTCTGTGGATCCTCGAAGGCCAAGGCTTCAACCTGGCCTCAAAAGGGCATCTTGTTCAGGAGAAACACCTGACCCCGGAGAGCGATGGCGAAGGTCAGGATGGGGTATTTAAGGTCAAACGAAGGCTACTCATGCACACGACAGAAGAGACCCAGGAAAGGAGCGCAGACACCAGCGGAGGAGCAGGCTGTGTAGTCAGACCCAGCTCCAGCACTCCGAAAGGTTAGACCAGGACCGGGAAGGACACAAGTGTCAAAATATGAATCATGTAGGGCTGAGAGTATGAAAGGTTTTGCTTAGTGGAAAACTACAAGAGGTGATAAAATTTAAGTGTCCACAATGTGTAGAAACAGCAGTTTAATTCCGAGACAGACTTTGAACAACAAGCAAAAACCTGACATTGAAAAAAGAGCATTTGTATGGATGTCTTCAAGCATCAGGATGAGCACAGCACAGCATTTTTTAATGGGATAAGAGTCGGCTTAGCTGAACAAAGCCTATTCAGTTTCCAATTCTTGGTTTGTTTGCTTTTTTTTTAGTGAAGTGTGTGCTTTGCATTCATGTCATACAGAAAAGATAAATATAAATATAGAGAAATACCTTTATATTTTTACAATGTATCATTGCACTTACTGGTTCTAGGTGCATTGCGGTGGCACGGCGAAGCTGGCAGTCAAAAGAAAAAGGAAGAGCAGCTGAAGGAGGCTCATGCTGCTCAGATTAGAGCGTTGCAAGACGAGCACAGGAGACAGCAGGAGGAGCTTCTACAGGTGAGATAGGAGGTTGGATTATAGATAATATTGGTTGAAGAAGAAAAGGTGATTAAGAAGATAAATCTGGATGTAAACAAAAAACAAACAGCTGTAGTCATACCAATAATGTTTGCTAAAAGATAACAATAATGCTCAGCTGTATTAGGACTCAACGTATCCTCTTTATTTAAACTGAAATGACATTTGTGAGTTATTTAAGATGTGCAGTGGTACACAAACAGACAAGGGAGCCACAGACCTAAAATGAATTGAATATTGACTTTTATCCTTTTAAGTTTTCCTTTTGACCTGCAAATAAAAAAATATTTTTGTTTTATGTGCTTTGAATGTTAAATATTATGGAGCAAAGGAAATTACAGGTTTCTGGAAAACCACAACCGCCAACTATTTATTATAGCTCTAAATATGGTTCAAAGCCAGTCATTGATTTGCTCCATCCCATTGGTCTGCCTCTTGCATTAGATTGCATCACATATTGCTGTGCACGATGCACTATGTGATTCCTTTGCAGCTGCTATAATTCACTCTACCAGGGATTTTTGACTCCACACAAAGTCACCTACGAGAAATTACGCATTAGTGTCTAGTCCGCTTGCTGTTTTCATCCTTTTTCAAACTGATTCACTAAGCTGTGATATAAAACTGAAAGGCACTCTGGCGCTGGTCCACACACATGTTGTCCTCCTACCTGTTAGAGTGTTGCTTTTGGGAACCAGGTCCGTGGGCTGACTGTAGATAATATATATATATATATATATATATATATATATATATAATACACACAGGATTCTACCAGTAATGCTTCATTACATTGCTAAGAACTGAGCAGGCGTGGTCGCCCGTGTCTGAGTCTGTGTCTGCGTGTGCACATGCAAGACTTCAAGGACGCCTGCTGTTCTCTGGCAGCCAGTTCTTGTTTCTTCAGCTTGTGTCTGTATTTGTTCTTGGCTGGTGTCCTTGCCCTATTAATCACAGTCTCCGTTTAATTTATGTATCCTTAACAACAATATAATTAACATACGCTGTTTGATAAAAAGACTTCTTTTCGACTCCCCTCTGTCCCTCCATCATTTGTGATGTGATGAGAGTGTGTGAGCTGGCTGGACTCTGGTAGAGGGAGGAGGGAACCCAGGGAATTGACACAGAAAAGGAAAGGATAATTTGTTTAATTCATGAGCGTCTGTGGTTAAGTGCCAGATCGTCCCGCCGAGTGCCGCCGCTAATGGTCCCTTATCCTTCCCCTCTTTTTCTCTTCTCCCCTCATTCCTCTCTCTTTTTTTTGTCTCATACCTCCTCCAACACCATTTTTACTCTGGCTGTATTAATTTTCTCCATCTCTCCTGTCTCATCACCCCCGTCATCGCTCTCCTCCACCTCTTCTGCTTTCTCGCTCATTTTATCCCTCTTGCCTCTGTGCCCCATCTCCCCTTCTGTCTCTTTCTCTCTACCCTCAATTAATTTCTCCCTCCTGCTTCATTTGCTGTCCTTTCCAATTCAATATTTCCCAACCTTGCCTGCTCCCAAATGCACACATGCCTACACACATACACACAATCCTCCTCTTATTCCTTCCCTACATCCTTATGTCCTCCTTCTGTCTCTCTTTCAGGCTTTAGCAGCACGTTGCCATCTCCTCCAGAGTGTGTCCTTCCCCTGCTCCATGTCAACCTCACGTCTTGGGGACACAATGACCTTTCCTACCCTCTCTCAGGTATTACCATCACATTTGTTCACTAATGTCAGTGATGCAAAAAGCTTGTCCTGCGTACCCTTGTACCTGTTGGATTGTTATTCATCACCTCTTGGCTGACACAGAAACACAGATAAACCTCCCTGACTGTCTTATTACTCATCAGTAACCTCTTTTATCTGTTATTATCAACAACAACAGCTCAGCATCAGTTAGACTGCATTTATTCTTCAAGAAACGCGTCTCTTTCATGCAACAGCTCTAGAATCAACAAGTGAATGACAGCACATCAGCTTCTTATTATTCTACTTATTATTCCCTATTATAATGATGGGCTGTGAGTCCACTTGCATTGATGCACTAAACAGATGCCAACTAAAAGACCTTGAGAATCTGCATGGGAAATTAATTGGTTGTCATTGATGGAATTAGCATTCTCCTCTGTCTTCCCCTCTGGTCCTCATTATTCACCTCTCTCATCACTTGTTCTCCCCTCTTCATCCTCTTCCTCAGCCCTCTGGCCCTCTGTCAGAACACTACCGCCCCCTGCTGACAGCAGCTGTGAGAGGGTTTCTGACTCGCAGGCTGCTGAGGACGGAGAGAGTGGCACAGCTGGTGCGCACCATCAGGGTAAGTTGAGACAGCAATGTCACATCCGTCTCCAGCAGCACTCTGTCTTGTTGTCATAAAACAAACACTGATTGCAGATCAGATTACAGTTGTGAGTGTGTGTTTGTTTGGACGTCCAGGACACGCAGCAGTTCCTTTATGCCTTCCAGCAGCAGCAGAGTCCCAGCAGAGGAGAGTTCTGTAGCAGACAGGACCTGTTATTGCAGGAGAGAGTCACTCTGCAGGTATGAAGGCAAACACATGTTGTAATCATCCTTTAACCTCTCTGTCAACATCGCTTCTACACTGACAACTGGGCAATTACGCCCTCCATTAGCAGTTACCAAAACAGAGACTGTGATTGCAAACATTCATTCAAGCCATCGTCAGCCCTGTAATTGTTTGCCCCCTCCAGCTGCGTGCTGCACGTTATGAGATCTACGACATATTCTTCAGCCTGTCAGCCGCGGAGAGGATGCAGCTCATCAGCTGGGACAGAGAACTGACCAGGGAGAGAGAGCTCAGACGACAGGTAACTTCATCAGAAGAGCTGACCAAGCTGAAAAAATCATGATTATCCTGCTGCAATACTTAGTGTTGTTAATCTCATTTATGAAAGTAGGCATAAAGGACTGAGATATTGATTCTGGACTGTTACAATCCACATTTCCTCTCTATTAACACACGTTAATACAAGTATTGTGATTATAATAAGACACCAAATGGGCAGTGCAAAGACTAATCTATTCTGTGCATAGATATTTATGTCTCTAAGTGTCTATGTGCTTGTTTAGAGTGGACACACTGAACATCTGAGAGGAAAGAGTTCTCTGTCAGCCGCAACACAGAAATCACTGCAGAGGAAGAGAGGAGAGATGTAAGTTTTCCTGTCCTACTTAAGCGTTTTCGTGATACAGACTTATTATTAACTCATAGTTATTTGTGACTTGTACAAAGATACAGTTTAATGCATCTGCATCAGATAATTCAAAGCTAAACTCTACTGAATGTAAGTTGCTGCATCATAGTAAAGTTTCTTACTATGATCCTGCACCAGTGTCAACATTTTTTAGAAGTGTTCCTGTAATTGTCTCATGTTGCTTTAATAGCAACAGTCAGCTAAAATAAATCTTGCACCTTATGTGAAGAAACAGTAGATTTGTCAGTGGCTTAAACCTTCCTCCTCTTCCCTCCTCCAGGATCCAGAAAAAGGCTGCAGTGAGGCGCAGCGGGGTTGTAATGAGGACCGGACGCAGGTCTGGATCCTCTGCAGAGCAGCCGCTCGAAACCAAGCGAGGACAGTTCACAGCTAATCCTCAGAGGGTCCCCAAGAGCACTTACTCCAGTAGACCCAGATGACTCTCCTAATTGGCCCCAGTGAGGACTCCTAAGCAGGCCTCTAGCGATTACATGAAAATTATATAACTATAATCAGCTGAATGTCCAAATCCAAATTTGAGACAAAGTGGTGCCTGTTGCTGACACATATTTTTGTATTTAATATCTGAAGTGCTGAGGGAATGTTTTTTTTTTTCTCCCCTTTTTAACCATCCGTATATATTATTATAGTGAATACAGTTCCACACAGTTAAAGTAGTTTCCCATTGATTTTATCCTCAGAGGTGGGGATAAAACATCTCTGCAGTTTTCACCACCTTCAGTGTACTTGTGTTACAGATGTTATTTGGGAAATTGTTTGGTTGGCAAAAACACTTTGGAATTCGTTTGCAGCTTCTTTTAAAGTTTTGCACTGCACCTGAGAGACGATGTATGAACTGAGGGAACGCACAAAGTGCAATGAATATTAATGACGGCTCCACTCCAGTGAGTCAGGTGTTTCCACCCTGGGGGATCACAGCGTAGATCCTGATGAAGATTAAAATTAGAAAGCTGCAAAAATAGATTTATGCAACAATTAGTTTTTTTTTAGTTTAGTTTATTTTCTTTGCCTGTTCCCTGTTAATCACTGAACCAGGCTTCTAAAAACTGCAGCTTGTGGAAAAGGTCTGTAGGTTATTTATTACAATAGCGCTTATCCTGCTTCAGTATGTCAAAACTTTCCTTGATAGGGAGCTTTATCCACTGCTTGATTACTTGAATTTGCTTCAATTTTCCTTGTTGCATCGTGTGAAATCTCTTAAACATTTAATTCTTTTTTCGTATTTTGTGCCTGGTTCATTGTCACCAAAACATCTCCACCGCCTATTGATCTTATCTTGTTTGATATTTAGAATATTTTGTATTTTCATACTTATTCAAGTGTTAACATCCAGCCCAGATGTTAATGTTACAGATGTTAATCTGTTTATTGTGTTACTACCCATTGTTGCCTTGAATATTTGTCCTAAAACGTTAGGATTAAATATCAGCCAAAACACATGTAAACCTTCTTTTTTATTATTTTTTATTTTTATTATTTGTTAATGTTATTTATTCATTTGTAATTGGAAATAAATGTTTGTTAATATTTTAATGTTGAAGTGAAATTTGTGGAAGGAGAAACGTGGTTGTGACTGATACAGACTCCCGGCAGCAGAGGGCGCTGTCGCCCGCTTCCTCTCTTCTCTTACATGGACAACTTCCGGTCGGTCTGTCTGGTCGCAGAAGGAATGAGCTTTGTTTTGAATAGAAAGCTTCTTCTCAGCTGAGTTAAAACAAGATGGCAGAGGAGGGAGACGCCGGTTTGTCTTCACGGGCTGAAAGAAAAGCTTTAGAAAGAGCCAAAATACTACAACGGGAAAGCGAGAGGAAGATATTCAGACTGGTGAGGAGAGATAGGGAGACATTTAAAGCTACGAGCGCAGAGCTCGCAGCTAAAGCAGCAGTCCATCAGTGGTTAGTGTGTGTGTGTGTGTGGACAGTGAGTTTCACCAGGGTTTTTCTCTTGTTAATTGAAGGTTGGACGAGTCTTGAAGAAACCGGAGGCTGAGAGGTCAGAGGAGGAGGCTGCTGTGTTACTGCTGCACAGAGACACTGTGGAGGAGCTTTGTAAGAGACAAGTCCGCAGAAATGTACTGAAGAGGAAGCAAGAGGAGGTGAGACTGTCTGGCCCAGTGAGATAACTTATCTAGGTGGGCTCTTACCTGCAGAGGGTGATTATCACATGGTCAGAGAGTGATTTCAGTGTTTTCTCTAGAAACACTCGAATGATGTACGAAGTAAAAAGTCTTATAAGATTAATCAAGAAATTATACACACACTGATCCTAAATGTTTCAGTACTACTAGTGTTTTGACACCTAAGTGTTGTGATAATATATTGGATTTATCATTCTAACTACATGCTTTAATTTATAATGAATTAATCGATCACAAAAATAAGATGTCATGTTTTATAAACAAAACCCTCAGCTATCTGCTATATATATAATTAAACATAAATATTATTATTCTATTTGCACAAATATTAAGTTAACGGACAGTTGCTAAGGAGGTCAAATAAGATTATGGTAAAGCACGCCTTCACAAAACTTTTTATCATTTAACTTAAAGGTTACATGGTAATACAGAACCTATATTACACTACTTGATGTATGGATGTGATCAGCAAATTTTACATTAATTATTTGCCTATTGGGGCAGAAAGTACAGAGTTAAGTTTTAAGAGTACCACCAAATGAGAGCTCATCGTGGAGTGTCCAAAATGGAGATTGTACATCCTCTGACAAGTTTGAATGTGCCTAGAAAGGCCACAGTAGCTTGTCAATTATCCACAAGAACATGGTCAGATTCACTTAAGAATTCAATGAATATGGCATCGTTAAAAGTATAATAAATAAATTCTGCTGGAGTTACACTATGTTTCTTTCCATATAAATTGGTATTTGCTGTGATCAAGGAAAATTAGATATAAATCATGATTCTGAAAATCTGCTGCGGTTGCTACTGAGTACATCAGAGGTATGTTGTCAGAAACTGACAGCAGCTTAATTTCCTGTCATTTCTGCAGGTGTTTGATGATGCTGATGAGCTGAAAAGTAAAGTCAGACAGCTGGCGGTGGCAGTCAAACAAGCAAATCACCTGGTGGTTTACACTGGAGCTGGAATCAGTACGGTACGTCAAACTCAACATCTTCACTTCCCTTTTTACTTTTTACATTTTGCCCAGGGCTGATAATGTTCTTCTTCATCTCAGGCAGCTTCCATCCCAGACTACAGGGGTCCTAACGGGGTGTGGACACAGTTACAGAAGGGACGGACAGTCAGGTGAAAGATGCCGTCATTGTCATGATGTGATATTTGATGCGTACATTTTCAATGTTTTTAACCTCCTGTCTGTTTTGTTTCTCTTTACAAACAGTTCATCTGACCTGAGTAAAGCAGAGCCGACCCTCACACATATGTGCATTAAGATGCTGCATAAGGAAAAGATGGTATGTGAGACCTCAGTGAATAAGTTAAGTTTATGGATTATGATGTTTAGAGTTTATAAACAGTCTGTGTGTTTTTTGGTAGGTGAAGCATGTTGTGTCTCAGAACTGTGATGGACTTCATCTGCGTAGCGGTCTGCCCAGAAACGCGCTGTCTGAACTGCATGGAAACATGTTTATAGAGGTGAAAGACACATCTTCCTCCCTCTCTCACTCTCTCTCAAAACTTTTAGCAGGTTATTCTTTGAGGCAAGAATAGTCACAGATCTTACATCCTGTCCTCAGGTGTGCGTATCCTGTTCTCCGGTTCGGGAGTATGTTCGTTTATTTGACGTGACAGAGCGGACGTCGCTACACCGACACGGTACAGGCCGCAGGTGCAACCACTGTTGCAGTGAACTCAGGGACACCATTGTGCACTTTGGGGAACGTGGCACTTTGGAGCAACCTCTCAATTGGAGGGGAGCTGCTGAGGCTGCAGAGAAGGCAGATGTTATCCTCTGCTTGGGCTCCAGTCTTAAGGTAGGTTTTACAAACCACAGTGAGTGTATGACTGTAAAGCGGTCCAGTAAAGCCTGTTGTAGGTTGGACAGGTTCACTCTGGACGAATGGTCCTGATTTTACATGTTTCATATTCCCGGTTCACTTTTGTCTCCTGCACTCAACCTCCAGTCCTGTCTTTCTCTCGTGTTACTGCCACTGTAAATCCTTTTTGGCAGTATCGCTGCACATTTTAAAAAGATGCTGGTTTCAGCATTTATTTTAATCCGAGTCAATGCTTTGAAACATTTATAGATTTCTTTGCTGTCTAAAAATATCAATGTAAACAAATAGATAACTACAATTATGACAATTCACATTTTATATTTGTTGTTTATTTCAGTGTAGCTGCTTATTTTTAAGCTATCTGGGTAATGAATAGTCATTGATATCTCTTAATATATATAATTCTATGATATTTTCTTTACTGTCGTGGTCTGTTTTTTTCTCTCTCTTTCTTTTCTAGGTGCTGAAGAAATATGCTTGTCTGTGGTGCATGAACAGACCAGCAAGCAAAAGGCCAAAACTCTACATTGTCAACCTCCAGGTACATTTGATTTTGAGATTTTAGACGAACAACATGCAGTTGAATTTGCATAAGACTTGCTGACTGATAATGTGGTTATGTGTTGTTCCAGTGGACACCGAAAGATGACCTGGCTATGCTGAAAATCAACGGCAAGTGTGATGACGTCATGAAGCTCCTCATGGAAGAGCTGAATCTTCAGATTCCTGTGTATGACAGGTAAGGATCACATGAAGGAATTATATCTGGCATATATTTCAGGGACACTACTAAGCCATCCATATAACGTTTGAATAATTTCAATACAATATTCTATTTTAGAATATCTCCATGATATTTTACAACACACATTCCACATATGGAGAAATCTTTTACCTCCCATCTCAGTTTTTCCTTCATTATCTCTCATCAGGGCAGAGGACCCCATCTTCAGTGTAGCCACACCTCTGCCATCAGAAGAGGTGGACAGCCACACCCGTGAGGTCATAGCTCCGCCTGATGAACAGCAGGGAGGCTCAGCTGACGTGGAACCACAAGCAGAAGAAGCCACAGCTGTGCAGGGCGGCTGGTTTGGACGAGGATATGGTAAAGGAAGGAAGAAGAAGAAAAAAGCTTCATAATCAAAGGAAATATTATAGACTACATACTCTGTGGCCAAGTTCGCTACAGCTCACAGTAATCGATCCCATTGTGGGATTAAAATGTCAGTCCTGTGATGAGGACAACTCAGACTTGAATTTTTCAGGGTGCTGTTTGTGCTGTTATGTCTTTGTGACTGCGTTGATGTTATTTAGTCACATGCACTGAGCACATGTGACGGGAAGAATAGGATCTGATATTTGCCATTTGAGATATTTTGCACCACAAACTTATTATTATTTTATACAACATAAAGTTTTGAGTAACAGATGGGTTTAAAGGTGTTTTATGATATGCTACTCGTTTCATATGTTATTATCTTTATGGCAGCTAAGCCAGTTGGGTTAGTCCAAGCTAAACATTTTAGCCCAGCGTGGTTGGCATCGCCAACATAGCATGAAAAGCAGTTTAAACCAGAAAAAAATATAAAATATAAAATCATTATGTTATAAATCTCTAAAGGTAACAAGAGATTTTCTTTAGTGTTTCAGCCTGTTGTTCTTTTTCTGAGTGAGAGAAAAAAAGGTTCCTCATTGATGCACAACTTCTGCTTTCAATATTAATACAGAAAGTATAAACAAATAGCAGCGGTGTCATGTTTTGAAACCACTTCAGCAGCAGTATCACTGTTTCTTCTGTCTTTTGTACACTTAGTATATCAGCAACGCAGCATCATGTTCTTACAGCTACGTGTAAAGACAATAGATGCTGAAAATTTTTTTTTTTGGGTGAAATATCTTTACAGACTCTGTTTAATGTGTAGTATTACCAAGTTGATAGTGTTTAAATTACAGTAACTAATTTAATATGCAGCATTAATAAGATGCAAATGACCATAAAATACTGGTGTCTAAAGTGTTAGTTGCTGTATATGTCCTTGTGAAAAGTTGTGATGTTATCTAACAGGAATACAATGAACTTGGTGTTTATAAGTAGCAAATGCCAGCAGGGTAACAGCAGAATACCAAGAGCCAAATTTTCTGTTTTGCCACAGCTTTTACTAAGAAGAGATTTAAAAAGATTGAGTTGATCAGACATTTACCACATTTATATCCTGGACTAAAATATATTTTTGCGGCTTGTGTCAGCTTTTTTTTTAAACCTTTAACTGTTTAATGTATCCTTTGTAACCAAACTTTTTATTTTTAATTTTAAAAGCTATTCTGGTTTATGTATTATTTTTTCCTGAACTCTCACTCAACTTTTATTCTGTTGTCACCCCTCCTCAGGTTAGCAGGCCTTTGTAGCACAGCTACTACCTTGGTTTACTGAAGTTGTTGATGTTTGTTTACATTTTTATCACCTTTTGTTTACAGCTCTGGGAGAAGAAAAGCTGGGGTTTTTTATTTTTATTTTTATTTTTGACTAGCCATAAGCTGTCACATTAAGTTACTGTTTACCTTGATGATTGGAAATCACCACATAGGTGTCTCTATTAATTTGTCTCAGGAACATCTAGTAGTATTAATCACATCATGTATAATGTAGAGTAAGAAGTTTTGAAAAGCCAGACTAGCCGTGGACATGCTAGTCCTGTATGTGAAGACTCATAATTGTAAAAACAAGTTGTACTTGTGAGACAATAAAATGTTTCTCATTTTTACATTTGTGTTTACAATCATTTGAATTTTACTGATCCTGACCTGTTAATGGATTTATATTGGTAATAATGTATATTTTAAACCAGCCATGTAGAGTAAAAATAAGCAAACAACTCCCAAGTACTATCCCTGCTGCTATCAGTTTGTTTATTGGTTGGAGCTGATCACGTGACATACGTGATTACACAACCAGGAAGTCGTCTGTTTTTACGTAATCAGCAGGTCAGCGTGAGCTTGAGGATTCGTTCGATGTGACGTAAGCAGGAGGCGTTGGCCGGCGCAGTGTCAGTTTATCTTAGACCGACTAGAAGACGTCCTTTTCTAATCTTCGAGACAAAAACAACGCCGGTGTTCACCAAGTTAAATATTTTTAAAGTAACTCTACCTCTCGTTTTTATTTAAATTATCGTCAACTTTTTTTTCCCCCCTCTGAAACCGTCGAAATGATCAAAAACGGTCATCACGCCACCGACGAGCAGCGGGATGAAGCCGGGTGCAGTAAGCCGGGTGGCTCAGCGTGCAGCCCGGAGAAAAGGAAGCGCGTTGTACGGTTGTGGTGTGACGGTTGGTAAGTGTCCGTACCCACCACGCACTGTCGGAACTGTTTTTTAGAGTTGTTTTTTTTTTTTTTAGTTCCTCCAGAGTTTGTTTTACGTACAGCTTAACAGTATCATAAACTATGGTAGAGATGGGTTGCTAATGCTAGCCGGCTACTTGCATTAGCAGTTAGTAACTTAGCAACAGGGGTTCAACTACTTCATCATACATAATTTAACTGACGTGTTGGTTACAGCTAATGCTATTTTTCCCTCAAAATAATAATAATTTCATTAATAAAGTCGTTTTATTCAGAAACTCTTCGTTTTCTGTGTGCTAGCAGCTCAACCCTGACACTCCAGGGTTTCAAAATGTATTTAAATTAATATAACTTTGCATTTGACTGATGAGCTCCACTTCCTACAGATGTGTTGCGTTATTGATGCTGTCATGCAGCACAGTGTCATGGGGTAAATGAGGGATAAGATCCTCTCTGTCTATGACCTCACTGTACTGCTGAGAAACTAAGATATTAAGGACTTAAAGGTTAACACCACGTGAGTCGTTATTTCTAACAGATGTTACAGATGATGCAGAAATAACATCGTTTTGTATTAATTTCTTGTGAAAATAATTAATTCATGTGAAACTGGCACTCTACTGTAACGCCTGATTGGTTGGGTAATGTTGGGGACTTTTTCATTGTTACCTTAGGGTTGTCTCAGGTTGTTTGTTTTCTATTCCTGTCTGCCAAGCTAACGTCAACATCTGTGAATGGTTTGCGACCAACTACTGCTGCTAATATTTTTCTTTGTTGTCATGTTAAACCCTGACGTCACATCAATCACAATCCTCACATGTTTTAGGTGCAGCTGCATAGACAAGTGACTCCTGAGTTGCGATACATACAAACTCTCTTGGACTTGCACACACTTGAAGTGGCTCAGTTACTGGTAGCTTGTTTGACATGGCCTGTCTCATGTGGTGGATATAAATAACTTACATAGTGAACATGTCGTTCGTGTGACGTAGAAGCAGTATGTTTGTGTTGTGGACAGTGCAGTTTTTGGGGGAATAAAGGGGAGATATAAAGAGACATAACCTCAATATAATAACTAATGAAAATACAACACAAGGATGGGAAAACTTGTTATGTGTACCTTAGTGGATTTTCAACTTTGGTGAGATTTTGTGAGTCCATCTACTTGTATATTGACAGCCCTAAGGTACCTACAGTTAAATAATCAGACAGTGCACGTGTAACATTAGACTCCACCGCACAGTATTTTCGTTTTCTCAGAAAGCTCAGCAAAGCAAAGTCATCATAGGGCAACCACTTATTTAACATCACAGTGTGTTTCTCACTGATCCAAACCAGGCAAGATGAGAAAGGTTGGAGGATTACTGGTAAGAAAATTTAGACTAGCAGCTTTTGCTAATGTAATTACAGAGGAGAGGTCTGGCCTCTTGAAGTATAGTGACAGACGGGGTCTTAAAGCTCTCAGTGCTGTTGGAAATAACTGGTAGATACGTTAATATAAGCATGAAATTTGTCACAGGAAGTGACAGCAGGAAAGCAGGATAAACAAAGTGTCAGGGTAATGTTTAACCACCTCTCAACACTGCTTATACCTAAAGTTTGTGGAAAAATAGAATTAAGTTTCATTTATATCATGTTACTAATCTAATAATGAGTCATTTGAGATCATTAAAATTAGCACAGATGTGTTATTTGAGCCTATTACTGCTAATAAATAATTTACAACAGTTTTTTTCCCTTTTTTTTGCAAAGCCAAGCGTCTTAACCAGCAGCACCTCTTGTGAAATGGCTCACAGTTTGTTATTGGACTGAACAGTGTGAGTGTGTTTCATAACTGCTGGGGTGGGGGGTGGGGGGGGGGGGGGTGCTCTCTTCTTTTGAATTAGATTAGTGAAGAGTTTAACTATCTTGCATTGAGTTATGATCACTCACATTTACTTCCTTTTTGAAAGGCCAAGCCAAAACAGTATCGACTAGAGTAGTTACTGAGTGGCAGAAACCAAACAAACACTAACACATCGACTGTACATGTAGGGTCTTTGAGCTTCACCTTTCCCCCACTAACTTTTATCTTTTACACACACCACATTAAAAAGCCGTCAATAGCATATTTGTGCTGTAGTGGTCACACATTGTGTAAGGTTGCAGGAAGAAAAAGAATGTGAATAGAAGTGTCCAGTCGCAACTATCCTGCAGAAATGACCGAGGGACATTTAAGGACCATGATGTTGATAGGACGAGAACTGTGGAAATGCTGATAACGAACACCACTTCCTTATGTTGTGTCTGTTTATCTGTATGTTTTTTTCTGTTTTGACCTTCATACTGTTTTGACTGAGTGATGACAGTGTCTCTTTGCGTCTCTACAGTTATGACATGGTGCACTATGGTCACTCCAACCAGCTAAGGCAGGCCAAAGCCATGGGAGATTACCTCATAGCTGGAGTGCATACAGATGGTAAAAACAACTGCCATGCATGCACATATTCTGACACATATTTGTATTTATTGTTATATCCATTGAATATTGAGGTATTCCACAATTAAGTCCAGTTATTGTTTATTTCTAATCAAAATCCTTCTATGCTATACTTTCTCGTTATAGCAGACAAAATGCAGCTAACATTGATTATATTTATAAAAGTAAGTCATGTTTAAAGTGATGACAGCCACTTACATTATTAAACACCAACTGACTGCATATGTTAGTGCTGCAGCAGTAATAAGCAGTTCAATCCCCAACCTCTCCTCATAGCGGAGATTTCCAAGCACAAGGGCCCTCCAGTCTTCACTCAGGAAGAGCGCTACAAGATGGTACGTGCCATCAAGTGGGTGGATGAGATCGTAGAAGGAGCACCATACGTCACCACACTGGAGACTCTGGACAAGTACAACTGTGACTTCTGTGTACATGGAGGTGAGTCAGTTGAAATTTGTTCTTTCGAATCTGTTTCATATCCGAACAAATTGTGTGAGATTGAGATTCTGTTGTTGATGATGGATTGATGTCATTGTTCATCAGATGACATCACGCTGACTGTTGACGGCAAGGACACGTATGCGGAGGTGAAGCGTGCCGGCCGTTACCGGGAGTGTAGGCGCACGCAGGGCGTCTCCACCACTGACCTGGTGGGACGAATGCTGCTCATGACCAAAGCTCATCATAGCAACATGGTGAGTTTGTATGTTTGTATGTAGTGTTTGGACAAGAGTTATTTTTGTGTCGATCTAATCTGTTCTTCTCTAATGGTTTCTGCAGGACAACCCAGATTACCAGCAGCATACAGACAATTTTGGAAAGGTATTCGCCATGTGTTTTTATATTACTATAACCCTGTCTTGTGCATTGTGTCAGTGACATGAATGGGTCAGCGTGATTCCATACTATATCTGTTGTTGTGTTCAAGGGTCCCAAAGGCCACAGTCCATGGACCGGAGTGTCTCAGTTCCTCCAGACCTCCCAGAAGATCATCCAGTTCGCTTCAGGGAAGGAGCCGCAGCCTGGAGACACTATTATCTATGTGGCTGGAGCTTTTGATCTCTTCCGTATCCTTGGCATGTAGAGGTAAAAAGAATTGTGAAACACCATGTCTGCTTCGTTTTGCTTTAGTTATTGCCTTGACTACAAATTCCTCGCAGACATCGGTCACGTTGACTTCCTTGAGATGGTCTATAAACAGGCAGAGAAGCCTTACGTCATCGTAGGTCTGCACTTTGACCAGGTACGCTTAATCACACACGCTCTCACACCTACATCTTAACAAATACAGTCCTAAAACGGTGAGAAATTCACCCCTCCCTGCTGTGTCAGCGGTTTTCAAGAGAAATATTTGGAACAAGTTAATGCAGCAAAGAGCAGCTCAGATTTTATGGTCAGACAGGGGGAAAGACAGAAGAGCACTGCTACTATATACTCTATAACCTCATTTCTCCATTAACCACACTGTGTTCTGTTCTTGCAATTCATGTCTCATATTGAATAAGGTAGAAATGTAAAGTCACTGAGCTCTTCTCTCTCCTCAGGAAGTGAACCGGTACAAGGGGAAAAACTATCCAATCATGAACATCCACGAGAGAACACTGAGTGTCTTGGCCTGTCGGGTGAGTTCACACACAGACACTGAAAAAATGTTCAGCACCGCGGGATGCTTCTCTGCCCTGCACACTCACAGCGCCACAGACTGAACTTGGCCCCTCATTCCTGTTGATCAGCTATCAGTCCAGAACAGTGTGTCTCTGTGCCCTCATGTGCATTGTGTGTGTTTATGTTGTTAAGTTTTTAAAAACAACTATAGAAACTGTGACACGATTCAAACATGTTACACAATCCTAAAACTGCTAATTTGCTTTACTTCAGTTTTACTCAGTGCTTGATGACACGGTGCCAGAATTTATCTCGAAAGCTGTGAAAACACACAGACTTTGACATTTAAACATAAATGCGCAAGCTGATGAAGCTCTTGCACGAAAAGTCAAGTCATTAGAAAATCAACTTTATGAACTTGTCTGTTCTCACATTTCTCTCCATCTGTCTATAGTACGTGTCAGAGGTGGTGATTGGTGCACCATATGCAGTCGGCAAAGATCTGCTGGATCACTTTAAGGTGAGTTGCCTTTATCTCTTCATTGGTTTTCTATTTGCATTTATAACCAGAATTCATGATGGGATCAGCAACTGTTATGCAAGACTTTGGCCTAAGAGGATCATAATAAAGCATAATAACGTTACAACAGCACACACCTACACAGGAGGAAGAATACGTAGGGGAGGAAAAATACTCACGCCAAAGCTCAACGTCTCTTAACACGGAACAAGAAAAAAGACTAAACTAAGACAGCTGCATTTAGCCGTTTCAGTCTCGTCACCTCCTCCAGCTCCAGCAGGTAGAACAGGAGTTAAACGGGAGTATTTATTTGGGAAAATTGCGGTAGCGTTTTATTATATTGTCACTGTGTTTACACAAGGGTCCAGTACTGATCACTGTGGCGCCCCCTTGTGAAAAGTTGTGATATCACACAAATTAACATCAACTTAAACTTCAACATTATAGTTGTATGTTGTTAACAAACAGCATCATTGCTTCTTCTAATTACTCATGAATAAATAAAAATTGAATTGAACTGAATTAATTACTTAATCTTCTCACTGATCACACCAACCAAGGTGTCCCTTTGCTTTACTAGATAAATAATGTGTTACAATAAATAAAGAAGAAGAACATAAACACACCTACATAGAGAATACAGTTTGTGTGTCTCTGTAAGAGGTGATGGTTGGTAAAACGATGTGTGTTTGCGTCACTGTTCAGGTGGATCTGGTGTGTCATGGCAAGACTGAGGTGTTTCCAGACAAGGATGCTTCAGATCCCTACGCGGTGAGTACAGCGTCCTGTTGTCTCTGATCACAGTGCTGCAACAATCACGACTCTACTGCTCTTACATATGTTACATACACAAACACACAAAACAATGAGAAAATGGAGAAATAACAGTATGCTTTATGATATTTTTTGTCTGTTAGTTATATTTGATTTCTATATAAAACAAAGTATAAGCATAGATAATGAGAACCAGTAATTGGTTCAAATATCAAGTAAACGTAGGACAGGGTTTAAAATGTCCCGTGTTGCTGTCGCTTAATTCTCTCTGTGTGTGTAGGTTTTTAATATTGCTTTAATTATATTATTGTAAATAAAGCAATATTATAATAGCTTTATTTATAAATCATTTTTTCTATGTAGCTTGCATCTCACAGTGTTTTACTTTACACATGCAAGCAGACAAATGAAACAGTACAAAAACTAAAATAGATAAAGAAAGAAAAATAAGACTCTAAAATAAATAAATAAATATTCCATAAAAGCTTTCCTGTTTTATCAGGCACAGGTTTGTTTGATGTACATTGTAAAGGGATTCCTATTATGCAGATGTGTAGTTTGAGGGAACAGCTTCACCAGACTGTTTCTGGAGCTTTGGGTTTGACTTAAAGTGACCTCAGGGTCTGGGTTGATGTGTGTTGTGTGGCTTTGTGTTAATAAACCAGAGCTGTATGACAATGATGTGCCATTTAGGGCTTTGTATATAATTAAAATGACCTTAAAATTAATTCTGAATGAAATAGTAAGTCAGTGCAGTGATAAAAGTACCAGTCATAGTAATGTAGCCAGTAATAAAAGTATGAATTAGGTCCAAGTGTGGATCCTCATTCACAAGGGATGACAGAGGAAATTAGGATTTTCTTAAAACAAAACTTTAAATGAATGAATTTGTGTGAACTGTCTTCAGGAGCCTAAGAAGAGAGGGATATTCAGGACCATCGACAGTGGAAACAATCTCACCACCGATGACATCGTCCAGAGGATCATTGAGAACAGGTCACAGACTCCACGTTCTTAATTCAGCTTCATGTACATTTGAATTCTCTCAGCATGGATCGCTCATCATGTCTTTATTCAGCCTCACTCGTCTCATTTCCTGTTCACAGGCTGCAGTTTGAAGCCAGGAACCAGAAGAAGGAGGCCAAGGAGATGGCAGTGATCGAGGCAATGAAGAAGAGAGAGCAGCAGGAGCAGAGCGAAGCTGCGGCTCAGATCACTCACTAGTGAGACCTCAGACCTGGGCCCAACTGGTTCTCTGAAACCTCCTCCTGATACACTCAGCTTTAAGAGGGCGGACTCAGATGGTCCACGTTGCCCTACACTGGGCCTGGCTGTGGGTGAAACCACCTCAGGCCGCCAGTCGGTCTCTCTTCGTCCATTGGGTGCAGAATCCTGCTTTTAAACATTTGGTGAGGCGGTGTTTTTCTACACACTGCTGGGTTAGCTTCTCACTTCTCTTCTCACTTCTATATGGACTCTTTCAGCCTAAATGGGATTAGGTTAGATATGCCTTGACAAGAACACAAAGAATCAAAATACTTAACTTGCTATGATTTTTAACCTGCAAAATCCCTTTACACCTCTTCACAGAGATCTTAGTCATTTTTATCTTTGTGTTGTATGTATTTAAGTATGTATGTATCCATGAATTCACCGTGTCTCCCTGTATAGGTTTTAATGTGGTATCTTAAGATTGTAATTATCCATAACTTATTCACAACATGTTAATGTCATTGTCAGTCACGCTTTTAGATTTGAAATCAAATTCGTCTTTTAATCACTAACGTTGAATATTTTTTAATACTCTTCAAAAATGTAGATTTGTTTTAATTCTTTTGTTTTTCTCCATCCTAAAAAAAAAAAGAAAAAAAAAAAACGTAAACAAAACGTAATTTCTGCATTAAATAATCTGTGAAGTATTCTTCTAATTTTAACTGTGGATTTTAACTACCTGAATTTGCACCAAATGTGTGTGTGTGTGTGTGTGTGTGTGTGTGTGTGTGTGTGTGTGTGTGTGTGTGTGTGTGTGTGTGTGTGTGTGTGTGTGTGTGTGTGTGTGTGTGTGTGTGTGTGTGTGTGTGTGTGTGTGTGTGTGTGTGTGTGTGTGTGTGTGTGTGTGTGTGTGTGTGTGTGTGTGTGTGTGTGAGGGAGAGAGAGTGTAGTGTGTTTGCGCTGTAAATGACAGTAGTGCCTCATTCCTAAAGCTATAATTAACGCGAGCGCTGTGAAACGTATCAGTGAGTCTGAACTACTGCAGCGACTCTCTGCGACTGAGCGTTAATTTGTTGAACTCTACTTTCTTCAGTCTTTGTTCAAGACTTTCAGAATTTCTTCTTCTCTGTCTCTCTTTGTCTTTTCTTCTCAAGACAATCCAAGAAACATAAAGATCTGGGACCCAGTTTGTTGAAAATTACCGTCCGTTGCTTTTCCTGCTTTTATATGAGGGTGTGTGTGTGTGAGTGAGTGGGCGAGTGAGAGTGTGTGAGGGTTGGAAGGAGGTGGGATGGTAGCTGCCTGGGAAATAAATACATTTCTTAATATTATACATTGGAAATTTTCACAATATTTCAATTATGGTATTGTAATGTGTTAATTTTCCTTTATTAAATAAATCAGTAACACGGCAGCAGCGTGATGTGATGTGTGTTTTACAGCAGCAGTGTGATGTGATGTGCTGTGTGCAGCCCGATGACAGAGATCTTTGTTGGATCAGCACAAAGTCACGGTTCACTGAGTCAGTGAAATGAGGCCACAGCCACTTAGAAACTGCTAAACCCGACTGCCCCGTCCCATTCACGCTGATCTCAGATTTGAACAAAAACTGCAACCCATCACCTCATTACGAACACAAAGAGCCTTTAATCCACCAACCGGAGCTTCCCAGAGGAGCTTCTGCAGGAGCGATCATCCTGTCACCTATCTGAGGGATAAAACACACCACGTGTTTGGTGTCTGTGTACACACTGAAACATCAAGAGCTCTCCCTCAACAAATATTTCGTCTCTCAGCTACTCCACATCTTTTTTTCTTCCACTGTGGATGAAGTAGTCAGGATAAATATTTATTTTTCTCACAGGTCCCAAAAATTGGCAGGAAATAGAAACACTAAAAGAGGCTCCAGTCCCCCCCGACCCTGAGTGCAGGATAAAGGAATAGAAAATGGATGGATGGAAACACTAAAAGCTAGTTTTTTTCTTTTTCTTTTATCTAATTGATTAATACTTTCAGGATTCTAAAATCCTCAAAATAAGACGAGATGAAAGATTTTTTTTTTGTCATTTGTCATAAACTTTGAGCAGCGTTAGGCAGAGAATGACAAACCTTTCTTCAGTATAACAAATACAGAATTTGGCAGGAAACAAACAATAAAAATGCACATGAGTATATACAGACAGCTGAAATAAGAAAAGATACACAAGGGATGAAATCGATGATCGCAGTTTTTATTCAGTATTTCATTTCAACTGTGTAAAAAAAAAAAACATTTTGTTATTTTATTTGAATTTTTAGAATAAGAATAGGAAAAGTAATGAACAAAACTTTTAGAGGCAGGTTTTCGGTTCATTTGTCGTGGCTCCGTCCTTGCAGTCTTACATAGTTGTGAACTGACAAAAGAGAAAAGAGGGGGCAGTTATGTAATTGATAAAACAGATTCATGTGAAAACCAAACATTGGCTGAATGCAACTCGTGTCAACCACAAGTATTTATTTTATTGATTTTGTTTGACAGAAACTTTTCTCCAGGTTTTGTCTTTGCACTGTTTAATTAATAATAATAATGATACGTTTTATTTGTAAAGCTCCTTTCATGTCACTCAAGGACAAAAACTATGACTTGTGTGTAAGTCAGTGATGAATTTACAAAACCCACTCCAGTAAAAAGTGCAAAGGTTTTATAAGAAAAAGTTGCTTTAAATATCAAGAGTAAAAATACTCATTGTGCAATAAATAACAGGCTGTGAGATGATTAAATCTTAATTTCAACTCTTTATTTTCCCTCAATTACTAAAAAAAAAAAGGGGGGGGGTGCAAATAACTCATAGACATGGGAAATGATGAAATGATAATGAGCCACGCCCTGTTTTTACCAGACCATAATATTTATCTCTCCCTTTCTTTATGCAGATATAAAAAGAAAATACAGGAAATGTGTACAAAGTATTTAAGAACACATAAAATGTACTAATGACTCTGGATTCAGACTCTTCAGTGACCAACAACCACAAGGGGTAAACTGTCGGCCGAGTTCCACACTCAGATCACTGATAGACATGTCTAGTCTGACATAAGTTGTTGGCAGATCCAGATGTGACAGGGGTCTTGACATCAGCTGCTAATTTCACCTTGGTCAAAATGATAAAAGCCAGAGGCCAAAGGATGATATCAAAAGAGTCCTGATGAGGCAAACTAGGGCAGAATTACCCCTTCGGTGAACAATAAAGCGGCTCACGAGAGACCTAAAGCGTGTCTTGGGTGGCTCTAACTCATATTGTCTTGCCAGTATGCTTGTCACTGCAGCATCTCTTTTGGGTGAGCCAAAGTGAAACCAGCAACTGGATCTGCCAACAGTTCCTGGCAGACTGGGCATGTCTATCAGTGATCTGGGTGTAGAACAATGACTTTGTTATCAGCTTGTGGTTTTTGGTCATTGAAATTCTGCTGGGGCAATAAATCTGGGGATGGCCAGAGTCTAAATCCAGAATCAGAAGTACATTTTATGTGTTCTTAAATACTTTATACACATTTCCTGTATTTTCTTATTAGGGACAGTTGAGTTTTGTACTTGACTAAATATATTTAGTTATTTTCCGCGACTCATTATTATTGTTATTATGGTTATTATTATTATTATTATTATTATTATTACGTGAATTTTGTTTACTTTATATGAATCCCACATACACTGAACTGAAACTGAAAGTGTGCAGGTGCTTTACTTGGTTTAAAGTATTAATGCGTCACATCTTAATAGTATATTATTTTATAGACACATATATTTCAGTGTCTAATCTAAGTACAAAAACAGTGACTGAGTAAATCTTCTCAGTTATTTTCCACCTCTGACAGTGGAAGTGACAGATTTCGTTTTCTCGACGTGCACAGGTAAAAATCATCCAACTGCACAATCAGCACTTCTATCCTCTGGCACGTCACTTCCCAGGAAGTCCAAAAACTTTTCCATCTGGGCAGCAGGCTGCAGGGGGAGGAGGCACTTTCAGGATTATCTGGGGTCTTTGCCAAGGCGGCAGAGCAGAGTTTGAACCGCTGTGCTTCTCAGTGACACAACAGTTTGGTGTTTTCATCGCTGCGGACAGTCGCTCTAAAACATTTCTGACAATAAGAAGAAAATCTTAAAGAGATGCGTAAAATCAGTTTTACGCAGCACGATTTTGCGAGTTTGGAGCATGTTTCGGAGACTGGCCTGAGCGTTTTTCTTTCTCTTTTTTTGTTTGTCCGGAAGAGTTAACTTTTCTACCACAGAGAACAGACTCAGGATCAGCAGAAGAGTTCGGAACATGAAGTTTGTAGAAACACACTCGGGGTGATCCCGGTCCAGACTCCCTCTCCTTTTTTGTTTTCCTCTCTTGCTCCGGGGGGGAGATGAGCCCTCGGGATGGGACTGTGCCTCGGTACCGAAGTTACAGAGGAGAAGAAGGCGAGGATCCACAGTGCCAAGATAGACAGAGACCTGTACGAGTACGCCAAACGGGAACTGAATGTGGTTAAAATCCTCTTACTAGGTGAGGCTGACAATACTGATATAAACTCACCTGAACTCTTGTAAAAACCTGGAAGGGCCCAAGACTGTGAACTGTACCATCAGTTTTGGTTTGGCATAAACCTAATCCACTTAAGTGGTAGTTTATTTCTACATTTTCTACACATTGCAGCCTCAATGATGAAACTATGACACATTGAATGTTTTTTTAATCTCTGATACACGTTTTAAAAATGGATAAATATTCATTTCCATGCTCTGACAGGTGCAGCAGAGAGCGGTAAAAGCACTTTGGTCAAACAGATGAAGATCATCCACAGTAATGGATTCACCAAACAAGAGCTCACCAGCTTTAAGGTTGACACACACACACACACACACACACACACACACACACACACACACACACACTGCCTGTGTGTATTTTTGATCAGATAACAGAATAGATTTACATACACTGGGTTTGGTGTTATGATCTCCAGCAGATCAGAGTTGGCTGACACCCACGTCTCTCTTATCTCATAAAGACAGTTGGAAAAACAAAACAAAAAAACATAAATTAATCTTTTGAATATATCAATATGACTTTTGTTTAGATGGTGGTTTTGTGGTCGCGATTAAGTTTCAGGTAAGAATCTGATTTCAATAGAGGAGGTCGTGAGGTCGGTTGCTGCAGGCGTGGAGAGGTGGGGGGGTACAGTTTATATAAAATGAACATTAGATGATAGAACAGATGGAGATGAGATTGAAAAATGAGGCGATGCTTAGTTCCTGCAGGGGGACTGAGATTTCTCATGATACCCAGGGTCAGATACAAGTTGGTATGCAGTGGTTTGGCTCTGCGCTTCCTTTTCGCTGTGTGTGAGTTTGTCAGTGTGTATGAGTTTGTGAGTGTGTTGCAAGTGACTGAAAGCCAAATTCCTCCGTTGTACTAGGGGTTGGGATTTAGTGGGGAGAATAGGAACAGTTCAACGCCCCCATCAGCTTGTTTTTATTGAAGGCTTATCTTCCTCCACATCCCCCTCCTTTAACCACATTTTTACCCTCTTCTCTTTTTTTTTCTTTACTATTCGGCATCTTCTTCTTCCTTTTTTTTAATGTTTAGACATAACGATTATGTGATGACAGAAAACTTCTTCCTCTGTCTCTGTTATGCTTCCCTGCAATAAGCCCTATCAGAAGGGTTCATAAATTAAGATTGAACTCACCTAGACATAATTTACAATGAAACTGCACTTTAAAAAAAAAAGAGAGATTATTTATAAAAGTATTATATTTGCATACAGGCTTAGTGTTTGTATACGATCATTCTACATGCAACAGATAATATCTGTGTTCTGGAAATACGCAAAACTGTCAACTGTTGCCCGTCACCGTCCATCGGATCGTTCTTTCACACACTGATAGGACATATGAAGGTCCCAGTTGTTTGTTCAAGCAGCTGGGATGTTTGAATGCATTCCTAGATATTAAAGACGCCTTAGCTCTCTCTCTCTCCCTCTGCTGCCTCTCGAGTCTCATAACAGTCACCTTGTCTGCAGTTCACTCCTGTCAACACAAGCATCTTACTCCCTTTTATTGGACTGTGTGTGGTGAAAGACAGATAACCCCCCCGGCAGGTCAATTTATGTTTTTTATCAGAACTGATTAAGATGAATATTGGAACTCAATACTTCTTGGTATTGAAATCTGTTAAGCAGCAAAAATTGGCAGTGGATATCTGGTCTGATCCATAATCACATTCCTGAATCATTTATAAAGAGAAGTATTGTTTTGATTAGAGCCCGAATAATAGTAACGATAATAATTCTGATCAAAGATTAACCAGCTGATATTATTCATGTAACATAAACATATGTTGGTTTAATGATGCCTCAGAGAGGATTCAAGTACTTGTGATAAAGCATATCACTTTTATTGTCTAAAATGGCAATAAAAGTGCAGCAAAAATAATTGTTAATAAAATGAAATAATTATAAAATGACCATCTGAGTGAACATAAACATAAAGTGGCTGACACTGGCATTTGAGAAAACCATCTAACCTCAACCACTTAATAGTTTTGATATCAATTATGAAACATGGATACTGTTTTATCATTAGCCTCAGATAAAAGTCAATAGCAACTTTAGCGGGTCTGTGGGGCTTTATTAACAACAGACAAACCTTTTATTCTGACTTTTTTTAAGTTGTGTTTTGTATCTATAGCACCATGTTACCAAGTGAAGTCAGATCTAAAGAGATAATGGATTGAATAGACAGTGAATTATTTGAATGATGTTGCCATCGCTGGTGTATTTGCAATATTTTATTGACATGACGTGGGAGATACCGCTGTCAAAAGATACGTCAGACTCTGAGTTACAACTTGATGACTGACAGACATATTTTCCACTGGGCTGTTCACATGACATGTCATTAATTTTGTAGATCTTCAACTAAAACTTTAATTGATGATGTTGCTAGATTAAACCAAGGATTATAATTAATTGTTGTATTAATTTGATTTTAATTTGAATTAATCTGTGGGGAATATGAGTCGGAAGAATTTATCCAATTGTTGTTGAGATATTTCAATCTGGACTGAAGAGTTTTTATTGTTCATTACATGCCTAAAAAGAGTAACAGTAATGCATCTGTTGGGAACATGTCCTTCTAGCTTAATTCACAGGATTTTGAAGTACTTCCTCTGTGGGATTTATGCGGCTCTGTAAGCTGTATACAAAGCACATGCACACATGCAATAACATGTGTTTAATTCCACCAGTCAGGCCTTTTGTTGTTGCTGCTGTCAGTTAGCTTTTCCTTTGTTCTCAGGTGACGCCCTTATTTTCAAGTGGAAAAATGACACTAACCCTCAAGCCTTCCCCTTCCTCCCTCTCTGACCATCCCAGCGTCCCACAGAAAACTCAAACACACCCTCCTCTGCACTCACACACTCATCACGCCTGTATGTGCATCTTAACACACGTGTGTTTGTGCTCATCTCTAACGTCCTACGTGCTGCCTTGAGCAAGTGTCTCTGTGTGTCCACCAGAACCATAATAATGTTCTCAACCTTAACTTGAACTGGACAGATGATCCTTGCTTCTCTCTATGACAATGAAAAAACATCCCCTCATTCCTTCTGTCTGGCTCTTTGTGGCCCTGCCAACCAGATTTGTGTTGCATTAGGACCATGACAGGACCTGTTTGGGAGGAGTAAGTGGAGGTAAAGTAGGAAGGGGGCTCCTCTTTGTCTCATCCCTTCTTCATTTGCAGCCTCAGGCCTTGGTGTTGTTTTTACTGTGGATGAGCTGATGGGCAGAGATTTTTCCCTTCCCTTCTCTTCCAGCACACACAACCCTCTGTCAACAATAGTGAAACTTTGTGTGCATGTGCACATTCACATGGCAAAGGTTAACATTCATGTATTAATATTTGTCAGCCAGGAATCTCTTCTGTTTATTCAGGTGTGTGTGTATTCATATTTATCTCAAGTATAAGTTTCTTAAATAACTGCGAGTGCTTTCTCTCCAAAGTAAAGTTTAAATTTTAGTTTGGAAAATCAATAGAGCTTAAAACTTACAACCACGCTCTTGCATACTTAGCAGTTAGGAGAGCAGTCTGTGGTTAATGATTAAATATCAGGCCACGCTAGTTCAGTCGCATTCTTTGTTGTTGTGTTTTTGTATCATATGCTCAGACACAAGACAACTGCTAACGCCTGTTTGTTTTCTGTGTTCGGGGGAACTGATAGAACAATAGGTCAGTGTATCTGGGTGGATTTAGAGATTATGCTGTTGCAATTAGAGTTGTAATATCTCTGCTGACGCACAGTGTACCACACAGTTCCCACAATGCCCCTAAAAACTGTGGTAATGATGATGGTGGGAATATTAGCAGCAGGAAACAACAGTTAGAAAAGTTCAGAGATATCTGTATGTTGGATTTTCTTGTAAACTGATGACAACCACCAGCACTACCCAACCACACACACACACACACACACACACACACACACACACACACACACACACACAGAGATACACACATTCATTAACACACACAAGCCTTGGGCTGCAGGTGTCCCATTGTATGGTAATATGAACCATTATCAGCTATACGTCACCTCTCTGGATAAGTATGGAGTAAAAAGATACCCTGTTTTCACGTAATGTGTGTGTGCATGTGTGTCTGTGCATGCGCGTGCGTGTGTGTGTGTGTATGTAGTCTTGGTATTCATTACACTTTGGGGACTCAAATCTGTTTACACTCTCACTTAATGGGGTCTTATTCTTATGGGGACAAAAAGCCAAATTCCTATAAAGGAAATCATTAAACTTTAACATGAAGAAACATTTTAAGGTTCAGTTTAGGTTGCAGTAGATACTAGTCTCCAGGATATTAATGTAAGGCAATAAAATCTCCTCTAAACAAGTAAAAAACAACAACACTGGCACAGCTTTAGGGAATTGTTGCCATTTGGTGTAAGCGGCAAACTGCTCCATGTGAAAATTTCCTGCACGTACTGTTTGTTTCGTGTTTCTTTGTCAGCTTGAGAAATAGCTACAAAGACTCAGTGTATGCAAAAGTATCTGATGTAGTTCAACCATGACCTCCACCCACCCGCCCCCCTCTCTGTGTCTCACTCACCTTGAGTCAGAGAGGGAGGAACTGGGGAACAATGATAAGGAGGACAAAAGCAGAGGGAGGGAAGGAAGGATGAAGAATGAACAAGCTGAAGACGAGAGACGAGGACACAAACGCTGGATTGTGACGTCATCTCGGGACTCACAGGAGTCACAGGGACGGAGAGATGAGTGGGGAAGAAATCAAAGCATAATCTAACAATAGACCTGTAATAGTCACTGTTGCTTGTAAAACTCCAGTGTTGTTGAAATTGGCAAAAAGTTGTTGCTTTAACTCCAGGGTAATTTGTGGGATTGAAACTTGTAATGTTGTGTAATTGTATTTCATTATCATCATTTTGATGTGGAGAAAACTTTTCTGGGATCAGATATGTTGTAAGTTAAAAGGGTTTTTTTTGGCATCGTCGCTCCCTCCTTTCAACAGACAGTACAGAGACAGGAAATCTGCAGAGGGAGGTGCAGTTCTGCGCAGCCTATAAGTACAACTTTTTTTAATGTATGTTCAAAGACAAAGACCCCCACTGCACACAACCTCCAAACCAAACACTGCTACGGTACAAGACTCAGGATTTTCAACAGACTTTACTGCTTGGTTCTACACAAAAGCACAATGCGGCTCCAGGGACTTGACAAAATGTGCTTCCTTCCTCATTAAACATTTTTACATTCGGTTCTTTGAATATTTTAATCCTGCAGGGTTTTAAAACCCTCACATTTACATCAGCCAACACTCTTCCTCTTGCCTTCCTTCTCTGACACTGTGTATTGTTGTTTGCCACATAAACGTCATTGTAATTTAGCTGAACATAGGGAAACAAGCCTGTGTAACACATTACCTGTGTTCTGATAGTGTCCCTATACAAACAAAACAGGAACCTACTCATAGAAACATTGTTCCATAGCATTAGAGTCCTTTGTAATGTGATCTCATCAGTGCTCTTATATTTGACAAACACCTAATATTTGTTGGGTCAAATAGAACAAATATTCGGAATCTTTTTTTAAAAAAAAACACAAAGGTATGAAGGAAAGTATGAGGGAATGGATGTTTTTCTTCTCAGTAGAGTCTTATTTCTACTCATAGAGTTGTACCTTTCATACTTGAAAGCCTCTCAGTCATAAATACTGCCAGCAGCCTGGGTTTTTCCAGTGCAGTCACTTGTTGTCTTGGGTCACATTTGCACCACTCAAACCTCAGGGCTGCCATCACACCCTTGTACGCTTATGAGCATAAAGCACAGAAACGCTGCCATTAAGATTCAGTATTTATTGTTCTTAAGACAATAAGATGGTGTTATTGTTATATAACAAACTTAGAGCCAGATGAATATCTGGGGCATTGACAGTGATGGTTAGGCAGGGAGACAAACACACGCTGCAGCTTATTTCTGGCACAAATCAATGCAACGTTGTCAGCGGAGCTTCTCCTAAAGGAGGCTAATTTGTCCCTAATGCTGCAGCGGTATCAGCGGTTAGAAGCTCAGCTTTCCTCGTAAATCCTGTCACCTCACTTATCTCACCTCACACGTTTCACTGCGAGAGCAACACGTCTCGATCCGAACACTGAGACGCTCACGCACAGAAGAGCGACCAGACTGTGATAGAATCGTGATGGAATGTGAAGCTTATCTTTAGCTGGCAACAAAGTGACAGAAGACACACACACACACACACACACACACACACACACTAACCAACTCTCTGTAGGAGTCACTCTGCTCAGTCACTTAAGTCTCCAGGTTTCCAAACGCAGAGTTATGAGTTTAATTTATGTCATAAACACTGAGTTTTTACTCTCAACACTCTTGATAGTTGATCCCTAAAAAAACACACACACACATATAATATAATGTAAAGAATATTAGTATTTAAATTATCAGTGTTAGAACAACCATAGCAGCTGAAACTGGACAACTGAACAATAAGTCAAATATCACAAAAGCCTCATGAGCCTTAAAACTACGTGACTCAGTATTTCTATATTAACAGTAGAGCTGATAATTATGTGAAAAGTGTTCTCTCACAGTAACAAACCAATGGAGAATTGCTATTCATTCTTCTTCTGAGTATTTTAATAATTTTAAACTCATTGTTTTGGATTTGACAGTCTCACCGCACTTTATTTCCAGTAGCAGGAAGCTGTTTTAATGAAAAAGCTCAGATAAAACTAGTGTACATCAAATGACAAAATAGCACCTAGCTTGTGAATATAGTTTAACTGTTAGCAGTTAAGGAACTGGATGAATTTCATCAGTGAGACCAAAACACAGTTAAAACCAGAAATAAATTAGATCTATCTAATTTCATCTCTATATCCAGGCTGAGCTTCTGTGGTTTGTGAAAGTAGAAACCTTTTCGGGCTGTTTTTTCATTTGAAATGTGTCCAGTTAGCTGCTAAATTCCATGAACCTATAATGATTGATTTAGCTTTATTTCTCTAAAGCTAAATCTTCTCTCCTCTCAACTCCTAAAAAAGTATAATATTTAAGGATGTTTCTCCTCCAGTGTTCATTGCTTTTCCTGTCAACTTCTTCACAATCAACTGAAACATCTTTGGTATATCTTTGACAGTTAACAAACACATCAATGTTCATCAGGTGATGAACCTAACCTCTGTTTTTTTTTTTTTTTGTCCTTCGGCAGCCTGCAGTGCTGGATAACCTCCTGACCTCCATGAAATTCGTTCTTCATGGTATGGGCGTGCTCCGGATCAACCTGGCTAACAGCAGGAACAAGGTAGTCCATGTTGGTGACTTAAAATGTCTTTCACTTCTCTATTTTTCTCATCTTTCTCCTTTACTCAAATGTAGCTTGTAGTTTTAATGATAGTTTTTCTGCACTGCACCTTCATCACCACTAGAGGGAAGCAACAGAGCACCGCAGCCACACATGGAGCTGCACACTCACTCGCCTACGCACGCACACACACTGATACAGCAACAGTTTGTTTTGTCTTTCTGAATAAAAAAATACCCAGTCTCCTCCTAGGGTCAATAAAGTATTTCTGAATCTGATTCTGATGAGCGAGAACAGAAAGTTAGACGATTGGTGGGTGGTTTGATTATGATGTTCAATTTGATTTGAACTTTATCATCAAAGTTATCAGCGCTCATACACTGTCCACCCACTCGGCGCATCCTGTTGGGAGATGATGTCCAAAGTATTTCCTCTATTAAATGTCAGCAGTGGTGTGTGTCTGTGTGTGTGTTTGTTTGCAAACCCACTTGTTTGTGCATCTGTACTGATTGCCAAGTCTGGAGAGCAGAGACAGATTCATAAACTTTTCTCACATCCTTTTTTTCTGTCCAGCCTCTGATCATCTATCTGCATTTCTGTCTCCATCTTCTCTCGCTCAGGTCCACGCCCATTCTGTCCTGTCGTGTGGGCGGTGCTTTGATGAAGAACAGGTGCTCTTTCCTTTCCTGAGCCACGCCCTGTCCTGTCTGTGGACAGACCAGGGGGTGAGGGCCGCGGCAGCTCGGGGTTACGAGTACGAGCTCAATGACTCTGCGTTGTAGTGAGTATTTTTCCAGCACACACTCACGCTGGGTTCAGGAGATGCAGGGGTCTAATTAGCTGGATTTAGCAGCTGATGCTCAGCCGTGTGCTCACTGTCACTGGGAATCTGTGTGTGGAGGCTGAGGAGGAAAAGGACAGAGGGAGGGAGGGAGGCAGTAAACTGTAATTATGTGTATTTCCACAGCTGCTATGAATATCTGTATAACAGATGTAGATGTGTTTGTTTTTTTTATTGGTTTTGGTTTTTGTGCATATAGGAGAAAATAAGAACTATGTAAAAAAACAATACTGAAACTTAGAGTAAGTAATAAATAAATACAACCAGAGAAAATGTGCATGTGCAGAAACAGTGAAGTGAAGGGCTAGTGAAGACGAGTGTAGAGGGGATGGTGCGTGTGTGATGCAGAAATGTATCAGAGCCGTGACCCACCGGGAGGCTGTCTGTTCTCATCCTCTGCCCCAGCGAGAGGCCTTGGCTCTGGGTTATCTACACCGACAGGCACCCTGGTTCCCACTGAGATCCACCATACATCACCATCAACCCCCTCAGACACACACACATACATGTTTGCTTTTATGTATTTGTGGGGACCCTAATTGACACAGCACAGTCTCCAGCCTCTTAATCTTTGCCTTAAAGGGAATACTGTTCTACTACATCGTATTTATTGTAGCTTTGCCATCATTCTTATCAGTAATTACAAGATTTTATTCAGTAATATACAATGCACAGGTTAGACGTTTAGATGTTGTAAGGTCACAGAGTTTCATTGATCTGACTTCTTGTTTTTATACTAAATAAATGTTTTAATAAAATCTTACTGCTACTGATGAGCAAAAAAAAAAAAAAAACTTTTGATAAAATAAAGCTGTTCCAAACAACATTTATATATTAAAAATAGATCAAATGACTGGGTGTGATGTTATGACAGAGTAAGGCCAGATATAAAAAAAAAAAATTTGACTTTTTTTTTTCGAGTAAAGTCAAAATTAATATCTCTTACATTTTTTATTTTGACATTTTGACTTTATTCTCAACAGACAAACTTAGAATAAATCTTCCTCCTCTGATATTTTTTTTTTCTTAATGCGTGACCCTAATACTCCGTCATGTAAAGTGGTGGTGACATAAACAGAGAGAATCTACAGGTCTCTTGGATCTTAAGTGTCTTTAAGCTGCTTGTCTTCGTTTTCCAGCTTCGCCAACCTTGTTCCCACCAACATAAAGATGCTGTTGTAGTGAAAATGCTCTAAAATCTGTTTGCCATTACCTGGTAAACATTTTATACAATCATTGTTGTTGTTCAGTTTACAGTTTGTCTTCAGTTCCTCTAAAGGTTGATTCATTGATTTTTAGGGACTGAGTGGCAGTGGGACAAAGACAAAATGTGTTGCATTAATTTAAAAGTGTCTCTCTCTAAACCTCAGGATGGTCCTTACAAAGACAGAAGTACAAACACACACACGTTCTCACATGTTGGCTGTGTGTGTGTGTGTGTGTGTGTGTGTGTGTGTGTGTGTGTGTGTGTGTGTGTTTCATTTCTTCAAGCAGCAGGATGTGTGTTGCTGTCTAAGAAACTGATGCAGGATGACTCGTTGAGAATGTCACAGGCAGTTCATGAAGGTGGAGATGTCATGTGTGTGTGTGTGTGTGTGTGTGTGTGTGTTTGTTTAGAGAAAGGGTACATTTCACTGTGCACGCACACATGATAAAGTTGATTACACTAGCTGTATTAATTGCTAATCTGTGTTTGAAAGCTTCGCCTCAGTGTGTTATTATGGTAAATCACAGTATAAATATTCATGTCGTTGAGCCGCTGCGCCCCCTGGGGCTCCAGTCTTATCACTGCACACCCTACCTGCCACCTGGCATGAGCCTGTACGAGCCTACGCATCCACAACTGATACCTAAATTTATTTTCCTTTGATGTTTGTTTGTCTGCAGGTTATTAAATTTTCTCCTCTTCTTCCTGGTTTCATAGTTTCTTTGAGAACATGGCCCGCATCACGTCTCCAGACTACGTGCCCACAGAGACCGACGTCCTGCGAGTGCGACTGAGGACGACAGGTGTGATCGAGACGCAGTTTAAAGTCAACCACCTCATTTTCAGGTAGACACCTTTCACGTTGCACATTACGGTCGCCCTCAACTGTGCCCACCATCATGTCTTCATCTGACTTCTTCACCCGTCATACAAAGTAACTTCATTTCTTTAGTTGTGACTCTCTTATCTCTGTCTACAGCCATGTGGCTTGAGATTTGAGATGGAGATGGGCGGTTTCATTCAATATGTCAATACAGCATTTACGCTCATCTACTGACCGCACACACACACGAACACTCAGAGGCATCAGTGGCTCGGTCTTATCAGTGAAGAAGCAGAGGGCAGGAATCTGAGCTCAAGAGACTGATGTCAAATGACCGTATTCATCTCTGATCAATGAGGCGGTGTCACATAATGCTACCTTCTTTATCATCTTCCAATGACTGAACTCATTTCCTGACACTGATGGTCACGACAGGGTGGTAGATATTAATGAACTTGAGTTTTCTGCAGCTGATGAAGAGCAAACCCAGATTAGAGAAAGTCCACAAATGAATACAGCGAAAAATACCAGAAATGGCTCAGTTTTAAGTAAACATAAATGTTGTTGCTTCTGAAATTTTGCAGCTAATAACTGTTAAATTAATCCTGTAGATTATAAACACCGAAGTATTTAAAGTTACTGAAGTACTACACACAGCAATGTGATCAAATCATGTGACTGATTCAAGACTTTCTGCCTTTTTACTTTTACTTGAATTTTGACAGAACAAGTAAAACCTGAAATACAATAACATCAATTTTTAATAAAAGTAATTTATATATATATATATATATATATATATATATATATATATATATATACATACATACATATATTGTATACATATTGTCCTACATATTGTTGTTGTAAATATTTGTATATATTTTGATTTTCCTTTCAGTTTTACCTTTTATATGTTATATTTGCATTACTTGGGAACCATAATCATAATTTAGGAATACACCATGTTTTTAAAATATGAAATATAAAGGCAAAAATGAAAAGAAAAAAAATGTATTTCAAGCCCTATTTCAAGGATTGAGTCTAAGCTGTGAGTTAAGATGAATTAAGGTATTAATTTAAAGTCCAAGTATCACACAAGTGAAAGTCCTAATATGGAACTTGGACTAAATTATGTAAAAGTGGAAGCTGTTGCTGAAAATGTGAAAGACCTTATGACATTGATTCAGCAAGATTAAGTAATGACATCAGTGTTGGTAGCCGTTCATGTTCACCCAGTTAGTTCCGTTTGTTAGCATGCTAATGCAGGTTTTTATTCTGAGTATCTGAGGTCGTGTCAATCCATCAAATAGTTGCTGAGAAATTTTACTAAATATCGTCCTGTGGAGGCAGGTGATGGCTACAGTCAGTCATCAGTGATGGTTCAGTAACCTTAAATATCTATTTAAAAAAAAAAAAGATTTGGGACAATCCACTTAGCACATGTAGAGATATTTTACTACAAATGATTAAGATTTTAATCTAAAGCAGTAATTTCTTATTGCAGTTTGGACATTTGTGATCTGTAGAGGAGAAACTCTTTGGCTCATAACAGCAGCATGAAGGATTGTAGATGATTTTCCACACTCTGGTTTTATTGGAAAGGTAATGGTTCATGGAGGGTTAACAGAGATGCAGAACATTTAAATCCTTTTTTTTTCTGTATATGGGTGTGTGCTACTGTCTCTCGACAGTGTATCTGTCATCATGTTCACGAAAATCAGATTATTTCATCTTTTTCTTATAAATATCTACCAGAGGAACACTTCCTCCCTCATCCTACCACAATATCAACCTGTCCTTCATCTTCTGTGAAAGAATGATTATAAAATGCATCACCTTAGCTTTGCATAGAATCGCTATTTAGCATATAAACATCGTAAAGAGAGTTGGTTTGTCAGTAGATGATATCGATGTGGAGCATTCGTGTCACATCTAAACGTTTCCCGTACGTCTCTGGACGCTGCAGATCTGGATGCTGCAGACGTTGTGTTTTCATGTTAAAATGTCACATACTCTCTTGACTCGGTTTGACAGAAGTATTTCCCACAAGGAAAAAGTTTCACTAGCTAAAAAATAAAATAAAAAAATAAAAATGAAATATGATTTGATCGTAAACGTATCTGTTGTCCTGTGCTGATAAATGCTCAGAGTGCTCAGAGTCTTATTGTTTGCGTCACTGGTGAGTCACTGGGAGGCTGTTAGTTTTTGATTTTCTGTTTTTCAGTTTGTGTTTGTTTTTTTTTTTCCTGCAAAACTTTGGCAGTGTGAGATACGGGAGGAGGAGGCGGGGGAGAACAGTCCCAGGTGGTGCTGTGGGATGGAGCCCAACCTTCATCTCTCTTATCTGTCTGAATTATTGAGGAAATAAATAATAACTGGATTTAGTTAATTGACACACAGCAGTGTGTGTGTGTGTGTGTGTGTGTGTGTGTGTGTGTGTGTGTGTGTGTCTGTGTGTGTGTGTCTGTGTACGTGCTCGTGCGTGTGTGGTTTCTTGTCTGTGACTGAAAGATAAAGCCCTTGAAGCCGATGAAGAGCTTAGTGTATGTTGATGTAATTATTTCACATTTAGTGACAAACTGTTGTTTAATGGATGTTTAAGGGATTTTGAGAAGAGACAGTTTGTTTTCATTAACTTTTTTTCACATATAAAAAAAAAAAAACAGCAGGGAAACAACATGCCTCCGTGCCTTAGATCAGTATGTGGTTTGACTTAGCAAATAATAACCAATACAAGTACAAAGTACACACTAAATTTTTCTTGTCTTTTATTATCATTTATTGGATATTACTTTTCATTGTGTTTGTTAATATCAGTTTTAATTCTGCTGTGGTTTTAGAAAACAACAGAGACTTGAAAACAGAGGCTTCCGCTCATTCCCGGTCTCATATTTGCAAATATTGAAGCTGCACTTGTATCTAACACAATGTGAAATAGTCTCTCTTGGTTTTCCCTTGTTGGTTGATACTCAACATTTCTCATCTGTTCCAGCATCTGTGTCCCACACTTTCTGTTTTTGTGATTTAAGAACTAGTTTGTGTTGAACTTGAAAGTGATTTTAAAGTGATTCTTCTGTTATTATTGCAGCAGGATGTGTTTCCTTTATTGAATCTGGATCATAAAATGTGTTAAACATGCAGGCCTTTTAGTGATCCATGTTGCAGCTTAAGGACATTTATTACCGGTCATTATACGCAGACTAACCACCCACCGCTTTCTTCGTGTTGACTGTCTCTTTAGACTGTTTTATGTATGTAAAATATTATAAATATAAGCTTTACAAAGAATACAGGTTTACAGAGATTGAATTAACTTCATTATCTGAGCCACCTTTCATGTTCTACCCACTTCCAAGAACTTAATCCAGAGAAGTGAAGCAGATCCATCATGTCTGCTCTGCAATGAATCAAACCTGCTGGACTGGAAGATGCAGGTGGATCCAGACCAGAAGCTCATCATGGCATCAAATCTCAGTCCAGACCTAGTCTTGTGGTTTTTGTCTTTATCATAAGTCCCTATACAATGTGGAGCTGGATGAAGCACATGAGTGACTAATCCTCTAGCTTCAGATTTAATAGTCAGATGTCAGAGTGTAATTTATCTTCTGTTTTAATATTTCCATTTCCATTTCTATGTCCAACAACTCTCTTAGATGGAAGTGTTTTGTTAATAATCATATTGCTTCTCATGTTTGTCATTGTATTTAAGTGAGTGGTTGACTCATCGCCACTCGTCACTCTCTGTTAGAAAGACTGATACTCAGTTTTTATAATTGTGAGTGGAGGAAATTGTGTTTTCTGATCCTCAAAACACAATTACACACAAACTAAAATGTAGAGCACATGCTTGTATATGTTGTGGCTGGAAAAAGTGTTGTTTAGTGTCAGGTTTAATTATTTCAAGGTCAAATTATGTCTTTTTTTGAACTTGTAATCAGCAATGAAATAGATGGTTGTTTTAAATGAGTCACTAGCCTGCATGTGTATGTGTGTGTGTTGGAGTGTACAGTGTCACAGTTTTACAGCCAGACATGTCCTGGTTTGCATATAGACGTCCTGTTTGACCTGTGACCTCTCTGTATAACGAGGATCTGGACCTTTTACTGCGTGATTAACATCAACCGCTCTGATAATTATAATTACAACACTGCAGATGAGGGTGAACACCACGGGCAGGAACTGCATGTGTGGAGCGATGATGTAAACTGATGAAGATGAGACGCGGTTTCTAAACGAAGGTGTTCTTTATACAGGCGAGTCTGAAGTTCAGAGCATGTTAACTCAATCACTTACATACTTAATACATCATACGTATCATAGACAGTAGCTCATTCCTTTCATTAGCTCAAAGGACTGTTGGTTTTCTATTTTTTTTAATCCTGGACACGATTAAAGTTCAAATTCAGTCATGAAATTAGATGATGAATAAGTAAAAATTTTGGCACAACTGTTCATCTGATTAAGTGTGATAACTCAAGACCTTATGGAGCAAATTGTTTAAAGTTTTGCTTTTTTTTGACTCAAAGATGAACAGATAAACTCAAATGTCAAATTTCATGATGGACTCACCTCAAGACCCCCTTGAGGGAATTACAACACATTTGGCAGAAACATTCACAATAGTAATTCTAGTTAGCTGTTATGTTCCCAAAGCAAATAATGCTGATTGAAATGTGAACACAGTTTTTTTTTTTTTGTGATGAATGAAAGTTAAAATCTAATCCCCCCACGCCCCAGTGCTGTAATCTAATTTGAGCAAGCAATAAAATAAATAAATGAATAAAATAAAAAATGCTTTGATTTGTTTAAGATAGTTTAAGTTCTGCCAGTTGGACTTAAATAAAACTGAAGGCAGATTTTTGAATCCTAATCAATAAGGGACATGCTTCTGTACATCCTGATAAGAGACACATTAAATCTCACTTACATCACCATGTTTAAGTACAGACTCGTGGAGTAAACACCTCTGACTTCCTATCGTGAGACCCCCAGGTCACTATCTGTCAGACAGCACCTAGTGACACCTAGTGACAGTGACATTGTTCACACAGCATGTGTTTGTGTAATGAAGCAGCAGCTTCACTCTCATGCTTCTGTGCCAGGCTTCAATTTCCATGGAAAATTTCCATTAGAAATGTTCTCATCTTTACATTGTGCTGCCTTTGTCGTTTGTTTTCCCTCTTTGTGTGTATAAGTTTTCCACACGTTCATTTCTGCTCTCAATAAAGAGCTGCATCAACTCCATGGATGCTCAGATGGAAGATGGGAGATGGCACATCTGGCTTTGGCTTTGAAAAAGGGTGAAGTGGGTTTGACTGATCTGTCTGTGTCTCTCTCCCTTTCTTCGTTTCTCGGCTCTTATTCCTGTGGTGTTTTTTCTCTCTCTCTCGTCCTTTTGGAGAACATTGACCTTTGTACTGCCGTGTTGTGATTGTCTCAAGGAAAATGTGATTGTTTTGGTGAAAATTGAAAAAAGGGAAACTCGGTCTGCAGAGACATGTGACACTCCTCATTGTGTGTAAGTGTGTGAGTGTAAATCATATATTGTGGAATATCTGACCTTATCCAAGACAGATGCAATCTGTCATTGATTAGAGTTACCCCCCTTCCCCAGTACCATAGCATAGCTATGCTATAGCATCAGTATGGAAGGTCATGAACACAGAGAGCACAGACTTAGACTCTATTGAATCCTGATAAAGAACATGTCAGTCACAATGACATGTCATTTCACACACACACACTTACACTTAAGTACAGTGCTGCCTCCATTCCCCTGATGATGATGAGTCACAGAATTCCTCCTGTATTTTTTATATATAATAAAGCAAAGATGACTTTTTACATCAGAAGGCTCACTCCTGGTTTAAAATATTCAAACGTATAATAATAATAATAGAGTAATGTTAATGTTCTCATCTCCAAAGTGAAGCAGTTAAAACGTCTCCTGTGTCTTGTTACTTCAGCAGCAAAGGAAGGTCAGATATTGTGGACAAAATGAGTTACGCTCCGAGAAATGACTCCTGTGTGATACTTGTGTGAGCAGCAGCTTCTCTGTGGTGTGAGGTTTGCTGCTGCTGCTGCCGCTGTGTGTGCGTGTGTGTGTGTGTGTGTGTGCGTGCATGTGTCAGCCCCTCATTGTCTCTGATTGGAGTGTGCTGTCCGGCTAAATCAGAACCACCTGGGTCCAGTATCACAGTGTGGATCTCTTGTTTCTATGCATATGTTTGTGCTGTTTGTTTTTAGGTTTAAATTTCACATCTTAAAACATATTTTTTCCCACTTTCCCCACTCTGATGTCTTTTTTTTTTTAAATCTCTGTTAAATGTATTCTGTAATAATATTGGTCCATATTCAGAGCCCAGTCTGTAGGTTTCATGACAAATAAATAAAAAAGATGTAATCAGTAATATTAATGATTTTTTTCTATTTGATTCTACCAATAACATGTCAAAGAGCAAGCAGGGCCCTGGATCCTGATCACCAAAAAGATTGCATCCATTATTATTATAATTACACCTGTAATGTTCTTCCTCTGCTCCACATACTGCACTATGCACACTGTTTCAAGACAAATAGGAGAACAATAGACACGTCACAGTCTGCTGACGGCCACAGGAGAGGTCGTATGTAGTTCACTTCATCACTTGTCCATGTTTCTTCTTTCTGTGGTCACTTGGTCATTATTGTTGTCCTCTCCGTCACTCTGTGTGCAGGATGTACGATGTCGGAGGTCAAAGAACCGAGCGGAGGAAGTGGATCAGTTGTTTCGAGGATGTCCGAGCCGTGCTGTTCGTGGTGTCGCTCAGCGGTTATGACATGACCCTGGTGGAAGATCCCTCCATGGTACAAAGCTGCATTTGCACATTCGCAGTTGTAGACCAAGTTTTAAAAATGACGGTGTGTCCTCTGCAGCTCTCTGATGACGTTTCTGTCTTTTTTACACAAGAATCGCCTGCAAGAGAGCCTGAAACTCTTCTCCTCCATCTGCAACAACATCTTCTTTCGTAGCACATCCATGGTGAGAAATCATCACAAAGCACCTTCCTCAAAAACTTCAGTTCCAACACACATTTATACAGTATATATATGCAGTAATATTCCCAAAAAAACTCTGATATACTAAATTATTAATTATTAAACAGTATATTGAATGGTGACCACACTTTACAGTTCTGATGTCAAAATATCACTGATTTGGTCACAAATTTAGCAGGTTTGCATCATAATTATCTTATAATATGTTTTCTTGGTTTTCAGTGCGAAATTCAGCTTTGAGTTTTGACAATGTAGCCTTAACTTTGTTTTAAAAGTAATAGTGTCCAGTCAAAAGAGGCTGGAAAACGCAGCTCAGTTGATGGACGGAGTTAATGGAGGAGACATGAGCAACATCTCTTTGAAGCTCTGCATTTGTTCCGGCTGACACCATGAAACAAAAATAACACTAATACTGTTTCCACACAGAAACAGATCGCAGCCTCGGCCCTTTGTCTCTGAGTCCTCTGTCACTCGTAATTAAACAGTGAGGTGTAATTAAGTCGAGCTTTGGCGAGGTGACATTTTCCCCTCGCTGTGTTTTTTCCGTTCATGCTTCCGGTAAATGATCACATTAAAACAAGCGTGTAATGAGCTTGTTGAAGTTATTCCACTTAACTCGAGTTTATTGCTCAGTTTTAAAATACAAGTCGCCAAGTGTTGACTAGCGTCGGACGACTGCCGGCAACTTCAAGTGCAGATGTTTCTGCAGTTTATCAGGAAGTTTGACACTGTTTTCAATTCACTCAGACCATGACAAGAAGTCATTCACAGTCAGCATCTCTTTTATTTTTAATTTTCAAGTGTTTTTTAAAAAATTAAGACTTTGCTTGAACCAAATGAGTAATTAAATGTCGTGTGTGACGTATTTATGTGCAGAGGTGTGTGTGCGTGTGTATGTGTCTGTGTGGGCCTGCATGTTTACATGGCTAACAGGCTCATTAAACAAAAGTGTTTAATGATACCTTTTTTTTTAACGTGGGAGGGAAATTTGTAACCTCCACCTCAATTAACTCTACTCTGTGGCTGGTCAGTGATAATTACACACCAAGGCATTGCTCTGTATCCTGTTCATTGAAAATTTGCTTTATCTCATCCGTCCCTCATTATTATCGGGGACTTTTTGTTTTGTTTTTGTGTGTGTGTGTGTGTGCGCGCATCAGTATTTTTAGTGATCAGACTGGATCACTAATCAGGCCGAAAAACGCAGGAAAGTCGTAGTTTTAATTGGTCGACTACAAAGTACCTGTGAAATGCGCCGGTTGTCCAAACAGTAGTTAAGTTTCGAGTCAGTAGAAAGACATTTGTGAAAGCAGCAGCTGAGTTTTGTCGAGCTTCCTCACTGGAGACGTCATGAGTGATTGATTGCACAAAGGGAGTCGGATCATTGATCCGTCTTCATCGCCTCGTACTCAGATCAACTCAGATATTGATTTTTACACTTTGGGCTAAAATATCACTAAAGTGATAATAAATGTGACCGTAATGTTTGAAACTGATTTATTGGTTTCATTTTTGTTATTTATTGCAGCACTACACCAAATCAAATCTACATCTTCTTATTTTGTTATGATCTTTAGAATTGATTTTCTTTTGCCTCTGGAGAGAAACCACTTTGATTTGTAATCAGCTTTTCATGTCATCAGCTGATTGATTGTGTTTGTGTGTTTGTGTGTGTGTTATTGCAGATTTTATTCATGAACAAGATTGACCTTTTTCAAGACAAGATTTTACACTCCGGACGACATCTGCGGTTGTACCTGCCACAGTTCAAAGGTATGATAATTAGTCCATCTATCCATTTTCTACCCCTTTATCCCGCACCTGGGGGTGGGGCTGGAACCTATCCCAGCTCCTGACGGGCGAAAGCAGGGTACACCCTGGACGCTCGCCACGTCTTAGCAGGGCCACATATACAGTCATACAGGCAATTTAGTTTGTTTAATTCATCTATCCCCCAATGCATGCATGTTTTTGATTGTGGTTGTGGGAGGAAACTGGAGCTCCCGGAGGAAACCCACGTGGACACATGGAGAACATGCAAACTCCACACAGGAAGACCCTGTACCGGACCTGGAAGTCGAATCTAGGACCTTCTTGTTGTGAGGCAACAGCGGTAACCCCTGTGCCTGATGATTAGTCACATTTATTTCTCTCACGCACATATATGACAGTGTGTGTGTATCCCCAATGCATGACCACAGTGGTGCACACACTCTGCATCATAAATGCTAATTTTACAAAAATAATTACATGTCATTAGGTTTAAACTCAGCTTGTAGTTTGCAGTGGTGTTGAACTTTTTTCACAACCCACTTTCAGTAAGTTACAGCATGGCTAGATTAACACTTCTCCAACAGTGTTATCAAAAAATGAAAGGTACTGTCTCTCTAAACAAAGAATTATAGGCAGATTTGTTATATTAGACCTTAAAAGTTAAATATAAGTTCAACAGTAAAACATGACGCAGACCTCATCTTTGATCTCGACCTTTAAACCTGCCTGTTAATCCATCTGAGGGTTAAGAACCTGAATATTGATCTTTGACTTTTAGTCAAATTTGGCTTCACATTAGACTCAACGCTTCAGTGGGTTTTTTTTAAAGACACTTTTCTTGTTTTGTTTTTTTCATTTACTAAAATATTTTTCCTTATAGAGAAGGAACTCTTTGCACATGAATATTACACTTATTAATATTTGTTTGGGTTTAATCAAGTTAAAATATCTTACTGTTGTTGACTTGATGTATCATTCCAGAATTAATATTATATCATAAAGACCGAGTTCAAATTAGTCTCTCACACACACATGCTGACACACAAAGTAATTATTTGATATTTTTTTTTATCTGCTCTGCTCAGCCTTTTGCTCGATCGGGGCTCCGTCCCCTCTGCTCTCATGCAAATGTCAATAAAAATGTTAAAACTCTTGGGATTGGGGTCATTTCACTCTGACCTCAGATATGATGAGTAGTCTAACACGGTGGCACTCAACCTTTTTTGTATGATGAACCCAGATGGCCCCATCAGAAACTCTTCAACTGTGTTCATTCATCTTACGATGGAAGTTACAGTTACAGATTAAATATATGATGATGATTCAAGATCTAAAATTAGATCTAAAACCGCCAGTAGTGGGGATTGGTTTTCTCTTGACCTTGCCAAATCATAGTGTTTATTTTTTCACATATTTTTCTCCCACAAATTAGCTAACAAAGAAACGAAAGACAAACAAGCAGCAGATGTTTCACCGTAAAGTGTGATTCTTCCATCTTCTCTCCTCCAGGTGCAGACTGTGACGTGGACTCGGCCGCCCGCTTCATCGCCGCCACCTTCGTTTCTCTCAACAACACGCCAAGCAAACTCATCTACCACCACTTCACCACGGCGACGGACACGTCCAACATCCAGGTCGTTTTCCAGGTGGTAATGGACACAATAATCAAAGAAAATCTGGAGGCAGTGTCACTTCTGTAACCACTGAGGATCACTGAGCCAACACGAAGTGATACATCACACACGAGGGCCCTGACAGTCTTTGGATGCGTCATTTTAAGACAAACATTGTAATCTGTGCCTTTGCTCAAATAAAAAGGCACTGAACTGAACATAAAGATCATCTCACCCAAACATATTGTCTTTTTTCTCTCTTCAGGAGCAGCCTGGGAGCTCTGATATTCTTTGTTGCATTTCATCTTCTGTGCTGTTTGAAAAAAACATATGGCTATAAAACACATCGAGGAGGGAAGAAACTTGGCTGGTTCTTTGTTTTTGGGGTTGAGCCCTGAAATGTTGACTTTTAAAACCCTGTGATGGGCATTTTTTTTTTTTTTATCTTTGCACTGTAATGAAAAAAAAATCAAACTATGAACAGTGATGTTACATTTTCTGAGGACTTGATTTACATCTACTTGCCATTTACTTCCCCATCTTCCCCTGTCTGTGTGTGTGTGTGGGCTGGACATGGAGGCGGCGAGGATTTACTGTTTGTCCGTTACTTCCTCAGCACAGGCTGCACTCATGCATGCCACCGTCTATGTTTTCCACTCATTCATCACCACGTCTCCACTGTGTACATCCCGTGCGTCACACCTTCCTAATGAACTGCTGATAGCTGTAAAAAGCACCCTAGTTTGCTTTTACTCTTCTGGCTGAAATCATCCAAGATTGTACAAAGTGGTCCCTTCGCTTGCTCCCTCTCTCTTACTCTCTTACCAGTCGGCGCTGGTGCTGAGAAACCTCAAAACTGGAAATGAGAAAAGTGTATGTTTATGTCAGGAAACATGCCAGAAGGCTCTGATGTGTTTCATTCCGTCACTTCCACTTCTGATGCTTATTGTTTCAATATCTGGCACACGCACACACAAACTCAGAAAACCTGGTTTGTCGAGTAAGATTATGGCTCCTCTGGGTGATTTGTGTGACATTAACTCCTCCGGGGTCTTGACTGTTTTCAAAGCTCCCTGGAGCCAAGGTGTGTGTCATCACACCAGCTCACTCCACAGTAATAAACAAGATATGCTAATAACTGATTTTCTAAAAAAGATGGTGAAATTGAAAAAAAGAGGTGGAAAACACCCCTAAGTGCCTTATGATGAAGTACTTTTTCCTGTCGTGTCATTAAAATTCTTCATATGTGTATTAAATGTGTATTTTTACTTCTCCCTTTTCAACCTATTAGAAGAATAACTCTTTGTGTTTGTGTGATTGAGGATAAAAGTGACAAACAAGGTAGTGCAGGATCACTTTCTTTCATACAGAGTTAGTTAAATATTTCAAGACAAAATGTAGGCCACACAATTTAACAGTGTTTGTTCGTTTTAATAGATAAAATAAATAAAAGCACTTTCCAGGAAATCTGCTCTGCAGTCAACTTTCTGGACATTTAATACATTTTGATACATATCAGGGTGATGAGCAGTAACGATGGGAAGTCATCTGGAAAGAAAATCAATTCATCTAACATATGACTTTTTTTTTTAACTTTTGTACTCCTGTCTACGCAACCAAAAAAAAAAAAAAAAAAGAACAATGTTTGTGTTTTTTAATAAGAGAAAACATTCAGAGTCTGCATCGGTCCATCATCGGTAAATCATTGAGTTTTCCTTTGAGCCATCATCCAACCGAACCCCATCATACTCATCTAACCCTCATTTCTTTCCCTTTTTTTTTGTCGTTTTCCAGAGAATCTTTCCGCGGGGGGCTCGGTGGAGGACGAGGACCGTGTCTGCCGTGTCTGACCGGGACTCATGCGGACAGACAGTCCAGGGAGTCCAGGGTGAGGAAGACGTCCGCTTTGCACTGGAAGGTGCCCGTCCCGTCCCGCAGCAGCTCGCAGCTCTTCAGGTTTGGAGATATGTCTTTAACGCAGATGGCCTGCAGGAGGAGGAGATTTCACAGACGATTACAGCTGAAAATTAAATCTTAGTGGTTTCAGTTGACGTTTCACCAATAGTGTAGAAGCCTCTCTTCTAAATAAATCTAATTTAATTCCCATCTTTGGGGCGTTCAGGTTCAGATGAACCTTCGCTGCTCTCACAGGTTCGCGCCTTTACGCACAGATTGTTGAATCTTTTCAGTGGTTTTATGTTTCTATTTTCATGGAAGCAAAAGTAGAAAAGACATATAAGTGCAATCTTATCTCTATCTAAAGTTTGTAAAGTAAAAATATTCAAGCGTTTCTGTGGTGCTGAAAGGAAAGCGCTTGGCGCGCTTCCTCGACATTTTATCTTGACTGACTAAAGTTCGTGGTGTGTTTTCAGTAGGCCTACTTACCATGCTTTTCAGCAGGGAGATCTGCCTGTTAGTCTCTGGGATCACGTTGTTACCTGCCGTCTCTCCGCTGTCCATCAGAGTCTCTTCAGATTCAGACCTGCGGACGTACGGCGATCTCCTGATACCGGACAGCAAACCGGAGGCGCGACCCACCGAGTAGTAACTTGGTCCGGTCGACTGCTTGTACCAGGCTTCGACTGGATGGCAGGAGATGAGCAGAGACACCCCGATACACACCACGGCGAACCTGACTGACCTCTCCATGTCTGGAACCGTCTTGGCACTTTCTGTTTTTACGTAAAGGGAAAAGAGCTGTTTTCTCTTGTCTCGTTGACGTTGGCTGACTTGATGTTTTGCTGGATGTTTGGGAAAGTTCCTGGCGCTTATATAGGCAGACTGGTCGACGTTGACGTTATCGTGACCCAGGACGTTCGTCAAATCAAAATTGAGGTGGGCGGATGATGATCAGTCTTCATGCGGGAGAAGAAAAAGACCAATCCGAATTGATTGTTTTTTATGGTTTGTGTGTGTGTGTGTGTGTGTGTGTGTGTGTGTGTGTGTGGTGCCATGAGGGGGTTGGAGACGTATAGGGATGTCAGTCTTCTGACGTTGGTAGACGTGAAAGTGAAATGGATTAAGAGCAGGACCAGGATAGACTCTGACGTAAGTGATCAAAACTCAGATGGTTTGTCAAATAAGTGAAATATGAAAATGTCCTTCCTCATTACCTTATAAGTCGATTATTTTGAGTCTTAATATGCACAAAACAGTGTTTGAGAAAAAAGCAGAATCAGTGATGTGACTTTTAAAGGCTTGAAAATAAGATTAGGAGTTGGAAAAGATGAGCAGATCAATAAACACAAGTGAATGATCGACTGATACAAATTGTGTTGAGTTTCAGCAGCTTTCTCTCAGCGACAGATTGCGAATCAGTCTCACTTCAAAGTGGAGCTCAGAGGAAAAACAGGCCTTTATCAATAAAACCCCTTTTCTTGATTGATTTACCGACCTCACCGGTCATGCGTCATGAACTCCTGCAATCAATTAATCAGTAGAAGAACAACAGTGATGGGGATTTAGAAAGACAGGAACGCATCTACATCTGCTCAATTAAATAATAACAAAAACAGTTAAATGTTGTGTAACCATGTTGTCTTTCTGTGAAACAGGGTTATGGTGGAGTCTGGATGATGGGAGAAGGTACCTTAAATGTATAGATGCAGATAAGAAAGGTCACTGACTGGAGTGATGAAATTATCCGCTATCATAAAGACAAAGGAGACAAAACTATAAACTGAAAATAATGTTAGGTTTTATTTTTGAGCAATAAAAGCAACTTAAAAAAAAAACATATACATACAAATAAACATCCTTTATTCCAGGAAACAAATATGCTCAGAATGAGTGAAAACACCATTAGAGTCCATTAGAGTCCATTGTAAAGTGGTCTGCAGTGTGGCTCGAGTTTGTCCTCTAGGACATAATCTGGTCCACAGACCCAGGGGTCTCCGGTCTCCCACTGCCACTTCTGCAGACTCTGCCTCAGGTTCTCCAGCACGGCGCTGTAAGACGGGTCTGCCGCCAGGTTCCTTGTCTCCAGTGGGTCCGTCCTGTGTTCATGAAGATATGAAACAGCATCACAAACTCTGGTCCACAATAACATTTATAGAAATATATACATTATATCTAGTTTTTTAGTTTTATTTGAAGTCTGACCAGGTTTCATCACATTTATTTTTATTTTTCTCTTTAATTTAATTAAAAATTTAAAGCTACTAAAGTGATAGTTTGCTACTGATATTTATTGTGATGGTGCAACATTTCAATATCAAACAGATGGTTTACACCATGTATAATATAATGTAATAATAATAATACTATATCTACATGAAAAAATCTTTATATGAGAAGCAATGGTTTTATAAGCTCATTAAGGGCTCCTGTATCTGTATTTGACACATTAATCTGAGTTAGAAACTATTTATTAAATGTTTATATGCTGAACATGCACTTAATGTAAAGTGTAAACCTAGATTGTTACTGTGGTGAATGATAGTTGAACATTAGGTTGAATTTGCAAGGCAAAAGCCTCTTGAAAGCCAATTCATTATTTAAACACAATGGCTGCAATCAGTTAATACCCTCTATTATCCTGTTTGTTAGAGAAACGGTCCAAAAAACAAAAAAGGGTCCAATGTGACTGAGCACAGAGGTGAACGGTGAAAGCAAGTATCTGTGACTGCTCTCTAGACAGATCTGACTCATTTTGTGTCTCAGCTCTTTACCGCTGAGAGCACATGTGCACACTTTCATTGTATTAGATCACAGTCAAACCGAGGAAGCTGAAGGACTGCAATTAACTATTTTAACGATTAGTATGCCAGATATTTCTTTTTGATTAATCAGCAACTCATTTAGTCCATAAAACGCCTGTGAACTGTGAAAATTGCACGTTGCGATTTTCCCAATGTCCTGCACGTTCCTGCATTAAGAGATTTTTTAACCAGATAATGTTTGACATGTTTCCTCACACAATTAATCAATTATCACAAGTTAATGGCAATTAATCTTCTGTCCGTCAACTAATCAATTTGTTTCATCATTACAAGCAGGCGCTCAGTTCTCTCTTTTAAGCTTTAGCACCAGGTGTCTTTATTATAGAAGCTCAAATTATTATATTTTGTATGATAATTATATGTCATCAACACACAGAAGACATCCATGCTGTTTTGTGCAATAATTTTACTATTATTGGGGAAATAGCATGGAAGTTTTTTTGTTTGTTTGTTTTTTTAAAGAGCACCAAACTGAATTTTGTATTATTATTATTATAATTATAATGAATAATTATTATTACATACAACTCAGCATCTGTGTGGACAGCAAAGAAAGAATTTCATTGCAAAGGGAAAACTTGTTCTTTCTTGTTGTATATGACAATAAACACTCTGAATCTTGATATTTGTTTTAGTATAGTGTTTCTCCTTTATAGCAGAGGAATTTGATTTTTTTTTCTCATCACAAAATCACCTGTCACCTGATGTTGTACTGTCAACCAAGTAGAAAGTAGAGCTTCATCTGTGAATCATCACTTCAACACAACATCTTCCTTCTTCACAAGTGGGGAAGGAAAACAAACATTATTAACTCTGTTGCCACAGACCTGGAGTCGTACAGCTCCCAGCGCTCTCTGTAGTAATACTGCTCCAGGCTTTTAAACCAGTGCGTCGGCTGACTCAGCCTGGTGCGGTTCAACAAATCCTGAAATGTGGGTGAAACGTAAAAGTCCTGGTCGATGGGGAAAGGCATGCGGTAGTGAAGGTTGTGGAGGAGGTGGTACGCCCCCTGGTGGACAGAGCGGATCGGGTAGTACATGGTTATCTGAAATCAAAAGAACAGTACAGCAGTCACGGCCTTGTGTTTGTTTCCTTCATAAAAGTCTGTTTCAAACAAGCAGCAGCATTGATGTTGTGTTTAAAAGCAGCGATGTTCACAGACCTCATGTAATGACTGGCTGGCATAGACGGTGTGCCAGGTGCCGGGCTCAGAGACCAGAGCCGGCAGTAAGGAGCGACCGGTGAGGTGGACCAGGGTCGACGGGCTGCCGGGGAGGCTGTAGGACGGGTAGGGAACAGAGAACCAGTCCAGAATAGTGGGAGTGATGTCTGCAGAAAGAAGAGAGGGAGACAGAGACAGAACAGAGAGAAAATAAATAATAAAGACAAACAAGTACCTCACCTGGAATTACTAAATAATTAACAGTAATTAACTAATGAACTGAGAGAGTTGTGGCATCTGTCTAATCCAAATATGAGTTGTCTTTAAGAAAAATAAATAATTCCTTTTAAAGTTGAGAGAGCCTTTCCAAAGGCTGATGAAAAATATTTGTTATATTATTAATATTTTATATTATATTCTTAATATTTATGTCACATGTTCATGTATTTGTGTTAAATACTTGCCACGGTTACATTTCATTTATTGTTCTCTGGACATCTCCTCTCCGTTTGTTCTTTTAATGATATTTTCATTTTCATTTAATCACCATCCACTAAGAGGGTGATTTCCAGTTGATCTCATTTTAATTTGAGATCAGTTGTTTAAGCATCGTTTAGTCTCCCTCTTGTGGCTATTTTAAGAACAGCAGACAAACACACTGACCTCCATGTAAAATGTCCCCAAAGCGAAGACAGAGAGGTCACTGCACAATTGAGGAAAAACTGATCCAACAAACAAAATATTGTTCAATATGACTGAGTTTTAGTTTAAAATACCTTTACTTTGTTAGCCTATGGGGATCTATAAAATTAAGCAATTCAAAATTGAAAAAAACGTGAAAAAAATCTTTATCTACAGTCATAACCTGTGGTAATTGGTCCATTAGAAATTCATGTTTAATTTTAAGGAGTCATAGGCCAAAAAAGATTCGGAGCCACTGGTATTTTTTTTTTCTTTTTTTTTTCAATCTCTCAGTTTCCATTTCTTACCCAGAAGACTGACATAAGCCTGGCTGGTGTCTCCCCATCTCTCCCTGTGCTCTGGAGATGACACCAACATTGGTTCTGCCGTCCCAGAGAGGTACAGGTTGGTCCTGCCGTTGGGGAAGGGGATGCCGTTATCTGAACTGTAGATGACCAGTGTGTCGTTCTCATAACCAGCATCCCTGAGCTCCTGAAGGACTAATCCAATACCTGCAGAGGAATTTGACACCATTATAGCTTAGTGTTTTACAACAACAGCCTCCCTCTGTCCACTTGTTTTTTGTGTAACATGTAGATGTTGTTATTCACCTTGATCCAACCTGCTGACTGTGGTGTACTGTGCAGCCAAATCAGCTCGTGCTGCAGGTGTGTCCGGTACAAAGGAGGGAACCTGAAAACCAGAGTAACATATGTTAAGATTCATGGATCTAAATAAGAATCTGTTTAGGAAATCACAATCCATAGAGTGGAATAAATGCAGAGGAAGATGGATTTTTGTTAAACAGATATCTTTGTTTTCCAATGACTATATGATTTGTTTCTACATGTAACTATGTAAAACTTGACCTTTACTGACCTTTACTTGTTCGGGTGTGTAATACTCTGGGGTCCAGTCAGGTATCCTTCCCATCCCCATTTGACCATTCCCAAACTTTTCACAGAAAGCTCCATACTGAGGCTGCGAGTGTCCACATCGGTGGGTGTCGTGGAAGGCAACGTAAAGGAAAAACGGCCTCTCCTCTTCTGTCTTATCATCACTATTATTGACTTGATTGTCTCCTTTCTTTTGCTTTTGCTCAACGGCTTCCTCTTTGTGGGTCTGGAAAAACTTGCGGACCAGGAGTTTGATGTGGGTGATGTTTCTCCCCACCTGCAGGACAGAGTTGTTCTCTTCAGTGTAGGCAAAATCAAAAGGGTATACAGGTCCAGGGCCGACATGCTTCTTCCCAATTATACCTGCAGAGTGAGAGAGTAAAAACAAGAGAGAAGGTGATCAGAATAGGACTTTGTGTAGATTTGAGATAAACTTGTTTTTTTAGTTTTTCACCTGTGTGTACGTTGGCCTGGCTGAGGAGCAGTGGGAGACTTTGTACCCCATCAAATGAGTTAAAGTGATGGACGCCCTGATGAAGCCCGTACATGCCGTTCTGATGCTGAAAACAGAACAAACACGCTTCAGTACTGTGCCTTTGAACAAATGAGAGGTATCCACATACGTGTGTGTGTGTGTGTTACCTGCGGCAGGCCGGTGAGAATGGTGGATCGACTGGGGGAGCAGCTGCTGACAGATGTGAAGGCGTTGTTGAACACCAGGCTGCGCTGAGCCAGAGAGCGCAGGTGGGGGGTTTGGACCACAGAGTTGTTATAAACATCTGTCTCAAAACCTGCATCATCAGCTGGAGGAGGGAAAACATAGAAAGTCTTTATGACGAGTGTGACATCTGGGTGTTTATCTGCACCCAAATTAACCTCATCCAAACATTACAGATATAAATTATTGTAACATCAAGTCATGAACATTAACAGGCTGTTGTACAGCCTCTGCTCTTCTAAATATAAATACAGAATGAAGAGAACTACTCACATTGATAGAAGACATAACTGATATTTTTCATAGGTAACAGATAACTGGATCAATGCTTCAATGTCAGATAACATCAATTTGTCAGTAAATTGTGTTTATATTATCAGTTCAGAATATCTGGTTGTGTGAAGCTGATGTTGATAATTTTATCAAAAAAATCAGGAGGACTGCTTTGTAGCTAAATTGAATTCTTTAAATACATTTTATAAATGTTGGGTTATATCCATTGATTTATGCACTAATGCACAGTGTGTATTGATGCTGGTATATCAGTTGTTTTGAACAAACACAAGTACTTTGATTTGTTAATAACCAAATAAATAAATAAGAAATAAAAATAACGTTTTCATAACAGATGCTCATTTCATTCGTTTATTAGAAACACCAACTAAATCCAATGAAACCTAATTCAACAGTCCTGTAATAAATCCTCCTTCATGAAGCTTCAGATGATGTTGACAATGTGTTAAAAACATGTTAACAATCAATCAATGGTCAATTTAGCTTTAGATTTAACATTTATATTTACTTTTTTATGTATAAACATGTAAGTGCAACGGTTTTCACACATATTTCTGTGTCAATTTAAAGAAAAATGAACTAAATGTGAGCTAAATATTAATAACACATATTACACATATTACACATACACTCATGTTCAACTCACCAATAATCAGAAGAACATTTCTTGTCTTTGCCTCCGATGTCAAACATGATGACAAAATAAAGTAAAACATCTGTAGCAGCATGATGATGATGATGATGAAAATGACCTTTTCACTGTTTTACAAAAAAATGAAGCATCGGGGACGAGATAGTGGCAGCAGATATATCTGCTACTTTGCCTTGAAAACGTTTAATGTGAGTAAATTAAATAAAACAGTAACATTCAGTTTAAAATATAATCAAATTCAATCGTTGAAACGAGTCCACGAGGAGGTTGCTGGAGCTGAAATACCAAACAGGTGAGAAACAAGAATCACAACAAACGGAGGTAAAACTTTCTACTTCCGCAAACAACCATTGTCACATGACGGTGATCACGTGACGACAGAAAACAGGAAGCCCTCGCGCCCTATCAGCCGCTGCGGGTTGAGTGAACGGGAAGCGGAGAGATGTGACAGACAGGGGACGAGAAATCACTACAGAGGCCGGTAAATAAAACCGAGAGACGAGGAAATGCAAAGGGTGAGATTTATTTATTTGTCTTTTACTGTTGTAGCGATTTTCGTTTTTGGTCTTCTTCATAGTATTGTTGTTTTTTTTTCTTTCTATTCTATTTTGTTCTATTCGATTCTGTTGTTTTTCTATTGTGATCTGTTCTAAAATGCTTCTACAATGTTTGTTTGTTTGTTTATTGTATTCAGATTTTTCCCCCTATCCCACTCCATACCTCGTTTCACTTATTTATAAGTTTTTTTTTTATTATTATATAAATATATATATATTTAATTTAGATTATTCTTGTTCTTCCACTCAGTGTCAGTGTCATCAGTGTAAGTTCTTATATAATATTTTAGTCTAGTAGTATTTTAGGAAGACAGTGGCATAAAAGAGAGGGATATATTTTTGAGGTTATTTTGTTTGCGAGGGAGTTTTATGACTGTGGAGAAAAATGATCACCAGTGCAAGACAGGTGTGCAAAGCTCTGTCATGTCATCTGATGATCATATGATTATAAAGACCTCAAAAGCTTGTAAAGGTCAAAGGTGACTGATAACCTTTAGTAAATGCTGTGTGACCCTGACAAACCTGTATTGTCTGTCAGCATGCAGCAAGCTTTTTTCTTTTTTTTCTATCACGCACAGGTCACACCATGCATCTGAAAATATGGCATCTACCTCCTTTGAAGCGTTGTGTATTTGCCCAGAAAAACACAAAGAGAAACTGACACATGCACGTGCACAGAGTTTGTGCAGTGTTTCTCTGAATGTCCTCCCTGTGGAGATTAAAAACAAGGAAAACCAAAGCCAGAGAAACCAAGCAACATTTCCCAAAAGCAAATGAGTGACAGTTGATGTGGAGGAAAAAACTCACTCAACTCGCATTGTGTAAGTAGCTTTTATCCTGTCATCTGCCCACTCATTCACATATTTGAATATGTAAAACTTTATTTCTATGTGTACACGCGGCTATGTTTTCATATCTGCTCCTGTTCGTCCTTCAGCGCCTCTGTCTTTTCCCGTACTATGGATCGACCTCTGCTGAGACGAGTGTCAGCCAGGAGCTGCTGCTCTTACAACACCCTGAAGACCTGGCTGCCAATCCTCTCCTGGCTGCCCAGGTACAAGCTGAAATGGCTTCAGATGGATCTGCTTGCAGGCCTCACCGTCGGGATGACGACTGTACCACAGGCGCTGGCTTACGCTGAAGTAGCAGGCCTTCCTGTGCAGGTGAGTCTCAGCTCAGCTTTCAGATTCAGCTCTTTATATGTTTTAGTTTGTTTGAGTTTATTCATGGCTGTCTTCCAAAGTAACTGTAAAAGTTGCAAAACCTGCTCATACATACACACAAAGTAAAACACATTTAACATTAATGAATTAATCATTAGTTGCACCTCTTGTCATCCTTTAATCTAAAGCATTTCTCTTCATAGTACGGCCTCTACTCTGCCTTCATGGGTGGGTTCATCTACACCCTCCTGGGAACCTCTAAGGACGTGACTCTGGGTCCCACAGCCATCATGTCTCTCCTGTGTTTCTCTGTGGTGGGGGGGGAGCCAAACCGGGCCGTGCTCCTCAGTCTTCTCTGTGGAATCATCCAGGCTGTGATGGCATTACTGAGATTAGGTGAGGAGGAGGGTGAGGTCATGTGAAAACCATGTGAAACCAGTTATAGTGGTTTTCTTAATTTGTTCTGGAGTTGAGAGCAAAATGCTTGAATTTTTAGCAAAAAAAAAAAAAAAATTAAAGTTGTCTTTAATGTGACACATTACGCTCTTCAAATGTTTCCCGCAATCTCAAAAGTGCAGTGACACAAACAGGATATTGGTTTGCAAGTACACGACAACCACTTTTTACCACCACTTCCTTTGTTTAGAAAAAACACAAATACTCTGAAACATGCTTTTATTTTGTAGGACTCAGTCAATCATTCATTGCTTTGCTTGTCTTATGCAGGATTCCTCTTGGACTTCATCTCTTTCCCTGTAATAAAAGGCTTCACTTGTGCTGCTGCAGTTACAATCGGCTTTGGTCAGGTCAAGGTGAGAGTTGAAAACATGAGCATGTAAATTCACAAATCCTCCAAAAAAAAAAAGAAAAAAAAACTGTGTATGTTATGGGTCTTTTATTCTACTTCCCAGTAAAAAAAATAAAGAGATTACTGAGACGCTGTGTAACTATTCTGGTACCTGAAAAATGGTAACAGACACAGTTTTATTTCATAACTCTTGATTCAGGAAACTTTATATTTAAAGATAAAAAAGTAACTATAATTAAATAGAAACTGAACAAAATAAAAGAAAACTATAAATGACACTTATTGAGTCTGGATTGATAAATCACTTAATAGTTTCTAAAAAGAAAAGACTGAACTTGTCATCGTTTCTGTCTGTAGAATATCCTGGGACTACACGACATCCCCCATGAGTTCTACCTGGAGGTTTACTACACTTTCTACAAGGTCTCAGAGGCCAGGATAGGTGATGTGGTCCTGGGTCTTCTTTGCCTCTTTCTGCTGGTCATGTTGATGTTGATGAAGACAAGTCTGGGTTCTGATGATGCACCGCCTTATTCCAGACTCGCCAGGAAACTAGTGTGGGCTGTTGCCACCAGTCAGTAACAATTAAATAAAACCTTGTTGACAATAGCAGCTTGCACTTTTACAGAGAATAACATTAATACCTGGTCCACTTTTCTCTGAAACCTTTTTTTTTCTCTGTTTTTTCTCAGTGCGTAATGCTCTGGTGGTTGTGGCCGCCTCGTTCATAGCATTTTCCTGGGATGCCTACGGTTATCATGTGTTCACAATCACTGGGAAAACTTCCCAGGGTCTCCCGTCATTCAGGCCCCCACCAACCTCAGACACCACAGCCAATGGCACCATTATCTCCTTTGGGGAGATTGTAGAGGTAAGGAGCAAAAGAAAGAGCCTGCACTAGGATTAATAGAGTTCATTCACAAAATGATGGAGTTGCAACTTTCACTTCCCCAACTCTCTCCCTTTCTCAAGAAAAAACAGCTGAGTGTCTTGTTCTTTGTGTTTTTTTTTTTTTTTTTTTGTGCAGGACTTTGGAGGAGGGCTTGCTCTAATTCCCTTCATGGGTCTGTTGGAGAGCATTGCTATTGCAAAAGCTTTTGGTAAATGTCTTTAGCTGTGCTATCAGCTCTGTGGGTCTTAACAGCTATTTAATGACCATGAAATGTAGTTCAGGCATCATTGTCCCCAAGGGAGGGATCCTATCAACTGGGGTTATTCTCTGATATTTCCTGCAACAATAAGGTTGATATTTAGTTTAGTTTAACATGTCTCAATAACTCGTAGCCATGTAGTGCTATTTGGTGCAGAGCTGTAATCACATACCCTTAACATTAATCCAGAAATATTTATCTAGTATTTTAGTTAATGAGTAAATACCTGCAAAACTGGTGGCAATATCTTTGTGTTCAGTATATGTTATAGATTTTTCAGCTGTTCAAACAAGTTAAAATTGGTTAAAACTTATTTTATTTTAATTTTCTGGATTTTACCATTTTACTTGTTGCAAAAGCACTTTTAGATGTGTTACACCAGCACTAGAATCAAGGCAGTTAAGAAATTAGTGTTTTATCAGATTGTTTGATAATCTTATCTTACTGTTTCCCTGTTTGTCACTGTCTTGGCCTCAGCCAGTCAGAACGACTACAGGATCGATGCCAACCAGGAACTGCTGGCCATCGGAATGACAAACATCATGGGCTCCTTCGTGTCAGCCTACCCTGTCACTGGCAGCTTTGGGAGGTGTGTGTGTGTGCATGTGTGTGTGTGTGTGTGTGTGTGTGTGTGTGTGTGTGTGTGTGTGTGTGTGTGAGAGAGAGAGTATGTGAGAAAAATAGAATAGTTTCAGAGAGTTCTTATATTTACAAATGTCTTACGTTTATGTTTTGTCTTCACATCCAGGACAGCTGTGAACTCGCAGACTGGAGTCTGCTCACCAGCTGGAGGGATCGTCACCAGTGAGTGATTGTATATGATATGATATGATTAGTATGATGAGTCAATGTATATGATTAATTATACATATATGTCCAAAAATAACAAATGCATCTGTGGAAGATCAAGAACAAGGTGCGTTTTGTTGAGAATGTGTATTAAAAGAGTGAACAGTTTTTTTTCATATTATATTTTACTGAATCTTTATAACCAACCCTCCTCAGTAAAAGAGAGAAAGATGAAACACACCACATCCACATCACTCCACCCTAGAATATTTTGCCGCTGGAACATCTCAATAGGAATCTGCGGATTGGCCTGGCATTTCACAACCAACCATAACCAGAATATTTCCTGCCGGCCCTTGTGGCATTATTTAATTGACACTAAAATATATCCAGTTTCTGGACACTGCATTGTAACAGGCCAGAATACAAAGCAATTGACTGCACCCATATTGTAATAAAATCACCATCATTGAAGGAATCCAACATTGTCAACAGTGAATGTTTCCACAGATCATCTGTGATTAACATTTGCTTTGTTCTGATAGCTAGGAGGGACGCACATGCACGGTTTAGTCGCTGTTGGGGATCGATCACTTACATTTTATTTGCAGACTTTTTTTTGCCACGTTAGACTTTTATCCAGACACAACATGTGAACATAATATTCATAACTGCAGTTTAATGATGTAATGTAATGACTTTCCTTCAAACGTCATTATGAGAATGCAGTAGAGTGGGAAAACTCAATTTGAGGTGGTGCTACACTGTCAACAAGACTGTAATCTAAATTATAGTGCAGATATATCCAGCTGCTGAGCCCACGTCTGATGCACTGAGGACAAGAGTCAGTATCAGCATCAGCCAATAACTGCATACAACAGTTATAGAAATCTGATCTTTCAAATATTTTCATCAAATTAGCAAGAATTTATTATCTCACGTCAGACATTCATTTATCTCCCTTGTACATCTTCAGCCACTGTCTGTCAAAGTCTGGGCGAATACACAGAGGTGTGTGTCCATGAAGCAAAACAGAAAACAGAAATGACTCAAATGGCACCTTTTTTTGTATTTGCAAACTTTGAATTAAGGTAATTAAAAAGCTTTTCTAATGACTTTCAGTTTTCCTATTATTCGCTCTCTGACACCCTGTCCTGTTGGTCAGTTGATGTACTTTATTGCCTCTTCTCCGTTTCTTTTCCTGTTTCTCAGTTTGGAAATGAGAAATACACCTTCTCTCTCTGGGTTCTTTTCAGGTGTGATTGTGTTGCTCTCCTTGGCGTTCCTCATGCCGGCCTTCTACTACATCCCCAAAGCTTCTCTGGCTGCTGTTATCATCTGTGCAGTGGCTCCTATGTTGGATTACCGTATTGTGGTTAAGATGTGGAAAATACACAGTAGGTTTTTGCTCACTTTTTTTTTTTTTTTAACTTCAGTTTTTCTCACATGTATCTGTATGTGTTTGTTGAACTGACGTCCAGTGCTCGCGTGTCATTCACAGAACTGGACCTGCTGCCTTTTTTTGTGACGTTCCTGATGAGTTTCTGGCAGGTGCAATATGGCATCATGGGAGGTGTAGCTGTCTCTGGTGTTCTGCTGCTGTACAACGTGGCCAGACCTCAGATTAAGGTGCAGTGATATTTAACACAGGACTTTGTGTGAATCCGTTTGTTTCAGTAACAGTAAAAACAAAACTCAATGTAGAGTTAAAATTAAGATACAGTGAGGTTTGTTTGGCCCAGTTTCCAGAAACTAGACATCTGTGTTAAACAGAGCAAGTTTCACAGACTTTGTCTTGCAACAAAACGTGATCTTATGAGGTTTAAACTTACACAATGCTACAGCACTATAGATGGAATAAAAGGCATTGAGACATTGTATTGATATATGGAAGTGTTGAGAGATAAAATAATATTTGCCATGAGACAATCGCAATTGGTCAACCACAGGAGATTTTTCTGTTCTTTTTACGTCCAGAAAGGTATTCTTTTTTTAATATTTATAGTAATATGAGTTATTTTGCCTATTACCCATCGAGACCCTTTAGTTCACTGATTTAGTTCTCTAAATCTGCCAGAAATGGACAACAGCCTTTCAGTTTCCACAATACTGATAATATTACAATATAAAGTTGCATATACCATGATATCATATTTTATCTATATCCCCCTTCCCTCTCATGATGGTCACATTAAGATATTTCCACTGAGGGAAATGAGTGAAGAGAAATATAATTATCTATTTAACCCTAAACCCAGATCATGGATCGGTGCTGCTAATGTGACATTGGGCTTTGAGAGAATTTTTTTTATATATAAGTCCTGACGGTGTAGACCAAAAAAAAAAAACCTCCAAACACTCGTTACTCTCTCTGTCTGGTATGGTTGATGCCAATCAATAGTGCACATTCCTAAAGTCCCTATAAGTTCATCAAAAAATCGTAATTTAATCACAAAAAATGCTCTTAGTTCTAAGGGTTAAAGAATAGGGACATTTGGATCGGGAAGAGGGTACACCTCTCTTCATGTCTTACTACACTTTGTTCTTTAACAATGAATAATGAAATGTGTGTGTGTGTGTGTGTGTGTGTGTGTGTGTGTGTAGGTGTCTGATCATGGTGTACTGGTGATGGAGCTGAGCAGTGGACTCAGTTTTCCCGCCACAGAGTATCTCAGCCATGTCATACACACCCAGGCTCTGCAGCGTAAGCATCTGTCAGTGCTCAGTCTATGTCTGTTTTGTTTTACCACTTCCTCTCTTTCATTTTTCCATTCTTATTGTCCCCCAGTGTCTCCTCCCCGGTCGGTGGTCCTGGACTGCCATCACATCAGTACCATAGATTACACAGTGATCAGCGAGCTCAGGGATTTACTGAGGCAGTTCAAACTACGAGACGTGCGCTTGATCTTTTCTGGATTGCAGGTCTAATTATCTTTGGTTTTGGGGCCAGTATTCAGTTCTAATACCCACACTGAAATTATCGTAACTTCCTTCTCTCTGTTTTCTCTTACACAAACTTCTTTAGCCGTCGGTTCTGAAGGTTCTCCTCGCAGCTGATCTGCAGGACTTCAGGCAAACGAAGAGTGTGGAGGCAGCGGTGGAAACGGAGTCAGGGAATCTCTCCGACGACTGACACAGAAACTGTCTGATCATCGTGTTCAGTGACATGATGTTTGATGCTGGACAGAAACAATATGTAACGACAACACTGACCGGTGATTGTTCTGGGACTGTTGGTGTTATGAAGTTAAAAGGTGATAAAATACCTTCATTTACTGGCAGTCAAGGAGTCGTAAGGAGACTTTAGTTAGAAACTGTTGCACTAAACAAAACTGTAACTGCCAAACTTGACTTGATGGGAAATTATCAAGGAATCTCTGCGATTACAACACTACATTAACATTGCACAGAGATATGGGACCAGATGTCTAATACTGTGTTTTATATGCTTTTTATGGACATTTTATGTTTTTTATGAATGAGCAATCAGGAGAAATAATATTATTTTGAAATATATTTTTACTAACTGGTCATTCCTTCTGTTATGTTGTAGGGCTGAGATAATTGACCTGTAAGAGCTCAAATGTGAATTTACAGAATAACAGTTTTACTGATCAATTTATTAATTTACATTTTCATATGTATGGCCGTATGTTTGTGTGTGTAATGTGATTTATATAATAGAGTAACTGAATAAAAGCACCATCATCAAAGGAATTCAACTTTGTCAACAGAAAATGTTTCCACGCAATGTGCAGATCGATGTTTGACCAAAAGACACAATGGAAAGAAAAAGTACATGACCTGTGTTTTCATGTTTGTTTTCTCAGTCCAGACAAGATCATTGTTCTTAATCAAACATATACACTAACAGTTATAATCCCATTAAATGTTCACAGTGCACTGAAGCAATAACTTCAAACAAGCTTTTCCAGCAGGTGAAGAACATTCAGCAGTCGGCTCAGGTAATTTCCTCACATTGGTGGCATGAATGTCTCTCTTTAGTTACTACTCTAAAAGATTGATTCAGTAATATGGCTTATTGATCCCCTGCATTTTTCCAATAGTGGTGAGGTTTGTCCAGCTGCTCTTTAGCAAACTTCATGACCCTGGTAATGTTGAATAGCAGCTTTGTGTAACAATGAACTGTGACCAACATTTGACTGTTACTCTGTCCTGTTTTAACCTCATTGAGTGTTTTGCCTTTTACCTTGAAAGTTTTAGTTTGCTTTTCATTAGTGTTTGATCTAATGTACTTGGATATATCATGAGAATTACACAAATACATACATATACTTGTGTGTATTTGTATTTGAAGGAGGATCTTTTTGTATTAAGAGTGTGTCCAACCTTAAAAGAGACGTTTGTATTATTTTGTAACATACTGTCAGAAATATCCACAGTTCACTATTGTTCGCATGTACCGACAAGTGCTATAAAACTCCTATTAGCACATTCCCCCAACCATTTACCATGTTATTAAGTCAACCATTTACCCTTACCTACCTAATAAATGTTAAATGAGACTAGGGAGTTTTGAAATATGATGAATATAGGAGGGAACACAGCCGTTCCTGGTAATGATGATAAGGAGTGACATGCTTACAAAATATGAACACAATAAATAATGCCCTTTTGCCCTACACTCACACACACACACACATATATATATATATATACACACACACACACACACACACACACACACACACACAAACATATATAAATAGATAGATATATAGATACAGATAGATAGATAGGTGTGTGTGTGTGCGTGCGTGCGCATGTGTGTGTGTTTGTGCGTGCGTGTGTGTGTGACAGAGAGGAGGCCTTGATGTACTTTGGCATTTTCCCACAAAATGAAAGTTACCTGATGTGTTTTAACACTAAGCCTAGAATGATGGAACATCAATAAAATATTGACTTAGGACTTTGTTTGTGTGCCAGTTCTGTTTGATTTTGATTATGTAGTTTTATTTTCATTAATAAGTAACTTTATGAGTCAATGACTCTTTTATGCTTTTAATCAATCACCTCTTTGTATTCTCTGTATCTGCACACAGAAATAGACCTATATATAGACCTATAATAGACTTATAAACACCTCCATGCGTTTCACTTCAGCTCCCACAAACACGCTCTCCAAGGTAAAGCACAAGACAGAAAAGGTAAGAAATTAACAATGATAATGACTTTCAAATTATTTGAAAATGATTTGAAAATTTCATTAAAAAACTTTGTTTTTTTCTTTTTCAGCAACTTTGTACCATAGACGTGGTCCATGATGGAGGGGCCTGGGGTTTTGTTATTGCTCCTAATTTTGCAGATTTGTAGTGGAAGTATTTCAGGTAAGCCGCACACAGACATTCTCTGACTGGGAGCTAATTTTCTTGGATATTGTCCATAATTCATATTTGAAAATAGCTGATGTGTTTGACACACATTTACTGACACACATTTTGAAAAAACGAAACAAAAGACAAAAAACACACACTCACAAATCGTAGCTTCTGCCATTGCCAAACACATCAGGCCAGTTTATACATTCTCAGAAGTATGTATTTCCTTACATCCTGTCAGTATTCTTTGCAAAATTATCTTTGCAACATATATTGGACACATATTCTTTGGCTCTAATTCTGGGTATTTTTAATATTAGTCTTGTACTAACTTCAAAATATAAAGTTGCACATAAAAAATAGTTGTCTTGCATTTATAATCTCACACATTTTTTTATGTTATTATATGATTCTATTTTGGAAATTAGAATTTTTTAAATTTCTACAAACAAATAAGATTAATTTAAAATCTCACTGATTTTACTGAATCCTCTACTAATGTTGATGTAAGAAATTATACACTGATACCTTGAAATGTTTAGTTCATTTAATGTCAGTTGTGAGGCTTAGTGTTCACTGTCCAGTTTGGAAAAGTGCCTAAAATTTTAAAACATCTTGTATCAAACTATCTGCGTATTTTTCACAGGGACACTTGTCACTGGCTGTGACTCATGTCATGATGAAGCCATCTGCTTGGAGCCACGACAAAGAGGAGACTCCTTCACCGCCCCAGTGTCTTGTGTGTGCAAGAGTGGCTTTGTTGGTGATGGTCTCACCTGCTATGATACAAAACTCTGCAGCGATTCTTCTTGCTGTAGCCAAGGTTATCACTGGTCACCAGAGAGCGGCTGTGTAGACACAGACGAGTGCTCCCTTCCAGACTCGCCTTGTGCACCGTCTCAGGTTTGCCAGAACACACCAGGCTCCTTTGAATGCCTGGAGTCTTACTCCAGAACCAGATCTGGCCACTCTTCTGAGTCTGTTCGGCATGTGTGTGGAGGCAATGTTTGTTCTCAGGGCATGGACTGCATCCATGATAATAATACTAATCTACTACGCTGTGCTGACCCCTGTGAGCATTACACTGTACTGGATGATGCCTGGCGTTCACTGAATAACACCAACGGTCTCATACATTGTGACCGAGACATTGACTGGCAAGGTTGGTATCGTCTGTTTCTGGGAGGAGCCAATGCTCATATTCCAGAAAGTTGTGTCAGTCCACAAAGGTGTGGAACTGATGCTCCTCTGTGGATAACGCAACCTCATCCTACACAGTCAGGTGAAATTGTACATCGCACTGTGTGTAGTTCCTGGCATTCCTGCTGTACTTTTCAGTCCTTTACTATTGATATCAAGTTGTGCTATGGGAACTACTATGTCTACAAACTCAAGAAGCCAACCTCATGCAACCTTGCATACTGTGCAGGTATTGTTCTTTATCAAACACCTCTACACTATAATAACAAAATCAAATGAAATCCATTCAAGTAATTGTTCTACCATAGTACTACTTTACTTTTACTCATGAATTCAAATAAAAATGTATTACTTCAATAATGCTTCAATGATGCTTTTGTTGTTAGCAGCAGTGAACACAAGTGCAGTTCCTTCAACCACATCTGTTCCACCAACTGATTTCGGCAGCATCAATGCCACAACAAGCAACAGTAGAAACAGTACGACAGTTGAGGGACAGGTCCGCCTGGCTGATGGAAGAAATGGCTCCTGCTCTGGCAGAGTAGAGATCTTCCTCCGTGGACACTGGGGAACAGTGTGTGATGATTCCTGGGACCTGACTGATGCTCAGGTGGTATGTAGACAAGTGGGCTGTGGCAGGGCCTTGTCAGCACCATATAGTGCACAGTTTGGACAGGGCAGTGGACCCATCTGGTTGGATGATGTCACGTGCACAGGCAATGAATCAAGGCTCACTGAGTGTCGCCACCGAGGGATTGGATCTCACAACTGTGGTCACGGTGAGGATGCTGGTGTCGTCTGTGAAGGTAAATACTCATTTGTACATTTCTTAAATAATTTTAACAGAATAACAGAAAATTGTTGTTGTTGTTGTTGTTGTTGATGATGATGATGATGATGATGATGATGATGATGATGATGATGATGATGATAATGACGACGACAATTTAGTTTTATATAGTGCCTGTCAAGATACCCAAGGTCACTTAACAATTACTACACGGGGGTGGGGATGTTCAGTGTCCAAATGATTAAATTAAAAGAGGTGTCTTGAGTTTCTAAAATTGTTGTTTGTTATGCTATCGAATCAAACATTATCTTATCATAGTTTGTTTTACATCTGTGTATAAGATCAACAGTGATATGTTGCATGTGTTTTTCTTAGCTGGTTCACCAGTGAGACTGGTCAACTCTGACAACCGCTGCTCCGGCAGAGTGGAGATCTTCCATAATGGACAGTGGGGGACGGTGTGTGATGATTCCTGGGACCTGACTGATGCCAACGTGGTGTGCAGACAGTTGGGCTGTGGCAGGGCTCGTGCAGCTCCACAAAATGCAGCTTTTGGTCCAGGAAGTGGACCCATCTGGTTGGATGATGTCCGTTGTTCAGGATATGAATCATCAATAACACACTGCAGTCATTTAGGATTTGGGGCCCACAACTGTGGTCACCACGAAGATGCCAGTGTTATTTGTGAATGTATGTTTCATTTCATATCAATCATGATGTTAATAATAATTACACTGAGGTGAAGGTTAGTGACTTTAAATCTTTTTCTTTAGTTGAGGGCCCTCCACCTGAGCCAGAGGTCAACACAAGTGCAGTTCCTTCAACCACATTTGCACCAACACCAACTGGTTTCAGCAGCATCACTGCCACAACAAGCAACAGTAGCAACAGTACGACAGTTGAGGGACAGGTCCGCCTGGCTGATGGAAGAAATGGCTCCTGCTCTGGCAGAGTAGAGATCTTCCTCCGTGGACACTGGGGAACAGTGTGTGATGATTCCTGGGACCTGACTGATGCTCAGGTGGTATGTAGACAAGTGGGCTGTGGCAGGGCCTTGTCAGCACCATATAGTGCACAGTTTGGACAGGGCAGTGGACCCATCTGGTTGGATGATGTCACGTGCACAGGCAATGAATCAAGGCTCACTGAGTGCCGCCACCAAGGGATTGGATCTCACAACTGTCATCACGGCGAGGATGCTGGTGTCGTCTGTGAAGGTAAACACTAATTTTTACATTTCTTTAATAATTTTAAACAGAAAATTGTTGTTGTTGTCATTGCTGATGGTATTGCTGCTGCTGATGATGATGACAATTTAGTTTTATATAGTGCCTGTCAAGATACCCAAGGTCACTTAACAATTACTACACAGGGGTGGGGATGTTCAGTGTCCAAATGACTAAATTAAAAGAGGTGTCTTGAGTTTCTAAAATTGTTGTTTGTTATGCAATCGAATCAAACATTATCTTATCATAGTTTTTTTTACATCTGTGTATAAGATCAACAGTGATATGTTGCATGTGTTTTTGTTAGCTGGTTCACCAGTGAGACTGGTCAACTCTGGCAACCGCTGCTCCGGCAGAGTGGAGATCTTCCATAATGGACAGTGGGGGACGGTGTGTGATGATTCCTGGGACCTGACTGATGCCAACGTGGTGTGCAGACAGTTGGGCTGTGGCAGGGCTCGTGCAGCTCCACAAAATGCAGCTTTTGGTCCAGGAAGTGGACCCATCTGGTTGGATGATGTCCGTTGTTCAGGATATGAATCATCAATAACAGACTGCAGTCATTTAGGATTTGGGGTCCACAACTGTGGTCACTACGAAGATGCCAGTGTTATTTGTGAATGTATGTTTCATTTCATATCAATCATGATGTTAATAATAATTACACTGAGGTGAAGGTTAGTGACTTTAAATCTTTTTCTTTAGTTGAGGGCCCTCCACCTGAGCCAGAGGTGAACACAAGTGCAGTTCCTTCAACCACATTTGCACCAACACCAACTGGTTTCAGCAGCATCACTGCCACAACAAGCAACAGTAGCAACAGTACGACAGTTGAGGGACAGGTCCGCCTGGCTGATGGAAGAAATGGCTCCTGCTCTGGCAGAGTAGAGATCTTCCTCCGTGGACACTGGGGAACAGTGTGTGATGATTCCTGGGACCTGACTGATGCTCAGGTGGTATGTAGACAAGTGGGCTGTGGCAGGGCCTTGTCAGCACCATATAGTGCACAGTTTGGACAGGGCAGTGGACCCATCTGGTTGGATGATGTCACGTGCACAGGCAATGAATCAAGGCTCACTGAGTGCCGCCACCAAGGGATTGGATCTCACAACTGTGGTCACGGCGAGGATGCTGGTGTCGTCTGTGAAGGTAAATACTCATTTTTACATTTCTTTAATAATTTTAAACAGAAAATTGTTGTTGTTGTCATTGCTGATGGTATTGCTGCTGCTGATGATGATGACAATTTAGTTTTATATAGTGCCTGTCAAGATACCCAAGGTCACTTAACAATTACTACACGGGGGTGGGGATGTTCAGTGTCCAAATGACTAAATTAAAAGAGGTGTCTTGAGTTTCTAAAATTGTTGTTATGCAATCGAATCAAACATTATCTTATCATAGTTTGTTTTACATCTGTGTATAGGATCAACAGTGATATGTTGCATGTGTTTTTGTTAGCTGGTTCACCAGTGAGACTGGTCAACTCTGACAACCGCTGCTCCGGCAGAGTGGAGATCTTCCATAATGGACAGTGGGGGACGGTGTGTGATGATTTCTGGGACCTGACTGATGCCAACGTGGTGTGCAGACAGTTGGGCTGCGGCAGGGCTCGTGCAGCTCCACAAAATGCAGCTTTTGGTCCAGGAAGTGGACCCATCTGGTTGGATGATGTCCGTTGTTCAGGATATGAATCATCAATAACACACTGCAGTCATTTAGGATTTGGGGTCCACAACTGTGGTCACCACGAAGATGCCAGTGTTATTTGTGAACGTATGTTTCATTTCATATTAATCATGATGTTAATAATAATTACACTGAGGTGAAGGTTAGTGACTTTAAATCTTTTTCTTTAGTTGAGGGCCCTCCACCTGAGCCAACTCATCTCATTTGTGACCATGATAAACTCCAAGTGGGGTTGAATATGGCTGCCATCACCTCCCTGGGTTTTGACCCATTCTCTGGAAACATGGCATCGTTCAACTGCTCCTGGGGCAGAGTGCGTGATAACGTGGTCTGGTATGAAGTGGAGGCTCGGGCAGGCGCCTGTGGAAACACACTGAGGGTAAAAACTTAACTGCTTTTAATGTGCTTTAGGCCTGAATACCAAGGATGGTGTCTTAAATGCAAGTCCTCTTCCTGAATGACAAATCTGATGTTATCCATCAAATGACTGGTAACAATTTGATCATCTCTTTTTTCCAGACCAACCGCACACATGCCATCTACTCCAACAGTTTATTTATCTACCAAACCAACACGTCTTTCACCCATCCTTTGAGTTTTGGTTTCTCCTGCGCATATCCCCTCAACACAAACGCCAGCTTGAATGTGGCTATTAGACCATTCCTACCGTGAGTAGCATTTTATTGATATAACTATAATGTTACTCAATATTTATACTTGTAAACAAATTAAGTGACTATATGCATATTTGGTATGTGATTACACCATATTTGGATTTTCTGATTATGTAATATCACAAAATGTACATAAAACTGGTGAAAATCGGGTTTTATTTGAGCCCAAGCATGCATTGCTGTTTGCAATGGGTCCATTTTGATTCTGCCACTGGGACTCACCAAGTCATTTGGTTCCTACCAGGACTGTCACATAATATTTAAGTTGTATTGTTAATTTGTAGTTAAGTACTTATTTATTCTATGAAAATCCAGTATAGACATCATGGTGCACAGTTTCTTTTTCCAGGGAGCAATGACCTGACTTACAGCACTGGAATTAGATTTTAATGAGGCTTTATGGGCAATCTATTCACAACATTTTACTGTAAAGTCAATTTTCCCATGCTTGTCAAGATACTTTGCTTATTTGCTTATAATTAGAAAGGCATGTTTTCTTGACAGGCTGCCAGGCAACCTCTCAGGCTCAGGTCCCAGTGCCAGAGCTTCCATGTCTCTCTTCCGTGATTCCAACTTCTCTGAGCCTTATTGGGCAAATGCGATCACCCTTCCTGTGGGATCACCTCTGTATGTGGGTGTTTCTGTGGAAGAGAAAGATCCAAGCTTTGTAGTTGTTCTGGAGAACTGCTATGCCACTCACTCACCAAACCCCAACGATCCGTTGCGATCTTTTCTCATCCAGAACAAGTAAGGGTGCCTCTTCATTCTCAGTAAACTCTTTGTGGAGTATAATGGAGATGGCAAGAAGTTCAATGTACAGTGTCCCAATGACCTAGTCCATCCTCTCCTCCAGGTGTCCTGCAAACCGCCGACAGGTCACAGTTATAGAGAGCGGCTCATCCCTCCAGGCTCGTTTCTCTGCCCTGTTCTTTCTCCACCAGGGTGAATACAGAGACGTTTATCTCCACTGCAGCGTCACTCTGTGTGACCACAGGAGTTCCTATTGTGTTCCTGTGAGTCATACATATCACTTCATCGATAGCATATTCAATCAATAATCAGTGCTGCTTTAATAGGGGTTTTGTTGTTCATCTATTTCTTCTCTCCCACCTCATAGTCTTGCAGAGGTAGGGCATATCGCTCGGTTTCCAGCTCTGCTCCTCTAAAGCCTCTCACCATTGGACCAATCACTTGTGAGTAAACCTTAAAATCTGCACTGATGTCTCAGCACAATGATCAACACAAGTAATGACTATGTTTTTACTCCTTCTTCTTTATTTTCAGGGGAGAAGTCAAATAAGTGAGCTGGTAACATGCAGTAATAATGCGAATGATGAATGAAATGACAACCTTAATTCTCTTTGGGACTAATAAAGTATTCATCTTTCTATCTATCTATCTATCTATCTATCTATCTATCTATCTATCTATCTATCTATCTATCTATCTATCTATCTATCTATCTATCTATCTATCTATCTATCTATCTATCTATCTATCTATCTATCTATCTATCTATCTATCTATCTATCTATCTATCTATCTATCTATCTACCTACCTACCATACCATTATATCAAAATTATGATATCACAAGATATAAATTAATAAACTCTGTACTTAAAATTTGTGATCACATCTTTTTAAATACACAAAACAACAACTATAGGAGTTGTAATAAAGATTAAGATACGTACTCTGCTCTGTTACTCCGTGCTTCATTTCAGTGCAGCCATGACATGAATATATTATATATGCATATGACTCCTAAAAAAGTATGTTATGCATGTGATGCATGGAGCTTTATATTTCAGTGAAAGTAGCTTCAAAATATAAACTGTCTGAACAACTATTCATCTGACATGTTCACATCCTACAGCGACATCTAGTGGCTCTAAATCAACACAGCATCTTCATCAGTTATCAAATGTGTCGAGGATCATTTTTAAATGACTGAAAATTTAGACTTCAGCAACCAACACTACACTGCTGTCTCTTGAATGAATGTCAACTTTCATCAAACTAGCAAAATATCTGATAAATATAACTAATAACAAATAATAGAATTGATTATCCTCACCTTCATTAGTGATTGTGATGAGGATCAAATATGTAACAGATCAGTACTAGAGGGAATTAAGTAAAACGCATAAAGTAATAGATGCTTGGTATAGAAAGACATCAGTCTAAGAAGGAAGTTCCCTTGGGAAAAAAAAGTTTTTCCTTACTGCTGTAAAAAGTACAAGAGGAAGAAAAGTATCACATTACAATTCTGAACATAAGCAACAATTATCACATTTTCAAGCACATGGTGCAACTAACATTAACATGCAAATTACTTAAAATACATAAGACACATATGGTCTAAGGAATGTGTGAGGTCAGCAAACTAATACAGTAAATAGAAAACTGAGATATGAATGAAAATTACTTCCAATAATACCCGATAATAATCCCCAGATTATGAATCTAAAGATTCAGATTAAGATCACTCTTACAAGACTCAATACAATTAGATCTGATTTACATCATGGTGAAGCTGAAAAAGTTTCCTCCAAGAGGATAAAGACATATATAGTGATAGAGAGTTGTCTTACTGAAAAGATACTGTTGTATGCATGTGCACAGTAGTCAGAAATACTTTATTGATCCCAGTTAGAGAATGGGTAGAATAGCATCTTGGGTTGTAAGAATACACTTTTTGAATATTTATGATTTATTACTGAAAAATCATCTGTTTACAAAATTGACTAAAGGATAGTGAAGACTAAATAGTCCAAGTTTGGTAAACTAATATTTGGAGGATATTCTTACTTGGCTCGCCATAACCCTGCTAAATTATGACATACGTCTCTTCCTCACACAATATTACATTAATGATTGTTATTAATAATATATGTTATTTTAGATTCTACCAAATGACTGTAAGCTAAATGAATAGCCACTGTGCTGTGAAGGTCACAGAGCACCTTCCAGCTCTGCTCTCTAGGAAACTCAAAATAATGGCAAGTGTGTTCAGGGGCGGGGTTCGAACTTTACTTATTTTTTTTATTTGATTGACAGCTTTAACGACCAATAGAATGTATCTGTGACACAAGGGGGGCGGGGCACAGAAGTGACCAGTGTTTCCCAGTCGGGGTTAATTTCCGCTCCTCAGTGGCCGTTAACGCAGACCAGCCCGTAACTTTTCACTGCCGACAGCCGCCGTCATGTCCAACAACAATGCCAGCAACAACTTAATTATCGCTCAGAGGGCCGTGAAGCAGCTCCGGTTAGAGGCCAGTATCCGGAGGATCAAGGTACGAACGAATTCCCTTCACTTTAACGGTACTGACACACAAACGCGGAAGACTGAGCGAACCAACGGCTGAATGGCGGAGACTAAACTGTTTCAGAAGTGACACAGAGTTAACTCTTAACATCTTAGCTTCAACAAAAATGACTCACGAGGTTACATATCTGTTACATAAAGTGCTTTCTAGGTTGTTTTAAACCTCAAGATAAAAAGCGGACGAGTTTCTTCCGTGTTTTAACGCCTGTCACTTGTCCGATGTGGGAAGTCGCAACGACTGAAAAGTGTCAGCAAACACACAAGAAGTGACACGTTTATAAAAGTTTAACTTCTTAGTGTTTGTTATCGAGGAGGGAGAAAATTAAAAAAAAAAAAAACGAGCGTCTAAAATCAAACTAGTAAGAGGTCACGTTGTGTAGCCATGCGTGTGTTACGCCGTTGCTTGCAAATTTTATGCAAAAAAAAAGCCAGCTGGAGTCTTATCAATACTACACATTTGATAGGTTTTTGTTGTTGTTGTTTTATTTGTGTACTTTGCAATACCATTACTCTCACTGTCCTACAGCCACCACTTTTATAGCACCGTGCACCTTACCCCCCTATACTTTTTATTCTTTTATATTTTTATATGTCTCTTGCACTATTACTTATTCTGTTTTGTGTTGTTTATGTATATTCTATATACGTGTTTGCACTGGAGAAGGAGCTGCTTTTAATCTCATTTTACATGTATAAAAAAAAAAAGGTATAATGATAATAAAAGGTGTTTTATTCTATTCTGTTTTGTTTGTTTTTTCTCATACACACCATCATATTATATCTGGCTCTACAGGTGTCCCAAGCTGCTACTGAGCTGAAAAACTTCTGTCTGCAAAATGCCTCCAAGGATCCTCTCCTGGTCGGGGTCCCCTCCAGTGATAATCCCTTCAGACCCCCCAAGTCCTGCTCCCTGTTCTGAGGTAAGCCTGTATTTTCCCTCACTGAGACACCAGCTGGGGAAATAAGCTCTACAATTAATTACACAAGGGAGGAAATCAATTAATTACACCTTCACATGTATAGTTTGGGCTGGAACATCTATCAGCTAATTCAAGACTGTCTCAAGTGTAAACGGTCTAATATTTCACGTGACTAATTGATTTGTCGTCTGTAAGAGATTAATCAACAACTACTTTGGTTATTAATGTGGAATTAAATCATTTAAGTCATATCACAAATACATTACAATAAAGTTAATGTATTGGTCTTACATTTTAGTGAATTAAATATTTTGGTGTCCTGGAGTTTGAGTTTTTTTTTTTTGTTGTTGTTGTTTTCTTATATTATATAGACTTAAGCACATAATCTGTTAATGGAGGAAAACAATGAACAGATCAATCAGAAAGTTTAACTAAAGGTTGAATAATCAATTAATTTCTCATTCTAAAAATATCACAGTGTCCTAATGTTTTTCCCAAACAATAACTAATCAATTTATAGTAATAATTGGCAAATAGTAAAATCAGCATTCAAAATCTTTGGGATGATTTACATTCTGGGTTAAAATAATTTAACAACCAAACGTTTCAGCTACAGTTACGTTGGTGATTAAGGCTGGAAGTTTTGTTTATTGTGCTCTCCTGTACCTTATTTGATCTAAATCTATTTATAACCACAGTCAATATGGAGCTAAAGCTGTTACCATCAAAATAAACAAATTAAAGACAACTAATTTTGATAATTGAATAATTCAAAGTAACTTCTCATACTTTTTCATTCTTATATCAGCAAGTTGCCACATGTATTACATGTGTCAATGACTTGTTTACATCAACATGATTATTATACTAGAAGAGCTGTGTGGATACATTTTTATTTCACAGAAAAGGTCATGAAAATACCCCAGAGCCATGGTATTATGTTATATGTGTATTATGTAAGTCAAAGTTTATATGCCTTTATTATATTCTACATTATTATAATATTTATTAAGTTTATTCGTGGTTGGACTTTTCAGCTGTGACATGAATGTATCACCTCTAGGGTTATATATATAAAATGAATTAATTACACTATAATAACAAGGTCATATTCATCATCATTAACGGTTTGTTGAAGCACAGAGGTGTTTTCACTCGTTCTGGTTGCTAGACCTCTTCTAGCAACTCGGTGCATCTCTACAGACGATTACGTCACCGAACAACATGTGCCAGAAAAAAAAAAAAAACAAACAAACAAGCAGACAGTTTGACACAGCTCTTACTAATAATGTTAATAATTGAGAGTCCCAGTGATGCTGCGTGACACTGATGTAATTAAATTGTGTTTTTACTATTATTAATGTTATTTTTTTGTAATGAACCATTTGTCTGTTTTGTCTGTGTCTGCAGCAGAAAGAAATGTTGAAGATTTCTGAATTCATCCGTTGAAGACTTTCTTCACTTCTACTTGATGTCTCTGTAGATCTACCAGCTCCTCTTGGGATGTTGCAACATGGAAATGATGGGTTGGGAGGGGGGTGGGATGGGGTCCACATGTTTGCCAAGACTAATGGTATCATAACTCCCATCTGTTACATTACAACAGGGCCAAACTCTACACGTTAAAAAAAAAAACCAACTTGTTATTGACAGTAGCCTGACTAATGATTAAGCTGTTCTTGGTTTACCTAGTGCTTAACATGTACGGTCTCAATCCACTGACTTCACATTGTCTCAGTCAAAGCATAGTCCATGTGATTGGCTAGTGAAAGCACAGCTTCCCCTTGTATGTTGTGTGGTACAATCAAATATTAATTTAAACCAGGTGCTGTTGTGTTATATAGAAACACTGTATTTCATGTTGTGTCTTTACAAAACGCTAACTGTGTATGTGGCCAACAGACATACAGAGAGCTTCTGAGCTACAATGATTGGTGTCTTAAACTACTCATGTATATGTGGCAATAGTAAAAGGTTTTATTACTACTCCTAGGTACAACATTATGGTACACACTTTTAATTCTTTCATTGCAAGTCATGTTAGTGTTGATTAAATGTTCACGCCTTTCTCTGTATATATTTCACAACTTGTTGATGTTGCTTTTATTAGCCTATATCTGTGCCTTTTCTTTAATCTAATTTAAAAACATGTTGAGTTCTCACACTATTTGGATAGTGAAACCTGGTTGCAAATTTAATATATATCACTTTAGATACACGGATGTCCATTTATATTCCAAAAACTCCAAATATTGTTTGTATTTAATGAATCATGCTGCAACAATTTGTTGCATTAATTGATTTCCACACTGGAATCCTGTTCCAATCAACCAAAACTTTTACTACTGTTCGCCTTTTTCTTTCTTAACTTTGCTACTCTGGGCGACCTTTTAGAAAATAAAAGACTTTTTTGGACACTGATGAATTTCTGTATGTGATTATTGAATATTAATCCATTGAGCAAAAAGTGCAAGGAAAGTATCACAGTTTAATACCTTTTATTTTTCCTACACTTTGTCTCATTAGCCTTTAGTTTACAGATGGTATGAAACGGTATCACATAAAGGGTATGCAAAAAAGAACATCTCATCTAACCATTATCTACTGCCTATTGTTTGAAGGGGTGGGGGCTGAATTTACATGGATAAACAATGAAAACAAAACTGATTTACTGATAATGACGTAATATATTTGTATAGAAAAACTAAACACTGTTGTTAAACAATGTTAGCATGACGTGACTTTTGGGACCGTTTCATGCTGAACAATGCTGATCTAAATCAGCTGAGTATGTAGGCTTCAATCTGGGTGTGTGTGATTATTAAACATCTTGTGGATGCTTTGTACTAAATACTAAACTAATACTAAACTTGAGGACAAACTAACGTTTGGTAGGAAATGGTTAAACTGAGGCCTGAAGTGTTTGTTTTCAAGCCTGTTGTCTCTGGTAATTAGCAGAAGTGCCATCACCTGGAAGAGGAAGCGTCTGTCTGATGAAGTTATACTGCTCAGGTAAGGCAGTAGAGACAAACATTTGTACTGACCTGTTACTATAGTGAGGTGAAATTTTTGTGTACCTTTTCTGTTGTGGTGCGCACCAGTTACATTTGCATGGGAGTAAACTGAGTCTGCTTTGTTGATTTGATGTGAATATAACATCCAGATGGCTTCAAAGTTGGGCTACAGGAGAGCTGGAAGACGTCAGACGGAGTACTCTGGTGATAGTGTTCAGATCAATTTAAGATGATTTAATAATTCACATTTATAATCACATATTTTGCTACTTACTAACATCTCTAATGCTCATCTGGTGTACCACAGATGGTTTTCCCCTTAGAGATCCCAGCCCCAACCCTCTAAATGAGCTCTCCTACACTGCCTCCTGGTGGACTGACAGAGAGGAGCAAAGAGAGCAAGGAGACTCACTCAGAGTAAGTAACAATGAAGTAAATGAAACAAATCACCTAGAAAATCACCATTTTCTCAGTGAAACTAAACTAATTTTTATCTCATAGGAGCAACTAAAGGAAATGGACGAACATGTGGCCAGACTCCAGGACATGTTGAGGTGTGAGCGAGCCAAAGTAAGGTGTTAACACGTGATGACAGATGTTGTGTTGTTTCTAACTACCTGAACAAAATCCACTCTGTGCTCAAAACTAATCTTTTTCTGCATAACAGTGCTCCCGCCTGCAACTGAGGTGTAACCAGCAGGAGGCAGAGCTGAAGCGACGAGAGCAGCACAGCAACAGACTGAAAGAGCGACTGTCGCAGCTCACTGACAGACACAAGGACAGAGGACACTGTGAGACACAAATCCAAACACAGCCATTTGTTAATATATCAAACCACATCATCAGAATCTTGCGTTTTGGTCTCAAGCTATAGAAGTGCTGAACTTTCCAAATGGAGCTCGAAGCAAAAGAGAACAGCCGATCAAATTATTCAGATCTACTGCAAGGTAAGTTGTCTGTCATTATCATGGCTTCTAACCTCTTCGCCTTTCATCCTTTCACCCCCTCCACCTCTTTCTAATGTTCACTTGCTTTCTCCACTTTCCAGACGAGAAGAAGCAGCATTGCGTCTGATGCTGGAGCGAAGAGAAGCAGAGCTCAGAGAGGCAATGAAGCTGCGCCACAGCCTCACTACTTTACTTCATGCACTCAGAGTTGACATGGAGCGGGTGAGGAAGATGAGACTTAATTATATTAATAATGGCAGCAAGAGGAATATTGCTTTACACAATCCTCATCACCAAATGATGCAACAGAGTCTATCTCAATGTCTGAGGAGTCCTTAGCGTGCAGAAAAATATAAATGTGAACATCTACAGGGACCTCTTCATGTTAAAGTGAAAACGCTGAACCACCAAGATAAATATTCAACAAAGAAAACCAGTCTAATGTTTTTCAGATCCTGTCAGACTCGGTGGATATTCAGGATGGTTCCCAAAATGGAAATAAAATATTGGATGAAGCTGAGGTAGTGCTCGGGGACCACGTGACAGGAGGTGTGGTCCAGAGTTGGAGGAAGGTGCAGAGGAGACTTGGTGAGGTCTTGTGTGAAGGTAAACACGACCTTCTCATTACTTGGTATTTACAGTGACTTTATAATGTGTCTTCTGCCAGAACCAATGATTGAGAAACTCAAATCTAAGGAATACAATCAACACATGTTCTTCTTTGACTGCAGGTCCTACTGACGTTGGTACTGACCACGACAAGCTCTTGGTTCAACTAGAAACTGAACTGAATGAGAGTCAACAGCTTGTTAGATTACAACAGCAACTGCTGCAGGTACAACTCTACACACACATCGCCTGATAGGAAGTTTTGCTACTGTCAGACTTATTAACAGTCTCGTTCTGGTTTCTGCCTGTAGGGCAGCCTTGCCTCATCTGTCCCTTCAGAATTGTCTGACTCCTACTTTTTGGAAGAGTGGGAACGTCTTCAGCTTAAGTGGGCAGAGCTCGATCATCAGAGGAGGACTTTTGAAAAGGAGAGGCAGTCCTTCACTGATGCTGCCATCCGACTGAGCCATGAGGTGAGAAGAAGAAAAAGGAGCATCTAATATATGGATAGAAACATTAAATGTGACTTACTCACTGGCTGAGCTTTTATAAGGACAATTATTGATGTGTAAATTTTATTCTAACATCTACAGCGCTGTGATTTTGAGCAACAGAAAGCCTCTCTCATGAAGCAGCAGTATTTGTGTGACTCACCTCTGTTCGGTAAAGAAGCAGCAGTCGGTAACAAGAGAGAGAGTACTGCTCTCAGTAAGTGTGTGTAAAAGATGGGAAAAAGGGTGGGATTGTAGAAAGCCAATGTCTGTTAATGTTTGTGAAATGATTGTGATGTTGTGTATTTAGATTTCTCAGGTTTGGGGCCGAACAACGTATCTGGATGTCTTCTCATTACTCCATCATCCACCGAGTTGGGTACAACTACTCCTTCTGCACCACATCAGGTCAGAGTTCAAACTCCCAACACTCCTGAACTCTACGCTGCCCTCAATCTGTCATACAGCTGCAGGTACTGGAAGTCTGAATCCATCCTCTTAAAGCTCAGTTTGCACTTAAATCACATTTTCCTGTTCGACTAGTGTTTATTTTACATTGATACTTTACTGCTGTTACTATCTCAGCTCTTCTCCTCTCTTTCAGCACCACAGAGGTCAATCACCCGTCAGAGACATGGGACAGTGGAACAGACAAGATAGTGCACACACCCTGGGCTCCACGCTTGGACTGGTCATTTTAATACAATACTTGTTACTGCAAAAGATACATGATAGTTTATCTCTTTTTAAAACCATCAATAAAGATGTAACACATTTAACCTCACTGTGTCCGTATATATTTTTAAAATGTTACTGTTTGAGTGAGAATAAAATGGATTTTGACTGTTGCAATCATGCTTTCTTGAAGAGCATAATTGTGACTGATGAACATTTTATATATCTTATACTCTTACCTAAAATACAAAATGGCATAATATATTAAAGTAACATTGTTCAGACAAGGTTGCTGATGTGTAATGTTTCAACTTTTCAAAATACTTTTATTGTAGCTACAATTATAGTCAGCTGTGATTTTGTTACCTAAGTTATTTTAAACAGACATTGTGGATGATTTCTGGTGCCTCATCAGTATGTTTTAGGAAGTTTCACCCTTTGTGAAAGATGAGACGTTAATTGACCTGCATGCCTGACGCATGATTGGTTGTTGGCACGTTGTGGAACGTGCCTCTGATCACCACTTGTGCTCAATTACCAATCAAAGCTTTCTTACGCGCGTGTGGCGCCGATTGTCTGCTGTCCTTTGTATCGTTATTAACACACGTCAACAATTTGTATCATCTCACCCTGACACTGACTGGCGAACAAGAAGCAAAACATCCAGAAGGAGCTAGAATGAACGGTATGGTTTGGGGGCTTTTCCAGCACTTGCCGCGCTTCATGGAGTCGGACAGTAAAAGTTTCCAGCCCTGGAGAGACTACATGGGACTGTCGGAGAAAATCAGAGAGATCTTGTCAAGAAACAGCACAACTGAGCCGTCATCACCAGCCCCGAAAGTACCGCACTTGGAGTCTGAGGATTTGTGCGATACTCTGGCATCGATGCGTCTTGACGCAGTAAACCAAAATGACCTCGGTGCAACTTGTTCGCCAGGTGCCTTTGGTGCATCTGCGACGCCAGTCTCATTTTCCCATCAGCGCCTGGTTGATGGTTTGTGGCACGCACCGGACGCGGTGAATGTTAAATCGACATTTTTCCGGGGGACTAAAGATCGTAAGAGGACGTCAAAGACGCCTCGTTTTAACAAACCTGAACCGCCGGGGTTACCAGCGTCCCCTGAGCGCATGTTTTGCAGTTTCTGCAAACACAACGGGGAGTCTGAGCTGGTGTACGGATCCCACCGGCTGAAGAACCACGCAGGACAAATTTTATGTCCTTATCTGCGTCAATATGTGTGTCCTCTGTGTGGAGCCACGGGGGCCAAAGCTCATACCAAGCGCTTCTGTCCGAAGGTGGACAGCGCGTACAGCTCCGTTTACGCCAAGTCCAGACGCTGATCCGACAGGAGGCAGAAAGCAATAAGAGCAGACGGCTGAATCCTGTTTGTGTGTGAATTGTTTCATTTATTTATTAGCCTTAGTATGTTGTTTTTTAATTGTGTGATTTCATTTGCATGCTCTGGCACGTTTAGCATGAAGCTTTGTGTTGCTGATTTGATTTGTTTTGCAGCTGTTCTCTTTGTCAGTCTAGCCTTATTTAACTTGAGCGTCTGTTTGGAGTTGGAGGATTTTGTCAGATTCTTTTCAACAACGACTGCCAGACATTCTGTTTTGGAGGAGGAAAAAAACCTGTTTAAAAAAAAAAATATAGAAAGTCAAATATGTTTGTTTTACCTATTTTTAAAACGTGGCCAACTGATGTCCAGTTTCATATTTCCTGTCCATGCATTGAAAGATTTCTACACTATGTCAAACAACTTTAAGACCATTAGTCCTCACTAATAACTTTATTACAGCATGTAAACATCACGTGACCATGTCAGCATTTTAAATTTTTAAAAAATGAGTGACTTGTTCTTGTTCTGGGGTGTGTGAGTTAGTACCTGTTCATGAAGCATGCCTTTTTGTTTTTATTTATTTTATTTTAATTTACATGTCTCTACAATGGCTCTTGTGAAAATGCCATTTCATCTCTTCTGACTTTGTGAAAGTTTCTGTAAACATTTGTGTGTGCCAGAAGTTATACATGTCTAAACTGACTAAATCTGAATCTGTGTTTGAATACGTTGTCACCACTCTTCTTTCTTTTAAAATCTTTGACTTTAAGAGCAAATTACCCTGTCGATAAACTACTAATGTCAGATATTCTCATATTAACACTCAGTTTACTCATGTAATAAACAACCACAAACTTTATTAAGGAAGAACTAGAACTTTGCATCCGTTAAACTGAAAATCCCTGCAGTCAACAAAAAGTGACAACAAATATAATTGGGAATAAGTGCCTCCATTACCCATGAACCTTTGGGAGCAACAGTGAACTCTGGATGACCGGTACATCAACATAGGGGGCTCCTTGAGGGTTTACTGCCTCGTTGCAGGTTCTCCAGCTCCCTGTGTGTGGCCATGATCCTTTGGCTTAAAGGAAAAAAAAAAAAGAGATGGTGATTTTTAGTTTTGTGCACAATTAAATATTTAATAATTAAATAGGAGACAAATGGAGGTTGAAGATGTTGGGTAAAAGGAGAACAAACAGTAAGGGATGCTAAAGAGGGAAGTGTAAAATGTCAAACACCCTAGAGTATAAATAATTATTACTCTTTAGTATTGTATGACATTATTTCCTCCCTGAAATTAGATTTTTTCAACTGCAACTTTATAATACATGGTGACAACATTAGGCGGCCTCACACTGTTGGGCCAAGCCAACCCGGTCATGCCGGGGCTAAATGCTTTCACACTTCCCCCTTCTCAGAGATTTAAGCCTTCAAGGCTTGACCAGACAAGCTGCAGCGTCCCTCTGGTCTGGTGCCTAACAGTCTCCAGCCTGTAGCAACTATCCTACTGCAGCCAACTGGAGGACAGGGGAGGGTGTGAAGAGACTGAAACTGGCCAATGGTGTTAGAAGTGAAAAGTTCAACTCATTAGAGGAGAGGGGGCAGGAGCTGGACGGAGAGGTTCAGGAAAAAAAGAGGAAAAGAAGTGAAGAAGAAAAGACTGCTTCGAATAAAAAGGACTGACTTTATAGAGGAGAGCTCTCTGATGAGGCCACAGATCAGGTCTGTGGCATCTTCATGACAGTCAGAGGAACCAGGATCTTCCCTCTGCTCCATCACCTCCTCATCACTGGATGGGGACAAAGTAAAACAGTTTGATGGAAAAAAAAGAGTTGTATGGGCTTGTAACAAATCCTATAATTTAGTTTATTTTGCTAAAACTGCTGACATGCTCTTGATGATAAAGACCAAAAGGAAACGAATCAACATGTTTATCTGAATCTACTGCATGTTAACTTGAAATTCTTTATGAGATTAAAACCCTCTGTCCTCTGTTTCCTTACATCACAGCAATAGTGTTCAGCTGCGAGTCTGACAGATAATCTAAACATCCGGATCCAAGTGCATCATTGGTGTCCCTGGTCTGAGTGTGTCCGGTGTTCACAGTAAAAGGACCAGATTCAGCATCGGGATCACACTGTGGGCAACAATAACAACAAGAATAGTCAGTAAAGTATTCTTCAGTATGTGTTTATGTTTGGTTTGTTTTTGTTCAAGTTATCAATCAGTAGCTGCAATTACAAAGCAAGTATGTGTTTTCTCTACCTTTTTTAGTTGCTGTGTTTTACCTTAAAAGTTACCTCATCAATGCAATGTTGACATTATGAGCTTTGATAAACTATTATTTTGTAAATTTATCAGGTTCTGGTGCCACAACTTACACTCTCTTTTTTTTCTGAGCCCATGGGTGTCAATGCACCTTCACAGAGCTCCACAGAAGCACAGTTAAATCCTCCTGGATCAGTAGCAGCAGACGAAGCTTCCTCTGCCTCAGCTCCATCACTAGCATCAGCCATCATCTCCTCCTTCAGTTCAACTGTTGCTTCAATCACTCTTGGAGAAGCAGCATCACTCCCATCCTCCTCCTTCTCTGTTTCCTCATTTTGAATTGGATTAGTACAAGAACTGGCAGCAGGACAACAGTCTACATCTGTCAGCTTGTCTTCTCTATCTTCCCTTTGTTTCTCAGGTGTTTTGGTCATAACATCAGCTGTATGTCCCTCAGCTTCCTGTAGCTCCTGATTAACCAAATGCTCTTCCTCTTCCTCTTGTGCAAGTATATCTGACTTAGACTCATTGGTTTGTTCTGGACCAGGCTCCATGCCTCCTTCAGCCTCACTACTCTTTCTCTCTGAGCAGCCTGAGTCACACAGAGGACTGATCCCATCTGAGGCCGTGACAGAGGTGTGGACTTTAGTTCCTGCCCTGTGTGTTAGCAAACAGTGTTAATGGTCAAAGTAGGAATCAGTAGATATTTAAATATGTAACTTTTGCACATGAAACAATCTTTACACTTCTGCTTAAAGTTAAACTGAGTCAAAAAATTTAAGCTATTTAGTATGTCATTTGGATTCCTCACTACATGACCCTGACCTTATCTCTGCCTCGCTCAGGTCTGTGATAGGGTCTTCAGGGTTGGATGGAGATGAGGAAGGGAAGAGTGGGGGGACAGTTTCTTCTTGGGCCACCACTTCATTACTCTGCTTCTCATCTCTTTCCTCTTGAATCTGCCCAGTTTCACGCTTCTGTGCTTGTAAAATAAGACTCCGCTCCTTCTCTGTCAGACCACACATGCCCATCCTTCGCTTCTTTTTCACTGGTATCTCTGTTGCTGTCTCCTTTGTGATTTCCTTGTCATTAGTCTTGCACATGTTGCATGGATCTACTTGGCTTGTATCCTGGTTTCCCTTTGTGTCTTGTTGTTTCTCCAAAGCAGTTGAACAGGAACTATCACTGTCTGCAGATGCTGGCAAGACAACTTGGAGTTGATCTGTGCATGACTGAGAGAGAGATCTGATACCTTCCTGGGTTATTTCCTTCATTCCACTTCTGTTGCTATCGTTATTAGTTTCTACTTTAGGGCTCTTCAGATCAGAATCACATGGCACTTCTTGTTCTTCAAAAGCTTTAACCGTCGCGTTTGTTTCTTCTGCATGTTTTTCTTCTCTGGAATCATCTTTCTTAGTGGGACATGACTCTCCAGTTGGCTGATCCTGTTGATTTGTAATCATGGCACATCCCTCTACACTGGACTGGGGAGGCGGTGGCGGTGTGGCAACCAGTTTTGCATCATCTTCTTCCGTGTCCTGACATGTTACAAAAAAAGTGACTCATGAATATTGTGCCTTAATGCAGTGAAAACATGGACTAATTTTAGACTAAATCATCTGGTTATGGAGACTTGCCTGAGCACTGTCAATCTGGGGAATTTCATCACCTGGATGTTCCCTCTTCCTTGACCTGAGTGGCCTCAGCTGAGGAGCAGCTGATTTGTTTTAAACGAAAGAACAAAGTCAATTACACTAATGGAGATAAATATAGCTGATTAACACTCAAACTGAGTTTGAAAATTGGACAATGAATGCAAAAGTACTCTCTTTTACCACTGTTTTCTTTTCCTTTAGTCATATCCTTTTCCTAAAGAAAAAAAAAGATAATTCAATAAAGTTATATAAATAAATCTTTAAAACAACTATCCAAAATACGTATTCCCACTACTTAAAGCCAAAAAACAAACAAACAAACAAACAAAACGTTTATTACCCTTTTCTCAAAATACCATATGTATTATTTGTATTATTAGCTAGCTAACATCAACCAAGTTACACTCATTCAAATGAGGAAAGTTGAAGATTTGACCTGTGTGTTGAATGTACATGTTTGGATTAAAATGATTTATTTTATGTTGAGTAAACGAATTATCACTAACCGAAATAAATAAATCAAAAATAATTGATAATCATTAGATTTGTAGTTTTTCCACGGTCACACATCCACCCACCTGAGCCGTGGACTCCAGCCAGGGCCGACGTAAACGTTTTTTACGTCCAGGTTTACGTCAGTAACAAGCGTGTGACGTCTAACCGTAAAGCACGAACTGCGTTGCCATTGGAGACGCAATATAGGAAGTGAATTCCAAAGCTTGCTGTTCTTGTTATGACAGCTCAACCTAAATAGGAAAACGAAGCCGGCTCTATACATTAATCTGTGTTTTGTTTGATTATACCTGAGCAGCGGTTGACCATAATAACCGACTCGACAGACTGTAACAGCGACAACACGGTCCGTGAAGCTGACAAGGTAAATAAAACAGCCTGTCTGCACATTCATTTGCTATTAGAGCTGCATTGTATGTAGTTTTAGCTGTTAGCTAACGCGATCAGTGACGCTAACTCAAGAAATTAAAAGATATATATCTGAAACGGTTGATTTATAACACAAAAAGACACAAAAGACGCCGGCTCTAACCGTGGATACCGTCAGTTAATTACATGTTTACCTACACTCCTATTTTTTTCCTTTCACTGGCTCTATTAATTAACCTTGTTGACTTTCAGGTAGAAAAAGTCAATGAGTCGCAGTCGGAACCCACCTCCTCGGGGTCAAGGGGCAGCCCGAGCCAAACAGGTAACACCTGTCCAGTCATTTCAGATCATGGGAGGCGTAAATGATGTTTGCTCATATGTCAACAAGAGGTATGATTCAGCAGCTCTCTGTCTCTCTCTCTTCTTGTCTGTGTCTTAGATGGGGCTGCTCCTTGACCTGTCCCCCGATGGAGGGATGGATGATGATGGGAATGATGAAGATCTGGAGGCAGAGCTGCTTAATCTGGTAGGAGGAGGAGGAGGAGGAGGACGGCAAGCACAGGGGAAGAAAGGTGAAGGAAGAGGTGAGAAAGACAAAAGTTGTACAGTTTTTCTCTTCTCTCCTCTGTCCTATCCAGACGCTTAGGCTCCAAATTAGTTGTGTTGTGCATCATTTTTAAATGTATTTGTTTATTTTCAGCTCCTGTCCACATGGCTGAGATCGAGCGAATGGCAGCTCTTTGCATGAAGGACTTGGATGAGGAAGAGATGGATGATGATGATTTAGATGATGAAGATCTGCTGGTAACACACTTAATTTTCTTGTCATTATTATTATTATTATTTTACAATTGTGATGATTTATTGATTAATTCACCCACTTTAATACGACATATTCCCCCTCAACTCAACTTTTTAACATTCCTTTGTGTCTTTGTACATAGGCAGAACTGAATGATGTTTTGGAGGATGACGAGGAACAAACACCTGCCCCCACTCCTCCTGCCACCACACCAGCTGCTCCTAAAGCAAGTGTTGCATCCCACTCTGCCCCCAGTGGTGCAACAGGGCTGGAGTCTCGCTTACTGGAGCGTATTGAAATGTATAAAACTGCCATTGCTAATGCTAAGGCTGCAGGAGAGACCAGCAAAGTTAGGCGTTATGATCGTGGATTAAAGGTAAAAAAAAAAAAAAAGAAAATGTCATATAGCCTGAGCACAGGATGATTTGTTTGTTTCCATTTAAATCATTTGAATTTCTTATGTTCATGTGTCCTGTCTGTCAACCCTAGACATTACAGTCCATGTTAACGTCTGTCAAGAAAGGAAAACCAGTCAATGAGGAGGAAATGCCACCTCCTGTTGCTCTTGGTGGAAATGCTAATGCCTCTGCAGGGTCTGAACCGATCAAGGAACAACAACCACCACAGCCAGCGCTGATGCCCTCTCCTCCTGCTAATGACAAACCTCTGAGGGAGGCTGCCCCAGCAGTCCCTAACACAAAACCACACCATCTGACCCCACCCCAAAAACCTGTAGCTGCCATCACTCCAGAAACACCTGCTATCTCTCCACTCACACCCAGCCAGCCTGATGCACAGCACTCAGGTAAACACACAGTGATATATCGAGCACCATGTGGACATTCATTTAGTTCCTCTATGCTGTGCTATATGTAGAGCAGCAAATCAAAGTATATGTATCCTTTGTAATTACTGGGCATTAATTCAACCCATAGAAAAAAACCCCTGATGTTTCTGACAGAAGAGTTGTCAGTTTGTTTGTGATTTGCCTTATACAAATTTGTCATTCATGCCTTCACTTCAACCAGATGTGAAACAGGCAGTGTTGTCCAGACAGAGGGAGTATAAGTTGGCTGCCATAACCGCCAAACAGAGCGGAGACATTGACTTAGCCAAACAGCACTACCTCACTGCCAAGGTAACGCAACCAATCATGTACAACATTTTATTCTTTAACAGTATAGTTTAGACTCACTCACTCATAATGTTGACTTTGTATTTATGCAGAAGCTTGATGTGCTGGTGGAGACACTGGACAAAGGCCAACCAGTAGACCTGAGCTCACTACCTCCTCCCCCTGGTCAGTGTCATCTCCTCAGACAAACTCTTGATCATATGTGTGTCCTCTGCTACACACAGTATTTGGCTCAAACATTCACAGAACAGGTTTTTGGCTATAACTGCATAGGTCATCTATTCTCGATTTAGATTTAGATGTTAACACATAAGCTGTTTACACATAAGCTAGCAGTACAGCAGTTTTAGCTGCAGCCAGTATTTTGTAATTGCCTTTTTACTTGCTGCCAGCAAGATCTTGAGTATGTACTATTTTATGTAGCCAACACAGAGGGATGTGGATGTTGTACTGATGATAAAACTCAGGGTTTATGAGTTGATTGCTGCTACATCCTTTCATAGAGACTGAATAGAGGAACAAGGCCAAAAAACACAAGTTCAACCATGATTTCTCCACATTCCTTTCAGCAGCATAACTGAGCCATTTGTACACTTAAAAGTTGTTAAATCCTATAAATATTGGGAATTTGGTTAGATAGCCATAGTTGTAATCAGTGTGTGGGGAAAAAAAACTCACAGAATCAGAAAACAAAAATAGGTTCTTACATTTGAATCAATATTCATAAATATTACTAAAGCTGCCTCAAAATATAATATCTCTGCGTTGACATGAATTACAACAGATTTCAAAACATGAGAGTTTGATCCAACTGAATGAGTTTAGACTGAATTTAGATGTTTCTGTTTTCTGTTGTTCTGTTTTTGTTTCTGAAGCTGTTTGTCAATGTTTGTGACTGCGCTCTCTTATTGTGTGTCTTATTTCTTCTGTATACCTAATTAGACAAAAGTTATAACCTACTTTTATTTCTCCATTAATGTTTGATCTGCAGGAGACGTAGTAGCCGAACACCATGCACCTCCCGCTCCTCAGTCTTCCTCCAAACCTGCTGCCCCAGCTGCCCCTGCTGCTGCTCCTGCTGCCCCTGCACCCAGCCAGGTGTCCACCGCAGGTAAGGCTTCACTGTAGCCCCAATCCTTCATTCTTAGTTAACACGGCGCACATGAAGTACAATTTATTACATTTGAAATGATTTGTGTTTATGTCATGCAAAGACCTGCCAGTTCCCAAGAGTCTGGCAGAGGCCCTGCAGCAGAGAATGGACATTTACAAGTCAGCAGCAGAGGGAGCCAAGAGCAAGGGAGATGATCGTAAGGCTCGCATGCACCAGCGAATTGTCAAGGTACTTGCCATCCAAATATTTTCTAAAGAAATATTGTATAATCCGTGCTTACAGCTGAAAGTAAATCAAATAAGGCCACATGGGCACTGACGTCATGAGCAGCTGATTTTCTTCATTTCATTTGCTGTTCTCTCTCCCCTCTTTCCTGTCACGCTTCACTGTCTTTAACCAAATAAAGGCAAAAATACAGACATCTACGCTACATTACATATACCTCGCTCTGTGCTGCTCTTTGTTGGTGTGTTGGCTTATTTCCCTAAATAACTGCTGTGACTCACTGTGTTGTGACTGGAAATACCCTCTGCTGCTTTGACTGTAACTACTACCATTGCACATTTCACCTACAAGAATAACTTAACAATAACATCTGTGCTCTTCTCTGAGGTTTTTCTTATTAAAAAAGCACGGTGCAAAAAATAAACCCCTGAATGAAGCTGAGCCTCTTGAGGCAGAGAAGATAGTTAAAACAAAAAGAGGGAGACAAGATTATGAAAGAAATGTCCATGTGAGAGTTATGCTTTTGTACTTTCTCTCAGTGCTGTTAACTTGTTCTGCTTATGTTTATGAAGAAGAAAGCCACACTTTATAATAGATGGCCCCACATGTTTGTGTTTGAGTGGATGGCAATTAAAACTGTGGAGGTTGTGCACATTAAAATAGACTGTGTTTTTTACAGTTAGAAAAAACACAGAAACAGAGATTGAAAAGTAACAAAATAATCTCCTTCTCTTTAACAGCAATACCAGGATGCCATCAGAGCTCATAAAGCTGGACGACCTGTCAACTTATCGGATCTACCTGTGCCACCAGGTAACTTTCTGAACGCGGGTGTGTTTTGGGATTATCAGCTATGACGCACCAGAAGGTTAACTCTGGTGTGTGCGTGTGTTTCTTCTCGAGGCTGTCCTCCACTTCAGGGCTCAGATGGGAGTCAGCAGAACTTCATGGGTGTCCTGGAAACAGCGATGAAAATAGCTAATCAGGATGCAGACGCAGAGGATGAAGAAGAGGATGGTTCAACACAGGCTGCCAAGGTAAAATAAATAAATAAACAAACAGACTACCAAAAAAAATCAAATTGTTACTGTGCAGCCAAGGAATCTGATTGCCTTTGGACTAAATTTAGAAGTGCTTCATTGTGTGTCATGCCAGACTCCGTGGAAGTTTATTCAATCACGACAGTACCTGCTGCTTGTTATTGTACAAATTTAGAGAAACTGTAGTTTTTTGTTAAATATATTAAAGACTTATCTGATCAAGAAAAATATTTGAAAATGCTAAATCAAACTGAACAATATCTTAACCTGTGGCAGTTTTTAACTGATTAGTGCCACTCTTTTACATCTGTGTGATGACCCTAACCTCTTATTTTCCCTCCCTGTAGCCCGCGGTGCGTCCACCAGCCCAGAAGGCTAAATCTCCAGCACCACAGGCCCCTGGTGGCTCTTCAGCTCCGAAACTGGGACCTAAAGGTTTGTTCAGTGCACACAACCATGTACATTCATTCCTTCCTACACATACAGAACAGGTTGTCATAGTTTGTCATATGTGTCTGAGAAATCCTCAAGGAAAAATTTCACTTCTTTTTCTGTTTTAATTATCCTTGTAGCCCAACAGCAAGTGGATTTTCTGTTGCTAAGGCGACAGGCATTTATGCGTGCAGCACTTCGCTCCAAACAAATGAAGGTGAGCTGTGAAGTCACCTTTCTCCTTTTCTTTTTTTTTTTTATTCGCTGTAAATAGATTCCTAGCCATCTTTCCTAATAAATTTGTAGAAGTCTTTGCCGCAGATTTTTTTTTTTTGTGGTATTGGGATTTTTTGGGGAAAAAAGGTTGTGTTGCTGTGGTTTGACTGATTCATCTACTACTGTTTTTTTTAAATCTTTTGTTTGTTTGTAGGACATGACAGGAGCAGCGCAGCACCTCAGACATGCCAAGGGACTGGACCCTATGATCACTGCTGCCAAGAATGGCCTACCAGTTGATATCAGCAAGGTTATAAATATATTCTCATGTGTCAACTGAATGCACGAGTTGTGTGATGAAATCAAAACAAGTTTGATTTCATCATGGTTTCACCTTCTATGTATTTGTGTCTGCACTTGTTTGTGTGTGGTTGTGAGTTTATCTGCATATTTTTAATATCATTCCCCTACATACTATATATACTACACACACACACACACACACACACACACACACACACACATATATATATATATATATATATATATATATATATATATATATATTCCATATAGTTGCTACTTTTCCCCTATGCCGTTCTTTCATTTTACCTCAGCTTGACTGTGTCTCACAGTGTAATTTCTAAGAATATTATGCGGGTGCCTCTGCTAGTTTACTTTTTTGTGAGTCAGAGGGACATTACACAAGCTGAGAAGCATATTCATCTTTTCTAGTGGACAGATGGGCAGATAGGAAACAGAGTTTCCTGGAGGTTGTGGACGTTCTCAAAAAAGTGTAAAAAATCATATTGAGCCTTTAATTGAAGTTGCTGAGTAGTGACAGAATGATTCTCTGAGTGTTGTATTGTTCTTGTGTTATGTCTCATAATTCTACAAACATTCATCTCTCTGACACACTTCTTTAATTGTTATTGTCTCATTCCTGTTAGATTCCCAGCGTCCCAGTGAGTGAGGACGAATATTCGCTGTCTCGTTCTCGTTCCTCCCCTGTCTCCCCTCGCTCCAGCGAAGCAGTATCATGGCCTCATGGATCTTTTACGAAAGCAGCACGAGGTCAGAAAATTCACACAGAAGTGCACCTAATGAAGTAACCAACTCATACTGGTGTTGAAATAGTAGTTATGATCATGCCTTTAAGCTTTGCTTATCACTTTTCTAGTATCTACTTAAGTTTCAAATCACAGTTTAACTGTATCTTGCTGTTTTTGGCTATTGTCATGTTTCTTACCCACACTCTCTTTTGTTTTGTATCTTGATCTACAGAAATGTCTTGGCTACTCTCAGCAGTTCACACTCCTTGGTAATGTGGCTGAGGCTCTGAAGTAAGAAACATTTCATTGCATTTATGTTCATTTTATTCCGGAGTAATTTTCTGCAGTCATGATGGAATTGGACACCTACGTGTAATTCAGTTACAATAATTTTTTCCCTTTCTGTGAAAACAGCACATGACAGATGTATGTAACACTTATCATTAATATACCATTTATTTGACATCAAAAACAACAAACAGCAAATTCTCACTTTTTTCTTTTCCTCAGATTATGTTTTAAATCATCTTCCATTTATTTACTTATCGACGTATTCGACTAAGGACTTTAACACAGTTGTTTCTCTCTGTGGCAACACACCAACTGTAATTTTATAGTTACATATTTGTGATTTTATAGTGCATATGTAGAATTTTTTTTTCTTCACTCTCAGATAAAAAACTGAAAAAAATATCATTGCTTAGAAACAGACGGTCAGATGTATATTTCAGAACTGAAGCCATCAGTATGAGATGTATAACATAATCTGTGTCTCTCACCAGGTTTGAGAAGCTGGTTGGTGAGTGTATGAAGAACATAGAGATTCTGAAGAATGCCCACGCTAAAGGCCACCCAGTTCCCAAGTGCCGCACAGAAGAGAGGACCTTCAACTGTGTCAAGTCAGCAACAAACTCATAAAATATGTTTTAATTCATGATTTATAATATATTATAATGTATTCTCCTCGAATGGTATTTGCTCCCAAGGACAAAAAGAGCTGAAGTAAGCAGTTTTTTACCAGGCTAGCAGCATGACTGAGGATGGCAGGTGTCCTTCAGTGCGTCATCCATCGACATCCATCCTGAAATATCTCGACAACTTTTGATGGATTGCCATGAAATTTTGTTCAAACATTCATGAGACCCAGAGGCTGAATTCAATGATGTTTCTTGTTCGACCACCCACAGGTTGTCATTTTTAGCTGTTAGCGAAATATCTTGACGACTGTTGTATGGGGTTGCTATGACATTTGGTTAAAAACCAATATTGGGTCAAAGTCTCAATTTGTCCAATAGCTTTCAGTTCAAAGCACAGTTGCATCTATTTATATCCTCACTGGATGGCTGCAGACCCAATAAACACTATGTTTTACTGGTTGCTACGTGGCTATTACATTAAGTTTTCATAAGAATTTCTAACTTCACAGGCAGATTCATACAATCTTAAAAGTAGCAGAATGGGGTGCTGGGTTTTCACCATCAAAAAAAAAAAAAAAAATCAAAATAGCAAATGTATCTCCTGTATCTCCAGTGTTGCGAAGTCATAACTTTCTAGTTGATGTAACCCCTGTCAAAAATAGTGTTATTTGATTTTACAATGAGTATTAGTAATTTTAGATTTTTTAATAATAATGTTTGTTGGAATCTTCATGTTTTAATCTTCAACACCACAAAGCTTGTTCTTTGTATTTCATTTTCAAAACTTACACCAGTTCTTTGATTTTGAAAACAAATTTATTTTAGACAACAAAAGAATTGCTTTCCCTGACAAGTGTGGTGGATGAGTCAGAGTGAGTCACCGTGACTCACTGTGGCTCAGCTCCAGTATCATGCCAAGCTGACAGCCAAGTGACTCTGCCAGTGACTCATTTATCAGTCGGAGTTGTTCGGTTCTCACTGATGTTGACTGGTCTCTGTTGCTCCTGACGCCAACTCTGAACGGTCATGACACCTGTGCTTGTTCTGTAGAATCCACTCCAGCCTGACACTTAATGACCTGATGCTGTACATAATCAGAGGCATCAACCTGCCAGCTCCCTCAGGTACACAAGTCTTTGAAATCGCAAAGCAGTAAAGTGTCAGACGTATGTGTGCTCACACCTTCTCCTCTGCCTTCAGGTGTCTCACCTAATGATCTGGATGCAAGTGTGAAATTTGAGTTTCCTTTTCCCAGTGTGGTAAGAATATTTCACACTCACTGAAGAAATTGTGTATATTTCACTGTTTTTATATAAGGTTATGTTTTAATTAAAATAATTTATGTGTGTAGGAGGAGGCTCAGAGGGACAAAACCAGCACAGTAAAGAACAACAACAGTCCAGAGTTTAAAGAGCAATTCAAGCTCAACATTAACCGCAACCAACGAGGCTTTCAACGAGTTGTCCAGTCCAAAGGCATCAAGTTTGAAATCGTCCACAAAGGGTAAAAACCATGAATGTTTTGAGGCAACGTGGGCAGAAGCTTCTTTGTTTGTCTGGATGATTTATGTTTTATTATCTGCTGTGTGTTCACAGAGGTTTGTTTAAGACAGACAAAGTTGTGGGCACAGCTCAGCTGAAACTAGAGGCTCTAATGAACACCTGTGAGATCAGAGAGATCATAGAGGTAAATGTTGATAACACAAATGCACCCACCCATGCACACAGGTGATGTGTTTAAAAGTGTGAATGTGTTTTGTAGGTGATGGATGGACGTAAAGCCACAGGAGGCAAGTTGGAGGTGAGGGTGAAGCTCAGAGAGCCTTTATCAGGAGTTGATCTGCAGCCAGTGACAGAGAAGTGGCTGGTGCTCGATCCTGTCTCCTCCCTTTCTCCTCCAGAGAAACAAAAACAGCGAGTGAGTAGAGTTTGACAGTGACTTGACTTACATGTCTGTACCCTGTGGGAAGAAACCACAATTTTTGGGGGGTGGCTATCTGCAATTTTTGGTACAACATCTCAGTTTTTTCTGTTACAACTAAGTGCGGCACCATGGATTCCTCACAGAAGATTGCGTATGTTTTTCCCCATTTTTGTTGAGGTGGAAAAGTGTGATATGTGTGATATAGTGAAAAGTGTATCAAGAAAAAAAAAAAAACACAGTGAAAACAGACAAAAGCAAATCAGGCCACGCATGAAGCATGTGACTCATCTGTCACTCAAGCTTCCACTGTGGAGATGAAAAACAATGGCAAGCGACAACATGAGATGTGCGATCTAAAGAGACTGTAACCTTAATCAAGTTCATACAAACCAAAATGTCATGTTTCCATAATGTTTCCCACATTGTGTTTGACCTATTGTGGTTTAGCTGGTGTTTTTTAAATCATGTTGTTTTGTTGTTTTCTCTTGTTGTTCTTTCTCTAACTGTTTAATGTCACATAACTGAAGAATTAGCACAACCAGTTGGATTACATGGAAGCTTTTGCAACAGCTTTAAACATTTAGGCCATAATAGTTTTTTGTTTTGAGCATAAATGGGCCTGAAGTCAAGATGTGAATAAGATCTGAATAATTTACTGTCATTCTGCAAAAATATCAAAGCCAAAACAATTGGCATAAAATATTTTTGTGTCAGTCCAGTGATGTCTAAGTGTGTGTTTGTGGGTATGTGTTTGTGTGTGTATGTTTTTTTTGTCTGAATTAGGCTCCATCTCCTCGGTCCAAACCCAGACATGATGCGAGCAGGGGGAACAGCCATCCCAACCACTCTCCTCCACAGTACAAACTCCACAGCTTCAGCCTCCTCAGCTATGACAGGGAGCGGCTGGAGAGAAAGGTATGGTTTGTGTGTTTTTATGTTATATTTAAAAGTTAAGTCCCATCTGCAACATCCCATTCTGTAATTCTCATAATGGCCCGAAGACGCAAAGGTCTTATCAGTCACTGCGTCTGTCCGCCCTCAGATTGGAGAGTGCCGCAAAAATCGGCGAGATCCACCGTCCGACCTCATCCATCAACACAAAGAGGTTGTACACAGACTGCAGTGGCAGAAAGCCCAGCTGGAGCGAGCCTCTCCTGCTCTGTTGGAAGGTAACACACACACACACACACACACACACAAACAAAATGTATTTTACTAACATATGTAAGTATATGGTTCAGACTGTGAAGCCTGCAGGTCACATATCCTTTCACTTCATGTGCAGAATATGAACATGTGCTGCGGCGCTTCGTCCAAGGACTTGCTGAGTCTGTCAAGAAATACTCCAGCCAAGGAAACAGGGTGAGTGAGAGGTCAAGGTTGACTGGTACTTAAATGTCACTGTGTGTGTGTGTGTGTGTGTGTGTGTGTGTGTGTGTGTCTGTTCTTGTGTAAAGTTATTACTCTTTATTTTTGTAGGAGGCTGCCAAGGATGCACTGGGGAGGATGAAGATGGTTGAAAACGAGGTAAGGGCTGTTTTGTTCTGCCAATAAAAATAATGTTTTATTCTCTTCGTGTATAATCGATATGTGTTCTTCTCTTCTCTGTGCTTCAGCTGGAATCACTGAAAAGGAAACGTACCGGATAAGAGGACAGAAAGGCAGCAGAGACTCGGCTGGAGAACTGTTATTTTATCTCTTTCTATCTCATTCGCACTCGCATACAAACACAGTGGCTACTTAAAGCTTTTTGAGCATGATTCAATGCTGCTCACGTCTGTTTACAACTGCATGAACCAGCCAGTTAATTTGATTTAAATTATGATCAAATGACAATTGACATTTACAAAACTTTAAAGTAGCCGTGATGAAAATGAGGGCTTAGTTTAAACGTGGATATTGTCTGACCCTTGAGTACTGAGCACTTGTGTGATCATGTCTCCTGAGTAGTCATGGGTCTAATCTTCAACATGTAGCTTGTGTGATCACTACGTGATCTCCAGTTTAACTTTTGTCACTTGTGGTTACTTGCCTGCCACAGAAATTAAGAGCAATGAACCGTAACTACAAAGTGACATGAAATTAAATCAAGAATTAAAGCATATAATAATAAAAGGTAGGCAGGTTTATTTGCACTTAAACAAGAAAGACACTACAGAAAGCTGGTTCTAAAATACAGCTTTACTGACCTGACCTGTAATCTGTTCTTTTTTTTTTAACATTACTAGTGTTTTGTTTTTTTTTTGATAATTATTGGGGAGGAGATCTATAAGAAGACTTAACATTTTACACCAAACACTTAGTGCTTTTGGTGTCCACTAATGACCAAAACAATATGTGCGTGCGTGTTTGCTCTGAAGTGAGTTTAACCAGTGGACTGAGGTGTTTTTTTTATAACCTTTTTTTCCCCCATTTTTTTTTCCTTTTTGTGTGTAATGAGCTTAATCTAATCTGAGCACTCCAGTGTTCCCAGATTACAGTAATCTGCTCCATTTGGAGTGGTGTGATATGGGAATAAAAAAAAAAAAAATAAAAAAAAAACGGGGCTAGAGCCTACATCTCATAATGAGGGATTAGTGTTTGTGTCACCAAGGAGACGAGTACATCAGACATAGTGTCGCCTTTGGGGTTGGGGAGAACGGGTGTTAACAGCTCGCCATGAATGTGCTGGAAGCTTAGCCCTGCTAAAGGACTACTTCTTCTTCATCTACGAGTTCTTTTCAACACTTCCATCACATATACTCAGAGATTATTCAGAGTCTTTTTCGCTCCACTTGGATTTTCTTTAGAGCCCTAATAGAATATTTAGTCCAGTGGCTGTCAATTACTAAATAATTAGCATCTGCTGCGTCAGTGCTGTGCTCTTCCCCTCAGATTTTGGTGCAAGCAGTTTACAAAAACAGATCCTATCCCACTGAGCGCTCCAGTGGCAGCACAGCGGATGCTGAATAGTTTGCCCACAGGAAGACAATCCAATATCTGTCAGTACAGCTGGGTAATTGCTCATTTCTATTTCTGCTCCATAGACATCCCTGTCACAGACATCCTTGTCATGCGTCTTCACTTTACACCTTTTTTTTTGTGACTGTAAAGTGAAGGCGAACTGGTAAAACTTTCACCTCAGGATTAGTACAAACGTGTTACACCGTTGCCGTGTTTTCTCTGCTCTGTTTAGTGATCCACACACATATTTCTCCCTTGTGTGAGACAACATGATAACCTGACAGCAGATTCTGTCGATCCACGTTCACACATCCATGCAGCCAGGACGTAGCAGACTAGTTTAAACAAGCCTTGCTGTATTTTTATGTTTGACTCGTCCGTGTCGATGGTTTCACTTAACCCACTAATAGTTTTTTTTGGTCACGTGACAGAGCAGAGATTCATGTGTTTGCTCTAATCCATCCAACATCTCACTCCATTAGCAAATAATCCTGGTTAAAGTTAACATGATATGGATCTCCAAACACTGTGATTTTCTTCTCAACACTCCCTTCCCTTATATTTTTCTTTTTTAAAAAAAAAATCAGGAGCAGATAGTTTGATTCTTTTACGTTATGGTACTTTTGATCAGGTGATATTTTTCAGATGGACAGGGCAGATGATTATAACCTTTAGGTATTTACAAGATTAGACCTGTTTGTTTGGGTTTGTTCTTTCCTTGTAGTCTTGTACACATAACAGGTTTTTTTTGCTGCCGCACTGAATGCACACAACACAGTTTTATCTTTCCACGTCTTCCAGACTGTCACTTTATTTCCATTCATTTTCATGCCACACGAAAATCAATTAGGAGACTCTTGGAAGTTGCTTGAGTTTGAGCCAAACAAGGTTTATTGAGCTGCGTAAAATCATAGTAGCCAACTTTCAAGGGTCTGTTCGTTGATTTTCCTGCTGCAGAAAAATGAATGAAAACCAGTGGCTGACTGAAATGTATCAGAAAGACACGAACTGCTGCTGCTGCTGAATGATGATTATTTTCCATCGCTGATTAAAATCCCAGTTAGTTCTTTTTTGTAAAAAGCCAGAAAGCAGTTTTAAAACCTAAAACAAATTGCTTGTTTTGTTAAATTATACGTCTAAAACAAAGACACAAGACAATTAAAAGCAGTATCAGTGCAACATGTTAAACAACATCATGAGCTGTTTCCAAACCAGGTTAAAGTGTGTGTTTTCAGCTAAAACACGCAAAACTATTGTTTACGGTTCCTTTTTAATAGAAAGTGGCGAACGAACGCGACCACGTATCTCTGATATAACTCGTGGTCACAGCAGTTTTGTGTTTTAAAAGCACAAAACCAAACTGAAACTGTACAGCACCCGATTCTTTTATCACACAGCAGCTTTAACCATATTTCACCCCAAACACACACAAACAATCCCACCACATCACCCCACTCTTTGAACAACCTTGTGGCCTCTGAGGCTGTACGGTTGTCATGGTGACGAGCTCATCAGCATTCAGCGTGGTAGTTGAATGGTTCAGGACGCAGGCAGAGGGACATATTGTTAAAGTTTGTCCTGCTGGTGACTCACAATCCTTTCACACACACACACACTCCTCTGTTTTTGTTGGGTTTTTTTTTAAAGTTTGTGTGGCTTTTTTTCCATACTCTCCATATGATTCAACTATACTTCATGTAAGAAAGGGAAAGTTTGGTGAAAGATTCTTTATTATTCGTGTTTATATTTCTGTCTCAAATGCAGGAAATGTGTTCATCTGGGCTTGGGATGATGTTTTTTTTTTTAATGAATAAATCTGTTAAGTCATTTAAGGGCAATCAATATAAATGTAATATTTATATACAGTAAATATACAGCATAATATGCTCTGTCTCTATTTTTAAGTGTAAGTCATGATGATTTGTGCAGCTCAAAATGGGAATGTATGAACGCCTGATTGTTTAGGCTTCAGTATCTTATATACAAGGTCTGTGCTAACATGAATTAAATGGTAAAACAGCAGTTTGTGTCTTCATTGAAATAAATAACCGACCAGATTATTTTTACTCATAAAGATCCTTCAGCACTTGATATTTCATTCATTTAACTAGTTTTATGAACTCAAAAGCCTCACCTTGTAAAACATGATTATATATAATCAGAATCAGAAATACTTTATTGATCCCAGGGGGAAGTGGTTAATTACAATTGATCCAGCCAATTGTAAAAATGTAGAAACATTTTCATAGAGGTATAGAAAAAAATAACCTTGTTTGTTTGATAGAGTATGTGTCATACAGTGGAGGGTAATGGTTTCCCATATTAATATCAGATTCTCAACATAATAAACATAAATATATGGTTACACAGACTCTCATGATCATTGTGATTTTGTAGTTTTAAACACGTGACACTTAAATACATTGGTCTTTAATAGGTGATAATAACAAAAGGACATTAGTTGGTTTTGTGATTAATTAATATGACTTTGTGCACGTGCAGTATCAGAGGTAGTGAGAGCAGCATCATCTAAAGACAAAGGTTAAAACAATAAAAACCTGAGGCATGAACAGAGATGTGTTTATAGCTGGTGCTTCTGTTGTTGGGCTTTGGTGTTATGCTAATATCGCATCTGAATGTGAAATTTCCCCTGACAAAAGAGGGAAAGGCTGGGAGAGACAGAGAGGGGGATGGTGCACACTGACTGAACAGACACCGAGGAACAGAGGAGTCTTGATAAAATTGGACAACCCGCGAGACTCCGGTGGGCGTGGAGACCGAAGCGCGAGCTTCCTGCTCGGATGAACACGTGGTTCCGTGTCTGCTTCCCTTGCTCGTCTGTCAGCGTGTGAAGGTTTCCAGCCCTTCTCTCTCCGTTCCTCTTCCTCTTCTCTATCCTCCCGTGCATCACAGCAGCCCCTCTCCTCTTCTTTGTCCACCCTCCTCCTCTCCCTCCCTCTGCTCCACTTTCCTTCGTTCTCCTCGCGACGATTCCCGGGATCCGCAGACAGCCAGGCCGCGGTCACTTCAACGTGTATCCGCTCAGAGACACAGAGAGATAGAGGGGGGAGTGTGTATGTGCATGTGTGTGTGAAAGAGTGTGTGTGTATGAGAGAGAGAGTGTGTGTGTGAGTGAGTAAGTGCAACCGGTCCATCCGTGTTATTCCCCACCACCACCAGCAACACTATCACTATCATCACTATCCCGCTTCGTTTTTTTTTTTTCGGTCATGACGCTGGAAGCGATCCGGTACCGGGCCGGTTCCCTGCAGATTCTGAACCAGCTGCTGCTGCCACATCAGACCGCGTACGATGAGATCCGCTCGGTGCAGGACGCGTACGAGGCCATCAAGTCCATGAAGGTACGGAGCTCCTCGTCCCCTTTCTTCACCCTCCTCCACCTCGTCGTCTTCTTCATCCTGCGCCTCATGCCTGCTGCATGTGCATGTCTTTCCATCATGCATGTGTGTGTTTTTTAATCGGATCTTTTGTGTTGTGTGTGTGTGTTCGCCTCCATCGGCCTGTGTTTTTTAGTTTTGATTGCACCTGCAGCAGCTAACTACACCTCCCTCTTCCTCCAAAAAAAAAATCTTTTATTTATAGTTTTCACATTATCATGTACAAGAGCGACAAACTGCACACAGCCACCCACCCATGAACACCCCCCCTCCTCCTCTTTCTTTGGGAGAGATTATTGATGAATTATTAATGACCTTTGCCAGGGTTTTTTTTTTTTTTGTTCTCGTTTTGGTCTTGTGCTGCACTCAGTGACACCTCCACTTCATTTATCTGAAGCTCTGACAAATGAGCTTCTCAGATACTTAGATACTGCTCAAGTTCTGTAACATCAATTTCAGATGTTCATTTATTAGAGCTGAACACACACACACACACACACACACACACACACACACAGCAGTTACATCCCTGATTGTGTGTGTGTGAGGGAATGTGCCATAAGCAGGGAGGTGATGTCATGATAATAATGGAGTCTAATGGTTGAAAGAAAAATGACTCCAACACACTGATTATTTCAGTCAAAACTGTTCTGACAACTGCTGACACCGTGGTCATTCACAACTACCACATTATTATTGTCTGTGCTAAATATAAGTACATTCCCTCGTCTATAGTACGTCTATTCACACCAAGTACACTCAGGAGTACTTATCCTTAAGTTGAGAGGTATGTTTCCCAAGAAAATGTAGGCATGTATTTTATGAATGCACTTTGTTCCTTAAACGCTTTGATTGTGAGACACATTTAAGTGGTTTTTCATGTTCTATTGGCAAATGCACTTAAAGCAACACTTTTTTGAGAAACTACATTTTGTCACACTTTCAAAAAAATGTTTCAAGGACACTATCTAAATAGCAGTCTTGAGTAAAATCACTGTGATGTGGTAAATTATTGTATCTTTCCAAACATTCCTACAACATAATACAAATGACTAAACTTGTCGTTCTGTCTTTACATTATGTTCATTTTTATACCTTAATTTTTCTGATTAACTAGTAAACCAAGGTAAAAACAAACAAAAAGAAAAAAAACTGTCTGTATAATTTGCGGGTGTTATATAACTTGAGGATTATTACTACCGAATGTTGAGTATTTTAAGTTCTTTGAAGTACTACATGAGGAGGGAATTTACTTGTTAGTTCACATGCAGTGTATTTTTGTGGCTCACACAATGTTTTCATTTGCTGGTACTAATATGGGCACCCACTAAAAGTTTGTAAAGGAAATAGATTAATTATCCTCATGAAAACTGGAAGTTTGGATATAAAATACGATGAGCGTGATGTGATCGTAACAGACTTGTCCTCTCTCCTCCCTCAGGTACGCGGTGCCCCGGCCATCGCCATCGTCGGCTGCCTCAGCTTGGCCGTGGAGCTGCGGGCCGGTGCCGGTGGTGATGACCCCGTGACCTTCATCAGGGAGTCTCTGTGTCACCTGACCTCGGCCCGGCCCACCGCCGTCAACATGGGCCGCGCTGCTCGTGAGCTGATGGAGTTCGCTGAGAACGAGAGCATGGAGAAGAACTCAGAGCAGCTGAGAGGAAGGTGAGCCGGGTGGATTAGCAACGAGCGTGACTGCATGGTTGCTTCTAGAGGCCGCGTTTTCACTATTTTCTGTTAATTTGTTGTAACTTGATTAACTGATTTCATTTGAGGTCCATGTATTGTTTACTGTCCTAGAATTTTCTTTTTTCTTTGAACAACTTTGCAGAGTCTCTGTTCATCCCGAACAAAAGGCTTTGACATTTTCATTAATGTCTGACTCATTTACTTTCTTTGTCAGTAACTTATTGAACTGTACTGTGAGAAGTTTTTAATCAAAGGACACACCTTCCCACCTTCTTGCTAATGTTTTAACTCTGTTCCAAGCAAGTACACAAAGATGTAAACAGCTTTTCAAAAGTTTTATGATGGAGAGAGTGACTTTGCCTTGGAAAAAAAAACATTTGTTAGACCTCAGGAATTCACTGCATGTCAACAGAGACTTTTGTTTGTTTCCAAGAATAAGCCGCAGGGCACCTTTAAAGCCAACAGACACTCCATCTGCAAGCAATCACCATATCATTGACTTGCTGTTTAATGACTTGTATCAGTAAGAACTGGTGCTGTGAATTGAAATAATCCAAACTTGTGATGTTTTTTTGTTTTTTTTTACTATGCCCATCTGATGCATTTAGCTTCCGTGTCTCTCAAATAAGTTGCGAGTTGACAGATTTTCCAAAGAAGTGAAAATTGGGACGACGGTACCTAATAAACATGTTACAGATTAACAAAGTAACACTCGGAGTAGTGTTATTTTTTTACAGCATTCACCGGCAATGGTAATTTAAATAGTTGCTGCTATAAAAAGTTGGATCGCTCGTGTTTCACAGGCAGTACATGTTGCCAGGTGATGAATCTGTGGAGCTAAATAATCACAGTGCCAGGGAGACAAGAGGTTAAGAGGTCTGACAGAGTTAATGTTTTCACTCTGAAACTGTAGGCAGAGTGTTTATGTTGAGTTTTGCTTCTTGTAACTTTGTGTGAGTTGAACTTGGAGACTATTCTCCAACTGTTGGATGATTCAGAAAACAATGACTTGCAGGAGGTAAAAGTCTAATATGAACCTTGTGGAGGAGCAAGGATGAAGTTGGGACAGAGAGAAGCGTGAAGCCATATTGTGACTGTAGATTTGATGCACATTACGTCCACAGTGGAAGATGAAGTCACTTCTCATTTTCTACCCCTCCTACAGTGTAATTGCCTGGATTGAAGACATGCTGGAGCGTGACGTCAATGACAACAGGAAGATCGGTAACTACGGCGCTCAGCACATCCTGTCCGGTGTCCCGAGGGACTCCGTGACCATCCTCACACACTGCAACACGGGCTCTCTGGCCACGGCTGGATACGGGACTGCGCTGGGTATGAACGGAGGCTGTGGGTGTGAATGAGGAAAAACGAGGGTGGTTGTTAAAATATTTATGGCACTTTAACTGTAATAATGCGTCTGTTTCTGTGTAGGTGTGGTGCGAAGCCTCCATGGGTTGGGGAGGCTGAAGCGTGTCTACTGCACCGAGACGAGACCATACAACCAGGGATCTAGACTGACGGCTTATGAGGCGGTCGCAGAGGGAATCCCTGCGACGCTCATTACAGACAGCATGGCGGCGCTCACCATGAGAGAAATGGACATCACAGGTTTGTGTTTTTATCAGTTTCCATCCTCGTGCTTTCTCTCTTCGATTGTTTTCATTCAAACTTTCCTCACATCTTGTTCTCTCTCTCAGCTGTGGTGGTCGGTGCTGACAGGGTCGTCGCTAACGGCGACACAGCCAACAAGGTGGGCACGTACCAGCTGGCTATCGCTGCAAAGCATCATGGGATTCCCTTCTATGTGGCGGCACCAGCACGTCATGCGACTTGAGCCTGGAAAGTGGCAGGGACATCATCATTGAAGTGCGCCCCCCTGAGGAGCTCACTAGTATAAACGGGGTCCCCATCGCTGCCCCAGGTAAGAAGTGTGGTGTTTTATTTTGTTTTTGTTTTTAAGGATCCTGAGCCTTAAGCACTGATCCCTCACAGACTTTGACATCACATGCGGCAGAGGTGAAAGAGGTTAAAAAGGCTTCAGTGGCTGTGTGAGGAAATGATGATACTTTATCATTCAAATTTACCAGTACAGAGACATTTCTGTGGTCAGCTGAAGTGTGAGGCTCCGGTTTCAGGTGCATGCTGTATTGAGTTTGTATACTTGTTTTCGAGAGGTGTTTTGTGTTTTTATTAGATGGTAACAGTTGAAAAATGAAAGGAAATGAGGAGAAAGATGTAGAACAGTTATGCAGCAAAGGTCCCAGGGCAGATTCAAAGCACTGATGCTGCAGTTCAAAGCGTGAACACTTGGTTGTGTGTTTTTTAAGGTGAGTTCGTCAACGCTGTTTTGAACCATTTGATTCATAATTACGTTGCCAGAGCAGACAGAGGTGTTGGTTGACATCACAGTAATTAAAACATGCTCATTTAATGAGCACACTGGCCCCTGGAGAGGAGGGGAGGCCGATGTCTTCCTGTGTTTTACATTTCCTTATGTCTCTTTTGGGAACTCTTCTCTGATCTTTCCTGACAACGGCTTTTAAAGCACAATTTAGATTTTTTACAATTTTTGTTGTAATTAATGTTTTGGATTTTATTTTTTATATGAAAGTTGTTCCCTGTCCAGGTTTTCATTAACTAAATCTAAACTTTTGTCTTGACTCAGACTTTTTGTCTGGCACACAACATTATTGAATCTTTTGTAAAAAAAAAAAAAGAAATCTTGATATACTAATATTATTAACCCTGAAAGGCTTTATAAAGTGTCAGTGAGTGAGTCACTCATGTCAGAATGAATCTTACTAAGACCTGACCAGTTAATGACTTACGTTCATTCAACTTGTCATCTCATTCTTAGAGACTTGTTTTTTTTTAATGTATATTTACTTTTATACTTATTTTTATAACAATAATAAAACTAAAATATATACAATATTATCCCTCCAGTACATGTTTTAGTCACAAGTACTTGAACCATATTTGAGAGACTTTTATCAAAAACCCATGTTTATATTACATTAAGAACAATTAATTGGTCTGAATCTTTAGTCCCCAAAAATATAATATCTGCACAATATGAGCACTGATTCTTACTGTAATAAACCTATGAGGTCATCACTTGACTGATGCATTGTTTATTTTTGTCTTTTTTGGTCCAAAGCAGTGATGGTCACAGTCAGGGTGAACAGTTTGTGGAATAATTTTTTAGAAATATAATAATTAGATTTTTTTAACACCTGGATAACACTTTAATACCGTAATTCATGGAAACATACTTCAGAAGGGATGGCTACATATCGGTAACGCACACTGGAAATTTCATCAGTGTTATTCTTTTCGTTCTCACTTGTATCTTCACTGTTTGCTGCAGGTATCGAGGTGTGGAACCCGGCGTTTGACGTGACCCCTCACCAGCTCATCACAGGAGGCATCATCACAGAGCTGGGAGTCTTCCTCCCCTCTGAGCTCCAGGCGGCGCTTACCGGTCGCCTCACTGCCCTCTAGAGTAGCTCAACCGCCCCCCCAGCCCCCTGGTGGTCCGTGTGCACCACTGCACCTTAACGCCAGACACTCAAAGACACTGTCGTCTCACCACAGAACACACATACACACAAACACACACACACAGTCATAACACTTGTTTAATGTCATTTTGATAAACGCACAGTCACTGTTACATGCCAGTGGTGCACACAGAAGAAAAAAAAAAAAAAGTTCTTCAGTCTCTCACTCACGAACACAAATGTAAACAAACTCACTGCAGGGAGTCGAGCAGACACGTGCGGTCTCCCCGTTCCTTTATGTCTCCCTTTTTTTTTTTTTTTTAGTGGTTTCTTCATTTCACTTTCTCACTAGTCTTCCATCCTGTCTTTCATTCTCTCTCGCCGTCTCTTCGTCCTTCTAAATGGCCTCTATTACAACAAATAGTGCTTAGCTGGACTCTGTTTCTTCAATTCTATTTGGCAATCTCTTTTTAATGATTCACCGCTGAGGTAATTTTTCAGGGCTACAAACAAAACAAATTAACGCATGACTGATTTCCTCAAAGTAGAGATTTTAATTAACCATCGTTTCCAAAAAAAAAAAAAAAAAATGCTGCTACCCACTTGTAAATAAACATAATCTTTCTGGTAGAATGTATATATAGAAAAAAAAATAACCCCTGCTAGTAAAAAGGTACTGCTATTTTAATCAAATATGTAGTTATTTAAAATGAAATTTGACATCAAAAAATGTTATATTAACATTTCATTTCTTTAGTTCTTTTGTAGAGGAATAATCCCAAATTTCTAGCTCATAGATTTTCACAACCAGTGAACAACTTCGTAGTGATATAAAAAAAATCTGATTTCTCTCTCATCGCTCTTTTTGTGCAGCAAAAAGTTTTTAATAGTAGAATTTCTCGGATCAGCCCTCATAAGTCAGCTGAAGCCTATGACAACACATGGCTGTGTTTATACCTCACTCCTTGTTTCTATCTCGATATTTCTAGTCGTACCATATCATAACACTTGTATTATCATAATATACTTATATATATATATAGAGAGAGAAATATATATAAACCCATACTTATTTCAGCACCATATTAACTATACTGCAGAGGATGCTTTGTAAGAATGAACAATCTATAAAAAAAGAAAAGAGAAAAAGAAATTGGTGTCATTTTTTTTTTTTTTTTTTTTGCCATAACAGTTGGAGAAGTCTCTGATTTGTTTTTCTGTAATAGAGGCAACGCTATTAAAGGAATAGTTCACCATGTTCTTATAGGTCAGGCTTATCTAAAATTACATTTAAATGTTTTACAGCTTAGATGAAGGACAAAAAAAAAGTGAAAACAAATCAAATAATAATCTCAGTATCTTTTGTATTCCACCAAAGAGTCTGCTCAACTAGAAATCCTTTGAAATTAATACAAGAAAATATAAATATTGTACTTTAAAGCTGCGCTCTGGTGGTTTCATGGTGTCGCTCAGAAAGATGAATCCACAGAGAATTTCCCCCCCGACTCAACTTTTTGGACTATTTTAGCTTCTTTCAGCTTGTTTTGGGTGAACTATACCTATATATGTCACCAAAGCATATATACCTATATATGATTGGTTTGGTGATTTTTATTTTTATTTTTTTTTTCCTCCTACACCACATGTATTTCCCATGTGACTCGTGATACACAAACAATCAGAATGTAATATTCAACTGGCTTCAGTCAGGGGCTGTGATCAGGACACACTTCACACACTCAGTCACTTCTTGCCTTTGTGCTCAGTTCAGAATGTGATTTGATTATTTTGATTTGTTCCTTTTCATAACTGAAACCGTTTTAATCCAGACTGACTGACTTTCAGCACAGTTTACAGTTTAACCCCCTCCCTCCTGTCTGTGTGGGTTTCCCCTCTTATAGTCTTGTAACTTGAGGCTTTACATTAATTGGCGACTCTAAATTTGTACCACTTTGTGTCAAATATTCACTAGTTATAAAAAAAAAAAAAAAAGTGAATATTTGTGACCTTTCTCAGTCTTATCTTAGTGTAAATACTTCATGTCTGGGGGAAAAAAACAAGCTAATTTGAAGATGTCACTTTAACCTCTGGGAAATTTTCCATATGTATTCACATTATAAGCTGATTAATCAAAATTATTTGATAAATGAATAAAGAAAGTCATAATTAATTGCAGCACTGCTTTCATCCACATTGATACTGTAGTTGAAAAATAATGTAGCATCTGACTATATCCCTGACACTGATATTGTATTTGCCTATAAGGAGTAGACTGTTACAGATTTTAAAACACTTTGTCTGTGAAGCGTGTTCCAAGTTATATTACCCGACCAACGATCCTACGATGCGTTTGCTTTTCTAACGAGCTTCATAGAAACATCCCTGATATTTCGATCTGTACGGGACAAATCTACTCGCTGCACCGAATGTCACGGGGCCCTCGCTGCTCACTGCCTTACAGGTGCAGCACCAGACATCGTAACAGGAGAGACAGCTGACCCTTGGCCCTTCCTCCGCCCCCGATTAATAACATGTAGCCACACTGCCATCTCATCAAGCTCCAAGAGATTTATTGCAACTAGTATAACGTGTAAATGCACCATATTCAGATTTCTTATCACTGTCCATGTGATGTCATCCATTAGTGATGATCAGACCAGAAACCAAATTGTTCATCTTCAGCCTCAACTAAGTGCTCATTTTCCTGGTTTAAGCTTTGTACCTTCATTACCCATAATGCATCTTTAACTGCCAACAGTTCCTTCCAGGTATGTTACGCTCATATCTGTAAAAGTAGCCTGAATGATTAGAAACTGTAAAGTCTTGTATTTCTCAGTGAGCTTGATGAGACACGTTAGAGATTTGGCCACAGAACCAGCCAGTCGACCGTCACAACATCTCTTCACTGACCTCACACACTTACACTGCCTCATTCACTTCACTCATTTCAACATGTTGCAAACACACAAACGGTCCAAAACGTAAGGTCAAGAAAAAAAAACACCACAAAAATCTTTAATGTTAGTAATAATACTTGAGTATCCATAGTGTCCATATTGTCCATGTCTTTAAAATGCTGTAAAATAAGCTCGCTCCTTCCTCCCTCTTTCATCTTCCTCCTCATCCTCATCTTTGTTTCTCCTCCTTCCGTTCATCGAACTTCAACTCAAAAAGATGCTGGCAGGTTACACACAAGTTTAAAACCTCACTTGTGTGTTTGAATTTTCTGTCTTTGTTTTGTACAGTTTATGACATCACACTTTTGAGCGCAGTGTTAGACGATGTTCCAGACATATGTAGCAACTTTGTGGCCGTCATACAAACTGCATATTATTTCTTTTTAACTCTTTAAAAAAAAAAAAAAGAAAAAAGAAAAAAAAAAGTAAGATGATGATTTTTTTTGTTTGTCTATACATCATGATTATACCTGTTTGACTGTGGTTTGTTGTTTAATTTCATAACATTGTGATTCCTAGTGACTAGGCCATTAGTACACCACACTGGGGAGGCCTCCTCAACCATACACACTACCTCTCCGTCTGCCTACACAGACTCAAAACACTCAAATGCATGAACACAAGCACTGGACGTGCCAGGCTGCAGCAGAGCAGATAGACGGATTACAGAAATAAACAAAACAAAACAAAAAAATCTGGTCCAAAATTCTCCTCATCTCACTAATGTTTGTATTTTAAACCCAAAGTGACAAATAAAACGTGGCGGTGCTTTTAGTTTGCCAAAGTAGCCCATATTTGGGCGAGCGTTATTCTGTTGGGTTGCACCTTTTGTTGTGTCTGCATTATGTTATGATTTTACACTGTGCTTTTTGAAGCCGCATCAATATAATGCTGTGTTAGGAACGATGTCCCACCAACATCCCCCTTTGAGAAGCCCAACGATAATTGGTGCCAAAATTCAGCGCCGTTTGCCACATTTATACATGAGTTAATCAAAGCAGGTGCTTGTGTATTATCAAATGAATAGTATGGCCTGCAGTTACAGTGGAAGGAGTGTTGTTCAGATGGCCTCTTTAAGTGCAAGTTCGTTATTGTTGTTATTGATAATCACTTGATTTTGGGTTTGATTTTGTAACTATTTGTGGAAATAGTTCAAAACTGGATTTTTTTTATATATATGTATATGAATATAATGCTGTAAAGTGCAGTCATGAATTAAGAGATTTCTCTTTCACATCAATACAGTAAAAGAAAAAATAAAACCACAGTGAAAAGTTTTTGTTTGTTTGTTTTTTTAGTTTTTATCTGGTTATAAATAGAGAATTATATGATGGCGTTGCCTTTAAAAACAAACACCACTAGGTGTCAGTAAAGCAACAACCCGAGACGGAAACTACTTTTTATTGGAACGACGAAGAAGAAGCGCTTAGTTCACTTCCGGTTAGCAAACATGGCTCAAGGTAAACAGAAGTTTAAAGCTCAGCGGCCAGGAGCCTCTAAGAAACAGCATCAAAACAAACAAAAAGGACCGAAGAAAGGAGGTATGATTATAATACAGCATCAGCTTATCTCTGCTTTGTTAAAAAAAATGCGTGGAAACGTTTTAATTTTCTGTAATAATTAATCAAACAGCGTCGACACGTGACCTGCAAGGAGACAACTAAACACGTTGTTGACGACGGGGCATGACTTTCATTTGATAACATGTTATTATCCACACTTCAACATATCTACACAGTTGTAAAAAAAAGGAAATTAGCATCGGGGTAGTTTGTTAGATCTACCACTGTTGTGATTGTTGTTTGTTGTTGGTTGTCTTGTTTCTTTGGGTCTTAGCATCAACTTCCATCAACATGGTGATGGGTCACACCAAGACTTTTTCTTGGTGCTAGTTTTCCTTTTGTTTGTGTGACTCAAGTCAGTATCTGTTAGAATCACCCAGAAATATTACACCAGGCTGAAAAGGAAATTGTCATCCTAGAGCCACTATGATGTGTTGATCCAGTCACCTGTAACATCAGGTGACTGGAGTTTTCTTTAACGAGACCACGTCAGTCTCAACTTTGAGCTGTTCGACCAAAGCCTGTGTGATAATTTCAAGGACAAGAACAACCATGATCTTCACATCACTGAGCTGAGGCTGATTAAACATCATCCGCCTGGTACAGGGCACCTGAGATGCTACTCATCCCACTTGATGTGGTCTCTGGGCCTGGTAACCGCTGAGGTCTGTAGCCTGGGTGTGGATTAGGATTTACTCAGGTTAATTATAGATACAGTTTTCCAATTTGACACTGAAAAATTCCTGCTGCATGCACTCCACTCTGAATCAGTGTGAATAAGGGCTACAGTATTATTAAGTCATGAAATAGGTTTCAAATAATACTCTGCTCAACACTGATCAATTTAGAGATTTAATTTCTTCAAACTCAAATTCAGGGATTTGCAGAAAATAAATATAAAGTTGTGAGACTTCTTGGTTAAAAGATCTTTAATTAGTAAGGGATAACATTTTTTGAATTTATATAGTCACTTAGCAGTTTATTGGGTATACAGCAACTAAGGCATCTGACATTACAGACAGTAGATAAAAAGGTTTTACAATGATGACAATGATCAACCATGCAGGTGGTAGTGTGGGACACAGAAATGATACCAAACTACTGTTATTTTTCTGTTGATACAGTTCATAGCGTTTGAAATTTTGGCAATACCTTTCTTTTCTTTTGCTCAGGGAGGGTCATTGCACCTAAGAAGGCTAAAGTGGTTGAGCAGCAGAAACTGAAGAAGGTGAGAAACAAAAAGTGACAGTGTTATAGTTTGTCTCTGCCCAGCTCTGTCACTCTACATTTTAAAATGAATATAAATATATCAATGAGGTGTCAGATTATTGAATTTTAACTGTGATGTTGTTGGTTCCCTGAAGGGTTTGGAAGTTGCCATCAGGAACAAGATTGAGCAGGAGGTGACCCAGAAGGCCAGCTCCTCCCTCCACAAGCCGCTGAGTGTGGTTAAAGGGTCAGAAAGTAAAGACAACGCAGGAGCAGCTCGTCCAGGAACCAGCTCCAAATAGGAGCAGCTACACCACCTCACACCTACAGATTTCACTAAATAGAAAATATACAAATCTAGTGAGAGTTAGAGCTCATTGAGGATAATATGGACCTCACATAATGGTTAATGTATTTGAAACGTCTCAGGGAGCCACAGTCACCTTTATTTATAAAAACAAAATGAAGGGAATCCTGACTTTTGTAGGTGTTGTCGGGTCCCTGTTTATACGTTCACATTTAATGTAAACTCCTGCCATAACTGGTCATTTCTGTAAATAGTTAATGGTATTGAAACGGTGTTTAAACAGGATGAGGATATGATCTGGAAATACAGCGTGGTCAAGTAAATCCATCTAAACCATGTAGTGACCAGCAGTGATGGTCTGATTCCAGTTTTAATTGGTCAAAAACAAAGAGATAAAGTAAACAAGATAAAATCTGAAACTTTTGCTTCCTATCAATCTCCATACACTTTACAACAGCTATTTAAAAGTATAGTTTTTGTGAATTCTGAGTTTTTGAATTAAAGGTTATTTTGAGAAGTCTTCTGTATATTTCCCCCTCCATGTATGTAGTTGTAGTGTTTTGTTTGCAAGTGTGTTGAGCTCTCTTCACATGTTTATGTTGGTTTAATATCGCAGCCATGATGAGCTTGACAAGCTTTTATGAGAAATAATACAGTTTACACACAGTGGGTGTATTAAAACAACAACAATTCTCGTTCAGTAACACAATTGTTTTTTTAGGTCTTTATTTGATTTTCTTGTGAGTGTCAGGTTTAGCTTATGTAGTGTGGTCTATTTGCATCTACTAAGCTTCATGATTATGAGGTTTCTGTCAGACTTCTTAACTATGCTTACAACACAGTGTCACAACAGTAACAGCATGTTTCCTGTTTACAGAGCACAAGACAGCACCACAACATGAACCATAAAACAATCACCAAACAATCTAGTCGATAAAATAAACGGACTACGATCAACATGTCCAGCACTTTAGATCCATCAGCACCTCTATCTAAAGAAGGTTTCTGGTTATATACTGTAGTTTAAAAAGCCTTAATGGCCTCAATACAGTGCTGGGAGCGCAGAAAGCGAGGGAAGGAGTCTTTGGCCATCAGACTGTAGATCCTCTGTTGCGCTTTCTTGAATGTATCAGCACACGGAGAGTCCATCACGCTCAACAGAGCCTCACGGGTCTCAGCATCCAGGTTTACCTAAAGTGGTGAAAAAAAAAAAAAACAGCAAAAAATGAGCTATTGAATCTTAATGTGTTTATATCACATTCCCTTCTGCACTAACCTCCTGTGGAGCATCAGCGTTGATAAACTGGCTGTAGATGCCGCTGGCCTTTGTCTTCTGCAGGTTTGAAGGCAAATTCCTGTAGTCTTCACAGGCCAACCAGAACTCCAGGTTCTCCTCACTGAACTCTGAACGCAGGAACCCACGAAATGCCTGCAGGCCACCTGAAAGAGACAAGCACAAACAACTCAGGCCACATATTTGACCAAAAGATCAACTTCACACCAGAGTGCTTGGTATTTGTGTGAATGCAACAGCTCCAGGACACAGCCAATATTAGCCCTACAATGAACTCTTCCATAAGCTTCTGTTATGTAAAATGTACTTCGAATGTAAGGTCCAATCTAAATAATAATTAATGTTTTCATAATTAATATTACAAAGCCACTTGAATGCCTTGTTAGTAACGTTTCCAGCTTGGTGGAATTGTAGTCATATTTCAAAGCTGTAGTTAAATGTAAACCTCTCATGAGAATATTGATTTATTTCTTCAACAATAAAAGAAGACTGATCAATGTGCACTGAAGTGACATTCAATATGAGATAATAGTTAATGCTAAAATGTTCAAGTCAAAAAAACTGACTAATATCTAAGTAGCCACAAGTGTTCGACTTTTTATTTATAACAATGTGCATTTTTTTTCTTCTACAGTGTCACTAATGACAAAAGTTTAGAGTAGCCAGTATTTACATTAAGGTTTTATTAAATAGTTACACCCTGTGAAAGATGAGGTACAAACTTAACACAAACTTTCTACATATTTTTTTCATACTCGCATATGGAAGAAATTATCCAGTATTTTAAGTTGATCTATCAGAATAAAACACAGGTTTTTACAAATAACATTAAAATATATTTGTTACATTCTAGAGTCACAGTCATAGTAAATCATAACATTGTGATGTCAAAAGCCCCGATGGTTGAGCTTTGTTCAGGTAATGAACTTTAGGAGTAATCAAGAATATATGAATAAATAAATTGTTTAGTAAGTTTGAAAAACTGTGTCTTACTTTTGTTGTTTAGTAGTGTTTCCAAATCTTGAGGAGTTTTTCCATCTTGAGCTCTGAAAAGAAAAAAAGAAAAGAAAAAGTTCAGTGTCACTCTGAGGCTTTACTATTTTTTTTTTTTTTAAATATGAGTTTCAGTAGGTTTACTTGTGTTTGTGATGTGTCTCGGCCAGATGGTTTAACTTCACTCGCATCACCTTTGCCCTGAAATACAAAAGGCAGAAACAAAAGAATAAATAACACCAGGCTTCACAGTATAAACTTAACAATTAAGAAATAACCAGATACTTACTTCTCCAGGCATGAGGAGGGCAGGTAGGAGAGTCCCTTACACATTGTCTTTAGTCGAGAAAACCAGCAAAATCAAAATGAACAGACTGAGCTGTCGGTCAGGAGCTCCTGATCTACACTGTGCTGATCTTTTATAGCCTGTGTGGATCCTATCTGCTCGTGTTAAGCAGGTGCACAGATGTGAGCTGAATGGAGATGACAACAGCTGATGAAAGACATGGTGTACACGCTCACTTGCATGTAAGGCTGTCGACAGGCGAACGCAAAACACGTCAGCGCTGAGAATGGGAAAATTAAAGCTAAGCCATCTGTACTTTGTGTGTGGTCAGGGATCATTAAGAGGCCTAAATCTCTCGGCACACTGGTCTTTGAGGTGTTTATCGCTGGGGAATAAGGTGACGCGAGAGCAGCAGGTGATCTGCCAACATCACTCATCTGAGGAGAGTCACACAACGACAGTGTGATTAAAACTGATGGACAAATAAGACAAAAATAAATACGTACAGTACATCTGCAAAAACTATTATAAGCTATTTTGTTTGTATCACTGCAAGTGAGATTCTTTTCAGCTGTTTGTGTCTGAATTGTAGTGTGTTATTTTATAACATGTTGTTGAGGATGATTGCATAAATGCCTAAAACTCCTCCATGACAGTATTGATGGTTTTTATTCTTTGTTGCATATACAGTACAAACACGTGGAAGAAATCCTGCCTCACAGTGGTGTTGTTGTCAGTAAAAGGAAGAAATACTTCAACCTACTTTCTACACAGAAATGTGTTTTACTTCGCATGTGTGTGTGACCTCGCTGATTGATGAACTGTATGTGCAGTGTGACAGTAGAAAGCTGTGTTCATGTACTGAAGGAGGAAAGTTTGCCTGTGCTCAACTTTAGATCTGAGCTTCAGATGTGAAGATGTGAGAAGATTCACCTGAAGCCACATTTTCATATTTGATTCTGGATTTTTCAAGAATAGTAAAGGAATAGATCTGCTTTCAAAAAATGTATCATTATTATTAGTTTATTGAACTCATCATATCACAATGTTGTATTATCTTAATATTTAATTGATTAACTAGCTAATGTTGTACTTATATAAGTATATATGTTATGTATTACATACTTTTATATATTATTATAGTCAAATTAGGTATATAACCATATATATATATATATATGGTTATATACCTAATTTGACTATATTGGACGAACAGTAAAATATCTTGGCTCCCAGAGTCACCACCAAGCTTAAATTGTGCAGAAGTTTTCATGAATGGCTTCAATTACAAACCATAGACAGAAATACTGAAAATAGCAGAAGAAGAATTTAGGGAGCTACAGCTGAAAAACGCCAGAATTTGTCTCATAACATTGTTAAACAAGTATAAACAAGTAAAAAAGTTATGGAGAAGGTGTGAGTGTTACTGACTTTCTGTTGCGACACCACATCACCTTCACACCATGTGGATCTCTGTAAGGACTGTCAAAGTTCATGATAAACACTTACAGCTGCACTGCAGCTTAGGACAAATGGATCAGTGTGTTCATCCTCACAGATATGGTGTCTGTGGTTTATAAAAGATCAGTGAAATCTATTCTGTAACTGGTGTCTGAGATGTTTGTGTTACTGATTATCTCCACTAGGTGGCGATGAATTTTTTTTTTTTAGGTGGTTCTGCAGATCAGATGTGTTTTATTAATGCTGGAAATGCTGTTTAAAAAGATTGTTGTTAGCTTCTTTTTCTGTAGTATTATTTCACACATACATGCTATTGAACACAACACAAACTGCTACAGACTCTCATTAAACATGACCTAATAACAACCAATGAAAGTTAATAAGTTGGTGCAACGTTACATATGCATTTGTGTTCATTATTTTCAGCTAAATGAGTTTCAACAGTAACATCCGGTGCTGTGACTTTAGCACTCACAAACTAAAGGAGCAAATGACCTGGGATCAGATATAAGTAAATAAATATTAACCAAACTATTAATGACACTGAACAGTTACACTATCAAATTATTTCTAAGCTCTTTGTAACTGATTAATAATACAATTTTTATTATTCTGACAAAATAAAGACTGAATAAATGACTCATTCACTACTTCACCTGATAATTTACTTGTTTACACATTTGTAACAGGGATGTTTTTTTTAAAACTTGGTTAACAAACAGGGTTTGTGCTCCTCGGTGTGTAGTTCAGTTCAGTCCTCTTAAAGAGACAGGAGGTGTCGGGGCTGACCAGCCGCTGCAGGGAAGATGCGTGTCACTTTAAAAAACCTGCTTGACAGTTTTCAGTGGTGAAAGTGGGGAGTCTTTTTTGTCGCTGTTGGGGCTTTTACTCCTTGTTCAACCGCCGTCAACCTTTGGATCTGAGGCAATAAAAGGGGGCGGAGTTGAGGGTGGAGGACGAGGAAGAGGCAGCTCCCGTCGTCCACGTTGACAATTGGCTGCCGTTCTTCTTTACTGGCTACAGCTGCTTCCTACTGCATCGTACGTCTCGGCCCAAAAAAAAAAAGACAGATAGCACCACACACACACACACATACGCGCGCGCACATATACACACACATATATGCAAACACGCATGCGGTGTTTCACACGCGACCACGCTCCTGATGTGGCGTGAGCGTGCGCGATGCTGCTGCTGTCGGTGCCCAAAGTCCTCCGGTCCGTGGCGCAGTCTCTTATCGTAATGTGTGAAGATTAACGAGGTTGTCTGTGTGCTGCTGTAGACCACAAACCGCTGACTGACTCCCCCCCCACCCTCCACCTCCTCGTCCTCCTGAAGGCCAGGAAGCGGCGTGTTTAGCTGACCGGCTTGGGGGAATCTCAGTCGCACCGCTGGAGCTACAACTGCAACTGCAACGAGACAGAAAAACGGTGCCATGGCCGAGAAACGGATGTCTCGGTGGTATTTCGGTGGGCTGGCGTCCTGCGGAGCCGCATGCTGTACGCATCCTCTAGATCTGATCAAGGTGAGGGCTGCAGGCCTGAACACCAGGCTACAGATGTTTCCACATGTAGTATGATTTATCGCAGTGTGTGTATCTGTAGCTATCACATGCTTTCATTATAGAGCACATGTTTAACCAAGTCAGAGTTGGTTAGTCCAGCCGACGCATACTGATAGTGGTAGGGGATGTCCCTTCACTTTTATTCAGCTGCCTGTCATCGCCTGACAGCAGGTGTGTGTGTGTCTATAGTTATGCGAATTATGTGTACACATGTTGGCGTTAAAACAGAGTAGTGAGGATCTTTACTTTACAACTTCAGATAACTGCTTGAAGGTTAAAACTTGTTTATAATGAAGTTTATATTAAGATTAGGGGTAAAGGAATGTATTATGTCTATGAATGGCCTCATAAATATAGAAATACCAAGGTGTCTATGTGTGTCAGTCTAATAGAGATCATGCATGTTCATTCTTGTTCAAATAGAGAAGTTAACCAGTTGTCTCTTCTTAATAATAAGATTCATGGAGGTAACGTTGCTCTGAAAACAGCAGCACATGATCCTGATAACACTAACTACTCCTCAGGAAATCATGTGCTGTATAATTATACAGGCGGGCTGGTAATCACCACTCTGCACTAACAAAAGTCTTCTGGACACTCATTTCTGCCCTTAAACTACTTGCTAGCTGGCGATGCTGTTTTAAAACCTGCCTACACTCCCTGCAGTCTTACTGCTTTACTTGTACTTTGTTTTTGTTTGTTTTTTTTGCAGTTGCAGATCTGTTTTTTCCTACAGTTTTCAATAAAAAGAAGATCGATAGGCTCAATAATTTACCACAAACTGGATTTAAGTATGATCCTCAGGCCTGCAAAGTTTATCATTTGTAGACAGTATGTTCCTTTCACAATCATACTTTTAATTTGAAAAGTTGTAAACTGAACATGTCATCTCTGTTGCTGATTTTCTTTTAAAACCATCAAAGATTCAAATGGATTGAAACAAATTAAGTGAGAGGTCAGTTCCCTGTCAGTCACACTGATAACAGACAATGCCTTGTGTATAGTTTGGATTAGGTCCATGTGTGTTGAAATGATACAGTTGCCTGTGTGTTCAGTGTATTTGTTCATCTCAAGTTACAGATGTTATTACTGGCAGTTATCTAAAATAGAAGACTGGTCTGAATGACCTTGCATAATATTCTTATTTGACATAATGGTGTTGAATTTATGTCTTTATACCAGGGCTTCAGTGTCTGACAAAGTGTCTCTGCTGCACCTCTCAGACTAAATTGAAACAACTTCCCCGTAAGATGAACGTGTGATTCTTCTGTATTTACGAAGAAAAAAAAAAAAAAAAAACTGGAGTGCAAGTTTCTACAACTGTATAATTGACATATATGAAATTTTCTATTTTTGTCAGTTTGGCAGAGTCAAAAATATATATTACGTCTGCCTTTAACAGCTGCAGTGTATGGATTTACGGACGACTCACTTAGTTTAAAACAAGATGATGCTAATTATAATTGTCTCTTTCCTATGATTTCTAATTCATTTATTTGTAACAGACATCAGAGGCAATAATATCTTTGGAAAGTTTAAGTTACACAGTTTTTTTAAGAAATATGTATCATATGTGTGTCTTCAGATATGACATAAAAAATGTGAATCTGATGTGAATTGTGACACTAAGTGTGTTTAAATACCTTAACTGCTCCCATTAAGCTGAATATGGTGCAGATAATAAATAGTTCGTTGTGTTGACTCTGTACTCCATTAGATTAGATTTGACATGAGGTAATGACTGTGAGAGTAACTTATAACTTTATGCTTTGAGGCCATGTTAGGGCAACTTGTTGCCGCCCTGTTTATTTAAGATAATGACAAGACAACAAGTTGCTGTGTTCACCTGACGTGACGGTGTCCAAATAAAACTGAGAGTCGGTGCTTGAAACTCAAAAGTCATTATCTCCCCTTAGCTCCATTGTGCTGCGGCACAGAGGCAGCACAACAAAAGAATGTATCGCTATTTAAATACGTACTATCGCTGTGTGTGTGCTCGTGTAGTTTTACATGAATCAAACTGCTGAAGTGGCAGTCAGGTGAGGAGTCTGGTGTTGGATGTGGGGCGTCACTATCTGGTTCACTATCAGGACTGCTGCTTTTATGAGGCGCTGGTGAATAGGAGCAAATTTTGTTTGATTGCAAACACAAGTTTAAAACCTCAGCTGGAATTTGACAATAATTGAAATACGATTATGAAAAGTCACCGAGAAATCCTGTGCCAGTGAGAAACTGTGTCAGTGCAGGAGCTCTGAGTATTTTTAGCTGCAAACTACAGCGCTGAGCTGGACACACTGCTGATGCATGCTTGTTATGATAAAAGAGCGATGATGGATATTTTCTTGAATGTAACGAACAACTAATGCCATTTCGTAGAAATGGGCTTGCGTAATAGAAGTGGCTACTTGAAGGAATCACTGTTGTACTCACTATTATTTACTTTGGCAGAGTAGATTTGTTTTCACATCACAGCATTAAGTAGATTTAAACTGCTGTTATGTCCATTTCTCTGCCAATGAGCTTGGCTCTCTTACTTTCAAGGGAAAGTTTATTAGCTCACCCAGCGTATTCTGTTTGTACCATAAGAGCAGGATCGTTTCTTCTTACAGAGAAGCCGATCAGATGCTTACATCTGAAATGAACATTTGTAGAATCCTGCTATTCTAGTGACACGTCATTTAATGTGTGAACTAACAGTCTAATGATCTAATGATCAAGTAAGTGTGAATCAACCACATGAGGCCGCTTGATGATCAGTTCATGGTGAGAAAGAGGAAAACATTTAACACATCTCGTGTTAAATCGTTTTTCTTTAGTAGAAGATTTATGGTCTTATAAAAACTGATTATCACAGGTCAGTCTTTTTTATATATTTCTACCTACCTACCTCTATGAAGAACCAAGTGTTACGTGTGTCTATTACTAGACAGTGAGACTGACTGCAGCTGTTGCAACAGTGTGCAAAGTTTAAAATGCTTCATTATGCTCTGTACAGTTACCACATTGCTATAAAAGCTAACAGCTAAAATTAGGGGCACTCAGATGTAATTTAGACTAGAGTGAATTAAAGTGGTTCTTAGTAGAGAAAGTAGGTCTTGATTAAAAACACATCATGCAGCTAAAGACTAGCTTAGTCATGGTGTACTGAATTCCTCCCAAACCCTTGGAAAGATAAGATATTGTCCTAAACTGACACAAAAGAGTTGCCCAACAAGATTTGTTAGACCTGAACTAAACATATCAGTTTTAGACACTTATCAGCTAATCCGGGTATAATATTTCACTACAGTGTTTGCCAATGTTGCCGTGCATGTACACAAAACTTAGTGTCTTAACAACTAATGGTTCCTTTTTACCAGAGCTTTAAGGAAATAACCAGAATTGCAACAGTTACAATCAGTTCTGCCCATTTACGGCAGAGTTTTAGCAATTTAGAAATTACCGAAAGTGTTTTTGGTTGGACTCCCACTTTTGTCTGAATTGCAAAATTTCAAAACCTACTTTATGGCTTGATGTAAATTTCTATATCTTTACCAATAAATTCTTTCATTTGATCCAGATGAATATTTCAACATCTACCAGATAAAGTAGCACCACAAACTTGTGTATAGATATTTGTGACCAGCTCAGAATGTATGTGTGTATCTGTATGGTGGTGATCCTGTAAGTTTTCATAAGACTTCATCCATCTATTAGCTACACCATCTTCTCTCTGACAGATGTAGAAGGCAGTTCCATTTGTTATTGGCTGAAAGGCAGGATAAACTAAGGCCAGGTTGACAAATCTATTACAAGACAGTCACATGAAAACAAACAACCGATCATGATCGCATTAATGCCTACAGGTAGAGTTGTCAATGAACCTAATCTACTTATCTTTGGTTGTGAGACGAAGCTGAAGTACCAGCAAGAAACCCAGGCAGGTACAAGGAGAATATGCAAAAATGCACTAGTTTGCAAATGTTAGCATGCTAACATGACAGAGAAAACTTTCTGCTAGCTGTGGGAGCACGCTGGCATGCAGACATTAGCAATTAGCTCACAACCTCAAAGAGCTGCTAAGACTCATCTGGTTTTCTTGTTTACGTTTTTTCTTTTCAAAGTCATCATGACAGCGCTGCGAGATCTGTGGAGGTGGTGACAGAAAACATGTCAGAGAAGTATGAAATTCAGCCAGTTGTCAAGTCCATGGAGGCATCATTTCAAACAAGGATTGACCTTCAAATGTTTGTTTAAAATGGTGAAAAACTAATACTTAAGAACAATTAAATATAAACAATTCACATGAGAAAAATAGCTTGAAATGTTATCTTCATCTAGACACAACTCAGCAGGACTAAGCATTTTTCCTAAGTTATCGGCTGTTTTAACACAATGTTTAACCTGCTGTTTGTCTTGGTTTGTGGTGAAACTAGTATGTCGGTATAAACTGGCAGGAACAGTTTTAGCAATGAAAGAAATGATTGAAAGAATAATGTATTTAATCAAGCAGCTATTAACAAGAACTGGTGATATGACAGGAGACATGCAGAGTAATGAAGAGCTCAGTAGACTTCAGGGCTGGCTACTGATTAGAGAAGAGTACAAAGGCCATATTGTGAAGCTGTTGACCTCCTCTTCTGACAAGGACAACACACACACAAACACACACACTCACACAAACAGATATGATAATATTTATAAACATCATGTGTGGCGTTATAACGGATGTCACTCCACAAAATAAACTGGTAAATGAGTGTAAAAGATGTGATTGAGGCAGCAAAGAACTAATGAAATGTGGGGCTAATACATTATGGGAAATGTAGGTTAGTAGGACCATGGACCAAAAGTTACCATATCTAAGGCTGTGCTGTTTAGATTTTTTTTCTTATCTCACAAGTCCTGAAAGTCCAATACTAAATCCTCAGGGTAACATGTTTAGCCCTTTGACATACTTAGTTGTCTAAATGTGTAAACTAAGCTTGTTGAAGTTACTCAACAAGAAGGAACAAGAATAAAAAGCTGCTATGTCTTCAGCGGGATCATGCATTGACTGCGTCTGCAAATCTGTTTCTTTGCTCTGTCAGATGTTTTCTTTATCACGCCACTATATTGTCTGGTGTTGTTTCTATAGTGACATAACTCCCGGTCTGTGTCTCTCTACCCAGGTTCACCTGCAGACGCAGCAGGAGGTGAAGAGGAGGATGGTGGGGATGGCCATTCATGTGGTGAAGAATGACGGCGCGCTGGCTCTTTATAACGGCCTCTCTGCTTCCCTCTGCAGACAGGTCTGTGCGTCTGCAGCTTACTACTGTTTTCTTTATATTTTGCGGCATTCATTTTATTAGGTACCCCGATCCTTAACTCGGACCAGGTTATGTTGCTGCCGCTTTTGTGGTCAAAGATAATGAATAAAAACAATTAAAATAACACAGAATGAAAGTATATAAAACACCCAATGGCAATATGAAAAACTAAAATAATTTGTTGGACATAAACCTGAGTACTGACAATGATAGAATACTTAAATAAAAGCATCCTTTTATAGAGGAAAAAATCCTTTGCTTTCTTCAGTTTTCACGACTACCTAGAAAACTGTGTAGAAAATTGTTTCTGAACTGAAATGCAGTTTGACCAACACATAATTTAACCATCGAGTTTAGCATTTAATTTGCTGGTTAGAGAGAGAGAACATGGCAGACCACATGAGAGCATGTTTTTCAATAACTAGTGCATGACAATGTGATTTAAAGACATTCATGTGTTGTTGTCTCTGTGGGTTTGTTCTTAAAATATTTCATGTGGTGATGCAGACTACTTCATGAGAAGTCACTGAATAGCTCGTTCGTGGCAACCGAATTCTATAAATACGTATGTGAAATAGTCTAATAAAGCATGCGAGGACTGCTGTGTGTTAAGCAGATCTGTAAATGTCACAAAAATGTAATGTGGGAGAAAGAAAAGTTTAGAGCCACTAGATGACGAAGAGTTTGAATAGTGTTAGTGAGCTTTATCTTGTTAACAAGCCCCGAAAATCATAAAAACTTGACTTTTAGTTCTTAGATTTTTAGGTTATGTTGCTGAGATCTCCCCCTAGTGGTCACAAAAAATAAAGCTGTTAAATAAACCTTCCTCTCCTCTCCTCAGATGTCCTACTCCCTCACCAGATTTGCCATCTATGAGACAGTGAGGGACATGATGGGCAGTGCGAATCAGGGCCCCATGCCCTTCTACCAGAAGGTCCTGCTGGGAGCTTTCGGAGGTGGGAACACAAAACATATGTACATATGTAGCATCACCCGTTCAGAACTGTATGTGCCAACAACATTTCTCTGCCAACAGGTTTCACTGGTGGGTTTGTCGGTACACCGGCAGACATGGTGAACGTAAGGTAAGATGCTGCTAGTTTGTACATATTTACAATGCCTTTGAGCACCCTCGTGTGGTTATATTTATTCAAGATCTGAACTGTTTTTGCTTTTTCTAGGATGCAGAATGACATGAAACTACCACCAGAACTGAGGAGAAAGTGAGTATTGTGACTGTCTTTTGTCTGTTAAGATTCTCTAAATGTTTCATAACTATTCACCACTCGACTTTTTTTTTTTTTGTCATCCAGCTACAAACATGCCATCGACGGGCTCTTCAGAGTCTTCAGAGAAGGTGAATACCAAGAAATGAAATGTTCGTAACTTCTTGTAGATTGTACAGTCGCGTCCTATCTGACCTCACCTGTGTCCTGACCCACAGAGGGTTTGAGGAAGCTGTTCTCAGGAGCCACCATGGCCTCCAGCAGAGGAGCGATGGTCACTGTTGGACAGGCAAGTCACATCACTCACAATCTGGTGATGAGCTGAAATTTATGATCTGGAACGTCTGTGGGTTTTTGTAACACTGCAGGCGAATGTTAAATTAAAGTGACCTGAGGGACTTGTATGCCATCAATGAATAATGTGTTTCTTAATTTTTGTATCTCATTTTATTCTACCTGTGCTAATGTAATCACAGTTTCTAATATTTTTATTAACCATGTTAGATGTCAAATTCAAAAACCATCTGTACATACGTAGACAAGGGAATTGCATTATAATTGAATTAAACATAGATCAGTTTATCAGTACCGAACCAGACTCTTAGATGAATTGGCTTCTTGTTCAAGTGGTTCTATTTAAACACAATATAATTATGCCCAAGTTCATATGACCTTTGCTTATCCAGAGGACACAAGCCCTCACACTAAAACGTCCTTCCATCAGACTCATTTCATGCTCAAACATGCCTGCTGGAAAACAATTTTCATGATTCCACATTTACTGTTTTCTGGTCAACACATCTTCTGATGCAGACCTTGACACATCACACTCAGTGATTTTATTTATTTATTTTGGACCACCCATATTTCACCCATATGGTTAAGCAAGCTCACAACTTACTGGCTCTATGCATCTTATTGTCCTCCTTTTGTTGGCTTTGTGAGGTTAGTGCAATCTCTTCCAGGAAACTTAAGCCGTCAACCTAGATCAGCTTTCAGTTCCCAGTCGAGCTTCATTGCCAGTTGATTAAATATACTTGACAAATGGCGTCCCAGGGTCTCACTGCGATGTGCAAAAGAACAAAAACAGGACACAGATCAACATCTGATCCGATGCTTCACATCTGGACAAAGTTGATTTGACATCAGTGAAGGATTGTGGGCCACAGATTTACTCTTTTTACTGTTTAAAGTTTTCTCTTTCCACTCTGAATTCTTTTTTCATCTTTAGCTGGCATGTTACGACCAGGCCAAGCAGCTCGTGTTGGGAACAGGGATGATGGGAGATAACATATTGACACACTTTCTCTCCAGCTTCATAGCTGTAAGTTTTTTTTCAGCATTCACTGCAAATTGAACTCAGTCAGTGTGTAAAGTTTGCCAGACACTGTGACTGATCTCAGCATGTGTGAATTGTTTCCCTGCAGGGAGGCTGTGCTACATTCTTGTGTCAGCCTCTGGATGTATTAAAGACAAGACTGATGAGCTCAAAGGGAGAGTACACAGTGAGTAGACGCCTCAACATCCCTCTTTATCATCTCCTCCTCCTCTTTATCGCCCTCCTCTCCTTCTCCGTCTTCGTTTTCACCCGGGTATGTCTCGTTTACTCTTTAGGGAGTGACACATTGCTTAAGAGAAACTGCAAAGCTGGGACCACTGGCATTTTACAAGGTAAAAAAAAGTCCTACCCACTATACATTAACACTGTTGTGGTTATTTAGTGCCAGTCAGTTATATAACTCAAGTGTTTGTCAGTGAAAGAAAGACCTGTGGCACTGGGAGTTGTAACAATATAAATGATTCTGCAGTGAAAGAACAGGCCAAAACATAAATTTGGCTGCCATCTATATACATATTGCATAAGTGTTGCAAATAAACACGCATGATGATGATGACAATGAGCAACAATGCTGCAGAATTTAGCTAATAACTGACACATGTTCACATTAAGGATGTGTCATTAGTCAACTGAACAATCAGTGTTTCTAGTTGGCACCAGGAATAATACTAATTATTAGAACTAATGAATAGTTTTATTTAAGATGTTTTACTGCAACGCTTTCCCTGCATTAATACTGTTTTAAACTAGGAATGTGAAGAGTCAGACACATGACTTCATGCCTTTGTTTTAAAACAGGAAATTAAAAAAATATAGTTGTAAAAATACTGTTTCAGAATAAACTCAGAGTTACCGTGATTATGTGTCCGCATGTCAAAGTGTTCCTGGAGGGAAGGTTCACTTACGCTGAACTGTAGGATAAGTTGACAAGTCTAGATTCAAATTTCAACAAGGAAATTACTCATTAATTTCCTTAAATATATTATGTGGCCTGACATCGGATTAAAAACATGATCTTTGGTGTCAGGTTTTGTTCAGTGTCAATACATTGCAGAGAGATCAACTTGTTAACTGTGCGTGATTATATTTCAGTAGGAAAGTATTGTTTGGCTGATGAATGTACTGCGAGCAACTGTAAATTGTTGGTTGTTCGGGAGAAAAAGACAAATAATAATTGAATGCTACATTTTTTGCAGGGTCTCGTCCCAGCAGGGATCCGCTTGATTCCTCACACTGTGCTCACGTTCATCTTCCTCGAGCAGCTCAAGAAATACTTCGGCATTCGCATCATTTCCTGAGCTGGGCCACTCTTCCTTACCTCCATACCCCTGAAACTCTGTCACAAGACCCCATCATTGCTCCGCTCTTAGCATTTCCAAAAGGGATGAAGAAGGGATGAAAGGAAGTCATGCAGAATTCTGTGGCCTTGTACATGCTTTCTGTCTCCTTTTGCTCTACCTCTGTCTCATGGTTAGACATGAAATGATTTTGATTATCAAGAGCATCAGCTGTTGGATGGATTAAATACTGGAATAATCAATGGTTTCTGCTGCTAGGAAAGAAACGAAAAGGGTCTGTGATGGTGTTTTTAGAATAACCTAAGATAGATTTAAATTAGCTCTAACAGATGTTTTAATGTTGTTGTCTGTTATAATTTCTAGCTACAGTTAGTTACATTTCTGAGACCACAGCTTTTACTGGACCATGATGACGACAGACTAAATCCTGATCAAATTCTGTGATTTTTTTTCTTGTAATGTTGGCACTAGTGCTTTAATCTTAATCCACCAGTGTGCTGCAGCACCTTCAGTCGACACTAGTATAACAACAACTGCAGACTGTGGCTTAAGAAGTTAGTTTTAAAAATCTGTATCCTGTAGTTCACTACAACACTTGATTGTTTTCATACTAGGCCAGGATGGTTGTGACTTTGCAGAAATGCAGTATGTGCTTGTGAAGTTGTAAACAAACACAGTGTAGCCTTGCCACTCTTACCGATCCATAATATTTGCCAAAAGCCAAAGTTATGTAATCACATAGTAATCATTCCCAACAGTGGTGACCAAATCTGATGAACCCAGATGTTTCCAATATTAGAGGTTTGTTTTGTTTACCTCATCACACAGTTATTATTTTAGTCAATTTAACTGGAAGTGTCAGTTACGTTCCCCTTTACTTAATTCCTAAATCCTTCGGAAAAGTGGACCAAGCTTGTTTGTTTAGTGTTTTTAAAAAGCGAGGAAGGACTGAAGCAGACGGAGCAGACTGTTGATGGTGGCTCTTTTTAGTTTTCAGATCCCGTTGAAATTGTAAATGACCACTGACTGACAGTTCTTACTGTTTGAATAGAGACGCCTGTTGAGAAGCCTGTAGAAAACTGCTGTACAAGTGTACATGTAGCATCTTCAATGTTACTGTTTCATTTAGCTGAATGAGCATAAGACTTTAAGACTCAGGATACGATTCTGTCTTAAAAGGCACTTTAGTGACAATCCCTGGACTCCTACTGACTAACCTGCTGCGTAGAAACACATGCTGTTCACTAAAAGGTTTTTTTTTTTTTTTTTTTTTAGAAGTTCATCTGTCTCCGTTATTGTCCCGTGATGAGTTTGACATTAAGCATTTTGTGTGTTGTGCCTACTCTTTTTATGGAGATGTCAAGTAGCGTTGCCTTATAATATTTGTCCTGCAGGGGGCAGTATAGTCATGCTATGTAAGAGGTATCTGCTCTAAACCATCTTTAAACATCTAAACATCTTCAAGGATATATTTAGGAAACAAAAACACTCACAATGCCACAAAATGACTCTACCTGCATGTTCTTGTGTTCGAATTCGATAGGTCAGCCATAACGTTGGTGACGTTAACCCCAACTTTACTCATACGCACAACAGTTATACTGGAGGGACCCGCAGTCCTGGTTATTGTGAATTTGTACCTTGTTAATCATTTACTAATGATTTTGAAATTAAAATACTAATGAAAACTATGTTTGTTTGTTATTTTTTTTAATACAGTGTGTGTGTGTGTCTGCTTGTATGCTTTTGTTTTGGTAGTGAAAGCAATTATTGTACATTGTATCACACTGTGATCATTTTTAATATTTTTGTCACATCATAAATCAGCTGCAGGACCCCTGTGGGCTGTGGTAAAACCACATCATAAAACAAACACAGTTGTCTTAGTGTTTCTGGTTTAATTCTGCCACGAGCTCATAACACAGTGACGCTAGCTGTGACTAGATTTGCCCTCACAGGACATAGTTTAATGTTGGCTCTCTTCCTTCACACCAACCCGCAGACGTGTGATCGTGCAGCCTCCGTGTCCTGCACTTTGTGGCGGGACCGTCCACAGTTAAGTGGTGATAGTCAGGCGTGAAGATAAATGGCAGCAATGTGACTCTGTTCCTCTGTGTTGATGAGGGTAGCTGCCTATTGCTGTATTAATATAATCCATCACGCGCAAAGCATTAATGACTCTGATCATTCACGTCAACCATCGTATGTACGTGTAGGAATTCATGAGCCTTATGTCTCTGCACGCGCTCTGCTCATTTTCTTGGTGCTATTTTTGCACAGCTTGGGACTGCAGCCTGTATCTACAAAGATAAAGAAAGTCAGGCCGCAGGTTTTACCCATTGTGATCTTGGTATTTCAGCAGATGCACAGTGTACTTTGATTTTAGGGTAGAACCATCTGTTGGCCACGATTATTCAAACAACTTGGGTTTAGTTTCTATAAATATCTGATGTTTTCACAGACAGTAAGATGAAATTACAATCATTAGGAGCAAATGGGTGTGAGAAGAAAAACGTGTTTTTCAGGAAAACCGGTATCATCTGCAGCACTCAGAGATGCAGGCTGTAAAACACTACAAACAGCAATTTATTTTACCCCCACGGCTATTTTTTACCTCTAATCAACACTTTTCATTATTTTGAATGGTTGTGTATATTAAAAATAATTGCTTTTTGTGATGTATGTGACCACCCATTACCCTATGTGAAAACAAAAATAAAGAGCTAAATGAAAACATACAACTAAAGAAAATGGTTTTTGATTTTGAGAGATGAGAAACAAGGATAATGAAAGTCTTAACACCGAAAGTGACTTCATGACGTTTCCATTTGTACTGTCTCTTACATGTTCTGACTAAAGGGACCTCTAAATGTTTTAATTGATGTTCTTTGACATCGTTTTTTGAAACACAAAGTGAAAAGAAAGAGGGAGACTGAACTTTCCCATTCATAACAGGTGTTCTCTGTGGTATTTACAGCCAGAGACATTACCACTGGAAAAAAAACATTTGTTCCATTAACGAGGAGGAGGTAAAAATCAAAGTTGTGACTTTTGTATGTGTGTATGTGAGTGAGTGTAAGATTTGAACATGAGAGTTGCTGAGTGCAGTTGAATGGGTGTTTTTATGGGAACTACCAGTTTGTCTTGACAAACTAAGCCTCTGTTAGATGTGTTATAAGTTCATTGTTGTTTGATTGTAAGACATATTCAGATGAAAATTTTGTTTTCATATGAAATTGGAGTGAATAGACATTCAACAGCCAGGAGGACAGCTCTGAATGAATGATAAATAAATAATGTCTGCTGTGTGTGAATATGCAACGGTTTAGTGTGAACATTTGTCTCTCGGTTGCTGTTGTTCTTGATCTCAGTGTGAAAACTCTTTTTTTTCTGTATAGAAGACATTGATAGTAGTGGTGGGAGGACTGTGGGTAACAAAGTAAATCCTCGCTGGTCAAGGTGGGACTCTAAAGGCCAGCTGCAGTTCAGTTTAATCTGAACATGGTCGAGGGCCCGGATAAAAGTGATTGCCCGCTTTGAGCTGTGCTTGATGACAACACAGCAGGCGTTCATATTAACTCAAAGGTCACAGTGAAACCTTGGTGACAGAATGAAGGTGGGCTAAGAATAAAGCTAACGTTCTGCTTGTTGCTCAGCTCATGTCAGCTAGCGTGGTAACACACATACGATATGACCCAGGATTATCTGAGATATTACTCAAAACAGGTTACATCATTTCATTTGTCATAATTAGGTTGACTGTTTGGGTTTGTATCTTGTAGTGAACTGAGAGGGGAGTTATCTCTTCACCCAACCTCAGCGCTGCTGCTCTTTTTTAGTAAATGTCACTTCATTGTTATGTTTTTTTTCTGCTCTGCAACTTTATCATTCTAGTTCAGTCTTGCTGTTCTGAAAAGCACAAAGAGCCGAATGTGTCTCTTGATAGTCGACGTAGACTAAAAAAATGAGACTGTGTTAGACGTAACAGAGACACAACTAATCCCGTCTGTACAGCAATAAATCAGATGCAGAGAATTATGGAGATCAAAATAACTTTGAAAAAAACTCTGTTGTTCTAAATTATGTGGACACCATTCATAAAAACAGCCTTTTTATATTTAATGTGTGAATGCTTAAATTAAAATGCTTTTAATTGTCTTTGTAAATAAAATGTGTTATTATTATATAAACTCACACTGTGTTTCACTGTTCAGTGGTGCTGTCTTATAGCAAGACAAGTGTCACTAAAAACAAAGGTTGACTTTTTTTTTTATAAACTATACATGATGTTGATCGTGTTTTGTGCAGCTCAAAATGTCACATTCGATTATGTAGCTTCTGCTATTTCAGTCCATCATGTGCATTTCTTTTTCTTTCTCTCTCACTCAACCACCACCCACACTCTGCTCCGATCACCCACTCACCCATCGACACATCTCAAAAACCCTCGTGGAGATGGACAGAGTTCAGCAACTGCTGTCAGATCACTTTCTTCTCCCCGTTGTTTTGCTGACACGGTCCTGACACAAACACTTTGTAGGACCAAGTGATCAGCGCATGTCATGTCAGAAAGGTTACAAGTCTTTGGTCACATTTCCTCTCATGTTGGTGAAATGTATGATGAGGAAGCTTGTAGGCGAACAGATTCTGCCAGCGTCATCACAGAGCAGCTCAGCAGGAGGTTCAGTGCCTCAGCAGCTGAGACATAACAGTGCATATTTAAAAACTCAGTGATGAAAATCAGCAGATTAGTGGTGATGAAGAAGATGCTGGAGACTTGGATGTCTTAAGCAGTGTTGCATATTAACAAAGTAATAATACTTCACTACAGTACTTCACTATGTTTTGGGATTATCTTACTTTAGTTTTTTTTAATTCTGTCAACTTTCACTTTTACTTCACTACATTTCCTAACTTAATTTCATACTTTTACTCTGATGCATTTTTAATGTCATTGACTGTTTAAACTATTATCACCATGTTTGAGTGTTGATGACTCCATCTTAAAGGGTGGATGGATGGAGAAACTTAAAAAAAATTTCAACATCAAAATACTTTTTGTACAAGACAGTTATTTTTCTGCTTTTATCAACATGTACTTGTACTTTCGTTAATTCAGTACATTTAATTATAGATTACTTATCATACTTAAATACAGTAAATACTAGATATTTTAAGACTTTTAGTCTATCATTCTATTATCACTCTAATCAGTGACTTGAACTTCTACCAAAGTCATTTTCAGTAGGGTTTCTGTTCTACTACTCAAGTGTGACTTTCAGGTACTTTATACAAACACTGGTCTTAAGTTGCAAAAGGTTTAACAAAGACAGTTCAGGGAGAACTGGTCTAACAGTACAGTTAATGCCAGACCAATCCTGAAGGATATCTCTGAGATGGGTAGTATTTAACTATTCACCTTGAACATGCAATAAATCACCATATGTTCCCAAATAAGTCATCCATCATCAAATTATAACAGCAGACAGTTGCAGTTTTTACTTGAACGTGTATAGAATAAATCACAGAAAACCATTCATTATTTTCTAAAATGTCCTTAAAGACATAACCAGATTTAGTTGTAATGACATGTAGGTTTGTTTGAAGGTTTGTAGGTGTGTTAAAAGAAAAAGATCCTCTAAACCTAAATGATTTATTTTAACACAAAGCATGAACCAAGTTGTTGTTGTGTCTGAACATAACCAAACCATGTGCAGTCAATAACTTACTTAGTGTAAATTGTATTTACATTGATCAGATAGATAAAATCACAATTCCAAACGAAGGTCAGCGCTGAAACTAGATGTGCAAACAAGCAAACATGGCTACCACAAGAACTGAAAAAAAAGTTATTTTTGCAAGTTTGAAGACTTTATGTTCATTTTCTGGTCAAACATGCACCTGCATACAAACCAGTTATGGAAAAGGATCTTTACAGAGTTAGAAGTCAGAACTGCAAAAGAAGAAAACAATCTACACATATGGGATTGGAAGAGATGCTTCTATATACTGTAAAAAAAAAGAAAAGAAGAAAAGACTAAACAGATTATTTCACGTAAATTAAAAAAAAAACATGTCTGTATTTTTTTTTTTTTTTTTAAAAGTCTAATATCAACAAAATTACAAAAGTAAACAGTGAATGAACATGTATAATGTAAAGTGGAAGGATACATATCCTTTTACACTATCAGTGATTTATGGAATTTATCAGTATTTTTCTGGCACCACAGGAATATTCCTGACTATTGCATTGCTTTAGTGTGTTAAAATCACTGGTGGTGTGAGTGTGAGAGATCAAGGTCAGACATGTGCCACTTAAAAAAATGTGAAGCATTACCTTTCTGTATGTGATGCTCGTTACACAGATGGATAAGAAAAGAAAATAGTGTAGAGAAGAGTATGAGAGCAGTGTGTTAACAAGTTGTTTCTTGCTCTCTCACAACACACAATCCTCCTTAAAAACGACATATGGCTTCATTTGAGCTAAAAAGACAAATGCCTCCACCAACAACATGTTGCACATTTGCTGTATATAACAAGAAATTCTCTCTCCGGACCACACATAACATCTCTGCTTGGAGGCAAAAGTGAATGATCATAACTCAAGCCCTGATTGACTGTGGGATAAACAGAGGAAGAAGACATGGGGCGTTGTTGTAGTGTAATGTATGATGTTGCGGTGTGTGTGTGTGTGTGTGTGTGTGTGTGTGTGTGTGTGTGTGTGTGTGTGTGTGTATGGGGTCGTTTGTATGGGTCAGAATTAGATCAGTGGCGTTAAGATACATATCAGGCTTTATGGTTTATGACCCTGGAGGAAATCCTTCGTAACTCAGCATCACACAGCGATCACTCTCCTGTCACCAAATCAAAAACAAGTGTCAAGAACTCAGAGACAAATTGTCACTGTGTGCTGTAGTTACCTGTCTTCTGGTGTGTGTCGCATTTACCTCAGTGTGTGCGTGTCTCTCTCTCTCTGTGTGTGTGTGTGTGTGTGTGTATTGGAGTTGGTGGTGAGTTAGTGATATAGTTGTGGGGGAGAAAAAAGGGCATCAAAGGAGGATTAGAGCAAATTGGAGAAGAGAAGAATTTATCTCTTGGTGGTGGGTGTGTTATGTGCAGACATGTCTGGAGTTGTGTGAAAGGATATTGATGCCTGATCCATGAACGCAATCTGACTTCAATTAGGTTGATGTCTTAAGTTTAACTGAAGCGTCTGTCAAACCACCATCAATTACTTCATGACGTTTGGCTGATGTCCTCCATTTTCTTCCAGTGATGAATGTGAGTGAGGTGTGTTAAGGGGGAAATGTGGACCTTAATATTGCTGTTATGTCGTCTCAGAGGATATTAAAAAAGATACAGGGAGCAGCTGCTAAACTGTTTTCTCGGAAAGGTGGAATCAAATATGTACTGCAGCTAGAAAAGATAAGCTGAGATCATTTACATATGTGCATATGATGTGTCCTGTGTTGGTTTTGTTTCAGGTTTCGTTGGTTTACATTAAACTGCAAAAGAAACAAAGGATTTAAAATCTGTATTTGTTTTTCCTGGGGGGAGGCCTTGGATGTGTCAGGCATGATGTATTTAAAGCTCATTTAGATACATACAGATTGCATTTGCTTTTGAATCGCATTTTCTGCTCCTCGTACGCTCACTCCATTTTGTCCTTGTTCGTATATAAAGCACATAAGATCTGTCAGACCAAAGGCAACGCACCTTCATTTATCAGCAGCATAATTATTATTATTACATTAGGTGGCCAGCCGTGTTATCTTTCACTCTGACACACTGACAAAGTGTGTCCTTGTTTTATATGTAAGTGATTCAAGTCAAATTTCTTTCTAGTTATTAAACTTGAACATGGAGACATTTATACAATATTTTAGATTAGATTTTAGATTTATATTATCGATTTTTCTCTGAACAAGGACAAATTCTCAACACAATAAGTACAATCACTTTTTGAATTAATGTGACAAACAGCTGATTATTTATACATCCAGGAGTTATGAATCAATATTAGTCTTGTGGAAACTTTATCAATATAAACCCAACATTTCCTGGTTTTGGTTCCTGAGGGAAATTTCTGTCTTCTATTCATTGTTCACTGGCAGCTCATTTCATATTAATGGTGCATAGTCCCTGAACCAGATCCTTTAAAGGTAAGTAGGTATATAAACGGCATGATATCCCATGGTTAATGGATTGTGTGTTATAGTTAAGAGGATGAAGAAAGATCTTAACATTTCTCACTGTCCAGGGTCAGTTCACATCTATCTTTATGAAATATTTTTCCTCATGGATGTAAAAGAAACCAATGACACAAAAAGACATTCACAGATATACACTTAATCAAAACAATCGTATTTCAAATGATAGTAATAAGTGTAATTGTACTAGTAATGACGTCAGATCATCCTGTGGGAGGTAAGATGTGTTTAATCCTGCAAGAGCCGTGAACATAATTAATCATCTTTGTTTGAGAGATGAAACGGAGGATTTACACAGACTGTAGGGTTATCAACATGTGATAGAATTTATGAATTTACAGCAGCCAATGTTCTCATATTTATTTATATTAAGTTGGGGGGAATTTAGTGACGTGTAGGATGCAACAACCAACAGAACGGTTTATTTAGACCATCGTCAGCACAAAGTATCACTGAAAATGAGCAAAACTGCAGTAAAATCGTGAAGATACGAGACCTGAAAATGACCTGATTAAGTGTATCTCATCTTCATGCCTTTACCTACTACACTTTAAAAACTAAATTTACATATAATGGTGATGATGACTAGTAATGAACCGACAGACAATTATCAGTCAACTCAATCATTATTTTGGTTTTAAAGTACATAAATTTAACATTTTGGTTGAGTATCACGGCTCTTATTAATGGTTAATAGGTATATAAATTTAAGGACTGTGCCATAAATTATTTAGAACCACAGTTTTTATTTATAGAATTTCAAGGCAATGCAGGTGAAACTTGGATGCACATAGGCAAGACAGTGAAATTATTGTAGTGTCTGTTGCAATTGATGGAATTATTGATGGAAACACTGAGTTGAAAACATCACATACCAGACACAAAGAAAACTTGGGCTGACGAGACCCTTAGCAACATTGAAAAATACAGCAATTAAAAATCCCCACAGAGTTGAATCAGGACGTCTGGTAGGAAGCACTTTAGCTTTCAAATGAATGATACAAATAGAGAGTCAAAGATTCAAAACACAGTCTAATGTTTATTGACTGGTTGTTGGTCTGTTATATGGTTCATATCCTAAATATTAGGACGATGATATTCCCGTACTATTAACTAAATTTCAAATATTTCTACTTTTCTCTGGACCATGTGAATAAAACATCTTATCTCCTCATTGCGACCATGACTATAACTATGTTTGTGAAATTAATTTTATGGCCTTGAAAACAAGTATATTGGTAATTAACTAATAAGTGCACTTTTATTAATTGCAATAAGCTGATAGCATACTATCAGAATACAATAGGAATATATTGATAGTATATTGCTTGTATATTGTTACAATAGGACTCTCATACCTACACAACCATATACTTAAATGTACTTTAGCACTTTAGCACATAAAAGTACACTAAATACACTTCAAAATGTGTTTTTATACAATTTAATTACAACTTAAATATACTTAATACAAAACTAGTTGTTCCTAAATAGCAAACTTCAAATCAACTAATGTTTAATTAACTTGTAGTCTGACTGCAAGTACACTCAAGTACAAAATGTAATATACTTTACATACTTTTTTCTACCAGGGTATACACATAAAACTGTATTTATAAGTGATATGTTTTACATGGCACTTCAGTTTTAAAGATTTGAAACCATTTTCTGTCAGAAAACTTGAAATTTGCATCAGGCAGATGTTCTTGATCAGTCGTCATCATGACTCAAAAGAAAAAGAAAAAAAGAAAAATGGAAGAAAGTTTGAGCACAACTGGTTCAGGAAATTCAAACTAAATAAAGTGAATGAAGCAGATGGAGACAAACATTCTGCACAGTATTAATAAGTTCAAAGCATAAGTAGAATTAATGGTCACTTTGATAAATCAACTGATAGAAATGTTATATTATTTGTATGAAGGTGTTTATAGAGGATATTAAAATGAATGAATTGTTATACTGAAATATCAATAGGCCTTTTCTTTTTGACTGAGAATTATACACTGGTTATGTGATAATGTGTTGCATAACAACCTTTTTTAGCCTATAAAATATTTAAGCATATTATGTGTGAGTGAGAGATTTACAAGTAAATTCAGTCTTTGTTCATTCTAGAAAATGCTCTCAGATGACTGAACAAAATTAGAAAAACGATCTTGGATGTTATTCACCAACTATTCATTCAGCTTTCTCTGAACTTTGATTTGACCTCACAGCTTAAATTGTTCTGTTAATGAATGGTTGTAGTGATTCAACAGAAAACTGAATTTAATACATCTATAAACTCCATGTGCACACTCGTGTTTGTGTAAATTTTAACTGATGGTAAACATCTGGATATGGACATGATGCAGTGCTGTATATGCTTGTGGATCATTTTAAGCCCAAAGGAAGCTGTGACAGCTGAAGGTTAGAGGCTGATAAACTCAGATATTGAATTGCATTTTTCATAAGAACCACCTGCAATATGACAGAGTGGAGGCAGATTGAGAGAGAGAGCAGAAAGACAATAACCCCCAACACTGTCGACATTCAACATCTAACCCGATCTGAGCCAGATCTCAGATCCAGGTCCATGGAACAACAACATTTGGACAGAATTGTTGAATATCTTTGGAAACCAAATCATCATAAATTTCTTGAATTTCAGATATTTTAAAAAACTAGAGCCCAAGCTGGCAGCTAGTTGGTGGACGGATTTTAAATGAAATGTGTTAAACTCCAGCATCTGGTCCACTTACTCAGTTGTGAAAATTGCTGGTGAACACGATGAACGTGCGTCATCGTTAAACGTGACACCTTGTAGGAAATCACTGTAGTTGTAATAGATTGGATAGAACTGTCAGTTGCAGCCTCGTTATATTGCCCTTCTCATTTACTCTCACTAAAGCTGCTATTGGAGAGTTCATGAAGGAAAAAAAAAAAGATGAAACCTTGAGCTCACACTCATCACCGTCAAATCAGTTTAATCAGGAGAACTGCTTCACTCATGCAAAGTCTCATGGATCTCTCATTTATTGCATCCTCCACAGGGCGACTGTCTCCTGGTTCAGCATCGCTGAATCAAATATGCATGTGTGTGTGTGTGTGTTTGTGGGTGTGGGTGGTGGATGGGGAATGTATTAATAAGTGAAAATGGGGTTGAATTAAAACAGATTTTGCTAGTTGTCACTAGCAAATCTTTGCACATTTGGGCTTAATTTATAATGTGTGTATGTGTGATTGAAATTGGTCTGTGTGTTATGTGGTTGTCATTCTCTTACCCTGCTGGTGGAATTATTCATTTACAAAATGTATCCTGTAAATGAATTAGTAGGCTATGCTTTAACTATATTGACCTTTGGTGAGCTCCAGTACAGTTTTTGTCTATTTTATGTTTATAACACCTGCCTGCCAAGGGACTACAGGTGGAAATTAGCATGATTTTGCTATAACCTGGTGCAATGCATCTTTCCTTGTTTTACACGAGGCTGATGTTCTTCTTGTACACTGTCCCTATGAAAAATGAATAAACTAAACTGCACTAAACTAAAGTCAAACTAGAACCAACTCATATGGCCTTATCAGTGGATTTATGATGTTATTTGTATATCACTGGCCCAGAATTACATCTTCTCAGTGTGGACTTTACACTGTGTAATAGAGGGCAGTTGTAAAAAAATGGAAATTAAGGGACATGCATGCCTATAAATACTGAAAGAACACAACTCTATTAAAATGAGATTAAACACCATAAACAGTTATATGAATACTGTCATTTTCATGATTAAAAACATATACATATAGCATGCAAATAAAAGTGAACACTGATAAGAAGCGACCAGGTTTAAGACTCAGGAGACTAAAGACAACGTGTCACCTGCTGCACAATTATTTTAATAGAGTTTGTATGAAAACCCTAAACTGCGTATATTAAAAAAAAGAAGAAACGAAAGTGGCCAAATTAAATTGAAAACAAATGTATCAGTTTTGTGCAATCAAGTATAGCAGTTAAACAATCTTACTGAGTTTAATAGTCTGCAACAGAAAATAAAATAGAAACTGAATTGTGGTTTTGGTTGTTTTTATTTTCAGTCTGTTAATATCGACACGCTAACCTTCCATATCCTGTTATTCTACTTGCAATTGTTTCTTTCGTACGCGTGTCCTATGATACTGAGGTGTAAAGGCTTAGTTTATAAAACTGAAAATCATAGGATTGTAGTCGGCGGATGGTCCACCATTGTTTCTCCTGTGAGTTTCTGTCTGATCAACATGTGAGCTCTTTGATGGGTCTCATCTCTCCTACACGCTTCAGTTGTCTCCAGTTTCACATGAGGAAACTGTTTTGGAAATAAAACAGAAACTATGATTTGTACTTTTTGTACTTTTTTGTGAAGATAAGGTCTAGTTAAAAGGGTAAATGTGCACATGGATGTGAGGTGAGTCAACGTTTAGACATGTCAACACTGAGTGGGAGGAATAAAGTTTCTGAATTATTTATTCATTGAAAATAGTTAAATAAAAAAAGCTCATGGTCATGCAAAGTCACTAATAACACTAGGGAAATAAATCATCTGTTTCCATATTTTCAAAAAATTTACAACAATCATTTTTATTTCATGTCAGCACCAAGAAACATCTCTTGTAAAACAACTTCCTGAAAGTATTTGGTTAACATTCCTGTTATTGTCACACCTGAACTTGACAAGTACAGTCCCCACGGCCACGTACTAACATCAGTCTTTGTTGCTTAATAGGGTTAAAGATAAAACTTTTTTTAATTGCACACATACACGGTTAAACGAGTGTAACAAGCAGGGAAATGTACTGTGATACCAACCTGAGATTGTGCAATAGCTTAAGAGACAAATTAAATTAAAATAAGTTTAATTTAATTAAATAAATGAAAATAAGAAGAGTGTATGTCTAAGAAATAGGAAGGCTATGTCCTAGAAATATCTAATAAAAGAAAATACACATGATTATAAAAACAGTTTAATGGTGTAGCGGTTAAGAGGTTAAGAAATCTAATGGTCTGAGGACAGAAGCTCCTCCTGAGTCTCTCTGTTTGATGCTTCTGTAACAATTGCTTGATTAAAGTCGCTGAAACGGGCAGTTACTGGGATGAGATGACTTGCTGATTATCCTGGTTGATCTGGTCCTGCATCTCCCGGAGTAGATGTCCTTTAAAGATGGTGAGCTTGATCTCATGCATGAGATCTGCAGACCTTTAATGTCTTGGACACTTTCCACAGAGCAGTGATGTAATAAGATAAATACATGTTGTGGGGTGAAAAAAAAAAGTTCTCCACATGTTGTCCCCTTGTTCAAATAAAACTGATATAATATTTTGTATGTGTTTTATTTATATATTATGGTTAAAATTCAAATCCCAGTTTTTTCGACGTAATTTGCTTATTTGACCTTTCAATGGCCTCCTGCTTCCACCACACACACCTCTGAAATAATCCCATAGAGTCAGAATGAAAAAATATCAATGACTGATGCACACTAAGGCACCGGCTGCGTAAAAATAACCATATTTAGAAACAATCATATAGGAAGTTAACAGACTGACCTTTCAAAGTAAAAGCACAAAATCGTAACGAAATGATACCAAACGCTGATGAAGATAACTTCACAGAGAACCATCAGCGAAACCATTTTTGCCATCAAATGCTCTTTATACGCTTTTATATTTGACTGTATTACATCTCGTCATACTCATTTCCTGATCAATATTCTGTGATTAGGATGGTTTACATTTTTTTTTGCCTCCTCCTTTTAAACCCATCGATTTTATCTGCAGTCATAACTAAGTGCATATAGTTATATATAGTCAGAAGCTGAATGTCGTTGCTTCTATAACACGTCTACAAACTTGAAGACAGTCAAACATTTACAAATGTCTTTTTATTATTTTATCTATTTTTTTTAATTCATATTCATTTTTTCCTTCTGTTGCATTTCTACAGACTTTTTTACCTGCTGTGTTTTCTCCAGTCCATGTTATTATAGTTTTGTAATTATTGACGTTTGTATACTTACTAACCCTTTTTTTTCTGGGAAAATTCTAATTCTAATTCTAATTCTAATTCTAATTCTAATTCTAATTCTAATTCTAATTCTAATTCTAATTCTACTTTAGTAAATCACCTTCACACGTCCAGTCCCGACACTTGGCGTACTACCTTCTTTAGACGTTTTTACACGCCCTTATTTTGAGACGTCACAACCGGAAGTGCTTCACTATATTGAGTTGTCATTGACGGAGACTTGATATTGAAGCGCAGAGCATCCTGAGCGGAGCGGCGAGCCTCGGTCAGTCCGGCACCGTCAGTCCACTCTGCGGCGGGAGCGACACTTCATTTATCAGAAAAAAGTGTTTGATGGTTCACAGAGTGAGACAATTAACTACGGAAAAGTAAAGAAAAGAAAAGTGAAGCTGGACTTTAGCCTGAGTGGACACATTGAAGAAGTCATAAGTCCCGTCTTTTTCTTTTCTTTCTGTTTTACTCGTGTCTCTGGTGTCTCTGGTGTCCACTCTGCGCTCTCCTGTGGACTGTACCTGCGGTGATGGACCGGGTCAGGAGATGAGCAGCGGACGGTGGTGGGGTGCCAGGGGCGCGAGAGGAGGTCTGGACGCTTAGGTAAGAAAACAAATATGAAAAAAAGTCTCTTTTATTGTTCGATCTATTCACCTGGTTTCTCCTTGGCTGAAGTGTCTCTTCAAGCATGTGAGGAGTTGACTCTTATTTCCTCTTTTACTCTTCTCTGTCTGTGGTTTAAAAAACACTGTGCAGCTTCAAGTCAGAGTATTATTATTACTATTATTATTTATGACCTTTATGCTCTGGTGTTTTAGGTTTTAAACCATTGTTGTGAGGACATTTTGCAAATTCAGAGAGAAGTTTATGGGTTAAGACTTTTTTGGGATTATGGTTTTAGGTAAACTATAAACCTATAAGGTTAGACATTCCTTTTTAGGAGATTACAAACTGCATCATGACTGTGAGTGTCCTCACAACTGCAACAACAACAACAACACTGTGTGTGCACTGTTGCAGGGTTGAATTTAAAGTGCAGACTATCTCTTCCTCCATCAACAATGAGCTTGTGTCACGCCATAATCTGCACCAAACCAAACAGCCTAAACAGTGACCTTTAACAGCTGTGTGTGTGTGCGTATGTCCGTGTGTGTGCGCGTCCATGTGTGTGTGTGTGTGTGTGTGTGTGTGTGCCTTCATGCCCTGCTGATAACTCTGTATGTTCATGTTCAGGACAGATGAATAGTTGTGGTTGTTTTTTGTTGATTGAAGCTGATAAGACAAACAGAATTCAAGCTCTTGGATCTCCTGTTAATGGTGAATGATATGATTACTTGAATCTGATTATGAAAAGTTTGCAGTGTGATTAATATCTGTCGCTCTGTACTTGATGCTTTTTTTTTTTTTTTGCAAAAGAATAAATGCAGGAACATATTTCACCAGGTTGGCTTTGTTGTGTAATCTCATGAAACAAGGGGATTCTCATCCTGTTGGTTACACTGCATAAGAACAGTTATTATAGCCTGACATAGTTGCAAACACAGTCTCTGTATTATATCTGTAATATGCCTTCTAGGGACTGAGAGTGCAGCTGAGTTGATTAACAATTAGTTTACAGCCATATTCAGAAGCCATAACAGAAATGAATCACTCTTGGTTCGCTATAAGGGACTAATAGCGAACATGTGCTGCCAGGATAAATGTAAAAGACACAAGGTGGCGGAGAAAATAATCATTCTTTTGATGAGTTCATCAACCTTACTGCTGCTGGACGCATCACTCTGGGCTGTTGTCTGACATTTACGCATAAAATCGATAATGAAAAATAAGCACCAGCTCTTCAGAAAAAAGAATACACACACTTACACAAATGGCCTATAATGAAATTACAGGTGTTGGTTTCAGGCTGTTTATATTATTACTCATATATCTACACCTCTACACCTCAATTGTGGCTCTGATCATGAAAGATTACCCTGATTTTTTTCCCCATTTTTCTCATGTGTTAAGTGGAAACATTTTCTGTCTTTTCTTGTCCTTTTGCCCTTTTTGTATTTTCTCTCAAAGAAGTAATGTCCTAAGTTGTCTCGCCAGAGGCTTCAGTGGTTTCCCCAGACATCAGACTACTCTTTTGTAAGTATGATGGCCAAAGATCAGGATGGTTCGACCGCACATACAGGGAACATTTACGAAAGGAGAGATATTGATTCACAGACGTTGGTTTTTCAAACATGAACTCAGACGGACTAACAGAGCTAATGTTCTTTTTCCATAACTTCCTTCTCCTCCTCACACAATGGCTGTTGTCAAAAGCTCAAGGTTTTCACTGGCTAATTTTTTTAAATCAATAAACAGACAAAAGCGAGAAGGTTGTTGAGAATCAAGACTGGGCAAGTCTCATTCAGCAGGACTGTGAATGGATTTTGTTGGGGGCATTGTTAGAAGGAAGTGATCTCTTTGACCCATGCCTTCAAGTCCATTAATATATTGGACCCTTTGATACTTCTCCATAAATAGACGAGACTTCCTGCTTAATAAAAGTGGAGGAGACATGCTTTTGGTATGAGGCAAATCTTACTCTGTCATTTTGCCCTCTTATTTTTGACAATATATTAGTTTTAATGAAAAGGTTTTGAAGGGCACTGCAGAGTGACTCCCGCCGTCCTGTTAACCAGTGTCAGAACATGTCAAGTGTCCAGAGAAGCAGATGTTCACACTTGCTGTGGATCGGTGGATCTCAGCTACAGCTCTGTGATTACTCCTGCAGTGTGCATGATTGGAGTTGTGTGTGTGTGTGTGTGTGTGTGTGTGTGTTTGTGTGTGTGTGTATGGGCATTGCTGACATCTCTCCAAAGAAATGGTGCTTGGCAATGCAGCTGGTGTGTGTAACACCGATCTGGCAAATACTATAAGATGGAGAAGACTGACTTAACTTGCTGTGAAAATCCACGCTTCAGTTTTACGTCAGCAGCTGACTGATTTTTTTT